>OY992870.1:9042377-10284359 GCA_963921415.1 Pyrausta despicata | reverse complement strand
ACCAAAAAAATAAATAATGCAATTTACCTCACGTTCTATGTTGACTTACTATCTAAAAAAAAACCTTTCCACTAAAAAGTTTTTTTTGTCATATTGCAGATAACTCTTAAAAACAAAACAGGATATTTCACTTAATAATACAAAAAAGGTTAACGTTACATTATAAATAGGACTAAATTCAGAAAAAGAAGACTTTACAGCACACTTCATTTGATCCTTGTAAATTGATATCACTATCTTTCATTATTCTTATTAAACTATTCGATAAATATCCAAAAAGTAAGTAACATACCAACCTATAGGACAAGTAAGTAACCACAAACTAGTTATTTTTTGACACGAAAACGCGTCGATCCCGCACACAGTTTCCGCCCGTGTGTTTTCAAATGAACTTCAGACAGCCAACGACCGGGGTGTTTACCCTGGGCTTTGTTCCAAGGGCTTAAGGGCCGAAACCTCGTGGGGGATAAGAAAGATTGCTGGAAAATAGTTTTTTCGGCATTCGTGAAAAATGTGCTCGTTTTTAAAGTGTTTTTTTTTTCAAGGTTTCATCGGTGTATTGTTTTTCGACGGTTCGGTGTTTTGCAGTTTGGAAATTAATGTTGGATTGGACATGTAAGAGCCATACCTCACAAAATTATGAACCGAAATCTTTGAAAACCAAGTTTTCGGTTCAACATTTTGTGATAGGCCGTTAGACCGTTAGGCTAAAACTAAAACTCAGTATAAATAATATGTATAAATTACAGGATTCCTACTTCAGCGGCCATCGATTTAAGATTTATCCTTTGAAATTCAAGTATTTGACAGAAAACTGTTTAGCTATCGCATTCTATCTACCTAAGTGTCGACGAATGAAAAATCAAATCTTTTTTTTTGCAAAACTGGTTTATAAGAAATCAATATTATGGTTAGTAGCATTCCATCCATAACTTCCAGTAATGTGATGCAAAGTACTGTTAATATTCTTAAAGATTCCGCAGTAACTGCACTGAGATAGAATGATAGAAATGTGACGTAAAATGCCTAAGATGTATCTGAAGATTCCTGACACAAAATTGTGGGAACGAAATCAATCAATTTATCTTTTTCATGAAATTGAACGGTTTTCCATCGTTTTTTTTCCGACGGATTTAGTTTTCTATCACTACCCGCGGAAAAAAACAACAACCGTTACAGCTTGATTAATGATAGCCAGTTACGTTTTATAGCTGGGCCCTGAAAAGAGCACTCTTTCAGGGAAGCACTGTTGTTTCAATAATATTGTCTGGGTACCTACGTACCTACTTGCGTTGCGCGGTACGCGAATCGGGGCGTTTAAACTGAAAATTTGAGGTTTGTAAAAAAATTTATTTTAATTTCTAATAATTGTTAAGTAATGATAAATCGGTATCAACAATACTATAAAAAACTTAACAGTGAGAAATTAAACACACTTAAAGAAAAAAAACACGGGTTGCACTCCGGGAGTGCCGGCAGAAGTGAAAACTTGATTATTAACGTTGTGCATTTTTGATTTATTTGAACCATCTTACGGTTTTTCGATCAGCATCACGTGACCTGACGCGAGTTTCACAGTTTCTACCCATGCCACAAAAGTGCTCAACGCCGCTAAAGAAGTTTTCACTTCAAAAAGTTGAGTTATTAAGGCACTATAAACACACAATATTTAAATGTTTTGGCTGGTACGCAGCTTATTTCTGATAACAAGGCAGTTGTTGTCAAATAGACGAGGAAACAGCCACAAGAGCTGTTGTGAAGCTTTTAGGGCGTGGTTCGAAAAGGTTTTTGCAATTCGTTGTGTCACGGAGTGCTATTCAAAACTTATGGGAGAATTTTCAAGAGACAGGCAGCGTGACTAGAAGACGTGGATCAGGCAGAGTTCGAGCTACAACTGCGCAGAAGGATCGGAATATTCGACTAACTGCGCGCCAGGACTCTTCAGTGACCACCCGGGTCATACACCAACATACATGTGGCAATTCACTGAGACTCGAGTTAGAGATTGAACCATACAAAACGATTCCATTGAGATAGACAACGATCCATTATGCATCTGATTCTTCTCAAATTGACAAGGGCTACTCGTGCAGCGCGTTTGAGGTTTGCGCGTAGGCAGTTAGACTGGACTATGGACAATTGGAGGTCTGAGTGAACAGTCAAGTTTTTTGGTCAAATACAGGGCACGTACCTGTGCACGGAGAACAGAAATATAAACTTTATCTGAGCCATGGATTCACGGTACAGACTAGATCGCGTCACGAATCTTTTTTAACACGCTTTTACACACACGGGATGTATGAATGTATGTAACGGAATTTTTGAGCTCAATTTTCACAAACTTCCAGAAATCTAATTAATTTGAAACTTTGCACACGTATTAAGTACCGATGACAATGCAATAATTTGATAGGAGTTTTCGTTTATCCTTATAAACTAAAAAAAATAAAAATAAATAGTAGTTTAAAAAACTAAAAAAAACACGCTTTTATTGCTAACTAAAACGAGAAAATAATTTCTGAGTACAAGGAATTTATATTACAGTAGAGTAAAAAGCGTGGGGTGCTTGGTATAGTGTTATGTGAAAATCATCCTATTATTGGCAACTATATAAAGAGAAGTATGAAAACGTCATAAAGTGCACCCCACGCTTTTTACTCTACTGTAATATAAATTCCGTGTACTCAGAAAATATTTTCTCTTTTTTAGTTAGCAATAAAAGCGTGTTTTTTAAATTGTTTTTTTTTATTAACACGCCTTTATTAGCTCGGGCTGTAGGTATGTATGTATGTAACGGAATCTATCAGCTCAATTTTCATCTACTTCCAGAAATCGAATTAATTTGAAACTGATATTTTTTTCTTAATTTTAACAAAAAGTCTCCCCCACTCCAGCCCCGCGTGATAGTGAAGGGCGCAATTTAAGGGTCAATAAAGTTAAACCGTTCGAAAAACGAGCCAGCCGGGGTTAATCGTTCGGAATATCACTTAGTGATGCACCCGGAGCTAGGATTTAGTGGAGTATCGCGATTGATCCCCCGATGGCGGGTCTGGAGAACCCTTTAGCTGGAACGGCGCTTTTTTGGAGGACGAGTGTAAGACGCAGGCGGTAGGTCGGAGTAGATCCTTAAGAGTTTACGTTTAAAGTGATTGTTAACTTTGGTAGTGATACCAAAAGTTAAGCAACCTACGGCGCGGTCATGTTTGGGATGGGTGACCATTCTGACTATAAAAGTGACGTTTATTAACAAGCATCTCCGAGCCTCGGAAGGCACGTTAAGCTGTTGGTCCCGGTTAATATCTATATGTAAGTCGCTAAGCCTGGTCGGAGGCCCTCGAGCGGCTTAATAACATCTGACAGTAAGGCTGGTCACTTACCTTACAAACACCCCTCCACCAATCCGCACTGAACCCGCGTGGTGGAGTATGGCTCGCAGGACGTCATTGTTGCAGGACGTCACAGGTGAGGCCTGTGCCCAGCAGTGGGACATATTATTCATATTCATAATAATTTATTGTATTGTATTATAAAGTGACATGTTACAATAAGGTGTTACAGTCTCATGACTAAACTAGTACAGTGACGCCCGGCTAGGGCACAGCAACTTAAGTTAAATTGAATAACAAAATTAGGTTAGATAAAATTATCAAACATATCATTAAATTTAATTATACTATCAAGAATTACTATTAATATATAGGCTGATGTAATATTTATGTGAAAAACTTCTTACGAGTATAATAGATTCGATTATATTATTAATGTTATATCCATACCATATCCTCAGTCAAACTTGATAACGAAATGAGTATTATCCACAATAGCGTTAGGTCCAGACTAGCAAACGATTTGTATTCGCTACACGCGGACTTTTTACTGCGAGTGTATTTTGGAACAAGATGAACCTTTTTACTAACTCGTCAAGGCGGGTCGCGCCCTCAGAACTTTTTTCATAAACTACCCGACCTTGGTCCAGAGTTATTGTTTGTACACCGGAGCGGAGCGGAGCGACGCGAGGGTGTAGTACTGTGCCTGTACAAACCTGTGTACTCGTTGGTGTAGTGACGAATTTTCTACCTTAGATCCGTGAGTATGAATCCCAGGTCGAGCCAAGATTCCAGTCATGAATTTCTCAGAAACAGCTCGAAGTAGGGAAGTTGGCGGATTTATACCCCCGTGCCTGGAAAAGCACGTTAATCCTTTGGTCCTGCGCCTGATCTCTCTCCGGTCATGTCGGGTGAGACGGCATCACCGAACTTTGAGAGTGATGGAACAGTGAGTGCACCTGTGTATTGCGCCCACACTTGTGCACTTTAATATCTGCTGCGTAGTTGGCTATCTCTGTTGAGATTGGCCGCCGTGTTCGAAATCGGCTTGGAGGAACTTTAATTCATGTCCAAAACGGAGTTATGGCTCAGGCCACACCTACGGCGTTCTGTCGAGACTTGCAACTGTCAGCGATTACACGCGGCGTTTGTTTGACACGCTGTCACAAGCGAGTTGCGGTCCCGACGCAGTTCCAGAGAGGAGCCTACCGTCCACCGGAGCGGAGCGCATATGTTGTAAAGCGGAGTTGTATACATACATACTGTTTATGATTGTTGAGCAGGGTGGAAGTCTTTGCTTCTCTTTTGTGATATCCTCTTGATTAATATTTCTCAATTTCTCTGCTCCGGATTGACCTACTGAAGCGGAGCGGAGCAACTGTGCTGCATACTGTCTTTTAATAATATACAGAGTTAGCACGCACCGTTTCGTCATTTCGCTTTCTCGGCTTCTATTTTCCGGTCCGTTTCTCCGCTATGTTTTCCAGCTCCGTCTTAAATCTGCTCCCCGCTTAGCTTTCAATTTTTTTTTTACTTTTCTGTAACTCTTTGGTTTCCAATTTATCATCTCCGCTCCGCTTCTGCGTAGATAAGCAGCTTTAAACCTTCGTTGGTATGATACGAAAAAAAAACTAAAAAGAAGGCAACAAGAGCAATATTAGAGACAAACCGCCAAACGAGCCTTTCATATGACCGGGCAAGGTTGCTGGGTAACGAGCATGGAGATAGACTTCACTTTTTTATATTTGTTTCTTCGATTTACCCGAACAGTAGACATTGAAATGTGATACTTTTTACGGATTATTTCGTGATAAATAAATCACGAAATTTTTCGTAAATTTGGTTTAAACCTGACGTTTCGCACCCTTTTCAGCGTCCGTGGTCACTGGTAGAAGATGTTAGTTGTCATTCCTTAATTTGAAAAAATTTAAAACTACCATCACTTAGAAATAACATCAACACCAACTGATACCTTAGTCTACCTGTGACCACGGACGCTGAAAAGGGTCCTAAACAAAAGTTTAAAACAAAATGTGAATGTGTGTGTGTGTAAAAAGTGTCTCGTTTCAATGTTCACTTTTTTTGCTCTGGCTGTTGTTAGCTTTTCAAGCTAAAATTACTAGACGAATTGGAACGGAACTTTTATTGTTGTATAGATATTAGTCCTCTCTAACATATTGGCTATATTTTATTTCGAGGGTCTAAATATCTGACGTGGAATCTTAGCTGCCTCGCTAAATCATTAATGTTTAAATATGTTTATTTTTATTGCTTAAGTTTTCTGAAATGTCATAACTTTAGTGTTATTATTATAAGATACTAATAATAATTAGATATAGCCCTCTAATAATTTTTAATAATTTTTGCAACCAAACTGCGAGGGTTACTAAGTTATAAGTGCAATTGTCTAGCATAAGACCTGCTATATGTATGTATGTCACACTTGGTAAATAAAAGAATATGAATACGGCGCCATAGAAAAAGTAGTTCAACGTGAAAAGCACATCTTATACTCAAAACAAAATTGAAGATCAAGAGTACCTAATTTAAAACCCTAGTAGTCCAGCTAAACTTATGAACATAACGCCGCAGCAAAAATGGTCCAGCCTAGAAAGTCATAAAGTCATTTATTTCATAAACAATAGTAAAATCGTATTGGAAATCATAATCATAAGTTTACCATATTATCATGCCATATCATAAAGTCAATACAATAAAAGAGGTTATTTGTACTTATATCTAATTACAATCTTTTAGGCAGTCATCCAGCGAATAGAAACATTTTTTCAATAAGAATGCCTTGAGCTTATCTTGAAATGTGAACAAATTATGGATAGTCTTTAGTGCAGTTGGCAATGCATTAAATAATTTTATGGCTTGGTACCTGTCACTGTGACTAACTATGTTTAATCTTGGCACTATGGCAATTGGTAAATGACAAGACTTTCTGAATGAAAATCCTGACAAGCACTTTCTGCACACAACAAAAACAACGATCTGGAGTTCCTGGTGTGGACCTCTAGCGGTACAGCAACGGGTTACGTAAGAGGTATGAATATAACCCCATAAGAAAAGTTAATCAGCGTGAAGAGCACTTTCTGATGATGTAAAGTAAGTCTGGTGGTGAAACTTTGTTTGGATATCCAAAACTAAGGCATACAAAGTCGCAGGCGTCCGCTGGTTTAATAAATACCAAAAGTCCATCTCCATAGCATATTAGCCGGACATTTTCGCCGGGCCGTAAGATGGTATTATTAAAACATTATTTGCAGAGAGAAATGTATTTTTGACTGGCCTTAGAACAGTTGTTCTCTCTAAGTGCCGACTTTGAAATGAATTTTGGGAAATTTTTCGTCTACCTTTGCTTTTTGCGGAAAATTTTCAGCATTTTAGTCTGTGAGTTAGGGGTGGGTAACTTTCGCAAAGGTTGATATTTACTTGTATCACTACATAGTATAGATTGAAGTTGTTTCTGGCGTCTGCTCTGCTGTCTGTGTATATGTATGCTAGAGTGTTCCCCAATAATGTTTCTTTTTGACGTGACAACGTCTTATAAATTGGTTTGCCGGGTGACACTTCAAGAAACTGCGTTACGCTCCGCTCACGTTCCGCGCTCACAATGAGAGCGAGTGAGGGGCACGCGTCCCTTCGACTCGGGCATGGTTAGCCCGCCTAAGAGCGAGTGAGACAGACATAAAAAGTGAAAGGCACGCGTCCCTTCCACTCGAGCACAGTTAGCCCGCCTAAGAGCGAGAGAGACAGAGCGAGGGAGAGAGAGTGAGAGAGATAGGCATACACACCGGTTCATGTTATACGAATGAATATGAAAATTATTTAATTTATGAAAATTATTTAATTTAATGAAAATTATTTTACCACTCAAAGTCGTTGTCACGTAAAACTTTCGCCCGTATACCGACTTTATTTTTATGTAGCCATTTGTATTCAATGTTTTTAACTTTCTGATCTAATGAGTAAGCCCTTAAGACCAACTTCTCATCCAACATAGCAAACAACAAGCAAGTAAAAAATGCTTTTATAGATATTAAAGCTATGTAAAAAAAATATTTTGATCAAAAACTGGAAAAGATTCTTTTGCTTTAAATTACCGCTTAACAACATCAGAGCAGTTACCCAATCACATCGAACCGTAACCACTTTCTGATGATGTGAAGAAAAAATACCACATCAAGAACTAGAGCTGGAAGTCGCATTACTTACCAATACACAACGTGGCACGGTAACTGCATCTGGATAGGGTAAAGCCGAGATAGATGCTCCAATGGTATAGGTGACCCGATTTCAACTAGGTACATTAGTTTCCCAGATAAATTGGATAACTTTTTTCATATTTATCAAAAGAATCTCTAACTCACTGAGTACTCAGTTGTATGTCTCGTGGCGACAGCGTGCAATGCCAAAATGAATTCAAAGATTTTGGAGGATAGATGCTTATTTTTCATGCTGAGTCTTCTATTCCAAAAGCAATTTATATGTCGGGTCGGGCATCCATACCCTGTTTGGGATAGATGTCCCAAAATTTAAAGGTCCGCAAAAGTCCCTAATACTTTAAATACATCGAAGACAATGTTTTTTACTTTTCATAAATTTGTAGACAAAACTCCCAAAAATAAATTTGTGTCATCAATTAATCGTTTTTATTTTTATTTTTGAAGTTATAGACCGATTACGAAAAGCGGGGCATCTATCCCGATTTTTCCCTTCACAACACTGACACCAAAAGGGGTCTGGGCCCTAATTCCTTGACGACCGTTTGGTGCAGTGGTCTACATGCCGGACTTCTAAAACCAAGGGTCGCGGGTTCGATCCCCGCACAGTACTATGTATATTATGTATTTATTTACAAAAAACAAAAAGTAATTAAGTATGTTTATCCGTTGTCTAGTACCCATAACACAAGCCTAGTAGCTTAATTTGGGACTAGAGAATTGGTGTGATTGTTGTGAAATATTTATTATTATTTAATTCCACTATTCCGCAGGCGCCGTTTCAATCAATTCCATGTAAATCGTTTAAAAGTGAATATGTTGGGCCTTATCTACCTACCTAGTCTTCGACTGACTTACCTCAGCCCCGACGTCTCAGGCTAACAAACTCCGTTATTACCTGTCCACCGATGCCTTAACGAGGGTAAACAGGATACGGAAGCGCTAACGCCGGATATTGTCCGGTGGGCGCGGATGTAAGCGGACCGGATGTGGCACTTGTTTTTTTTACAAGCTTTCATTTAGTTCACCTGTACCGATGTCAATATATGTGTTGGTTTGTAATTTATTCTTGCAATCTAAACGCCCACTTTCCAATTTTCTATTGAGATGAAATATTGTATTATATACACGTTTAATTTGGATGAGAAATTGACAATACACAATTTGATTTTAAAAGCTTGTTTAAAATATAAACGAACATTCCTTTTATTTCTAACTCGCTCATATTACCTCGGGCTGTGTGTATGTAAACGGAATCTTTTCCACCAACTACCAGAAATTGGACAAATTTGAAACTTTGCACACGTACCAAGTACCGATGACAATGCAATAATTTGACTAGAGTTTTCCTTATTAACTAAAAAAAAACCGGTCAAGTGCGAGTTGGACTCGCGCACCGAGGGTTCCGTACAAACCTGTAGATAAGGAGTATTAACTTCGAAATTTTCAAGATTGTCAAAAATATATTTCAAATATTTTTTTTTATATGATGAAACTGAAAATTTACGGATTTCGTAATTTTTCCTATATCTGCACTATAAGACGTGACTTCGTACTAAATTTCAAGATTCTAAGTTTACGGGAAGTACCCTGTAGGTTTTGATTCCCGTGAGAGTTTCGAAAATTTGCGGAAATTTGCGGCCTAAATGGCTGTATCTTTCGATTGCGTTGGCTTAGAAGGTTGATTTTTCTACAGCTTCCAGGGACAGTAGATCTAAGTATCATATAGAAATTTCAGTTTGATACCTCCACGCGTTCCTGAGAAAAACGGTCTTGACAGACGGACGGACGGACGGACAGACGGACAACAAAGTGATCTTATAAGGGTTCCGTTTTTTCCTTTTGAGTTACGGAACCCTAAAAATAGCTGAAAAAACCAAAAAAACACGTTTTTATTGCTAACTAAAAAAAAAGTTAATAATTTCTGAGTACAAAGAATTTATATTACAATAGAGTAAAAAGCGTATTTTCAGTAGAAAAAGATAAATGTTTGAGCCAGGAATTAAGCACCGTCTATATAGAAAGCAATTAGTGGGAGTGGATTTGCGCAAGATAAATGTTTGAAGTTTATAACAACACACTGGGCCTTAGCCCTGATGCTATGAATTTGCTATCAAATCATGTTAAAAAGGCATAACATTTCATACAATTATAAAGAAGGGAACCAAACACTACTTTCTAAAATTAAATTTTGGAAAAAAACATTCTTTTCTTCACTTCACAAACTTGAAACGGAAAGTTCTTTACTTGCTTCCGTTCTACATATGAACTCGGTGTTTCGTCATATCTACAGATGTATTTAGTTTATGGTCGTTTCCATTTTCTTTAAATCTTTGTTAGAAACTTTCCTTTCAAGCTATAGGAGACATCCACATTATTTTTCTGAAATATCCTGTTTTAATGGTATTGGTATTAAGTGGTCAGATTTCAAGTATTTTATCTTAAGATTGTACAGTGAAACTGTAAGTTGATAACTTTAACTGAAGAAACAAACATCAAATTTCTAATAATAATGGATAACACTCACTAAAACTGCTTCACCTGCAAGCAATTGGCTAGACGACACCACCAATCGTTGACATACTTTTTATTATCTGTCAAAACGGTCTGTCTCCATAGATTTCGTATGGTAATAAATGATTGAGACGTCACGGTCATGTGTCAGAAATCGGAGTCAATTGACCGAATATTTATTGCGTTTTGTGTGTTTAAAAATTGGTTTCTACAGCTTTTTTGAAATATATTGGTTGTATTAACTTCAAAGGGGCTATATTGTTTAAACACCATGTTCTTGACAATATTTAAGATAGGTGTCATCATCCCAATTCGGTTCCTCGATATAATAGTCCTCCTGGCCGATTTCGACCAAGGCGGCCAATCTCAACAGAGATCAGCCAACTACGCAGAAGATATTATAGTGCACAAGTGTGAGCGCAATACGCAGGTGCACTCACTGTTCCATCACTCTCAAAGTTCCGAGCTGTTTTTGAGAAATTCATGACAGAAAATCTCAGAAACAATTTTGGCTCGACCTGGGATTCGAACCCAGGACCTCTCGGATGTAAGACAGAAACTTTGTCACTACACCAACGAGACAGTATATAAATACCTATATAAAGCAATATATAAAGCATGTTACTATACATATAAACCTTCGTCTTGAATTACTCTATCTATTTAAAAAACTGCATTAAAATCCGTTGATTAATTTTTGCAGATCTAAGCATACATACATACACACAGTCATGGGGACAGACGCGTGAAGCGACTTTGCTTTACACTATGAAGATAGATAGATAGAACAAGATTAACACTTTATTGTACAACACAAAACAAAATTACAGACAACGATACCAGAAGTATGAATTAAGGTAAGGGACAAAACATGACTTTACAGGAGAGCGAAAAAACGTTTTTGCTTTTTGTAATCTGTGTATAACTTTTTTGTTTACAGGCCGATTTAGATGAGGTCTATGGCAAAGTTTCTTAGAATTTAATGTTCTTTTATGCTATAAAAGCTAAATACAATAAAATCTTATAGTTTAGAAAATAGCCTGTCCCTTACCTTAAAAAATGTGAATCACTTATCCATTACGTTAGTCGAATTTGAGTTCAAGGCAAAGTCAAAATAATGTAAGTAACACAAAGATACGAGAACTTGCATAATAAAATAAGGTAAATAACTTCTACTAAAAAAAAATCTATGTAAGTACAAATGTATAACATAAAGATTGCACTTTATAGCAGGACCTTAACTGTATAGCAATACAGCTTATATTGGGTTATTTAATAAAGCTTAATTTCAAAAGAAGTGTTTTCTGTAGACAGGTGGTGTGTTTATTTTTAAAAAGTGCCATAAATTACAAATTTGTTTTTAAAATTATGTCATAATCAACAAAAAAAAACAAATATTATCATAATCAACTTTCGTATTTTCCAAAGAATAATGAATAATAATCTCTAATTTCTAGAGTTAAAACAAAAAGTAAGAAAGAAAATAACCCCGTAATCACGGGGTCAGTTCCTACATTGACGATTGCTGCTTCAGACTCCATGTACCCCTCTTCCATTGAGTCGTGAGATGCGGTCCTGCTGCTGGAATCGGAAGCTATGTTATCAGCCTGGAGATCTCGGTAGACGTCAAAACTTTTTTGCCGTCTCTCTACTCGAAGTTTCTCTCTCTGCTTATCAACCTTTGAATCTACGTATTCTGCAATGGCTCTTTTCTGCATGTCTTCTTGGGAGTCGAGGAGTTTAAGAATGAACTCTTCGTCTGGCAGGATTATCTCCACGAAATCTGTAAGCTCAAAAACTGCATGTATGGGATCCTCCAAGGGGGCAGTTCTTAATATCTGCTCTTCTAAATCTCGAATCTCGTTCCGGGCAAGAGAAGCAAGTTTGGTGGCCTTTTCCTTCTGTTTTGACATCTCTACTGGGTTCTCTTACTAGTGTTTTTCTCAACTTCTGATTGAAATGCTAATTTGAGAAAGTAGTTAAAAACAATGTCTTTTGTCGTTTGTTTTGATTACAGTCCAATTCGGGTTTTTCTATACTAATGAGAAAGCTTAGGCAATCCTCCTCTGGGTGCTGATGAGGTTCAGGATCCTCTTTGCTTCTTTGTAGAGGTCAGTGGCTCTGCCGCCGACTAGGGTTTGGAGGGTCTGCCGGGCAGACCCTCCAAACCCTAGTATCGACGAGTAGTCAGGGCAGACTCTGCCCTGACTACTCGTCGATATTAAGACCGACTTGCTGCGACTGGGTGAGGAGGAATTGCTTCAGTTGTCTTTTGTTGATTGTAGCAGTTGATATTTTGGCTTTGTATTGCTCTAAGGTAGTCTTTGTGTGTCTCCACCTCCTCCATAACCTGTGCTGTAACCACAAGATCAGCATACTTAAAAGCCGTAAAGGCTTGGGTATGAGGCATTATGAGGTAAAGATATTGAATATGGTCGGACGGGTACTTTTCGGCTTTTAACTTGTCCAATACTTATTGTCTCTCCTGAACGTAGTCGTTTAGTTGTTTGGGAAGGGGCTCCAGTTATGACACAACTGCCCCGGCTGATCACTTGCTGGATTAATGAGTAGGTTGTCATTTCCGAGAGTGCTGTTAACATCTTTATATGGACCTTAACGGCAGCAGGAACGATGTCGTCAGTGGTGGATGCAATTACGTTGTAAACCAACCGACGGACTGGAGTGCGAGAGACAACTGTCTCGTTAACTACAGTTCCTCCCTTCTGATACTCTAGATATGTATTGATCTCAGCGGTTTGCAGAACAGATGCCATAAAGGCTGCATACCGTTTCATGATCCACGTCCGGAAGTCTCGTTTGTTTGCAACGGGACGACATATACTGTAAGCACCATAAACAGCCTGGAAGGCTTACATGCTGTGGGGGATCTCTTTCTCTTCCCTCTTCATCTCCCCATAAACGGTTCGGTGCTCTCGGGGTATTAGAGACAAGTCGTCGGTGAGAATTGTCATACCTTTATCTTCGCAAATCTGGTCAATGAAGTTAATGTCCGTAACATATTTTATGCAACTTAAGTAATATGTAATAAGGACTCTACCTATTGAACCGTCAAGGGTATCGGACTGAACCTGGAAGAGATCCCGAATTCTGTCCAGGGGATCTTTTCTTCCATTGAAGAAAGCTAATATCACGCCGGCAGCTGCGGATCTGTTAAGAGGAACCATAACTGGCTCCTTCTTGTCTAAAAGAAAGGTAAGCTCTTTCCCTGCCCTTGCGTATTGGCGAATGATGCCTGGGAGGGCCGGAAGGCGATCACTGGTGATGTCCATGATGTGGTCATCCCGGTCCATGACGCTGACCGTTACCGGCAATTACCTTAATGTAGCTGTGCTAGTTCATGACTTTAACTAACACAACCATGACTTTAATGATCATAACTTCCTATTACAACATGTATTATCATATCTTATGTCTACACATATGTTACTTAATTATTAAAATCATATCAATAATTAAGTAATTGGAAACATCAATCATTTAATACTGTGAAATATAGCTTTTTGCAAGGAATTACTGAACTAGTAAATCGAGGAGAGACAGTGATTATTGAGGGCAAAATCAAAAGTGTTTTAAGGATCATGAGGGAGCAATCATTCATGATCAGAACTATTGGTATCAGAGGATTCATCATGGGAAGAAGGTGATTGAGTGACTGAGAGCCATGGGAAGATTTTGTCTACTGCTATAATAGCTTCATACCGTTTGCCCTTTCGAGTGATTGGGGTGTCCTCAACAACATACCGATCATTAGGAAGAACCTTTTTAATGCGATATGGCCCTCGACATTTAGGTTCAAGTTTCTTTGACTGACCCTCTATTCCAGTAGGTGCGCGTATAACCCTAACTAAATCGCCTCCTTTGAATCTAACATCTTGATTTCGTCGGGCATCATACGAGGATTTGTCTTTAATTTGTTGAGATTTGATTAATTCGCTAGCTTCGGATCTTATTTCTGGAAGCGATACTGGTGTAGAGGAGGCAGTTGCCGTAATAACATCATTAAAAATACTTTGAGATGGGTTTGTAACCGTTCTTCCAAAAAAAAGTTCGGTTGGTGTCTTTTTTGTTGTAGAGTGAACAGTCGTATTAATTCCTAATTGTATGTCGGTAAATGATTATCCCAAATTCCGTTTGGTTTATCATGATTCATGGCTCCAAGAGCTGCCAAGATGGTGCGATTGTACCGCTCAACCTGCATGAACAGTGTCAGATGGAATTTCCACTTTAGGATTTGGGTGTAACTCACCTGCCTTTTTCCCACTAGGCAATTTATGATGGGCACATTCTAAACATGCAGCTACATACTTCTTAACGAACCGCCTCATTTTTGGGAACCAGTAATGAGCTTTAATACGTTCCAACGTTTTGTCATAGCCAAAGTGGCCTATGTCATCATGGTTTGCTTTTAATAATTGCCACCGCGCACCACGAGGAACTAACCAATGTACGCTAGAGTCATCAAGTATTCTATAAACCCGACCGTTAACTAATTTGTAATTTTTGAAGACTTCTGCAGTTTCCTTAGTCTTTAGGTCATTCAAGATATCAGGAATACGTTTTAATATGGTCAAATAATGTAAGCACCAAATTTGCAGACGCCAGCGTAATGTAAAGGACACAAGAGACGATAATAAACTTTAAACATATTAGCGTAAGTCCATTCTGTGAATGTTTTTGTAAGACATTTTAATGTAAGGGACTTGCAATATAAAAACTCCATTTTGCAAAAAGGCGTAATGGTCATGATTTATGAATTTATAAATATTAGTATAAGGTAAAGTTCGACAAATTTTTATAAGGTTAGTTACTCTATTTGTTCGTAAAGGGGTAACAATTTCAAGCCCCTTAAAGCATTTTTTTAGTGAAGTATCAGTCTAGACTATCAAAAAATATGTACTGTAAGGGACATTTTTTGCTCGATATTGAAATTCTAAGTACGCCAGTTGATAAAGCGCAAAATTCTGAATCCAACGGTATATATATAACTCATTTTGGCGAAATTGTCCCTTACCTTAATTCATACTTCTGGTATCGACAAGTTTACCAAAGAAAGGCGGTCTTATCGCTTGTAGCGACCTCTTCCAGACAATCTTCCAACCTTATGTAGTAATTCACTAGTCAAAAGGCTGTAAAAATTATATTAATCTAAGACGTATTTTACCAAACTAATTCTCACTTAGGGATATCTCGTTAATACGAGGGAATGCTTTCGTTCGTGACACAATCAGTTACCTGGTCTAAAGGCTTTTTTCAGCGTAATACAATTGTTAAATGCTCACCAAACGAGGTATAAAAAGTCACCAATTAAACGTTTGGCGCACCGGCGCTGAAATATGCCGGAATCCACGTTCTAATTTCAGAGATCCTGCACAGTGTAGTGTAGGGGCTAGCGTGCCATATTTTTGGCTACATTTGGATTTTAAAATTGTAACTATTTTTTGACTAAGTAAGTCAAACTTCATAGAAACTTGGTCCTAACAAACATACAAACTTGGTTCTAAATGGTTATTCTTTATTAAAGTTATTAATGAAATAAATCAATTTAAAAAAAAAAAAAACTTGTATTAACTCGGGCTGTATGTATGAATGTATGTATGTAACGGAATCTTTGAGCTCAATTTTCACCAACTTCCAGAAATCGGATTAATTTGAAACTTTGCACACGTATCAAGTGCCGATGACAATGCAATAATTTGATAAGAGCTAATTAGTAAAATAATGGTTTGAAAAACTTAAAAAATAAGGTTTTTCTACTAATTAAAAAGGAAAAGAAAAAAGCGTGGGGTGCTTGGCATGGTATGTATTAAGATCATTATAATTATTATAGTTGATGGAATCAGGCGTTACTTTGCGGAAATCCATGACTATAGCTGAAAAAGATGATTATTTTGCTTTAAATTTCCACGAAACGACGCCAGCGCAGGAACCAAAATACATCCAACTGTAATCACCCGAAAAGGTAGAACTGGAAGTCGCAGGACTTACAATATCTACAACTCACAACGTGACACAGAAGGTGCACTGGAATCACAACACTGACACCAACAAACACTCGACGCGTTTCGCCACTACACGTGGCATCCTCAGGAGATGTTTTCGCTTCGACAGACTACGAGCGACTGAACCCTACAACCTACCGACCTGCCGCACCGGTCTTTTATACTTTCTCGCACTAATGAGATGACGTAATTGTAGTGACGGAAATTTGTCATTACGAATTAGCAATGTTTTGAACAGCGTTGGATGGTTGCTGTTGGTCGTTCTTATATGTCGCTGATTTGAAAACATATAATAAATTCGTGTAGTTAACAGAATACGAATTTCATCAATACCAAAAATGTACTAATTACCATTTCATTTTTCTCGAATTATCACAATTCTTATTCTCATAATCAGTGCATAACTTAATTCAGTTATAATTGTGTGATCATGATTGCAAAAAACAATGTACAGTGCTTGAAATCGAGACCATGTTACATTTGTGCTTAGCCCAAAAATTTGACTGGAAAAGAATGTACTAAAAGCGTTCGCGTTGTACAAAGTTTTGTGGTGCAATAAACCTTAAATATATACATAAACACGATGGAAACAAAGCTAAGTTTTTAAACGGTTTGTTCTCTATCCCCAAGCCTAGCCCGTTACCTCGGTTCATGAAATTCAAATCCGGTGTTCGCGTCCGTTTTTTAATCCGTCCGGCTTACGACCGGCAATCGCGACGTCTCGTGATCCCGGCGTTATGTCCGGATGGTCCGGGTGTCCGGGTGTATTTTATTTATTTGGTTTACTTACAGTCTACTTACACAATAACCTCTTAAATGAATAGGTACAAAAGTTTATAATACTAAGTGTAGTGACCACTTACAAGTAAACACAGAACGCACAAATTATAAGAAGTATTAAGGTTAACTAAGATAAACGGACAGCGAGAAAAAGATAAAACAAAATGCTTGAAAATAAAATATCAGATATCAAATATGTGCCAAATTGCTGTAATTTTTTTCAAAATTTATAAATAGAAATGGAGTAACCGGTGTAAGTAATGGTGTCCGGTTGTCTTGGATTCGCTAAAATGAGAGATATGTAATTTTTGATGGTGGTAAGTATGAAAAAAGCTCTCATGCGTTTTTGCGTTGATTTTGGCGAAGGTTTTTTCATTGTATGAAGAAGAAGAAAAAACTGTTGCTTTTTGGTTGTGTTCGGGTGGTGACCTGCTTTTCTATCGAAATATGTTTATGCCAATTTAAAAGAAGTTTTCACGGAGACGGGAAAGTAAGTGATCAAACTTACTGTCAGATGTTATTAAGCCGCCCGAGGGCATTTATTTATTTAAGTCCTACACAAACATGTGTACAATAATGGTCTTAATGTCGAAGGCATTCTCCAGTCAACCAGTCAACCATAGGGCCAAGCAGAGAAAATTCAGGCGGTGCACATTAACAAACGATATAACTCAAGTTATTTACGTACTAAGATAAATTTATAAACATGCAAACTAATTCCTTACACGACTTAAAATTAAAATACCAAAAAAATCATAGACATACATTATTACGTATACATAGGATTGTACACCATGGTAAGAACACTGTCTCGTTGGTGTTGTGGCAAAGCTTCTGCCTTAAATCCGAGAGGTCCTGGGTTCGAATCCCAGGTCGAACCAAATTTGTTTCTGAGATTTTCTGTTCAGAATTTCTCATAAACAGCTCGGAGTCGGGAAGTCTGCTGCGCCTGATCCCTCTCCGATCATGTCGGATTGCCGTCTCACCGAACTTTGAGAGTGATGTCCTGTGTATTGCGCTCACACTTGTGCACTATAATATCTCCTGCGTAGTTGGCTGATCTCCGTTGAGATTAGCTGCCGTGGTCGAAATCGGTCAGGAGGACTATTATAAGAACACAACGTCACTGAGAAAAGAGAGACAGTTCATTCCTGTAGTGGGACTGCAGTGACCTTTTAAAGGACAATTTCGACGTCAACCGCTGGATTTCCACAGGCATCGACCAGGCCTTACGAATATTAAATGTTCATATTTTTAATAATTACATTTCTCTCACTTTTACAAGTATGAGGCGTGGTAATCTTAAACTAGGAAGGTGCATACCCACACTTGCAAATAGCTCTATATCAGTTCGTCGTCCTCTAAGTGATTGGCGCACTACAAAGGCATTAAATTTTAATTTCCAATCACTCCCCCTGCGGTTAGCGTTTGTCCCAAGGTAGAAGCTGAGGCGATGTTTGAGGAATTTCTAATGCAGGTTTTCCAATACGTATTTTTATATTGAGACTTTTCGTCATAAATGTTACTAACAGGAATGGAACGCGTAGTATGCTAAAGGACATCCAACCAACGCGCATCCAAAAAAAAAAATTGTTTATTACTTCCAACATATAAATGGTACAGCACTTAATATTATATACAATACAAATAGAACATGGAAGCAATTGGATGCGGCTCAGCTATTGCTGACATGAGACAGCGCTGATTTTCAGCCGCACCCACTCCTCTGAGGTCAATTGTGAGGGTTTGGTAACAAGGGCTTCAACAATAACCAATGCTCCTGAACTGAGTTTAATAAAATAATATATATTCGGAGAGCTAAAGGATCCATAGATTGTTAGTAAGCTTATACCTAGATGTGTTACTAACTTATATTCTACAAACGAGAATGTTATTTTAGTAAGGCGGCCGACAAACGGACAATCCCCGCTCTCAGCTAACGTTTAATGTCTGCTCCCCTACTCTCTAAGCCGTTGTCCGTAGTTTCGAATATAGCCATCTCTTTCACTCTTACAGGTTTGACCGTGCGAGAGAAAGCACTGGCTAGATCCGAAATTACGAAGGAAACGTTACGGAGTATACGGCCAGAATCGATTCCTTTTATTTTCTGGATGCCAGTTTATCTTTCAAACCGAATCAGTGTGTGAGACAGACTCAAAAATTCTCGATAAGTAAGTTGTTAAGCATCAAAATGTCATATTGACAGTCATAGCCGTCATAAATCAAAACATTGCCAACGTAAACCAATAGGCATGATGACACCTATCGTAATTTTTTTCAAGACCATAGTGTTTACATAACCTCTATGAAGCTAGGAAAACCAATTTATTGTAGATACTAAATTATGACGTCAAATTATAATATTCCCGTATAAAATCCATAGAGGCAAATCGTTTTGACAGATGATAAAGAGTATGTCAACGATTAGTGGTGTCCTCTAGCCTATTCTAGGCGTTTACTGTTTTACCCACTACCACTTGAGCTTTCTGATCACTAGCGTTATTTTTGCCCAAATATTGAAACTACGTAATCAATTCACAAAACTTTGCACCATCCCCTGTATCCCCTGAAACCGGATGTAACCAGTTTATTGGTTTAACCTCACCTGTTTAAATTGACTCGCTCAGAAAGGGAATTTTCCACAAAGCCCGCCATTACCGTGTGTGTTTATTTAATCGCACTGTAATTAATGATTGCATTCACTTAAAGTTGGATACGTTTAATAAGCTGATTTATGACGCTTCTGCGGTTTTGGGTGTGGCCTTATCTTTGTTATATTTAACTGCTCGAAGGATAAACTTATACGTTCCTATACATAATACAGTTACGATTAGATACTGCTAACCGCCTTAAGTATAACAATAGCACACATTTAAGTCACAAGTTCTAATATTATGATTTTAAACTTTCGCGTTGAATTAATTTAAATAAATATACAACAACATCACATACATTGATCTGACTCCGTGGTAAGTAGCTTAAGCACTTGTGTAACAGATATCAGAATCAAGTGTTATTGCAAATAAACTAAAATAAATACACATAACACCCAGACTAGTACAAACGGACATGTTCATGCACACAAATGTTTGTACAGTGCGGGGATCGAACCCGCGACCCCTTGGTTAAAAGACAACTTCTTGACCATTACACCAAAGTGATCGTCGTGGTGCATTGTAACACTAATTACTTGTATTCGGGTCTAAACGCGATATATTTTTAATGAGTATCAGGTACTCACTGCCCGACGTTTCGGCTGGATTGCACACAGCCGTGGTCACGAGCTGACTGAGATTTCGGCTTGTAAAACTCATTAAATGGTCACAATGGTCACCTATCCTTAACATAACCGCGCCTTAGGTTGCTTAACTTTTGGTATTACTACCAAAGCGCTGCAACCACTGCGCCACAAGCACCTTTTGATCCATATTAAAGATCAGACTCGAAGCTGTCGTTCAAGAACAAAGATCGAAAATTTATGTTCATATATTTTTACTATCTATATTAATTAATTGATTCTTTTTTTTTGTATATCATAATATATTTTAATATTCACTTACATGTATTGATATTATAATATTATATCTATAAACCTATTATGTTTATTTTTTTGCGTTATTAACCACTATTTACCTTTCTCATTTAATTTTGACTGCACATTACCTTCTGTCTGTTTGACCTTGAGGTTGACTATCAGAAAATGCTTTTAACATGATCCCCCCTTTGTACATTTCTTGTGCAATCAAGTTTTAAATAAATATTTTTTTTAACTGCCTGTCAAGAGCATACGGAAAACAAACAACGGACTTGCAAGTTCGAAGGTGAATCTAAAAAACCCTATTTGCAAAAGATTTATGATAATATTTGCGTGATTCCTTCAACTAAATAATGCTGGTTGAGGCGTCACAAATCTTATTCTCAAGTAAGAGACGTCAAAAATCTACCCGCATTTAGTTACCACTACCATTTGAAAAATTGTCACTGATTTGAAACATATTAAACTAAATACGCTCTGTATACACTGACTACCAAAAAGCCTTCGACAAAGTAGATCATGAAATTTGGTGGCTAAAATTGCACAAAATGGTATAAGAGGCAACTTGCTGCGTTGGTTTGCATGTTACATAACAAAAAGAAGTCAGAGAGTCGTCACAAATGGTTTTCAATCTGACGTCAATAAAGTAGCTTCTAGAGTTCTTCAGGGCTCCATTCTTGGACCGCTTTTATTCATTTTATTTATAAATGACATTAGTGAATGTTTTCATAATACTCAATTTTTATTATACGCTGATGATTTAAAAATCTATCGCCCGATAAAATCATATAATGACAGTTTACTTTTTCAGCAGGACCTTAATCGCCTATCGGATTACTGTAATCGAAATAAACTGCATCTGAATCTACAGAAGTGCTGTCAAATCACTTTTACAAAAAATAAAAATAAAATAACATTCAACTACACTCTTTGCGATCAAAGTCTTACGGTCGTCCCAGAAGTGAGGGATCTAGGCGTTCTTCTTGATGCAAATTTGCATCTAAACATGCACATAGAAAACATTGTAAACAAAGCTTATCAACTCTTTGGCTTCGTTATGCGAGCTTCTAAAGATTTTACACAAGCTAAAACATACATCATTCTTTACAAGTCCCTTATAAGATCGCAACTTGAATACGCAGTATCCATCTGGGATCCTTATTATATTAAGTACAGCGAAATAATTGAAAAAATACAGCGTAAATTTCTACGATCTGTACATTTTAGATGTTATAGAAGTCGTCTATGCTACACCGATTTGCTTAAAGTTTATCAGATTCCCACGTTAAAATCTAGGCGATTATTTTTACAAGTAACTATACTCTATAAAATATGTAACGGAGACTGACTGCCCCGCTTTAACTAATCAAATTTGTTATATAGTCCCTAGAACAGTACATCGTCGGGTATGCCGAATCAATACGCTTTTCTTCATTAAGTCTTGCAGAACTAACGCTGGTAAAAGATCACTATTGCGCAGGCTGGTGGACATCTACAATAATAAATTTAACAACATAGATATATTCGCAGTCACGGCACCGAAGTTTAAGGAATTAGTTTATAATAGTGTTTTAGAATTTGCATAAAATATAATTACTTCATCAGCATATAATATATAATATGATAGTACACCACGATTATTAAATGATATCAAATTTATAAAAAAACAATAATATTGCTACATCTAGCGACCTTTAGCAACAATATTAATTAACCTGTGGATAGCGTAGTGGGTTACTCATTTAATTATTGTTTTTATTTAACTTAATATGTATAATGCGTAATGTGTAACTGTTTGTTATCCCCTTTGGAAAAAAAATAAAAAAAAAATAACCTACGCTGTAAAACAAAGAATAATAAGAATATCTTTGATTTGTAGCGTATTAAGTATGTAGTTTCAAGTTATTGTTAATTAGCCTTTTTTATAATTTAATTTTCCGATCGGTGATTTGTTTGTAGCCAACTTAACTGGGTTCTTAATAATAACTTTGAATTTCTCTTGACAGGTGCATTTCATGACAGCTCCAATATAATTTTCTAAAATTTTTCCCTTTTTGTTTTTAATTAAATTAGCTTTATTTATGAATGATAATTATTATTATTAATTCGTAAACGAATTCAAAATTTCGACAGATCAGCACCACACGTTGCGTTCGAGACGTTAGAGTGAAAATCTATCGACCTATTGCATGGATATTTATTGCCCCTCTGTTGAATTGCCTGTTTCTGGTTTTTTAAAATTATTTCATACTAGCTTTTACCCGCGACTTTGTACGCGTTAGGTAGTTTTTTTGGAATACGTCGTTTTCCCGTTAAATACCAATTTTATCCAAATATAATTCAAATCTTTTGTATTTTAGGCGTGAAAGCGATCTGATTCCCCGGAAAGTATTTTTTCATATATGTACGCGTTGTTTTCCCGTGCTTAAAAGTAACTCATGTCCTTTCTTAAGTCTCAAACTATCTCCTTACCAAATTCATTTAAATCTGTTCAGTCGATTAGGCTTATAAGCGATCAGCGCACCTTAATTTTCCCATGGGAATGTCCTTTCTCGGGTATCAAAATATCTTCATACCAAACTTTATGCAAATTGAATCAGTATTTTAGACGTGATTAAGTAACACACGGACAGAGTTACATTCGCATTTATAATTATAATAATAGTACGAGTAATAGTCATCCTGGCCGATTTCGACCACGGCGGCCAATCTCAACAGAGATCAGCCAACTACGAAGGAGATATTAAAGTGCACAAGTGTAAGCGCAAATAGACAGGTGCACTCACTGTGCCATCACTCTCAAAGTTCGGTGAGACGGCAATCCGATATGACCGGAGAGAGATCAGGCGCAGGACCAACGACTTTACCTGCTTTCCGAGGCAAGGGGGAGTCGGCATTTATAATATTATAGTATGAAAGTATGGGTTTTCCTAGTAATCCAGCTCCAGTCTGAATTAGGTACTCGCCACAAGTCCTAGCTGTCTAGACGAGATCTCAGCTTCAGTTACAAGCTTGTGCAAATCGCGACATGCGCTTAGCTGTAGGGCGCTCAAATAAATGTGGATTATTTTGGTGACTATTTTCCTGTGTTGATATCTTTTTTTTTGCATTCACGCTATTTTTAAATTCGAAAAGACATAACACTTAAAAAAATCTTTTCGACTCCGGTGACCCCCCTCCCCGATTACCGTACAGGAAATATTTTTTAGTGTTGTGCTTTTCGGTCTGTTTTCCTATTTATTTCTTCGGTTTACGCGAACAGTAGACATTGAAATGAAACACTTTCTTACGGATTATTTTTTAATAGTTTTAGACAAGACTCAAGCTCGACCCCGCACTGCAACACCTCAAGATACTGTTAGCTCATTTTGTGTGGATAGGAACGTAACTTAATATTTTTAAGTGTCGGTAGTTTACAATTTTTTTTAAACTATGTAATGACAAGTAACACCTTAGTCTACCTGTGACCACGGACGCTGAAAAGGGTCCGAAATGGCAAGTTGTAACCGATGGGGGTGTGTGTATGGAGATAAATATAAACAAACGATTGAAACTTAAATGATTATAATATTAGAAAACAAAAGATTTACAAACAGAATAAATAACTAATTAGTAGGGTATACGAACTAAAACTATATAAGAAAAAGTGACAGCTAGCTAACTAACAGGGGACGACGCGGTGGGGCTACGTATATTATAGATCGTCGTGCAGTTCGCTAACGAATGCAACACGGGAACAATAATATACGCGCTGAGTAGTCTATGCTCGGAGAGGATCAGGCGCAATCAGAGACCGACCTAAGTCGGTGCAGAGACAGTGCACTCAAAACGCTCCGAACGCAGACTACCGTTGTATGGGGCGCGCGCTATTTATATCCTTTGGTATGCTTGGCAGGGCGAGAGCGCGCGGGACGCGGTGGAGCTGCGCTGCGCAGCCGGTTAGCGGGCTCGGGCGGTGCGTCGCCGCGTTACAGGCTCCCCCTCTGGACTCGAAGACGCCCCGGCGAGAAGTCCAGTGGCTGCACTCGTGGTCGTCTTCTTCGGTCTTCCACGTCTGCGCAAAGGTTTTTCGGGATTAGGTAAAGATAAGTCTGATCCTTTGTATGGAGTCAGAGCTGAGGAGTGGTAGGTACCAAGAGGTACATTTGGTTGAGTAGGACTGGCTATTTCGTAAGAGCAAGGTCCATGCTGCCGGAGGACAACGTAAGGGCCATCACGGCGTGGGTTTAACTTAGCTGTTTGGTGACGGGAAGCGTTACTCAGTGTGTTTGATGCCACCAATACGAGGTCGCCAGGTTGATATGCAGGAGCCGACCGGCGATGTTTGTCAGCTATCTTCTTTCTTGCTTCTTCCTTATGTTCTTGAACTTCTTGGGCCTTCTTTATGGTTTCTGCTAACAGAATGAGTTTAGGTGTGATTTCTGGTATAAAATTTTCTGACAAAGCTATTTGTCTAAGATCATGTTTGACATCGTCATAAGTTCTCAACTCTCTACCAAACATTAAGTATGCAGGAGTATAATTTGTACTGGCACATTTTGATGTATTCATTGCATACCTAATACTTGGCAATTTATCTACCCAAGATCGATGGTCGTCGCCCACCAAAATGGCTAATTGGGTTTTAAGGTCGCGGTTTTTCCTCTCGACGGGATTTGTTTCCGGATGATACACTGGAGTAAATGCATGGTGTATGTCAAGGCAATATGTTAATTTCTGCATTATGGCACTAACAAACTGCGTTCCGTTGTCGCTGATTATTCTTCGTGGGACCCCATACCGAAGGAAAACTTCGTTTAATAGGACGTCTGCACACGCTTCTGCTGTTGCATGTTCCAAGGCAAATAATTCGACCCATCTTGTCGCAACGTCTTCGACTATAAATATCCATGTTTGGTTATTTAATGATGGGGGCAGAGGACCGAATAAATCAAATGATAAAGTTTCGAACCTCTGATTCATCACTGTAGTCTGTAACAAGCCTGCTGGTTTCAAATTGCTAGGCTTATAACGCTGACACTTTAGGCAATTCCTGGTATAATTTTCAATATCTTTTCGCATACCCTGCCAGTAGTATCGTCTAGATATACGTTCGAAGGTCTTCTCTGCCCCATAATGTCCGGCAGATGGTTCATCATGGTATTGCTGAAGCACAGTCAATCTTTCGCTTTCCGGTATAACAAGCTGTCCAGCATCAACACTGCTATCTTCTATGTACCGATACAACATCCCGCTGCTCATGAAGTAGCCTTTGTTTGACCAGTAGATTGCGTCTTCATCTTTCACAGGATTTTCCAGGGCTTCTATTATCTTCTTTATTTCAGGATCAGCTATTTGTCCTTGCCTTATTTCAGCTCCAGAACACCGTGGTAAATCAACAGAAACTACACATATATCGTGACTAATATTGTCGACGTTGATTGGCGGTCTAGAAAGGCCATCTGCGACTATGTTTGTCTTTCCTGGGATGTAATTAATCTTTAAATTATAAGGCTGTAGTTGCAACGCCCATCTTGCAAGGCGGCCAGTAGGAGACTTGATTGACATCAGCCACTTTAGTGCTTGGTGATCAGTGGCAATTACTACCGAAGACCCCTCTATATAACCTCTGAACTTCGATACTGCCCATATTACTGCCAGTGCCTCGCGCTCTGTTGTCGAGTAATTCCGTTCAGCGCTTGTTAATAAGCGACTCGCATACTCCACTGGGTGTTCATCAGCTCCCTCCCCCTGCAGTAGTACAGCACCTATGGCGTAATCACTCGCATCCGTTTTGATCTTGTACGGTTTGGTGAGGTCCGCTTGTCGCAAAATTGGTGCGCTGGTCAGGTAACGTTTTAACTCGTCGAAGGCATTTTGTTGTGAAGCCCCCCACTCCCATTTAGCATCTTTCTTCGTCAGCTTGGTTAGCGGTTGCGCACATTTTGCAAAGCTCGGCACGAATCGGCGATACCAGGAGCAGGTCTGCAAAAATGATTGAATTTGCTTAACGTTACTTGGTGTAGGCATATCCATTATGGCTGTGATTTTTGCAGGATCTGTTTGCAGGCCGTCTCTCGTTATAATGTGGCCTAGATAGGGGACCTGGTTTTGACAAAACCGACACTTTTCTTTATTCACGACGACGTTATTCTTCCTCAGGATTTGAAACAGCTCACCTAGGTCTTGCATATGGCGCTCAAATGAGGGAGACAGCAAGATCAAATCGTCCAAATATGCCAGCAATTGTGCGTCTATTTGAATTCTCAATCGGTCGATGAATCTTTGGAAGGTAGCTGGGGCATTCCGTAATCCAAACGGCATTCTTCTGAATTCATACAACCCGAACGGTGTGATAAACGCTGTCTTCTTCTGGTCCTCCTGGCGTACCTTTATCTGCCAATAGCCTGATTTCAGATCTAATGACGTCATAAAAGGGGTTGGTTTAGCCTCGTGCAGGAGGTCATCCAATCTTGGCAGTGGATACGCATCTGGTATAGTGATGCTATTAAGTTGCCGATAATCGATGCAAACTCTTACATCGCCGTTCTTCTTGGGTACCAGTACTACTGGCGCTGCCCATGGTGATTTTGACTCTGCAATGATACCTTCTTCCAGCATTTTATTGATCTCTTTGCGTAATATCTCTTTACGTAGTGGTGACATTCGATACGGTGGTACAGCGACTGGCGAATGGTTGCCAGTGTCTATAGCATGTTCCACTAAACTAGCCGGATTATCGTTAGCCAGGAACACGGTTGCATTCTGTTCTAATATAGTGGCCAGCTGCAATTCCTGTTTTTGGTCAAGATCCCTCACACCTTCAACCGCCACCATAGCGATGTCAATATTGGGACCAAACTTGTTGTAACTATCGGGTGAAAGTTCTATATCTGTCGTGTTGATCGCCATCTGGGCATCTCTGAAAAGAGAACCAACAAATCTTGGTGAATAGCCTTTCAGCATCGGGCTTTCATGTGTTGGTGATGTTGGTGGTGTTGCGAAATCAATCTTGATAGGCGGTCCAAAAACAATTTCTGAGTTTCCTTCTCCTGAGGAAGATGCAGCTTGAGATGGAGTCATTTCCATTGGGCTCAACATTGGTTCTAATGCAGTCATCTTAATTAATTTTGAGATAGTGGATTCTGGTGGTATCTCTGTCTTCATAATGGCCACTGCAGACGACTCGTCATCTTCGTTTATAAGGTCATACTTCTTTCCAGGTTCATCGAGGAAGTGATACAGGAGTTGCGGTAGATTGAGGACTATATTTGCGTCTTGTATGAAATCCACTCCCAAGAGTGTTCTGTTGTCTTGAGACTCCGGCAAAACGATGAAGTTGGTCATGATAGTTCTGTTGTTAATTGTTACAGGCACTGATGTTCTCATTATTTGCTGCCGACGTCGCAGTCCGTCAGCTAAGGTAATAGTTGCCGACTCAGTAATAAACTTGAAGTTCTGTCCTTTCAAAACCTTGAACAAAGTTTGAGAAGCCACGCTTAATTTAGCACCAGAATCAATATGCGCTCGTCCGCTGACTCCGCCAATTTTAATATCTACTGTTGGACGCAGACGGGATATGTAGGCGAGACTAGGGCTTAGTGCGTAGAACCCAACTTCCACAGCGCCTAATTTTGCAGGTGCGTTACATTTCTGGCATTTACTTCTTATAACACCAGGCTCGCCACATCCGTAACAAGTAATTTTGCTGGAAATTGGTCTGTGACTTGATGATGTACTCACAGGAGCCTGTATTCGCTTGTCGTTCGCACTTTTCCTACGGCAGATATCTTCGGTGTGCCCAAAAGCACGGCAAAACGTACAACGAACTCTTTTTCCTGACGAGGTCTCAGTAACAGCACTCTTAGCTCGTTCGGCTAACACTTCTTCGATTTGGCGAGCTTTCTTCAGAAAGTCATCAAAGTTAGTCACGCTATCTCGGGGAATTTTATCTCTTATATCCACGTGCAAGGAGGTGTACAATAGATCCAAACATTGAGAAGTACTTAGAGCAGGTTTAGGCAATTCGGCCATAAGCGCGCGCTTCTTTGCTACGAATAGCTCTGTACTTCTTGGCTGTGATTGTTTGTTGCAAACAATCTCTTCGTATATTTTATAAGCCGGCCTCTTAGGCGCGAATGTAGTACGCAGAAGCGATACTGCGTCTGCCCATGTGCGGACTTCGTCTTTCACACCTAACCACCATATTGAAGCCTCTCCGGTGAGTAGAAGAGTTATGCCTTCAATGGCGTCACTATCTTCGATAGACTCAATTTTCTTGAAGGTGGTTATGGTTGATATAAAAGCCTCAACCAGTGATGAGTCGCGGGTTCCGTCAAAACGGGCTGTGCATGACGCGAAACTACCAGTTTTCTGGGGTGAAGCGGAATTCCTGCTTGCTAATACTCCTAGGAGGTCCCGAAACTGGTCGTCCGTGAAACTAACGTTCGCCATATTCCCAAAAAGACGTTTACTACGTCTGGGTAAAATCCTATAAATATCAATCTCGGCGGCGAGATATCTAATATTTAGTGGGTATATATAAATAAACTATGAACCTACAGGGGCATTAAAATGATTACTACTATAACTAAAACTGACTAATGCTATAACTAAACTCAACAATAACAAAAGAGGGAAAAAAAATGAAATAAGTCTAATATAATATTTATATACATACACATACAATATAATTTAATAAATAAAGCCCCGCGTTGGGATGCCAATTTGTAACCGATGGGGGTGTGTGTATGGAGATAAATATAAACAAACGATTGAAACTTAAATGATTATAATATTAGAAAACAAAAGATTTACAAACAGAATAAATAACTAATTAGTAGGGTATACGAACTAAAACTATATAAGAAAAAGTGACAGCTAGCTAACTAACAGGGGACGACGCGGTGGGGCTACGTATATTATAGATCGTCGTGCAGTTCGCTAACGAATGCAACACGGGAACAATAATATACGCGCTGAGTAGTCTATGCTCGGAGAGGATCAGGCGCAATCAGAGACCGACCTAAGTCGGTGCAGAGACAGTGCACTCAAAACGCTCCGAACGCAGACTACCGTTGTATGGGGCGCGCGCTATTTATATCCTTTGGTATGCTTGGCAGGGCGAGAGCGCGCGGGACGCGGTGGAGCTGCGCTGCGCAGCCGGTTAGCGGGCTCGGGCGGTGCGTCGCCGCGTTACAAAGTTAAAATAAAACGTAAATAAATCGCGAAATTATCCGTGAAAAGTGTCGTCACATTTCAATTACTATTTTCCTACTACTCGTAATATTATAAACGCGAAAGTTTGTATGGGTGTATGTCACTCTTTCACGCCAAAACTACTGAACCGATTCGGTTGAAATTTGTAACATTAGATAGCCTGGAATAACACATAGAGTACTTTTATCGCGTAAAACTTAACGTTTCCTGTGGGTTTCGTAGAAAACGGGTTCAATGCGGGTGAAACCGCAGGCACAGCTAGTACTTACATCATAAATTACTAACTTTCGGACTTCATTTTGTCGACCACTTTGGTGTTATGGTCAAGAAGTTGACTATTAACCAAGAGGTCGTGGGTTCGATCCCCGCACTGTGCAAACATTTGTGTGCGTGATTTTTACTAGTCTGGGTGTTATATGTACTTATTTAAGTGTATTTGCAATACCACTGTTGATTCTGATATCTGTAACACAAGTGCTTAAGCTACTTACCACGGAGTCAGATAAATGAATGAGATGTTGTTGTATACTACTATTAAAATTTTTTTTACTGTTTCTGGTGTTAATATGATTCAACTTTACATAGGTACCTAACAGGAGCGATTTAATACCAAATTTCCTCTAAACAACTTTGTTTAAATGTTAGTGTAAATGCATGATATTTGCCATCGCCAATTTGATAAACTCTACACATTAATTAGTCATTATAGTATTTGAGCATTATAAGCGTTTTATTTTTTAATTATTATTCAAAAGTAGAGTTCCGTGCTTCGGAAGGCACGTTAAGCAGTTGGTCCCGGTTAATATCGATAGCTATTAGTCGTTACGCCTGGTCGGAGGCCCTCGGGCGGCTTAATAACATCTGACAGTAAGGTTGGTCCTTACCCTACAAGCACCCCTCCAACAATCACTGAGCCCGCGTGGTGGAGTATGGCTCGCACCACCTCATAGTTGAGGTGAGGCCTGTACCCAGCAGTGGGACGTACATAGGCTGATGATGATGATGATTCATAAGTAGGTAAGTAGTAGTAATAAAAAAGGGTTACCAAGTTAATAACCAGAAATTGACTGTCGTAATTTCAATATAAAAAAAATTAGCTCCTTCTTATTTTCTAGATGGAAAGACTGTAGATTATCCTCAAAGAACAAAACACACGGGCAGACCACCATTTTAATAACTCAAAGATCACACCCCAAACTTTATAATCTCCGGCTAACTACCTCAGTTAATAATAAATTTTAAAACAAACGCCCTAACTGCGTAACTTCAAAACCATCCCGCCATTTTGTCTTGGGGGTAGCGTTTTTTTCATTTTATTTATTACCTATTTAAGTGTCGTAATTTTTTGCAAGTTACTCCATAATGGTATCAGGCGATGTTTGATTCGGCAATTTTTCTAACAATGGATTTATTAAGGCCATCAAATTTTGTGCAAAATGTTATTTTTCGCGCGAGTTCCTGTTTCGCTGTTGTTAAGAAGTCGATTGGAGCACGGAACGTGAGATTGGGTTACTTAAGAAATTGGTGGATCGTAAGGGAATACAATGATGTTCATAGAAAACAATATTTCTGGGAGATTTAAATACCTATTATTATGAGATACCCTATTTTTATTATATAGACTTTCTAATTTAATTTTTTGACATATTTGTTTATACGAGTACTTTATTTATTGCTATTTTTAACTTACTACTTTATTGTAATTTTAATTAGTGACATATTTCCCATTATTGTAATTTTGTTGTTTTTAATTTAGATGTTTGTTAGAGTATTGTATGAATGTAAATCTTTCTATTGTTATTTTGAAATTTTTATTTAACTAACTTCCGACACAAATTATTTTGTAATTAATGGAATAAATGACTTATGACTTATGATTATCGTGCAATGATAATGCATTATGTATTTAACATAAACAACTGTACTATTTTAAACTGTCGCGTTGCATTGTAACACTAATCAAGCAGACTAAACGTAAGTTAATTATTGAAATAAAACCCGTTAAGTCATAAAACAATAATTTATAGTACTATAAATCAATTGTAAAAGACTCAGGCAAATCTTAGGTGTCACATGACTGACTGGAGCATGAAAATTAACTAAGAAAAATAAACATCACTTTGTTTTGCCGTTTAGCTACACGGAAGCACTGAGTCAAATCTGTCATAAAGTAGAGTAGAATCATTAAAAAAAACTTCTTATTTCTTTTTTTTTAGCCTATATCATCCCACTGCTGGGCAAAGGCCTTCCCCAAATCTCTCCACCTGTCCCTGTCCATTGCCAACGTTTCCCAGTCCCTTGTTGTATTGACCAAGTCGTCACACCATCGTTTCTTGGGTCTGCCTCTTCAGCGATAGCCGTCTGTAGGCACCTATTTGGTGACGACTTGGGCCCACCTCTCTGGATGCATCCTGCAGATGTGACCCGCCCACTCCCACTTCAATTTCGCTGCTTTGTTGCCCACATCAGCGATACCAGTCTTGGAGCGGATGGTAGTATTTCGGATCCTAACACTCCGTTTTATACTTAATATGCTCCGCTCCATGGCCCGTTGGCAAACCTTAAGTTTTTGCTTTTGACTTTCAGTCAATAACCAGGTTTGCGCCCCGTAGGTAAGAATGGGCAGAATGCAAGTGTCGACGAGTTTTCGTTTCAGCGATATAGGCAAGTTGCCTTTCATATACGCTTTCATGGACCAGAAGCTCTTCCAGGCGTTATCGATGCGGGGCGCTCGATCGATGCGGCGCTCTTATTTCTTTCAACTTAATAAATTATTTATATTTTTGAAATGAAACTTTCAGGTTCTGTACTGTAAGTTTTTTAGGGAAAACATTGTATAAGTATTTATACAATGTTTTCCCTAAAAAACTTACAGTACAGAACCTGAAAGTTACAAAATTAGGTTCAAGTCTAACTTTTGCCGACTTACAGGTTACGTTCGTGTTTAAAGCTTATTAATAGGTAATATCGAAACTATCCTCAAAATATACTTATTTGAAACATCGCCAAAATACTGTGATTTCAAAGATTTTAACAGAGGAAAACTCCATAGACACATAGATATATGTTTGACGACCACTTTGGTGTAATGGTCAAGAAGTTGACCATTACACCAAAGTGTTTTGTTTGCGTACACATTTACGAGTAATAGCTTGGTAAAAAAAAACCGTAAAACTTAGTAAACAAACAGAAAAGGAAAGCCGGCGCCATCTGTGACTTTAAAAACAAACTATGAGTGCAGGAGTTGCCTTGATCGATGTCGACTGCTTATTTCTGTTCACTTTACATAGATGGCGCTAGAAGTATCTTGCACACCGCGTCGGCGTCGGGGTGTTGTAACTTGTAAGATCAGTATGTATAACAATATACCTGTAACTTAACTTAGTTATCGATGCATTGCTGGTAAGTAAGTACAAAATTGGTTTACCGTGCGGTACACGGTTTGGTTTACGGTTGGTTTGCCGTCATGTTTTCTAAAGCTTACTTTACAGTGCATATAAAATTCTGAAAATAGATGAATTGTCGGCTTAATTTATGTAGGATAATAGGGTAGTTAAAACCACCAATCGTTGGCGTAATTTTTTTCAACTGTCAAAACGCTTCTCTCCATAGAATTTGTATGGAAATAACACACTTTGACATGATCGCGTGCAATGCCGACTGATTGACTATTTATCGATTGACTTTCAATTAAAAATCAAATTTTATGAACGGAAGAAAAATATTAATGAAAATGGAACTAAAATTATGAATAATTTTATAGAAAATCAGTTTTAGAATATTTCTTTTAACAGTGGAATTTCAGTTAGTCAAATAAGTCAAGTCCATAACATTTCGACACTTAATTATGCCATGAACGTCAAAACTACATTTTATAAGGCTTTAACGTGTTACTATAACTTAAATATATATTTTTTACTTTTCCTCCTTAATATGATCTTAGAGGCCATGTTTTTTTCCTGATTGAAAAGGAACAACTTTTTTTTAACATTTAAAAACAAATTTCAACAACATCTTCAGACAAGTTATCGGTGCTTTAGTCGAGTCATTAAACCCGGCGCAAGCGCAGATGAAAAGAAGAGTAAAGCCTGCGTCGGTTCACACAGCCACCGGAAGCTATCGTGGTTTTATTATGCGTGTGTAAGACTGGTCTGCGTGTGGTATAAGATATAAGAACCAGGAGCTTAACTTTAGATAACCGGCGATCACTGGTGGACATGGGACTCTTACGTTATCTGTTGCATCCTTTTTCTTATCTCATCTCATCAGCCTATATAAATCCCACCGCTGGGCACAGGCCTCACCTCAACTATGAGGTGGTGCGAGCCATACTCCACCACGTGGGCTCAGTGCGGATTGGTGGAGGGGTGTGTGTAAAGTAAGTGACCAACCTTACTGTCAGATGTTATTAAGCCGCCCGAGGACCTCTGACTAGGCTTAACGACTTGTAATTTTTGATATTAACCGGGACCAACCTTGACGTGCCTTCCGAAGCACGGAGATGCTTGTAAATAGACGTCACTTTTATAGTCAGAATGGTCACCCATACCACACATTACCGCGCCGTAGGTTGCTTAACTTTTGGTATCACTACCAAACCGCTGCAACCACTGCGCCACAAGCACCAAATTCTTATTTAATGTACCCAAATAGGAACATGACATACAGCTTTGTTCCATATATATCATCACAACACACATATTACAACCGAAACAAAGTCATATCGCGTCTTGTGCGATCTTACTCCAAAACTTTAAGTGAAGTTGATATTTTTACTGGAAACTTCACAATATAATAAAATCATTTAAACACCTTATTACTTTAAAAAATAATAATTTATTAATTATCAGTCGCACTGAACACAGTGTACTTGCATTTTTTAGAAAGAAGAAAAATAAATAAATATACAACAAGATCACTTACATTGATCTGACTCCGTAGTAAGTAGCTTAAGCTGTTGTGTTACAGATATCAGAATCAACAGTGGTATTACAAATAAACTTAAATAAATTTATTTAACACCCAGACCAGTACAAACAGACATGTTAATGCACACACAAATGTTTATACAGTGCAGGGATCGAACCCGCGACCTCTTGGTTAATAGTCAACTTCTTGACGATTACACCAAATTGTGCTTGAAATTATTTTAAAGTGTTACAAATTAATAAACAATTTGTAATCATTTCAATTAATTGTATATCATTATATTGTATATCATTATATTAAATATATAATTACGGATACCGTAGCTTTCCACAAGTGTAGGACTTTTCAAATTCGGTTGTCGTTGTGGCTGAGGGCAGCCACAAGCACTCTTTCTTACTACACCCTTAGCTGGTTGAACTACAAAAAATACTTACAAAAATAAAATCTTATTGTTTTAAACTTTTTTATATTTTAATTATTATACTCATAACACAAAAAGAAAAAAATTCCAACCGACTATCGAGAAGAACCATTGACCAGTTTCAAAATTTTAGGATGGAGAATCTTCTAACTTACGGCACACTCACTCAAAACAGGTTTGCAACGATACAAGAACAAAATTATGAATGGAGTGGCACACAGGCCAGTTACAAAAATTTGTTTGCAATCACACCGTGTGTGATCGTAACAAAATAGACTTTAAAAAAGATTTTTTAATTTTCAAATTGCTAATCTTTGCTTGCCTCGATTGCTCTCCCAATTGAGCACCGTGACACTCACTCATCGGTCTGAATTTTTTTAAGTGATCCTTAGGCTGTAGCCAGCTGGGAGAGCAATTGCCCGGCTTGCAAGAGATGCGGGTTCGAGTCCCGCTTGTGGCAGTCCTTTTTTTCTTTAAGTATGTGTTAAATTTGACATTATAAAGGAATTCGCATTGTTAATGGTAAAAAATAAAGTAACATTATGAATTGTAGCCTATGTGTTATTCTGATATATTAGCTAATATTTTTATAAAATTTGCATTAAAATCAATACAGTAGATTTTACGTGATAGAGTAACAAACATACTTAGTAAAAAACTTTCGAGATTATATCTCTATTTTAAGATGGTTTTAGGATTTCACCAATTTAAAAATAAACAGCGGAGAAGGCTTGACCAGAAAATAGGCCATCGCGACAACTCTCGTACTAAAAGAAAACTAACCTACAAAATAAGTTTAATAGTTATATAATAATAAATAGTTCTTCTCATCAGCCTATACTATATCACAACTATGAGGTGGTCCGAGCCATACTCCACCACGCGGGCTCAGTGCGGATTAGTGGAGGGGTGTTTGTAAGGTAGGAGTGACCAAACTTACTGTCAGATGTTATTAAGCCGCCCGAGGGCCCCTGACTAGGCTTAACGATGAATATCTATCGATATTAACTAAATAATTAATATTTCATTATATCATTATCTTAACCAGCAGCATAACGTCCACAGCTAAACACAGCCCCGAAATGTCTTCTTTTCAACCCCCGATAAAAAGAGCGGTGTCATAAGTTTGACACCTATTCCGTTTTTGATGTTTGTTTTTATGAGTATGTCTGTGGCATCGTAGCAAGGTTACGTAGGTTTTTTTATTAGAAAGATAATTTCATTACGGTGGTTCTGGTGGTGATGGTTACCAGCTATTTTCCTGGCTCATTCGGGGGTACTTTAACTAAAAGTTTATTTTTTGGAAACTAGTGGATCAGGCAGACGTTGTCTTGCCTGTTGTTATTTTTTAATTTCTAACCTTTTAAACCTTCCCTGGACTTCCACGAATATTTCGAGACTAAAATTATACAAATCGGTTCAGCCGTTTTCCAGTTTTAGCGAGACTATACATTAAGAAAATAAAAAGTAAAAAAAATAGTTAACTTTTGAACTACGGTGTAAATGCATCCGCTGCGATATCCATTCACAAGCGGCTGTAATACACAAGATACGATTCACTATAGTGTTTACTACATAACACATGTCCAAGAATATACAATCAAGGCAAAAATACATGAAAAAGTTGTTTTAAAGTCAGCAGTTAATGGCAAATGTACCTAAAAATAGATGAGATAAAGATTTTTTCTTAAAAAATTGACGCTTTCAATAATAAGATTGTGGGGCTAGATTTTGAATAGGTCTATTTTGAGTCTAGGTGTAAGAAGGTTTTATGTGGTGTAAAAAAGTTTTTTTCACCCATGTGGAGATTCTTATTTAGTACTTCGGAAAACATAATAGTCAAAGTAAAAGGATACTATGAGAGTGAGGATCATGTGAGTGAGTATGGAACAGTGAGTGCACCTGTGTATTGCGCTCACGCTTGTGCAATATAATATCTCCTGCGTAGTTGGCCGCCGTGGTCGAAATCGGCAAGGAGGTATTATTATTACTCTACCAGGAACTCAGTGGACAAGTCGGCGAAACAGCAGTGTTAATTTATTGAAAATACAGCGTTCCTGAAATATAAGATTGTCTGGAAGAGATCGTTCTTAGCTATTAGACTATCTCATCTAAACTAATATTATCTATTTATATTATTGACCACTAAAAACATACATGTATTTCATAAATAATTAAATTATAAAGATAAAGCCATAAAATCTCAAAAATTACCAGAGGCTCTCAAACTAGGCTATGCCTGTATCTTGAGAGACCACTTATTATTATTTTTTTTTTATCAATTTGGGTTCGCTCTTGACATCATTCTCCCTCTAGGAGGTAAAGAAGATGTCGACGATGTAGCGAGCTTACCCAGAAGGTGCCTATTTACTTTCGCTTTGAATGAGCTCAAGTTATAAGAAAGAGGGAACACCGTCGGCGGAAGCGCATTCCCTTCCTTGGCTGTGCGCATTATGAAGGATGAAGCGAAGCGTTTAAGGCGTATAGTAGGTATATCAACCAAGTATGGATGGTAAACCGCCGTACGTCTGGTGGTCCTCTGGTAAAATGGACTTGGTGGAATGAGCATATGGAGCTCATGAGCACACTCCCCGAAGTAGAGTCTGTAGAAAACCGACAAGCAGGCAACTTTACGGCGGCAACTTTATTAATTTTAGCTTTGAGCAGGCAACTTTATAACCTGAGGTATTTGGCACTTTTATGATGAGAGTTTGTGTGGTGAGTTTATATGTGATGTATGTGTAAGCGTGGTGCATGTGTGTGTTTGTGTGTGTGTTTGCGCGTGTGCATGTGCATGTGTGTGTGTGTGTGTGATTGAGAGAATAAATAAGTAAGGTTAGCTATTGCAAAACAGGGATTCAGTTTGTGTGTAGTCGAGAGAGCTGAGTAACAAAACGACGTTGCAACTAGGTTGCAACCTGGCAGTATGTGGGAAATCCTGGGGGGGAATGGGGAATTATAACGAGGAAAGATTTGATAGTTTGAATTGAAATTGCCCTGGGTTAAAAAATATTCATATTTTACCAGTAGAATCCTACATTATCTCTAGTGAACAATGTATAATAACATGCTTAATATACACATAAGAGAACAGAATTCCACGCGGTTAAGGCAACCGACAGGAAGCTAGTTTTGCTGTTAAATTAGTCTGACCTGTAGTGAATTACGGACGTGAATATTAATGCCGTTACGGACACGTTCACATAAAATGCACCTGCCAAAAGTCTTCACCGAAACCTCATGGCCATTACAACCGTCGGATATCAAACGTCGCCTCGCGTTAACCCCTCAATACCGACCGGGGCGGATTGGACCGAACCCAATTAACTGTAGATCAGAGCGCGCAAACAATGCAGTGGCGACACGCGTGACGTGTGTCACTGTCATTCGCAATTAATTTATTGTCTGTGCATGCCACAGTTGCAGTGCGAGGGCAGTAGGTGAAGATAAAATGTATAATATCCTAAGGCCCGGTTTCCACCAAAGCGAGAAGAGAGAACACGATAGGAGATGTGTTTGAATAACCAACAAGGTTTCGTCATTTCTCCTCTCCTCTCTGCTTGATCCATTCTAAGCAACTGTTTTTTCAATTGCTCGACGACAGTTTTGGTCCTAGTGGTCTGAGGTACGGACTGCAGAACTGGCAATGTTGCGGGTTTGAATCCCGCTAGGGGCAAATGTTTGTGTTATGAGCGCGAACATTTGTACCCGAGTCTTGGGTGTTTATAAGTGTATTTAAGTATTTCTTTCTATTGTTACGTTCTAGGGGTGTGGGATCTAGATTGAAATGCACTTCTAAACCGATGAAGTAGAGTAGGATTTATTGTACACACTTTACGTTACAACACTTAGTACACAAACACTTATATCACACTCCAAATCTTCTAGTCGCAGTTTTCGCTTCGATGTTTACTCGTCGCTTTCCCAAATTAAACTCTAACTCGGACGCATTCCCGGGCTCCTTATATACCGGCCGTCAAGGACTCCCGAATATTCGGTAGGTACCTACTACCCAGTACGAGACTGTTCGGGATCCTTCCAAATGCCGTCTTGCCTAGCTCGAATGTTCGGCATCATAGTGCTATCCCTGTCTTGTGCTGTCTCTGTCACACCCTTCTGGAATGTTCTCAGTATAGCTGTCTCTCTCTAATCGTGCTATCTCTTTCACTCCTACTAAAAATTACGTCATATACTGAAGTGGGCTTCAAAGGCCCATAAGGGGTCCTGAAAACGCCTGAAAACGGGTTTTCAGGTTATGGCGTCATCTGATAGAGGGTGGCCTGAAACGGACTGAAAACATGTTTCAGGCGCCTGAAAACAACGGCAACTTGGGTGAAATTTCGATAAACTAGTATGTGTTAGAGCACTCTCTGAAACGGCCTGAAATGGTATTTCAGCCTGCTGAAAACGCCTCCAAGGCACGGAAAAACACGATCAAAGTTTTAGCACTAGCCCACCGGCGTAACACTACCCCCTCCTTAGACATGCTCGTCCCGAGCATCATTCGTTCCATGGTACTTGGCCAACCGATCCACATGAACAATCTTACAGGGGCTACGTGCGTTGCGCTGTATCCGATAAGTGACGTCGTTGATCCTTGTAACTACTTTGTACGGCCCTTCCCAACTCGGCGACAATTTCGGTGACTTTCCTTTTCGACGCATAGGGTTATGTAGCCACACGAATGATCCTTCCTCAAACCTCGTCTGGTTAGACTTCCGGTCGTATCTGGTCTTCACCTTCTCACTGGCCTGCAATCCATGTTCACGAACATGCCTGTGAACATCATCAAGCCGGTTTCGCAGTTCACTTGCATACTCCGAAACCGTCTTTGGTGCATCTGGAGGACGTCCGGTCAGAAGATCTGCAGGTAAACGTAGTTCTCTTCCAAAATTAGCACACGCAGGAGTTACGGCCGTGCTTTCATGAACTGCTGTCCGACATGCCATTAAAAAGAGCGGAATATGCCTGTCCCAATCCTTTTGATGGTTGTCAACTACTTTGGCCAAATGTCGTTCCAGAGTCTGATTGAATCTCTCAACCATTCCGTCTGACTGTGGGTGATAGGCCGTAGTCCGAGTTTTATGAATTCCCATGACTCGGCAAGTCTCCTGAAACACCAGAGACTCAAAATTTCTTCCCTGATCACTGTGGATCTCAAGAGGCACACCATACCGACAAAACACTTCAGTCACTACAGTTTCCGCTACTGTGACTGCCTCTTGATTCGGAATGGCAAATACCTCAGGCCATTTGGTGAAATAGTCCATGACCACCAGGATGTACTTGTTTCCACGGTCAGAGGTCGGGAACGGGCCTGCGACGTCTAAAGCAATTCTTTCCCAAGGCGCTCCCACGTTGTAAACTTTAAGCGCACCTCTACTGCGTGTATGTGGTCCCTTAACTGACGAACAGCTAGTACATTTCCTACACCAGTCTTCCACGTCGTCCCGACAGTTTATCCAGTAAAAACGTTGCCGAATCTTCATCAGAGTCCTTTTTACTCCTAGGTGTCCACCGGAAGCGCCGTCGTGAAAGGATCTTAAAACATCGCTGACTCTCTTTCTTGGTACAACCACTTGAAGATGAGCATCCTTTCCGTTTTCTGACTCCCATTTCCTGCACAGTACGCCATTGTGCATAACCAGACTTTCCCATTGCGCCCAGTAGCTCTTTGTCACGGTACTCATCGAAGCTACCTCACACCACCTTGGTTTGGGCGCCCCAGCGTTGATCCAATCGTAAATGGGCTTTACATCGCAATCTTCCTGTTGTGCTTTTTGCATTGCTTCATCACTCCATTCTTCGCTAACAGTGTCTGTCCTCAACATCTTCACGCAGTCCTTACCCTCTTGCCTTAAACAGTGTTTGCAATCATCAGGACAAGGTCTTCGAGAGAGTGCATCTGCGTTGCCATGTGACTTTCCACTGCGATGTTCGATGACAAAGTCATATTCCTGCAGTTGTTCGATCCAGCGTGCCACCTGACCCTCAGGGTTCTTAAACTCTAACAACCACTTTAGAGCAGCGTGGTCAGTTCTTATTCGGAACTTGCGTCCAAGCAGGTATTTACTAAAACGCTGCAGAGTTTTGACGACTGCCAGCAATTCTCTCCTAGTGACGCAGTAGTTTCTCTCCGGCTTCGATAGCGACTTGCTAAAATAGGCGATCACAACTTCCTGATCACCCTTCTTCTGTGACAAGACTCCTCCAATGCCAGTATTGCTTGCATCAGTGTCAACAACAAACTCGTTCTCTGGGTCTGGATATCCCAAAATCGGTGTTTCACAAAGTCTCTGTTTGAGGTCTGAGAAAGCTGCTGCACACTGATCATCCCAGTTGAATTGTCTTTTCTCTTCTGTCAGCTGGTGCAAAGGCTTTGCTATATCTGAGAAGTTCTTTACAAATCGTCGGTAGTACGAGCAAAGTCCCAAGAAGGCACGTACTGCTGTCTTGTCTTTCGGTGTCGGCCAGTCCTTAACTGCACTTATCTTCTCAGGGTCTGTCTGGATGCCATCTGATGAAATCACATGTCCCAAGTAGTTAACCTTGCGCTTGAAGAATGAGCATTTCTTCGGACTTAGTTTTAAGTTAGCATCGCGCAACTTGGACAAAACTTGTTCCAGCTTCTTGAGGTGGTCATCAAAATCTTTGCCTACAATTATGATGTCATCCAAATACACTAGGCACGTATCACCCAGGAGACCAGCCAGTATTTGCTCCATCAACCGCTCAAACGTTGCTGGTGCGTTGCACAATCCAAACGGCATTACATTAAACTGCCAAAGTCCTTTACCGGTTGAAAAGGCTGTTTTCTCTTTGTCCTTGTCTTTTATTTCCACTTGCCAATAGCCACTTTTCAAATCCAACGTGGAAAACCATTTCATTCCATGCAGAGTGTCCAAAGTGTCATCTATCCTAGGCAATGGATAACTGTCTTTCTTAGTCACATCGTTGAGTCGACGATAGTCTACGCAAAATCTCATGGTTCCATCCTTCTTTTTCACCAAGACTACTGGAGAACACCAAGGACTTGTCGACGGTTCTATCACTTTATCTCTCCTCATTTCCTCGATCATGTCTTCCACTTCCTTCTCTCGAGCTACTGGAACTCGCCGCGGTCGTTGTCGAATAGGCATGACATCTCCGGTGTCGATCTCGTGCTGCACTACTCCAGTTCTCCCGATATCACTGTCATGTGCAGAGAAGACGCTCCTATAGCGCTTTAGCAAATTACGTGCCTTAAGAAGTTCTTCCTTTGTGAGATCATTTTGGCAGTTTTCCAATAACTTTCCAATTTCCACAACTTCTTCTTGTAACTTGTTCTCCTTCGACCCATGGCAACTCCGTATCCAAGAGATTGCCTCGCATGTTCCCATAAGGGTTCCTTTACTTATGACGTGTTGAGTGTCACTTAGATTTAGCACCCTTATAAATGCTGCAGATGACGTCGTTACCACTGTGCGAGCTGGCATCCATGGTTTACTGCCGTCCATTTTCTCTATTAACACGCAGGAATGAGATCCTTGTCTCGCACCGTGCGGCAATGTCACCGGAACTAGGGCTTGCGATCTCGGTTGAAGTGTAGTCCTTCTAGCGCAGAAGACATGTCCACTCACTCCACCTTCCATAGGAACTTCATAAGCCCCAAATTTCAGCACGCCTCCATTCATGTCGATCTTACACTCGTACTTCCTCATAAAGTCAAGACCAATAATGCAGTCATCTACGATGTTAGCAATGATGACTTTGTGCCAGTACTTCTTTTCTCCAATCTTCACTGACACTTCCTGCTCCCCCTGGACGGAGATGTACTGGCCGGTAGCCGTTTGCAGCTGAAGACGCATTGGTCGGACTAGATGATCCCTGGACAGGTGTTTCAGCAGTCGAGAACTGATCACGGTCCGAGAAGCTCCGGTGTCAATAGTAAGGTGACATGGTACTCCACCAATTTCTCCTTTGACAGCCAGACTGTTCCCGTCGTTCGCCTGCGAGATCATAATTGGGACATTTTGACCACCAGCCAGCACTCGTCCCTCAGTCCTGGCTTTTACTCGTTTCCCTGCTGCTGCCGCTCTGAACTATCAGAGCTTGCTGGCCTCTCCGTTCGGTCCGAGTCCCGTTGCCTCCAAGATCTTTTTGGGCAGCCTGATTGTATGTGTCCTCTTTCCCCGCAGTTGTAGCATCGAGGCCCAGTTTCTCGAGGTGGAGCAATCGGCTCCCTGGCCGCAACTTCGCGCACCCTAAAGGATTTTGTTGAGTCTTGGCGTACAGCTTCCACCTCCAGGGCATGGGCGAGCGCATCCTTCAAGGTCCCATGGTGTCCCAGCCGTACAGCAGCCCTCACTTCAAAGTCCCGAATCCCATCTATGAATGCCTGTACTAGCGTTCCATCGATGAAAGTCGCTGCGGAACCTTGGTACGCCTTCCGGACGAGCTTCTCTATCTCAAGTGCCCACTTTTGTAACGACTCATTATGCCCCTGAGTCCTATTCTTCAGCTGAGCTCTGTAAACGTGCTCTAGATGGCTGTCACCGAAGCGTGCCTCTAAAGCTTCAAGAAGACGGTCGTATGTCTTCTCCTTTCCTAACGCTTCCAGAACAGTGAGAGCTTCGTCCCGCAGCGCCAAACTCAGTGCCGTTTTAGCATAGTCCTTGCTCCAGCCATTCGCTTCGGCAACCATCTCGAATTGGAGCTTGTATGCGGCCCACGAAGAGGTACCATCGAATGGAGGTACCTTTAACTTTTCACCTCCTGTGGCTGGTGCACCTGACACACTGGTGGTGCCGTTGGCCACTTTGATCTCCAACTTCTGGAGGCGATTCTCCTGGCCCTCCACTTTTTCGTTCAGTCCATTGAGGCGCTTCTCGTGGTTTTCAACTTTAATTTCAACGCCCACAATTTTGTCTTGCACCTCAGCCATCTCCTTTTTCCACTCTGCAGCTACTTCGTGTACCTCACGGAGGACTTCTTTCTGGTCCCGTAGCTCTTGCTGCAAGATTTTGGCTTGTTCCTCCTGCTGAACCCGTAGCTCTTGTTGCAGGATTTTGGCTTGTTCCTCCTGCCTTCTAGCCAGTTCCTCCTGCCTTCTGGTCTGTTCCTCCTGCCTTCTAGCCTGTTCTTTCAGGAGGATCAGAATGGCGTTGACGTCTATCTCCGGCGTCCTTGAAGCTGGTACCGCTGTGTCTGACATTCCGGCGGTGCCCGCAGAGTCTCCAGCAGCGGTGCGGCTTCGGGTCTGCATCCCCTCCTTCTCTTCTTCTCGCGGAGTAATCGGCATTTTCAATCCCACTTCTGACACCAAATGTTACGTTCTAGGGGTGTGGGATCTAGATTGAAATGCACTTCTAAACCGATGAAGTAGAGTAGGATTTATTGTACACACTTTACGTTACAACACTTAGTACACAAACACTTATATCACACTCCAAATCTTCTAGTCGCAGTTTTCGCTTCGATGTTTACTCGTCGCTTTCCCAAATTAAACTCTAACTCGGACGCATTCCCGGGCTCCTTATATACCGGCCGTCAAGGACTCCCGAATATTCGGTAGGTACCTACTACCCAGTACGAGACTGTTCGGGATCCTTCCAAATGCCGTCTTGCCTAGCTCGAATGTTCGGCATCATAGTGCTATCCCTGTCTTGTGCTGTCTCTGTCACACCCTTCTGGAATGTTCTCAGTATAGCTGTCTCTCTCTAATCGTGCTATCTCTTTCACTCCTACTAAAAATTACGTCATATACTGAAGTGGGCTTCAAAGGCCCATAAGGGGTCCTGAAAACGCCTGAAAACGGGTTTTCAGGTTATGGCGTCATCTGATAGAGGGTGGCCTGAAACGGACTGAAAACATGTTTCAGGCGCCTGAAAACAACGGCAACTTGGGTGAAATTTCGATAAACTAGTATGTGTTAGAGCACTCTCTGAAACGGCCTGAAATGGTATTTCAGCCTGCTGAAAACGCCTCCAAGGCACGGAAAAACACGATCAAAGTTTTAGCACTAGCCCACCGGCGTAACACTATTATCCTAGTCACCATAGCACAAGCTAACGCTGATTTTGGGGCTAACTGGTTTATTAAATAATAATAATATTAATTCGTTTATTTATTCAGTCTTCTAAGGTCTAATACATAAAAAAAACATTTATAAAAAAATAGATAAAATTTACCAAAAAAAAAAATATTAAAAATAATAAATATAAAAATATTGTATTTATATCGAAGAAACAAATAAATATTTTGTTACTTATATCTATTGAGTTGCGAATCAGCAAACTTAACCTACTGTATGACAAAGCAACTGTGTCCAGGCAAACCTGCCACATCGCGAGCTTGTATTGTCAAATTAGGTCGTGACGTCAGGCGAATTGAACGATGAATGGCGCGAAATGAGGATTCATTGACTTTGCTACTTGTCTATGGATAATTTTGCTGAACTGAAACTAAAGAAAATTTAAAGAGAACATCGGACTGCCACAGGCGGGACTCGAACCCGCACCTCTCGCAAGCTGGGCGATTGCACTTTAAGTGTGTTTTAATTTCACATTGTAAAGACAATTTATTAAACATTATATTTTGTGGCGTTAATATTTAACCCACACACTATCTTTCTAATATTATAAATGCGAAGGTTTGTATGTATGGATGTTGATTACTCTTTCACTGTATGGATTTTGATGAAATATTACTAGAATATAACTTACATCAGAATAACACACAGGAAACAATTTTGTAAGGATTTTAAAGATAAAAGGTTTCCACGCGGTCGCGGTCGGCTAGTAGTTTGCTATAAAGCACCTACGAATGATACGTGAAATTCTCATCATCAAACGCGAAACAAAGAGAGAAACTAAACGTCTAGCCTCAACCCGAATCCGAACCAATGTCCGGACGATTTAGCTTTCGCATCAAGAATATCGTTCGCCATTCGGAGAAATGTCCGATCCGCCGCTAATGGTGCATGCAGGAACAATTAAAATAGTCAGTTTCCCCGCCATTCACTGCAACATACTAAATGGGCCATGGATTTTGCTTTAACGACATGTTAGTGTGGATACGGTTAGAAATGACGTTCAAAAATAATTGTTTTTTTTTTGTTGTAAATGACAATATATGTAATGAAATAATAATGATAGAAAAACTCTTTATTGTACGCACAGAAACACGTCAAGTTCATAACTACGGTATCTTTTGCTTTCGTAGATAATAGGGGTGAAAATGTGTAGCTCGATGTTGAGCCGTGTGTAAAACAGAAAAAAAAAACAAATAACAGACAAGTTTAAAAAAGAAATATGTACAATTTATATAGTCTTATTGCTTGGAGCCATCTTTTCCAGATAACCCTTAGAGTAAGTGATTTGATGGTAAAAATCACTTAGTCCAAACCCTTCTGCACCAAAAAATCAAGCAGTAATTCCAGTTCCTCTATTTTTACAAGCTTTTTTTAAGGTTTCACCTCTCCCGGTGTTACGAATAGATTGTCTGTAATCAAATCTTGCAAACTAAATTTTACGAACGTCCTAGTTTCCAATTGAGCTAAAAATTTGTGTCGATAGCAATGTACAATTTGCTTATTAGATTTGGATTTATTAAATTTAGAATTTGAATCCTGACTTTAATTTTTTAATTGTGATTTTAATTTTAGATTTGTGATTTAAATTTAAATTTTATATTAATTGTCATAGTAATTTTTATTTTAATTAAAATAAAAAAAATGAATCTAATAATATTTGAATGTAGTGAAATATTATGATATTAATTTAGAAAATAAGAACTAACATTAGCTTTAAGGTTTTTGTCATTTACTAACCATACTATGAGCTATAAGTTGCACGGAATATTTTTTTTTTATTTTATTTATAAAATAATTGATATTTGACATTTGGATTTTAATTATTATTATTTGAATTTTTTTTTATTAAATTGAACGCATTCTTAAAATTACAATTATATTTACTAACCTAAACTAAGGATTTCTAACAATTTATATGGAATCTTATTCTGAAGTAAAGTATTTGAATTTGAAAAGCTTGTTGATTTTTTTTTCTTAAGTTACTTGTATCTTATCCACACTGTTATAACTAATGACACAAGCGATAAGTGTAGCATTAATCGATGGCCACCGTGATGAGCGTGCATCATCGCTATCTGTCGTCACGTCACGTGATGGTAAGTCATAAGGATTCCGAATCTTCGTAGGTATGGGTAAAGTTGTTATTTAGGAAGCTTATCCATCATAACGCAGCGTAATATACAGGGTGTTACAAAAAAACGAGTAATGGCTAAAGGGTGTTGTTGTGCCCGTGTAACTCAACAACTTTCCTAAAAAAACCAAAGGCGCATTCTCCACAAAAAAATTTGCTCTCCCATAGTAAATCGATCAGCTGATAGAAATTTTTTGTATGGGATGTCCAATTTTTTTTCGCCCTAGCCGGCCTCTAAGATAGCCGTAAGGGAAGTTGCGAGTCATACCCAACACAAGTGTCTTGGACAACTTTTTGGGTAGTTAGTCTCGGTCACATTTTGTAATAATGGTTATAGAAATATATAAGTATGTATATATTTTTTACTTTAGGAAGATATACCGAGTTTTGAACACCACTAACCTTAACGACGTGGGCAGTGGGCTCCGTGGGATAGTCAGTGGCGTTTGGTGGAGATGTGTCTGTTAGGAGTTCACTACTCCATACAACAACATCACATACATTGATCTGACTCCGTGGTAAGTAGCTCGAGCACTTGTGTTACAGATATCAGAATCAACAGTGGTGTTGCAAATAAACTTAAATAAATACATGTAACACCTAGACCAGTACAAACAAACATGTTCATGCACACAAATGTTTGTACAGTGCGGGGATTGAACCCGCGACCTCTTCGTTAATAGTCAACTTATTTACTTTTATTTATTGATAATTATGATGATTTTATATCTATATATTATATTTATTTACTTTTGCGTTATTAACCACAATTTACCTTTCTCATTTAATTTTAACTGCACCCATTGCCTTCTTTCTGCATGAACTTGAGGTTGACTGGCAGAAAATACTTTTATCATTAAGTTTGTACATTTCTTGTGCAATAAAGTTTTAAATAAATTATAAGTTCCATTAATATGTAGGTATAGAGCCTAATTCCTTACACATCGTAAAATAAATGACTTAACACAGAAATATGCAGAGTCATCATCATCAAGATCATCATTTAACACGCACCCTGTATAATACAGGGTTACGGTGTCGTCACATCTAGCTAATTGGCGCCGCCGAAACTTGCCGGCTATAGAGTACAAACAGCCTCGGAACTTATCCAAGTTTAATTAATTACTTTGGCTGTGCACTGCGGGACAAGGAAACGGGAACGTTTTTTCTTTTTGAGGGTTATATTTTTTAGACTTTGTAAAATAAATAAAAATTGTAGCCATTTGAGGGTTGATTTTTGCAAACGTTAGGTTATACATGTATCGTAGGTTATTATTACAGAGGTGGCTTGACTACTTGTGGCGCAGTGGTTGCAGCGCTTTGGTAGTGATACCAAAAGTTAAGCAACCTAAGGTGCGGTCATGTTAAGGTTGGGAGACCATTCTGACCATTTAAGTGACGTCTATTTTCAAGCATCTCCGTGCTTCGGAAGGCACGTTTAGTTGTTGGTCCCGGTAAATATCGATAGATATTAGTCGTTAAGCCTTATCAGGGGCCCTCGGGCGGCTTAATAACATCTGACAGTAAGCTAGGTCACTTACCTTGCAAACGCCCCTACACCAATCCACACTGAGCCCGCGTGGTGGAGTATGGACTGCCTCATATTAGAGGGAGGCCTGTGCCCAGCAGTGGGACGTATATAGGCTGATAAGAGAAAGGTTACAGATGTTGGGCTGTTAGGTATAAATCCGTCACTCTTCGCTACTTGATTTTTCTACTATCTAAATAGTTTGTTAATACGGCAATTCAATTAACGACTGCTTACAGATCAGGTTTGATATAGGATGAAAACAAACTGTTAATTAGAAAATGCTCATATACAAAACAGTACAGAAAACTAAAACTAAATTTATTTTGACACATATTAAAAACTCTGTTCCACGTGCTAATCTTAGCCGATACAAACCTTATGATATATTTGGCCATTTAATTAATCCTAGCACTCTATGCGATCTAGATAAAATATTAAAATAAAAAATGTTCTAAAATTTGTAAAATTGTATTTTAAATTATGCAAAATTATTTCAACGTGGAATTATTATAATTAATCCCGCTTCGTTTAAACAAATTAAATAGTCTAGGCTACACTACTTTGAAAACATTCTTCGAATAAACCGATGGGGACCTATTACCTTGCACTGCAGTGTACAATATAACCAATTTCGATGTAAGACTTGCCGGGTTATTGTCTTCGCATACTTGGGTGGTGTTTAATTGTTTTTACAAGTATATATGCTGCGTATACGTTATGTATACAAGTGTAAACGTGCCTTTACAGTCCCTTGGGGACGGGTCAAGCAGTAATTATGCTGAACAGAATAATTAGAATAATAGACGCTTTAAACCGTTTAAAGTTCATTTAAAATCTAGATTAGTGACCATTTAAATATATAAGTAATATTCAAAAGTGAATGACTGACTGACTGACTTATTGACTGTCAATTCACAGCCCGAACCACGGGTCGGGCTGAAATTTGACATGCAGGTATATGTTATGACGTAGGCATTCGCTAAGAAATTATATAAATAAATTCTACCCCCAAGGGGATGAAAGTTGTAGTATGACACTTTGTAAATTTTATACCGATCGGGCTGAAACTTGTCATGTATATAGCTACTATGACAAGGACAAACATAATTCCACGGGTAGAGTTTAAAATAGGGGTTAAAATTATGTTTGAAACACGACGAAGTCGCGGGACGCCGCTAGTTTGATTACAAATACCATCTCGCTTTAAGGATCTACCCTTAAACAGGTTCAAAAATTCATTGCGTCTATGTTTGTTGGAAGACACTTTTTATTCATTTAGAAGAATTTATGAATATAATAAATTAATTAAATAGAAAAACGAAGTGGGGCGTACTCAATGCATAATATACCCTAATGGTCTAATCAATATAATATAAGGTATAAACATAAATTGTTTAAATTAATTTAAATTGGATAATGTTTATAAACATGCATGATGCTTATGACGACCGCTTGGTGCAGTGGTCCTCAGGTCGGACTTCCAAAACCAAGGGTCGCGGGTTCGATCCCCGCTCAGTACAAGCATAAGTGTGCAAGAACATGTGTGTTTGTACTGGTCTGGGTGTTTTCTATGTATAATATGTATTTATTTACAAAAAAAGTATTTAAGTGTGTTTATCCGTTGTACCCATAACACAAGCCTCGTAGCTTAATTTGGGACTAGGGAATTGGTGTGATTGTTGTGAAATATTTATTTATTTATTTATTTCTATTTTTATTTCTACAAGCGTACAGTTTATCCACCGCCAAGATGGAGTATCAACCTAATAAATGAGATAGAATACAGGCCGCTGATAATCTTTGACAAAATACATTTTAAATAATATTACTGATGGGATTGACTAAGTTGAATTTTCAACTACCACCCTGACCTAAGGTAGTCATGTGTTATAAAAAGTTAAAATGGTAATTTCATACTAAGGTTAAGACCTTATTTAATATCTTCAATCTAAAACTCAAATACAGATGAAAAAAAAACATGACACAAAGATATGGGGTAAAAACGTAATCCTCCTTTAACGCCGCAGTTAGGTCAAAAGGACCCAACTGATCTAGCCTATAAAGGAAATAGTAATTGACAGTAAGTGGTCTTAGTAATGTCCGGTTTGTGGGTGAAACGTGGGATTCGCTCATCATGAGTGTAAGAAGATTTCTTGGGTCCAAACGACCGTTAGCTAAACTTTGACGCGCAATTGGGAGATAGTTTGAGGTTTATTTTTAGGATTAATGTAATGTTTGAATGGGGCTCCATGTCAAATACTAGTTAAAATGCGAAACACAAGGTTGTATTGGTTGGTGTGAGCCTTTATTTTCCTGATTCTAATTTTACTTTGGTGTAATGGTTGAAAAGTTGACTATTAGACCGAGAAGTTGCGGGTTCAATGCCCGCACTGTACATACATTTGTCAAGTCATTGCTAAAATACATTCGATGAAATGAACCATCGATGTACCGTCTTTCGGGGATATAACGCATCGTTCAAACAAATAATCGACTTGTTGTCATCGATGAATTGTAATTTGACGAAACGTATTTTTAAATGGAGTAGTGAACCGAGAATAATTAGCGACTGTGACTAATCTTCAAATAATCTGCGTTATTTAAATAATTAATAGATTTTCGATGAACTTTGACACAAACGCCCACTAGGATCTAATAAATAACCGCCTCTTAAAAAAAAAACAACTTTTTCCTCATAAATGTCCCATGACAATGATGTCCCATGAGCCCGTGTCTGTATTATGTACCTAAACTGTATCTTATATATACGGTAAATTAAGTATCTAGGTAAATGATGACAGGTAAATAAGGTAACTACACGGAAAGATTTTCGTTAAAAACACAGCAAGCTGTGCACCGATCATGACACTTTTAAAAATAAATAATAAATATCACATACTCGTATATTGATCTGACTCCGTCGTAAGTAGCATAAGCATCCACTGGACCCCCCCCCCCTTGAAAATCTGCCTCCTGGCTATATTAAGGAACCTTGGCCAACCTGGAGAAGTCTAAAAAGGCTGAGGACCCAGGTTGGTGTAAGTAAAGATAACCTGTGTCGGTGGGGGTACTTAGGCAGCGCAGACGTCACCTGTGAATGTGGAGAACCCCTGCAAACCATGGTCCACCTCATGAACTGTCCCGCGTGCTGACCAACTGCTTGCGTGAGGACTTACTAGTCAATAACCAGGGCTAGGTAACCACGGTAGCCGCTTTCTGGGCAAGAAAGATCTAGCCCGTGTTCTTGCCGACACGAAAGAAGAAGAAGAAGAAGCATAAGCACTTACAGATAACAGAATCAATAGTGGTATTACAAATAAACATAAATAAATAAATATAACTCCCAGACCATGCACACAAATGCTTGTAACCTCTTGGTTAATAGTCAACTTCTTGACCATTACACCAAAGTGGGCGTCAAACTTTTACAAGATTTTCATCTACCGGACAGATGAAACTGTATATACCTAAGTACATATGTATATAGTATGTCTGTAATAAAATCTGACAAGCTAAATTTTAACCACTTCCCGATGTCAGATTTGCCTGAAATTTTATGTAGATTTGATAAAATCTTATTTTGACTGGTTCACATTTAATAATTGTTAATTAACCACATCTGATAGAACGGTTGGTCAGTTAAATTCCTTACAAACAACACCAACCAATTGTGGAGTATGGCTCGTACCACCTCAAAGTTGTGGTGAGGTCTGCGCCCAGCAGTGGGACGTATATAGGCTGATGAGAATTGTTTTCTCAAAATCTAAGAATTACTAAAGGGATGACATATATACGATGACCACTTGTAAGACTATGGTATGGTAAGGTATTCTATCTTGGTTTTTATTATCAATTCTACACTAAACTTCAAAACCGAACACTTCCTGCAACTCAGACCAAGTTACAATGCTAACATTATAAGCATGTCATAAGTCGAATAAAAAACTATACACAGATAAGCCTCACTTTCAACCCACACGCCGAATCTTTGTTTTAATCTTGACCTCGTGGGCCCAAACAGGTCATTACGACATATCTATATATACAAACGAAAGTCTGTCTGTTTGTTACGTCAGCTGTCCATTCACCGAAGCTCATTGATAAATTTTATATGGCACGCCATTTGGGCATATAAAGTTTGCCATGAACGGCGAGATTTAGTCGTGGTGAAATATCGATGAACTTCTTTATTAAGAATACAAATATCAAAAGAATAGGCGTTTTTATATTGATTCTGTGTTCTCTGAAACATTTTATTTAAATGCAAATGATGATAATATAAGATTTACATTATAGGCAATAAAAGTGATCATTTTTTATTCTTGCTTACGTCATTTGATTTTTACATATTTAGCTTCGAAACCTAGGCAAATTTTCAAAGTAAATAATCATTGTGCCTAGTTTGCTTTTGCTATACTTAAGTACAAGTTATATATTTAAATAAGTATCTCAGAAATGAGTATCTCTCGGCTGTAGTAACTTGTGCATAAGTATATTGGGGTTGATTATGATCATGATGGTACAAAATTACACAAAATGCGATTGCGATTAATCTCTTGCTTCACTCGAGACTGTGACTTAACATAATCTTATGCATATAATACACGCACACACTATCATAGCATTAGATACTAATGAAATCTTTTATATTTTTTAAACTGCTGTATTACATTCGAAAAGACAATAACACTTAAAAAAATCTTTTCGGCTATAGTCATCAGGGATGAAAGAGGAGGTGAACCGGAGCCGAAAAGAATTTTTAAGTGTTATTGTCTTTTCGAATTGAAAAATAGCGTTGTGAACGCAAAACATACTTAAAAAATACTGTATTAAACTTTGCCAAAAGGCCGAGAAGCTATAAAAGTAGTTAGTCTAGCCGCCAATGGCACGCCTTAGAAGCTTAGAACAAAACCTGTTCTATGTGATCAAGTTTCACGAACTCCAAGCATACATTACTGTTGGTCCCAATATTTGTCTGCTTAGGCGAGTAAAAGGTTATTTTAATTACTGTTTATTTTCTTATTTTTTTAATTCTTTTCTTATTTTTATTTTACTGATTATTTGACGACTGCTTTAGTGTAATGGTTAAGAAGTTGACTATTAACCACGAGGTCGCGGGTTCGATTCCCGCACTGTACAAACATTTGTGCACATGAACATGTCTGTTTGTACTGATCTGGGTGTTATATGTATTTATTTAAGTTTATTTGTAATACCACTGTTGATTCTGATATCTGTAACACAAGTGCTTAAGCTACTTACCGCGGAGTCTGATCAATGTTTGTGATGTTGTTTTATATTTATTTTCTTATGAAATGTACCTTTTTTAAATTGAATAAATATGAGCTGCCATTGCACCGAAGTTAAAATTGACACGAAAAACAATTGAAATTCGACTGGAGAATATTAGTACTAATGGCAAATGAGACTTACTGTCGTCACACCTCAAGACTGACAGTGTGTCAACCAATGGCTTGGCAATGGCGGTTGAATCAATACAGACCCCCTACAAGGTGGACCGACGATCTTGTGCGCACGAGTGGTAAGCCACTGGATGTGATAGCGCATGACCCATCGCGGTAAAGATACTTGGAGGAGGCTTATACTCAGCAGTGAGCGTTGAACGGCTGATAATAAATAATAAATAAATAAATATTTCACAACAATCATACCAATTCTCTCTCTCTCTATTCAAATTATGCTACGAGCTTTTGTGTTATGGGTTTAAAAAAAACCATATTATAACTAGAAAACACCCAGACCAGCACAAACACACATGTTCATGCATGCTGCATACATGCTGATATGATGAAATCGTGCCTCGTGGGTGTAGTGGCAAAGTTTCTGCCTTACATCCAAGAGGTCCTGGGCGAATCCCAGGTCGAGGCAAAATTGTGTCTAAGAGTTTCTGTATTGAATTTCCCAAAAAAACAGCTCGGAGTCGGGAAGTTGGCGGTGTCACACCCCCATGCCTCGGTGCGCACGTTAAGCCGTTGGTCCTGCGCCTGATCTCTCTCCGGTCATGTTGGATTGCCGTTTCATCGAACCTTGAGGGTGATGGAATAATACGTGCACCTGTGTATTGCGCTCACACTTGTGCACTATAATATCTCCTGCGTAGTTGGCTGATCTCTGTTGAGATTGGCCGCCGTGGTGGACATCGGCCAGGAGGACTATTATTATTATTATGAAATTAATGACAATCGCCAGTCACGGCGATTATCTGCCGTGTGTGTAAAATAACTACATTTAAACTTCGTGGTAGTTCTGGATTATCTTTTCTGTGTTAACTATGTTCCACATAGCTTTGTAAAAAAACCTTATGTTGAACATTAGCCAGGAAAAGAGCTGGTTAGCTTCAACACCTGGACGGGTTTTGACCAACCTGTAGCTAAAAACCACTATGATTAAATTATCCTTCGAATAACAAAATGCCGAATCGTAATCGGTCCATCCTTCAGGAGCTACAATTCCACAGACAGACACACAACAACACAAACAGATATAGGGGTCAAACTTATGACACCCCTTTTTTTCGTCGGGGTTAACAACGATCGTTCTATTGTTGTACTCGTACTGTACATATCTGTAAGGTGGTTCCAGTCGTACACCGGAGTCCAACACGCGGGCTCAATGCGGTGCGGTGGAGCGGTGTTAAGGAAATTGACTAACCTTACCATCAAATGTTATACTGAACATATCTGTGAGGTGGTATATTCGTACCTCGTACATCGTACTCCACCACACGGACTCAGTGCGGTGCGGTGGAGGGATGTTAAGGAAATTGACTAACCTTACTGTCAAATGTTATACTGTACATATCTGTGAGGTGGTACAATCGTACCTGGTACATCGCACTCCACCACACGGACTCAGTGCGGTGCGGTGGAGGGATGTTTAGGAAATGGACTAACCTTACTGTCAAATGTTATCAAGCTGCCCTCTTAACGAGCCTTCCGAAGCAAAAAGATGCTTGTGACAAACCTTACTTAAGTGGTCGGAATGGTCACCCATCCCCAATTCACTATTATTCATAATTCAACACACTGAAACGCCTGAAATTGGCTTGAAATTCGTCCGGTAATTACGAGGTCACCCGACACCGGCTTATAAAAGGAACGGTAGAAAACCGAAATTTAATTTTGGTGAAACTAAACCGAATCCGACCTAAATTGGCCGCCATTGTATTTTGGAAGATAAAACGAATTTAAAAATGCCTGAATGTGACTTATTGAATTTCAGTTGCTTTCAAAACTTAGTAGGTTAGTTTTAAGCAGTAAAAACTGGTTAGTGTTTCTCTTGAGTCTAAGTTTTTTGAAAATATTAGTGTCTTGTTGATTGTTCTGTGTTCGTTATTCATAATTTTGTTTTTAATTTAAAATTTAAGCAACCTTAGGCGCTGTCGTATTTAGGATGGGTGACCATTCTGATCATTTAAGTGACGTTAAGCATCTTCGTGCTTCGAAAGACACGTTAAGCTGTTGGTCTCGGTTAATATGGATAGATATTAGTCGTTAAGCCTGGTCCGAGGCCCTCTGGCGGTTTTATAACATCTAACAGTTATGTTGGTCACTTACCTTACAAACAACTTCTTCACCCATCCGCACTGAGCTAGCGTGGTAAAGTATGGCTCGTAATATCGCACAGTAATTGCCCAGCAGTGGGACGTACGTAGGCTGATGAGAGGAAGATATCATTTTTTTTCAATAGTTTAGCGCAAAAACTCAGTTTGATTTACTTTGAAGCCGTGTCCACGTTTGCCTTTCCACATAAAGGTATCATAGAAAGTCAATTAAAAAGACAGTTGGATGTATTTGGGTTCCTGCGCTTGCGCCGTTTAGTGGAAATTTAAAGCAAAAAAAATTGGTTGCCTGTAAAGTCGGTATACGGGCGAAAGTTTTACGTGACAACGACTTTGAGTGGTAAAATAATTTTAATGTGAATATTCATTCGTATAACATGAACCGGTGTGTATGCCTATCTCTCTCACTCTCTCTCTCTCTCGCTCTGTCTCTCTCGCTCTTAGGCGGGTTAACTGTGCTCGAGTGGAAGGGACGCGTGCCTTTCACTTTTTATGTCTGTCTCACTCGCTCTTAGGCGGGCTAACCATGCCCGAGTCGAAGGGACGCGTGCCTCTCACTCGCTCTCATTGTGAGCGCGGAACGTGAGCGGAGCGTAACGCAGTTTCTTGAAGTGTCACCCGGCAAACCAATTTATAAGACGTTGTCACGTCAAAAAAAAATCTAATTTTCAGCATGAAGGACAGCACTGTTAGGTTGTAAGTGGCAACATAATATGAGGTCATAAGTAGACCTGTTAATTTTATCAATTAGTCTCCAATAATTAACTTTTCAACTCTAATCCGCTGCCAACAAGTAATCATTTAATTGTTTTTTTTTTTATATTAAATTACTATTTTATTTAAAAGCTTCTGTTTCGATCGTGATCTCTTCCAATAGCTTTATTAATTATCGTTATGTGCATACACGTTGCAAACTAAAGAAAACACTTAACATTTTACCCTTCTGGGTAAGCTCGCTACATCGTCGACATCTTCTTTACCTCTTAGATGGAGAATGATGTCAAGAGCGAACCCATATTAATAAAAAAAGCAGTAGAAAAACCAACTGTTTGAGGCGGGGATCGAACCCGCGTCCATGGGAAACCTGCCCATGTGCCTCAGTGAGTTGATTTTTTCTACCGCAAAAATATTATCTTTTGTGGTCTCTTCCAGTTTTCTATATCAATGCAAAGGTACAGCTAGCTGCACGCAGGCTGCGGTCGCTGGCTACTGTGGCGGCCATTTTGTATGAAATGGACGCATTTATTACTGTTCTATGATGGCAGCTCAGAAATACATTTATTTTTGACGACCACTTTGGTGTAATGGTCAAGAAGTTGACTATTAACCACGAGGTCGCGGGTTCGATTCCCGTATTGTGCAAACATTTGTGTGCATGAACGTGTCTGTTTGTACTGGTCTGGGTGGTGTTTGTATTTATTTAAATTTATTTGTAATATCACTGTTGATTCTGATATGTGTAACACAAATGCTTAAGCTACTTACCACGGAGTCAGATCAATGTTTGTGATGTTGTTGTATATTTATTAATTTTTGCCATTAAATGCCCCGGTACTTACTGGGTAAGATTTGTGACGCAACGTCTTCTACTTTTAAAAATTGGTTGCCTGTAAAGTCGGTATACGCGCGAAAGTTTTACGTGACAACGACTCTGAGTGGTAAAATAATTTTAATGTGAATATTCATTCGTATAACATGAACCGGTGTGTATGCCTATCTCTCTCTCTCTCTCTCTCGCTCTGTCTCTCTCGCGCGAAACGTGAGCGGAGCAGCGTAACGCAGTTTCTTGAGGTGTCACCTGGCAAACCAATTTATAAGACGTTGTCACGTCAAAAAGCAGGCGTCTGAAAACATGGGCGTTAATAATTGACCCGTTTTCACCAACGGGACGCAAGGTGCTGGTGTAGCTTCCACCGTTATGTCGACGATATAACTCCTTTGACTCTTTTGACTGTCTCGTTGGTGTAGTGACAGTTTCTACTTTACATCCGAGAGGTCCTGGGTTCGAGTCCCAAGTCGAGCCAAAATTGTTTCTGGGATTTTACGTCATGAATTTCTCAAAAATAGCTCGGAGTCGGGAAGTTGGCGAAGTCACACCCCCGTGCTTCGGAAAGCACTTTAAGCGGTTGGTCCTGCGCCTGAACTCTCTCCGGTCATGTCGGATTGCCGTCTCACCGAACTTTGAGAGTGATGGAACAGTGAGTGCACCTGTGTATTGCGCTCATGCTTGTGCACTATAATATCTTCTGCGTAGTTGGCTGATCTCTGTTGAGATTGGCCGCCGTGGTCGAAATCGGCCAGGAGGACTGTTATACGCACCAAGCGATTCCAATCTACATCCCTGTTGCGTACTGCTAAGGAGTGGAATTCGCTGCAGGCTGAAGTGTACCTCTTAGAATATAACTTGGATCTCTTCAAGAAAAGAGTGAATAGGCTGTTACTAGACAGACATGATCCATCCTCGGACGGCCATATTGACTTTTACCATTAGGTCAGATGAATGACTGGATAGCACAATAAAAAAAACTGCACTCAGACATATTGTAACCGGAATAATCTAGAAATGTATGAGGAAAGCCCGTGTTCAGCAATGATCGTTTTTCGTTTTTCGTGTGACAAGATTTTGTGAATCTAAACAATCAAAAACCGCTTAATTAGTTTAAACAACTCGAAAAACATGATTAAAAAAAACTACTAGAAACTTCTATAGCTGATCGGCTAGCAAAATTTGCTAATTATCAACAGTATGTCAAAACTTTGCAAATTAAATACAAGTCTTTTGTTGGTTCTTTTTAATTATTCTATGCGTGGAACGGAAACCGTGGGTGGGAGGTCAGCGGTCAAAAAAACGCCATTTGTGTCACACTTGTGTGGGATAAGTTACAAACTTATGTATGGTAGTATGGTATTCATTACCTATACAGGTAATGAATACTACTATACTAACTATCTTTTAGTTACTTGATGACCACTTTGGTGTCAAGAAGTTGACTATTAACCAAGAAACCAAGGGTTCGATCCCCGCACTGTACAAACATTTTGTGTGCATGAACATGTCTGTCTGTTTGTCATGTGTGTCTAGTCTAGGTGCTATATGTATTTATTTAAGTTTATTTGTAATACCACTGTTAATAATGATTTCTGTAACACAAATGACAGTCAATCAGTGAGATCAATGTATGTGATGTTGTTGTATTGTATAATAATAAAGTAGTTTATTTACTTATATATCTCTTTAAATGACAGATACGGTGCTTGTAGCGCAGTGGTGGCAGCGCTTTGGTAATATTATAAGTTAATTTTAAGTTAAGCTACCTTAGGCGTTGTAGTGTTTGGGATGGGTGACCATTCCGACCAATTTAGTGACGTCTATTTACATTAATCTCCGTGCTTCGGAAGGCACATTAAGTTATTTATTGGTCTTGATTAATACTTACTTTATACACAAAAAAAATAGCTCAGCAGCTGTTAATAAAGCTATTTAAATAAAAACAAGTCATTAACTGAAAAATGTGTTAATGATTTTAACATTGTAGTACTCTACAATAAAACATAAGGTATAGCTGTTATATTCACACTTACAAAATTTATAGCATATAAATACAACTGTGAAATGAATATTATGCATTTCTCTTTACAACTGTGTATTCATTAAAATTATGCTAATTTTCAATATTTTTTTCCCCAAAAACATTTTAACAGTAGCACAGTGAAGGTGAATGCAGTAGTATTGCCAGTTTGTTCAAAATTAAACGGAGCTAGGATTTAGAAAGCGATACGATTGCACCTTCAATAATGAAAATTTCATTTCATCGTATATTTAGTTTGTTTTGAGATGAATTTTGAATTTTTAATAATTGCCCTTCAAATGGAGAACTGTAATGAAATAGATATCAAAAAGAAGAAATGCAAAGAGTTTAAAGTTATGGCGTGGATAGAGGTATAGATTAACTAACTCTTTATTTTACACCATAAAAAAAATACAGACAAGCTTTTTACGAAACAACTATGTCAAATATAAAAGAGTATGGCTAAAATTTATGAAAAACTTTAAGAGCTTACTAATTTTTGTTCTCTTGTGGCTAAAGTTTAAGCAATAAAAACAATGTTTAGTAAAAGCTGATACTTCGGGCACAGATAAAATTTGATTAATGATACAACCATCGGTTTATTTTATGGCGATTTTTAAATGTTTTTTTTTTTATTTGTAAATGTGGCCACGACCCATGAGGTTTTATGTGACATTACAAAATAACACATCTTTTTGAAGGTCAGCCAATTAGTTTATAAGTATTAGGTATTTTTTATTGTTATTTTGTCTAGAAGGTATTTATGCTGTTATAAATATTATTGTTTTACCTATTTTTGTGCCATTTGGAGAGTAAAAAAAGACATTTGGAAAGAAATAGTTTTCGTGTTTTTATCTAAGGACTAAGTAGTACTAAATGAAAACTATACAAAAATAATTTCTAAAAATAAGAAAAAAACACCCTCAAACTTGAATATTATTGTTTTAGCCATTTTTGCCATTCGGGAAGTAAAAATTACATTTGAAAAGAAATAGCTTTCGTGTTTTAATCTAAGGAATAAGTAGTAGTAGGTACTTATATGAAAGTTATACAGTCTTAAAAAATATAGAACTAAAAGAAAAAAAAAACACTCAAAATAGAATTTGGTAATTTAAAATAATTGTTTTAAATACATTAAAATATATGGGACGTATAAAGAGAGAAGAAAACATTTTATAAGCAAGTTCATGGAAGAGATGTTTTTAATATTATTTTTGAACAAAAGCTCATAGCCAATGATAGATAGAAAGTCCGTGTCATTACCTTTAACTTTTACACATATTTAGGACAAGTAACACCCACACTTCACCCACGGCTCTCCAGTATAGTGTTGTGCGTCTATCGATAATTTAATGCTTATCGATGTTCGATGTGAAAACTTACGTATCAAGTGTAATTACCAAAATTTAAACACCATATTAATACTTTATTATTATTAAATTTTAAATTCATCATCTTATTATATTAAAATAGTTATTTTAATTTTGTTTTTCTTTACATTACATAGCTCTTTTAAAGTTATTTATTAAATTGTGATGACTTTTGCACCAAACTCCCTTCATTTGTACGACAACGTACTTAACCCTTACGTTGCCTGGAATAGATTGCTCTTAGCGATAAGACCTCCTAAATTATTTCTGTGTTTGTTGATTTTTGAATTATTTTGTGGTGTGCAATAATTATCTAAGTATCTTTCACATCTAAACTTAGTTTTCGATTATTATCGATAATGTATGACGATTATGAATGTAGACAATCATTTATAACCTCAAATCTAAATCGTTACTTACTTTGGAGATTTCAAAGATTATTAATAGAATAGGTTTTGTTAACTTGGAACACTAAAATGTCAGAGTATCAAAATTTCTAAGATGGTACACATCACTATCACACACACACACAGTCACAGTTAGATGTCGTAACATCCGAAATGATAGGTTGTTTTGTAAAGTTAATAACACAATCTTGCCATTCTGACAGTTTTATCGAGTTAAAAAATTAATTCCTTGCGTATTGGAATTCAGCCAGGAGTTCATCTAGGAAATGTACTGAATATATGATTTAATCTTTCGCGTTGCATGTTAACACTAACTAATCTAAACGCGATATGTTCAAATGAGTATTAGGTACTCACTGCTCGACGTTTCGGCTGGATTGCAACCAGCCGTGGTCACGAGCTGACGACTGTCTAATACTCATTAAAATAGATCGCGTTTCGACACGATAACCAGTCGTTAATGTACTGTTAGGGTGTTAGAGACTTAGCGCACACCTGTGGCAAACTGGTCGCCACGAATTGCGACTGTCAGCGATTTACTGCTGGTTTGACTTAGATAACTGACAGTTTCATAGAAACCGCTGTAACCTTAGTAGCCTACGCGCACGCAAGAGGAGTGATCAGGAAGGTAGTAGGTAAGTACAAGGGTACCTACCTACTACCTTCCTGATCACTCCTCTTTTTCCGTACGGTCCTCTCCCTTCTTGCTATATCTAATCCCGTTTCCTCGTTTTCTACATGATAGTGGCTTCGCGCAAGCCGTGTGAGCCAAAAACGGAATAAAAACCTTAGTAGGCGTAGCACGTGCAACAATCGTAACGTATTCTACTAAATTTACAAAAGGGCATACTCAAGGACAGTAAAATAAAGATAAATATAAAAGTAATATACACTCACTTCACCTAAGCTTCATTTCACTAGACATGACTGTATTGTTTCAACTGTATGCTAACTGCCAAATTGTATTCTTTTTTTAAGGTAAATAAAATAAATATATTATGATGGTTAATTAATTATACTGTAAAAGTATTTAAGTAGTGCTGTGTCTGGGTGTCCGTCCACGCAGGACCAGCGTCGTGGCATTCCTGAGATGCTACGACACATGCTGAGTGGCCCACCTTTTCAGTATCTTGTGTATATGCTTTTGAATATGTGTTTTTCTATTTTGTAAAGTATGTGATACTGAATAAACGTGTTTTCTTTCTTTCTTTCTATTCGTCTCGTCAAAATATCAGAAACTAACAGTTGCTATACAAATTGACAAGTTAATAAATAGCTAACGATACGAATACGTACTAGGGCGTTTTGATAACTCCATGACTTTCAGGCTGAATAGAAACTTTTTTTATTTTTAATGATATTTTCTTAAAAGTAATATTTTTGCGAACCTAAAATAATTCTATTTTCAAATATGGCGCGAAAACAATATTTAATAACAAAAGAAGTTTGGCGGCTGTGAAGGTGTTCTTCGAAAATGGAGAAATCCGAGTTTCGAGTCTTGATTAAAAACTATTTTTTACGCGGGAAAACCATTAAGCAGACCGAAGACAAGTTGAAAAAATATTACGGGGATTCAGCGCCGTCTCATGGAATGGTACATAAATGGTTTACTGAGTTTCGTTGTGGACGTATTACAACCAATGATGCCGAGCGCCCAGGAAGGCCGATTGAGGTAACCACTGAGGACATTGTTAACAAAATCCACGATATTGTTTTGGCTGACCGTCGAGTAAAGATACGCGAGTTAGCTGAGGCTGTGCACATCTCAACTGAACGAGTTTTTCATATTTTGCACGATATTTTGGGAATGAAAAAACTTTCTGCAAGATGGGTGCCGCGCTTACTGACAGTCGACCAAAAGCGAAAACGCGTGACTACTTCTGAGGCATGTCTGGCTATGTATAATCGCAATCCAAGTGAATTTTTGCGTCGGTACGTAACCGTGGATGAAACGTGGGTCCACCATTATACGCCAGAGACTAAACAACAGTCAAAGCAGTGGACTTCTACCGGCGAACGTGCACCAAAGAAGGCAAAAACGGTATGTTCGGCTGGTAAAGTGATGGCAACAGTATTTTGGGACAGTCAAGGGGTTATTTTCATCGATTTCTTGAAGAAAGGCAAGACAATAACCGGTGCTTACTATGCTGCATTGCTGGAAAGATTTAATGAAGAGTTGATGAAGAAACGACCGCATCTAGCAAAGAAAAAAGTTCTATTTCATCAGGATAATGCTCCGGCCCACTCGTCTGCAGTCGCGACTTCAAAACTTGTCGAATTAGGATACGAATTATTGCCGCACCCTCCATATTCACCAGATTTAGCCCCCTGTGACTTCTTTATCTTCCCAAACATGAAGAAATGGCTTGCTGGGCAAAGATTTTCATCCAATGAAGAGGTGATAGCTGCAACCGAGGCCTATTTTGCAGGCTTTGACAAAAAGTATTTTTTGGATGGGTTGAAGAGATTGGAGCATCGCTGGAAAAAGAGTGTAGAGTTGAAAGGAAAAATAAAATGTTTTTGTACACAAAATATATGTTTTTCTTTTCAAAGTCATGGACTTATCAAACCGCCCTCGTATGACGGTTGTTTAACATGAAACTGCCAATTTGTAAACTTTTAGTCAAAGATACACCGCAGAAAAAGGAATAACCTAGAAATAGCATGATCGCTGATTTGTACGGGAATCAATGTAACAAAACTCACACATGAACGTTAAGATACAACTAAGAACCCTCGAGTATTGATTGGTCGATCTTAGCGGTAACAAAAGAGCTTGCAACATAAACCCAGAATTGCAAACTTAGTCTAATTCCTAGGTCGTGAAGAATCTAAACGAAGATTTTTCAGTTTTTTTTTGACAAATATGTCATTCCCGGTTGCCGTCACAAACTGTCATTTTTTTAATTCTTTTCTGTCACGTTGCAAACGCACGCACGTTTACAGGTGCGTTTTCGATAGCGCAGTTAGTTATACTTACGCAGCAAGTAGTTTCCTTGTTCTGTGGTTGACACGCTGTTAGTCACGAGTCACAGAGCGAGTTTGACGACCACTTTGGTGTGATGGTCAAGAAGTTGACTATTAACCAAGGGGTCGCGGGTTCGATCCCCGCACTGTAGAAACATGAAAATGCCTGCTTGTACTGGTCTGGGTGTTCTAAGTATTTATTTAATTTTATTTGTAATACCACTGTTAATTCTGATATCTGTAACATAAGTGCTTAAGCTACTTACCACGGAGTCAGATCAATGTATGTGATATTGTTGTATACTTATATTTATATTATATTTATATATATGTCGCAGTAAGATAGATAAAGCCGTAATATAGTTATATCCCTAGAGATATTATTAAATACCGTATATAATTATAACTATTTTACGGTATATAATTATATCACTAGGGATATTACTATATTACGGCTGTATAGTATATCTTACTGCGACATATACATATATAAAAAAATGCCGCAGGTGTGCTCTGACGGAAAAGCCCGAATAGCTAGTTAAACATTAATTGCCCTTGGTGATTAGTCGCGTTTGATGTTTCCTTCAAATAAATGTCTAATTAATTATTTGTTTCACTTATTTCATTAAGCAGGCCTGTTTTCAGGATGAGTTAAGATGAAACGAAACAAATAATTAAGTGCCCAAATGATAATGGCATGTATTTGATCCATTAGATGAATACATTGTTGTGAATTAAACGAGGTAATTAGATGAATTGATTAATATTGTATTTGCATGCTAACAGTTTTGGCAAGACATCTACCTATATATATATATATATATATATATATATATATATATATATATATATATATATATATATATATATATATATATATACTTAAATTAATTCATTACAGCTAACTTATGTTACTTGTTTTTCCGGAGTGATCTCATTGAAACCTACACATAATTTTTCGTTTATTTAACTTATTAGGTTGGTATAAAAATAGAGGCTAAAATCTTTACATGCAAGAAGGGGATAATGGTGCTGGTTGTACAATAAGTAATATTAATGTAAAATAGTTTGTAACCGGAATTGTACAATTCTTTATTGTCCTAAATAAATAAAAATAAAATAAATAAATAAATAGACATGTGCACTGTATTTATTGTAACATCAATAATGTAATCAAAATGTAACTACTATTAATATTTGCATGCCTGTACGCAGGCTGAATACACATGACTTTTATTTCTAAGACCTTTGTATTCTTGCATCTTTGATTTCTATTCTATTCTAACGATCTAATGCAAATAAAGAATTGAAATTATGAACTAAAGCAAGAAGGACCTCGTAATTTTTTTACCATATAAATTTTTTGAAGTGTGCATGCCTTATTCGTTAATTTCAATATCAAACTAAAGGATATTATTTGTAGAACATTTATTTCATAGTTTTGGTTTTCAAAGAAAGTATTGGGATCCTAAATTACCGCCTTTTTATTATCGAATAAAGGTATTGTTTTTACAAGCTCTCCTACGACCAAATGATAAACACACGTGTTCAAAACATTTTATTACTTGTTTTTTAACTGTAATAAAACAGACTAACTTTATTAAAACAAATAAAAATATTGTTTGTACTAACAAAGCGGGTGGTCGGGATGTAGGTATATTAATTAAACACGTTTCTTAGAAAATAAGTTATTTGTGCTTGTATGTGATACATTCCAAATGTGTATATTTAGCTAAAGAAAATGTATAAAAATAGTTTTTAAGTCTATTTCTTCAATAAGTAATGGAAATAAATATTTTTGATTTCTTAAGATAGGTACTCAAAGTATTTTTGATAGCTGAAAATAACATTTTTTTCCTATGTTGAGACCACTTGAAATAAGCGCATTTGCACTACAAGGTAATTGGTTCTTAGCAATGTTTTGTTTAGAGTCAAACACCCTCCCTTGAGGGGCACTCTTCGTCTATGATCCAGAAGACAGACCCTCAATAGTGAGCCGTTTTAGTCTCTTCACTTCACCAGTGGTGAAGTGAAGAGGTAACATAATTTATAAATCATCGCCAAGTATAGTTACATTGGATCATAATAATTAAGTTTTAGTACGATGCTCTATTTAAGTCAAAATCACGGTCGCCCAGACTCCAAAAACGAGGATTAGTTTGACAATTTCCTTGCAAAATCCCATAGAGTAAGTTTTTAAATAAGGTTAAATTATTTTCTCAAAATGTACCCTCCGCACCCCTTCGGGTATGTATGTCACTATAACAATCTCACGCTGATAGCAAATGAACCATATCACACAGAATAATTAAAATTCAATGTCTGTCTCCGATTACTTACTAAACAATCTTAAACGTGCTTAATGCTCAACCTATTCTTACATTCCTATAGCAAAAACACAACGTGCAAGTTAGAGATGTGCAAACTGGGAAAGTTATTTAAATTTAAAGCGAGTTTAAATTAACGTGACTCGGGTTGAACTCAAGTTAACAAGCTGGGAGAGTTAGTGTTTTTTTTTTCAATTATTAACAATCTATTACCTCGCCATCGAATTAATAGAAAAAAAAATAATAGACAAATTATATTTTATCTGTTTCGATTTTTTTATTATTATTTATAATGAATTGGGAGAGTTATACCTACTAACTTAATAAACAAAAAATAAATTGTTTAAAATAATATAATTTATTTAAGTATTTTTAGCTCGAAAAAGCTTAAAAATAATAAATACTATCTTTAAACTATGAAATTATACAGCAGTCAAAAGTAACATTTTGATGCAAGTATTTAGGTTACACATAAGAACATTGACAGGCTCCAATGGCTCCTTCTCGGTTCCATTCAGTTTTCGAACTCGAGTTAGAAAGAATTCAACTCGAGTTGACTCGAGTTACGCCCAACTCGAGTTGACTCGAGTTAGGTACTCGAGTTAACCATCACTAGTGCAAGCCCTTACTGGGTATCGAACAATCTTTAACATGTGGACATTTTGCTGTTCAATAATCAACCTTATTGAGATGGTGTAAACGGTGAAGAAAGGATCAGGTTTGTAGTTGTGTTATTTGTTTAAAAAAGGACCTAATGTTCCCACGGATCCTTGAAATAAATTCTCGATTTTGTTGCTCTGATTTGCTTTGGAATTGGTTTGTCAAGGTTTTAAGTATTAAGCTCGATAGTCATTTAAGTTTGTGAATATTTTAGCTTTAACAAGACTTTCGATACAATATTAATATTTCTTATTTTATAGGTAGTTTAAGTGAGATTTCTTGTTGTTACTTGTAATCGTGTATGATAGGTATTAATTCTGTTTTTGTGTGTTATTGACTGCTTCGTTGGTGTAGTGGCAAAGTTTCTGCCTTACACCCGAGAGGTCCTGTATTCGAATTCCAGGTCGAGACAAAATTGTTTTTGAAATTTTATGTTATGAATATGTTATGAACAGCTCGTCGGGAAGTTGGCGGTGTTATTTCCCCGTGCCTCGGAAAGCACGTTAAGCCGTTGGTCCTGCGCCTGATCTCTTTCCGGTCATGTCGGATTGCCGTCTCACCGAACTTTGACTAGTAATGGAACAGTGAGTGCACGGTGCACCAGCTGTATATTGCGCTCACACTTGTGCACTATAATATCTTCTGCGTAGTTGGCTGATCTCTGTTGAGATTGGCCGCCGGGTCACAATCGGCTGAGTGCACTATTACTATTATTTCTCAGTTTATAGGTTAAGTTAGTTTTCTTGTTGCTACTTGTAATCGTGTATGATATTTATTCTGTTCGGTTTCGGTAACTAGTGTAATAAGTGGCATAAATAAAAAAACCAGGCTAAACGATAAACACACAGATTTTATTTAAATTAAGTTATAATCAACTATCAAAATACAAATTGGCAGAGTTTCGGCCCATTCAGTGGCTAAGAGGCAAAAGTGGGCTAGACTGAGCTGTCTGGCCGTTATAAGGGCTTGCTCCCACCCAAGGGCGCATGGCTGGCGGAAGTTGTAGTGGGGAGCGTCAACTGGCATGGCGGTGGCTTCCTATTGGCTGGCTTGGCTAGGATTGGCTGGCTTGGCTAGGATTGGCTATGATTGGCTATGGTGGCTGAGGCTTGGCGTTACACTAGTTTTTTTTTCGGAGGGGGATTTTATAAGATTGACTCCTATGTCTGTCTGTGAGTGTCTCTGTAGCATCGTAGCTCCTGAATGGATGGACCGATTTCAAAGCGGTTTATTTTTATTCGAAAGATAGTTTAATCACGGTGGTTCTCAGCTAAGTATAGCCAATCAAAATCTGTCCAGCCATTGAAGCTCACCAGTTTTTTTTTCTGGTTAATTCGGGGGTTTTTTAGTCATACTTCTCAAGGTGGAGACTAAGTGCAACACAAAATAAAATGTGTTTTATAAAGGCCTCATGTTTGTTTGTCAGTTAGAAAGAATCTCAAAGTAAGCCAAAATTATCATTATGCAATAGTTTGTAATTTTAATAGATCATCCCTATAACGCTTCAGAGCCCTAAAAGCAAATTAAAGATAGCTCAAAGGTATGACTGGTAGAGAACGTCTAGTGGCATTAACGCCACCGTTTGTACTACTTTTTTGTGCAAATAAAAATATAAGTAAAAACCAATAAAAACCGTTTTATTTGTACTCATTAACTAAATACTTTATTTTTACCAATAATAGTGATAATTTTCAAGTTTTAGATCATTGAGTGCTATAAAAAAAAAGTGGTTGCCTGTAAAGTTGGTATACGGGCGAAAGTTTTACGTGACAACGACTTTGAGTGGTAAAATAATTTTAATGTGAATATTCATTCGTATAACATGAACCGGTGTGTATGCCTATCTCTCTCACTCTCTCTCTCGCTCTGTCTCTCTCGCTCTTAGGCGGGTTAACTGTGCTCGAGTGGAAGGGACGCGTGACTTTCACTTTTTATGTCTGTCTCACTCGCTCTTAGGCGGGCTAACCATGCCCGAGTCGAAGGGACGCGTGCCTCTCACTCGCTCTCATTGTGAGCGCGGAACGTGAGCGGAGCGTAACGCAGTTTCTTGAAGTGTCACCCGGCAAACCAATTTATAAGACGTTGTCACGTCAATATGATGTCCAACATAACGGTACAATATATTCTCGTGCATGCAATGACAGTTAGATGGCGCGCTAAACGATTATTTTAAATAACCCCGTGGGTGCACTCCCACGCAGGCCCGAACGGGACTCGGACGCGCTCGGAAATGATCGGGTTGTAGCGGTTATACTGTACGATTTCAAAAAAGAAATAAATGAAGATAAAAAAATACGTAAGTATTTTTTATTTACTTTGCATAAACATGGTGTCTGAAAGATCAGTTAGCAGCGTGAAACATTTAATACATTTTTTTTGCATGTGTTGTTTCTAAATCTCTGAGAAGTTTAGATAGATAAGTAAGTAATTATTATACATCAGAAGAATATTTTGATGTTGGTGCTACACAATTCTTTACAATATGACATTAATAACTTGTTTATTAGTCGTATTTGTATCATGTTCATGATCATAAAGCTTGTCAATTTAAGGAAAACATACTATTGGCGCTTCTCAATGTTTTTCTTTTCAATGAAATGCAATGAATCAAACTAAAAGAATAAGGCTTCTTTTCAGGTCGTACCTTTTCAGGTCCATAAAACTTTAAAGTATTTAAATTTTTTGTGTTCTTGCAAATTTATTATTTTATCGTGAAACATTGTCATATTGTAGATGAAATACTTAGATCTTCTTCTTCAAGTTATTGTTTTTAGAAAATATCGTAAGTCGTTACACCAAAAATCGTATCGTGTAGCTCCACCAGTCGCCACGCGACCGTCGCGCGCGCGTCTCCCTCGGGAACCTTCGGGGATTTTCGGAACTCTTCGGGAGCGATCCAACCTGTTACCGCACCTGTACCATGTAATCCGAACACATATAAAACGGAACGACAAGTCACGGTAACGCCGACCTTATTGCAACGAACTAAAGTGGTAATGAAGACGATGACCGTTTACATTGATAACCTTGGCTACTGTTTTCGTGACCTATTCCTTTTTTGAAATCTAACAGCCGAGGGCTAGTCCCCAACGTTTCGTTTGTATTTTCGGGTGTAGCCAGCGAGTTCGCTCCCAAGGCCGAGCTCATAAGAGTGAAAGAGATGGCTTCATCCAAAACCAGGGACAACGGCTCAAAGAGTAAAGACACATGTCCTTTTTTGTTATTGACGCATCTTTTTTTTGACAGTTTAAATTCAAATTCTGGAATGCTTTTATTTACGATCGGCATGTTGTTTTTTTTTGGTTGTCGAGGATAGAACTCGGCGTCTTTTGTGGTGGGCACACGTTTTGTTTGACGAACAAATTGGGGTGTTTATTTTTTATTGATTCATTGCTGTTTGTGTATGTCTATGTGATGTGATCGCTAATCAATATTATGTGTTTGTTACAGTAGTTTATTACACTTGGTTGAACTATTATTTTCAATGAGCAAAGTATCTGTAATTTCAAGTCATAAACTAAGGGGGCGACTTTTACCTAACAGTAAGTTTGATTACTTATTATATATTTTTTCGGTAAGTCAGCGATAATATTCCGAAAGAAATTAAAAGATAGCTGATTTATATAGGGTGGCGACCACAATACGACAGTTGAATTTCTATCTGTTACTCTCTCACGCCTAAACTACTGAACAGATTGGGATGACATTTAATACACATACATAATGTTGAAGACCATGTATGTGTACCAAATTTCATCCAAATCAGTTCAGATGTTAAGACGTGAAAGCGAAACAGACAGAAATTCAATTGTCGTATTGTGGTCGCCGCCCTGTAGAGTCATGTTTGCATAATATAAAATCAAAACTAATGTCAGCTCTAATAAGGTAGATTCTTATTTTACAGTCAAATGATCTGTTTATCTGACTATTGACAAATCATCTCGTTATGAACTTTTATCGCATCCGACAGTTTAAATAAAAATAAGTAATGAATAAATCAAACCAAAATCACATACATTGCTCTGACCCCAAAGTAAGTACTTAGCACTTGTGTTATAGAAATCAGAAACAACGAAGGTACCACACACACCCAGACCCGTGACTATATTGAAAATTGGTTTCCAACATCGTCTCTGTCCGGGGATCGAACCCGGGACCTCATAGATGGCGGCACCTTATAATAGGTTCTCAACCAACTACACCACGGAGATCGTCAACTAGTATTTAGATCCCACAAGTGACAATCTGTAGCATTTAAAATGTGTCTGTAAAATTTAACTCTGACCAAAAATGTCACTTAATACTCCAGAAGCTTATTTCCATAAATAGTTTCCATAGTGCAAAGCAAAAGCAGATACTACCAAGTTTTATGAAACGTATCAAGCATAGCACACATAATTAAATTCATACAAAACATGTGTCCTAAGACGCCATGACAATGTGTTCGGAGCCAGAGCCGCGAGATTATAAGGTTGAAGATTACCGCGGTACCGTCGGCAGAATAAATAATAAATCTATACTAAAATAAATAAATGCGAAAGTAACTCTGTCTGTCTGTCTGTTACTCAATCACGTCTAAACGACTGAACCAATTTGCGTGAAATTTGGTATGAAGATATTTTGAAACGTCGGGGATAGGATGAAAGTTATAAAATTAAAGGATTATATAATTTTATCCATCTATCTTAACCTCTTATTACAGGTAACTCGTTCAAAGTTCGTTCACCATACCCAATGGCGGCGCTGGGGGTGTTGTTTTTTCTATATAATGTAGTTAAAAATTTTGTTGATGTGCGGTATTATCATTTATTAACATTTGACATTTGATTTAATAGTACCTACCTAGTTATGTTATCACATCTGCCATCCCACTCTATCACCATTCCCAATAAATAAACTTACTGCAATGTAAGCAGTTACTACAAAGTAACTGCCAAACTTCTTAAGAATTGTTTTGATGAGTCTTCTAAAGCTCTCAGATATGTCACATCTATCATTTTGCAACATAAACAGTTACTACAATGTAACTGGCTAATTTCTTGAGAACTGTTATGCTGAGTCTCTTCAAGCCTCAGACATAAACATCCTGCGCTACATTGTAGAGCCTAAAATTCATGGGAAATGTTTTGTTCAATTCAACCTAAACATTTCCGTTGGCAACTAATTCGTGGTAGACGCTTCCCGTCCCCACTCTAGACATGACTGTCCTCAGGACATCTATATATAGACCTGCGGGCATCCCATACGGCAGTCGTGACTCGTCCCACATCACGTGTACTTCTCCGCTCCTAGCGAGTGTTAGCTTAAGTACTGATCATCGAGATCACTAGTTCGTAGTTGTGATCATCCAGATCAATAGTTTAGTAAACCAGTGTAAAAGTGTTAACTCCAAGCAATACAGTGTTTTTAACATCAAAACTTTTGTTTTATTTTTAAAGTCTGCGAGCCGTCAAAACTTGACTACCTATTGATTTTGTATATAAACAATAATTTTAAATGCTGAGCTAGATAACATTATACTTCCACTTTCCTGGTTATATTTTCATGCTATTTTATATTGCTGGATATGTAAGAACTGTATGCGTTATTTTTAAAGATCTGACATGTCCCATAATAAAGAGAAAACAAACGATTCTATTCTATACTATTCAAAAATACAATTTATTTAATCGTATGGCACTTTACATTTTGGAGGCAATAAAAACTTTTTGCATTTTAAAACCATAAGTTCGTTTTTAGACTTGTTTTTTTTTTTCAAAACATTTCTTCCACATGTTAGCGTTCTACCTTCAAGCAACAGGTCCCACTTTTCGAAATCCAAAAATCACAACGTCCAATACTTAATCTCTTAACGAGTGCTGGGCTTAATATTTTATTTGCCGACCGTCCCGACCGCAGGGTAGTCGGTTGATTTATGCCACCCGTTTTTGGCATCTGTCTGTTGTTGTTGCCGGAGTAGAGTATGCAATGTGTGCAGAATGTCCACCCCAATAATGAAAGATTTGCTCAAATCCCCCCTTCCTGTTAATTAAATGTTCCTTAGCGTGATAACAAAAAAAAATCTACTGGACCAGATGTAAAATAATAAATAAATTCTTACTACTATGTTAGTGATTGTATCTAAACTAAGCAAATATTTTGCTTGTATTTTAGGTATCTATTCTGTTGTCTGGAAGAGATCGCTACAAGCGATAAAACCGGCTTAACTGTACATCTTTCTTTGTCAAACTTGTCTGTAATTTTTGTTTTGTGTAGTACAATAAAGTGTTAATCTATCTATATGTGATAAAAACACTAACTAGCGACCGCGGAAGAGGTCGCCTTCCGCGTGGATTTTAGTTTTTTGCTACCGAGTTTCATACAATTTTGCTACCCCTATTTTAAACCTTTAGCGGTGACATCAATCAAAATTCTTTAAGGGATGCAACCCCCGCTAAGGGATGCCTACGTCATGGTAGCTATATGCATGCCAAGTCTTAAAATTTACAAAGTTTCATCCCACACTTTATCCCCTTGGGGGTATATTTCACCAAAATCCTTTTTTACCGGACGCTCACGTCATAGCATCAAACTGCATGCCAAATTTGAGTCCGATCCGTCCAGTGGTTAAGGCTGTGCGTCGATTGATTATTACTATGCCAGTCAGTCAGTCACCTTTGAGTTTTATATATTTAAGGTTTACTATCATAAAAAAAACTGGAAGACATTTTGACAGGCATTCTGATTAGAGCGCGTAAGATAAAGAGTCATAAACAGTTCTAGTAATGATTGTGTAACTCTACTGATGGAATGTATTTAGTTAGACAGAAAAAAGACGTTCAAAATATGTACTACAAGTATCCTTTAAAAAATTGGTAGAAATACTTACGACATGAGTAATTTTATTGTTACAGATATTGTACCGTCAATGTTCGAGAGAGAAGTAAGGCTAGCTACGATTAGGTAGGCATTTTGCGTGTTGTGTAGTTAACACAGATTACCTAGGTGACTACCTATTAAGGTCTTCTTTTTTACATAATTTTATTTATTTTATTTTAGGGAATCAGACACCGCAGGTCCATAATGAAAATGAACAAGAGGTTACAAAAATTCGGTATTCAAAAAACTTCCCATTTACTTACTCCCTTCTTCACGTAATACCTATAAAATGTGTCAGTTTCAACGGTAGTTAATTTGTTTCAACAAAAACTCCAATTTATCTAGCCCCAGCCAGGGTAAGCTTTAGCTTGTGCTTTGGTGACCACCTTAAACCATATAGTGATCTGTGTGACATAATATGTAGGTAAACTCTACTTTAATGCCTAAAATAACTTCTGCGGACTACATAATCACGCAAACTCCACAATAGCCTTCCAGTAATTCAGTTGCATGTACAATAAGACAGAGGTCGTGGCCGGATAAATAGGGTACACAAGTGAGGGTTTAATTATCCCTCAAAAATTTGCTCTCTCTCTTTCTCTCTCTCATCAGCCTATATACGTCCCATTGCTGGGCACAGGCCTCACCTCAACTATGAGGTGGTTAGAGCCATACTCCTCACGTGGGCTTAGTGCGGAATAAAGGAGAGCTTAATTTGAAAAATGCAATTTTTATTAATTTTGTATTATCTTCATCCTTATTAGGTTTCAAAACCTTAAGTTTAAAAACTTACATGAGGGAAATATGGCATTTTCTGTAAAGTAAATCACAAAGGTGCTATCAATTTTTTGGAACCCCGAACTCCGCCACCAACACATTTGATCAGATAACATCATCATCTCAGCCGTTCAACGCCCACTGCTGAGCATAGGCCTCCCCCAAGGATCCACTGCGATTGGTCCTGCGCTTCCCACATCTGGTGGCATCCTGCGACCTTCACCAGGTCAGTCCCTCCCACCCAGTGCCTCTTCAGCTGAGCAATCCTTCGAGCAATATCCGTCGATTTAGTTTGCAGCCTGCATATATCAACGCACTAACGAGAGACGTAGACCTTTTTACTTGTTCTCTGAGTGAGTTCACACGAGCGGCATCATATGTTATTTGCTAAACATAGCGTTGTATTGTACTAGAATTAATAGATTGTGTTCATTTGTTATACTATCGCATTGGGTGTTATCCTGTAATGATAGATATAAGTTTGGAAAATAAATAAATAAATAATAATAAATATAATAATAAATAATAAATATACAACATACATCACATATATTTATCAACTCCGTGGTAAGTAGCTTAAGCATTGTGTTACAGTTAACAGAATCAACAGCGGTATTACAAATAAACTTGAATACATAAATAACTCAGACCAGTACAAGCAGAAATGTTCATGCACACAAATGTTTGTACAATGCGGGGATCGAACCCGCGATCTTTTGGTAAATAGTATTTTTTTCAATTCGAACTAGTAGTTCCTGAGATTAGCGCGTTCAAACAAACAAACAAACTTTTCAGCTTTATAATATTAAGTATAGTATAGAAAAGTAAAGATTATGGGCGAACTGGACACCTTGCTTTTAATTATGATAATGAAATTGGCGTAGTAGGTAGTGGTCTTTAGTATCTATAATAAATAGCCAAAACCACATGAATGAGCGTATTCGTCATTGACGAAGATATTCTTAATTAATATTATCTAAAACCACATTTTAAAACTGTTGTACGTGGGTGTAAGACATCGTTAAAACTAAGCAGTTATGTCACAGTATTGATAATAAGCAGTACGGAAAATAAGAATGAAAACTCGAAATGATATACGCAAACAGACGCATCTTTCGAAAGACAATGTTATCGGGCACTAGACAAAGTTACAATTGCAATGCCGAAAATTAAGTGAATTTAAAAAAAAATGAAAATGTTTGCCGGCTCTAAGTCAGAATTCAATTAAAGATTTTTTTATGGCTGTTATAATTTTTTATAATTTTTTTGCGTCATCTTCGACTATGAAACATAACTTGGTGCCACAATACCCACTTAGGACCCCATGGATACGGTCCCCTGTAGCACCGGTTTATTGCAAACCTATTTCAGGCACCAGCCTCTTAGGTGTACATACTTAGTTTAAATTTTATACCTGCCGTGTACCTATTGTGCTGAGGAAAATAAATATATAAATAATTCAATAAATACGTGCGTACATATATGTAGGTACTTATCGTCATTTCCATTAAATTCTCCGGAGGTTGTCTAGAAGAGATCGCTACAAGCGATATTACCGCCTAAATTGTACATCTTTCTTTGTTAAATTTGTCTGTATTTTTGTTTTGTGTTGTACAATTAAGTGTTAATCTATCTATGTATGTACCTCTATATAAATTCGTCGCTTCCATACTGCTTCGGCTTACATCTACTGTGGTTGTGGTATTTAAGACAATAAAATGCTAATATTTCACGGATTCGTAAGAATATTTAATTTCAACCATGTGTGGGCTTGGATGCTATTTTAAAAATATGAGGGAGTGTCACATAAGTTATATCTTGATTTTATTTCTGTTCTAATTTGCATGCAAAGTTGTGGTACAACTAAGGTTTGGTTTATGGTTTAGATATTGTCAGGTCGACGACAGCTTAAAATCAATAAAATCAATTTATTTCTGTAAGTAGGCTAACAACTAGCACTTTAACACGTCCCAACATATAAAGTGACCCTACCACCGCTTCGGGACAATTTGGGCCAGTGCTGAGAAGAAGCGGCGCAAGAAACTCAGTCACTATTGTCATTGCCTCTTTTCAAAATTGATTTACAATAATTGTAATTGTTTGCATTTAAACATTTCCATATATCTTTGTCATTTATATATTCATCATAGCTTTGTTCTAGTGGTCTGAGGTCCAGTCTACAAACCGGCTGTCGCGGTTTCAAATCCTGCTAGGGGCAAATGTTTGTGTGATGAGCACGAGCATTCGTACCCAAGTCATGGGTGTTTATAAATGTATTTAAGTATTTCTATCCGTAATCCTAGCCACCATAGCACATAGTTTGGGGCTAGGTAATTGGTGTGTTCGTTGAAAAGAAAAAAAAAAGTGCCTTTTTTAAATGATAGACCAATTAAAAAAACCTTCGACAACAATTATTGAGATATTTGATTTTCATTTGTATCGAGAATGTATAATACGAATCACCAACCAGTTACTTTTTGATAGTATACCATTGATGGGCTACCACGGTAGCCGCTTTCTGGGCAAGTAAGACTTAGCCCATCTTGCCGACACGAAAGAAGAAGAAGAAGATAGTATAACTATCTGAGAGTCAAGCTTTATTAATTGCATAAATCATTTAATTTTGCATTACAAACCACAGTTTACCTTTCTCATTTAATTTTTCCTGCACCCATTGCCTTCTTTCTGCATAACCTTGAGGTTGACTGAGCAGAAAATGCTTTTTGCATTAAGTCCACCCTTTATACACTTCTTGTGCATTGCAATAAAGTTTTAAATAAATAAATCTTTACACGAAGGTTGTCCGAAAGAGATCGCTCTTAGCGATAAGACCGCCTAAATTGTGCATAGTTCTGTAAGTGTTGATTTTATATTTATTTTTTTGTGTTGTGCAATAAAGAGTTCTCTATCTATCTTTATTCTCTATCTTGCAACTCACTTTGTATGAAAAACACGTAAGGCACAATACATTAACAACGCCTCACCTACCACCAATACTACTAACTGTACCAATGGTACCACACGGTACCATTTGTATCTACTGATTTAATACTGATTCAAGTTTTAAGGTAAGCTGATTTTCATATCGAATGTTTTCCATAAGGCCCGTATAGTAAATAAATAAATAAATATTTCACAACGATCACACCAATTATCTAGTCCCAAATTAAGCTACGAGGCTTGTGTTATGGGTACTAGACAACGGCTAAACATACTTAAATACTTTTTTTTGTAAATAATTACATATTATACATAGAAAACACCCAGACCAGTACAAACACACATGTTCATGCACATTTATGCTTGTACTGTGCGGGGATCGAACCCGCGACCCTTGGCTTAGAAGTCCGACATGTGGACCACTGCACCAAGCGGTCGTGTAAGTACATCTCTAATATGTAACATTTATTTGTAGGATTCGCCGTAGTCTAAGATACAGGACGAAAGTTCTAGTTTAGAGAGCAGAAGTTCTTGAAAATTTTAGTACATAACTATTATGTGTTTGAAGGTTATGCATTGAAGGTGCTTGTGGCGCTGTGGTTGCAGCGCTTTGGTAGTGATATCAAAAGTTAAGCAACCTAAGGCGCGATCATGTTTGGGATGGGTGACCATTCTGACCATTTAAGTGACGTCTATTTACAAGCATCTCCGTACTTCAGAAAACATATTAAGTGGTTGGCCCCGTTTAATATCGATAGATATTACTCGTTAAGCTTAGTCAGAGACCCTCGGGCGGCTTAATAACATCTGACAGTAAGGTTCGTCACTTACCTTACACACACCCTTCCACCAATCCGCACTGAGCCCGCGTGGTGGAGTATGGCTCGCACTACCTCATAGTTGAGGTGAGGCCTGTGCCCAGCAGTGGGACTTATATAGGCTTATGAGAGAATTATTATGTGTACCAAATTGTGTTAACCATTGTACTCGTATATACCAATATATTTTATATAGAAATAAAATTACATTTTTAATTTTTATCATTTATTTACAAAGACACAAGCAGAATATGCGACGGAGCGCAGTGTGGTATGATAATCGCCTAAGTCTGGTCTGGAAGCACAGCACTGCTGTCTGTTTCACTAATATATATATATAAACGTTAGTGTAAAGTTGGTCGAAACCTTAGGTTTAATGTATTTATACAAACTACTAGCCGCCCGCAATTTCATCCGCGCAATTATTTCGATTTTTTTAATAAATTGTAGCCTTTTCGATATTATACAGAGTACCTTTTTAAAGAAATTCGGACCGATGAGTAAGTGTCACGGTAGCTCAATTGGGAGAGCAATCACCCGGCTTGCGAGAGGTGCGAGTTCGAGTCCCGCCAGTGGCAGTACTTTTTTCCTTAAGCCTGTTTTAATTTCACAGTCTAAGTCTATAACTTTATATGGCTGCAAAATTAAACACTTCAATTTGATATAAATAAATAAATACACAACAACATCACATCTATTGATCTGACTCCGTGGTAAGTAGCCAAAGCACTTGTGTTACAGATATCAGAATCAACAGTGGTATTACAAATAAACTTCAATAAATACTCGTACATATAACACCCAGACCAGTACAAACAGACATGTTGTTCACACACACAAATGTTTGTGTAAAGCCTTAGATTCTGGCCCACAATACACTAACGTTAAATTCTACTAAATCTGTTATGCTGTAGAGGTAGTTTAAGTTCCTATATAGGTAAACTGTGCGTTTATCCGTCGTCGGTTGTCAGGTAATGCGCCGAGAGAGAATAGGGCTGCCCCAAATTGTTTTAAACTGTTTCCGAATTTAAAATAGTAGATAAAATATCTGGGTAGTTAAAGTATACCTCTTCCTGATAGGCACTGCAGTAATCGGGAAGAAAAAATACTTTTAGGGCTAACAGTCCCAAAAAATTTAAAATAACCGATGTCACAACTGCCCATGTTAGTTTCTTGGAAAATCAAAACTAATAATAAGCTTGAATAATGTCATAATGGTTTCGGCTTTAAGACGGTTAAAAAACCACGGTGTATATATAATTCTCGTATCACAATATTCACAATGATTCGCATAAAATTTTGTGAGCATATTGAGTAGGTCTGAAAATCAGCCAACATCTATTTTTCATACCCTTTAGTGATAAGGCTTAACATTTGTATGGACAACGTTTGCTGGGTCAGCTAGTAATGTATACATTTAAAAAAAAACAGATTTGAATTGTGACAACCCTAACTTCGTCAAGTAAAACGCAGCCAGAACACAGAACCCCTTAGACTCACCCTTACCATTCTAAAAATTTTATACCTCGCTATAGTTAGTACTAAGTACCTACTCACCTCACCGTTAACACCATTGTGTAAGGCGAAAAGCTGTGGAGGCGAGAGTTTATGATATTGTACGGATTCATTTCTGTGAGTTGGTTTGAAATTTAATGCTACTTGTGGCGATCACGTGACACACGTCTGTACCATAAATTAACTAGATTCGAACTGCTCAAGTGCTCTGATCCACGGAGTACGCGGTTTGCACTTATCAATCACTGGATTCCACGCTGACAATTTAAATCCGTCGTCCCGATTGAAATTTTTGTATTTCAATCGGGAATTTATTTATTATTTAGCGATGACTACTAACATTTTAATAATGAAAATGTGAGGGTGGATCTGGAAAATGCGGCCGCCCCGAGCAAGCTCGTGACCACGGCGCAGTGCAATCTAGCCGAAACGTCGAGCAGTGAGTACCTAATACTCATTAAAATATATCGTGTTTAATCCCGATAGCCAGTAATTAGTGTTAAAATGCAACGCATCTATCACGGATGAATTGTGCGTTGCTAGGTTGAGGATGCTTCTTTACAATGTCAAAAAAAAACGCATTTCCGTAGACCGCCGAGAAAACGTCTGTATATCGTCATGATCCGATTCCGACACCCCAATGATCATCCTCCAACTTCAGTACTTCAATTTGGTTCATCATCGCTTCTATTTAAAAGGATCAAACACACACAGCCTCCCAAACACACGGCCCCTCTTTCCTTTGACACGGTCGGGTAAAAAGGCCCAAACTTCGTAACTGGCATGTTAAACAGAGCCCTGCGACCGTTACAAACCGCCAAACAGGCTCAGACTCATGACATCTATTAGCACAAAACGTTGAGGGACGTACAGTTGAAAGCTGGGGCTTGATGTGAGCGGGGAAGTAAGATAAAAATAGCAAATGAAATATTTTGACGTGACAACGTCTTATAATTCGATGGAACGGGCTGCACGCACCAAAAAACTTGAAGGCTTGAAGTGCAAGCGAGAGCGCGGAACGAGCGACAAAGAGGCAACGTGACAAAGACGTTGTCACGTTCAACTATCGTCAGTAAACCGACTTTATTTTAATTGAGGGTCTTCCAAGAGTCCATACCGGCCAACTGATGGCCTAATAAAGTTTGCAGGATGATACTGAATGCATTCTGCTTGTGAAAAAATTTAAACGTCTTGAAACTATTCTGTTATCTATGCTTGGTCCGTGTTTGCCACTGTGTAGTCAGCGTGGCATATACGGATGAGAATTTCGCACAAAAATATAAACACGTAGCTAGATTTGAGTTTTTGGATAATTACGGCTGCCATTTAAGTATAGTAAAGTTTCACAGCATCAACAAGATGCGTAGCGTGCTGAATTAATGTTTTTACCAGTTTTGGTGAATTCAGCACGCTACGCATCTTGTTGATGCTGTGAAACTTTACTATACTTAAATGGCAGCCGTAATTATCCAAAAACTCAAATCTAGCTACGTGTTTATATTTTTGTGCGAAATTCTCATCCGTATATGCCACGCTGACTACACAGTGGCAAACACGGACCAAGCATAGATAACAGAATAGTTTCAAGACGTTTAAATTTTTTCACAAGCAGAATGCATTCAGTATCATCCTGCAAACTTTATTAGGCCATCAGTTGGCCGGTATGGACTCTTGGAAGACCCTCAATTAAAATAAAGTCGGTTTACTGACGATAGTTGAACGTGACAACGTCTTTGTCACGTTGCCTCTTTGTCGCTCGTTCCGCGCTCTCGCTTGCACTTCAAGCCTTCAAGTTTTTTGGTGCGTGCAGCCCGTTCCATCGAATTATAAGACGTTGTCACGTCAAAATATTTCATTTGCTATTTTTATCTTACTTCCCCGCTCACATCAAGCCCCAGCTTTCAACTGTACGTCCCTCAACGTTTTGTGCTAATAGATGTCATGAGTCTGAGCCTGTTTGGCGGTTTGTAACGGTCGCAGGGCTCTGTTTAACATGCCAGTTACGAAGTTTGGGCCTTTTTACCCGACCGTGTCAAAGGAAAGAGGGGCCGTGTGTTTGGGAGGCTGTGTGTGTTTGATCCTTTTAAATAGAAGCGATGATGAACCAAATTGAAGTACTGAAGTTGGAGGATGATCATTGGGGTGTCGGAATCGGATCATGACGATATACAGACGTTTTCTCGGCGGTCTACGGAAATGCGTTTTTTTTTGACATTGTAAAGAAGCATCCTCAACCTAGCAACGCACAATTCATCCGTGATAGATGCGTTGCATTTTAACACTAATTACTGGCTATCGGGATTAAACACGATATATTTTAATGAGTATTAGGTACTCACTGCTCGACGTTTCGGCTAGATTGCACTGCGCCGTGGTCACGAGCTTGCTCGGGGCGGCCGCATTTTCCAGATCCACCCTCACATTTTCATTATTAAAATGTTAGTAGTCATCGCTAAATAATAAATAAATTCCCGATTGAAATACAAAAATTTCAATCGGGACGACGGATTTAAATTGTCAGCGTGGAATCCAGTGATTGATAAGTGCAAACCGCGTACTCCGTGGATCAGAGCACTTGAGCAGTTCGAATCTAGTTAATTTATGGTACAGACGTGTGTCACGTGATCGCCACAAGTAGCATTAAATTTCAAACCAACTCACAGAAATGAATCCGTACAATATCATAAACTCTCGCCTCCACAGCTTTTCGCCTTACACAATGGTGTTAACGGTGAGGTGAGTAGGTACTTAGTACTAACTATAGCGAGGTATAAAATTTTTAGAATGGTAAGGGTGAGTCTAAGGGGTTCTGTGTTCTGGCTGCGTTTTACTTGACGAAGTTAGGGTTGTCACAATTCAAATCTGTTTTTTTTTAAATGTATACATTACTAGCTGACCCAGCAAACGTTGTCCATACAAATGTTAAGCCTTATCACTATTTAAAAGGATCAAACACACACAGCCTCCCAAACACACGGCCCCTCTTTCCTTTGACACGGTCGGGTAAAAAGGCCCAAACTTCGTAACTGGCATGTTAAACAGAGCCCTGCGACCGTTACAAACCGCCAAACAGGCTCAGACTCATGACATCTATTAGCACAAAACGTTGAGGGACGTACAGTTGAAAGCTGGGGCTTGATGTGAGCGGGGAAGTAAGATAAAAATAGCAAATGAAATATTTTGACGTGACAACGTCTTATAATTCGATGGAACGGGCTGCACGCACCAAAAAACTTGAAGGCTTGAAGTGCAAGCGAGAGCGCGGAACGAGCGACAAAGAGGCAACGTGACAAAGACGTTGTCACGTTCAACTATCGTCAGTAAACCGACTTTATTTTAATTGAGGGTCTTCCAAGAGTCCATACCGGCCAACTGATGGCCTAATAAAGTTTGCAGGATGATACTGAATGCATTCTGCTTGTGAAAAAATTTAAACGTCTTGAAACTATTCTGTTATCTATGCTTGGTCCGTGTTTGCCACTGTGTAGTCAGCGTGGCATATACGGATGAGAATTTCGCACAAAAATATAAACACGTAGCTAGATTAGAGTTTTTGGATAATTACGGCTGCCATTTAAGTATAGTATAGTTTCACAGCATCAACAAGATGCGTAGCGTGCTGAATTCACCAAAACTGGTAAAAACATTACCAGTTTTGGTGAATTCAGCACGCTACGCATCTTGTTGATGCTGTGAAACTTTACTATACTTAACTCATTCAAGATCAAGACTACATAGAGTTAATGACGATAATCTACACCTAACTTCAACAGCATCTATGGAGAGTTGGGTGTGGCTGAAAACCAGCGCTGTCTGGGATCATATCCCAAGTCAGCACAAGCTGAGCCACTTCCAATTGCTTTGCTGTTTTTATGTTTCATTGAATGTTAGTTTTTAAGATGTACCTAAGCAATAAAGATTTTATTATTATCATTATAAACTTATAACTCATATCATCGCAAGTTAACGATTGCACTGACTCTAGCCAGATGTAATAGAAGAAATATTACTTAACTGCTATAGAAGCTTACAGTCTAAAACTACTTTTCAGCAGCCACGCTATATTCAAGCCGCGGCCTTACTGCCTTAGACTAAACTTCCAGTTCCAACTGACCTTAAAGTTAAGTATTCGGCAAATTGACCCTTACTAGTTGCAAGCACTTGGGGTCAGAATTAAATCGGCTCGCCTTGAGACGTTTATTATGTACAAGTAAGCGTTTGATGAACTGCGAATAAGATGTTAATTTTATATTGACGACCACTTTGGTGTAATGGTCAAGAAGTTGACTATTAACCAAGAGGTCGCGGGTTCGATCCCCGCACTGTATAAACATTTGTGTGCATGAACATGTCTGTTTGTATTGGTCTGGGTGTTATATGTATTTATTTGTTTATTTGTAATACCACTGTTGATTCTGATATCTGTAAAACAAGTGCTTAAGCTACTTACCACGAGTCAGATCAATGTTAGTGATGTTGTTGTATATTTATTATTATTATCATATCCTTTCTGCTTATCTCACTGGAACAGAATGCCCTACGGCTTAATCTAAGTCCACCTTTGTACATAGTTTTGGATTTTTTTATTATTATATGGGATATGTTTGCTCTTGACCCAAGACTAAGCCCAACAATGCAAAGACTGAGTCTACGATGGAGCGAGCTCACCTAGAAGATGCCTGTTCACTCTAGCTTTGAAGATTTCTAGGTTGTAATTGCAGGGAAACACTGACGCAGGTAGTGAGTTCCACTCTCTTGCAGTGCGCATCAGGAATGTAGAATAAAATAGGTGTGCAAAAAACCTTACATAAATAAATGTTTTGTTTTGTTATATATACTTACATACATACATATACCTATGTACATATATGTAATTTCAATTATAAAATATTGTCCTACTATTATTTTTATGCTAAATACTATTGTTAAAATGTAAATGCTTCATATACCTGAAAAGGTGAAACATAGAGCTCGCATTTAAACAACCCACAACCTCTGTAATGCACCTATGTTTATGAAGGAATAAATGATTATGATTATATTATAAACGTCTTTGTCTCTTAAAATTACCACACTCCGGTATATTAGGAGCTTATGATACGGGCGATTTTGCAACAAAAATGACTAGCCTAATGTGCTTAACATTTTGACGTGACAACTTCTTATAAATTGGTTTGCCGGGTGACACTTCAAGAAACTGCGTTACGCTGCTCCGCTCACGTTCCGCGCTCACAATGAGAGCGAGTGAGAGGCACGCGTCCCTTCGACTCGGGCATGGTTAGCCCGCCTAAGAGCGAGTGAGACAGACATAAAAAGTGAAAGGCACGCGTCCCTTCCACTCGAGCACAGTTAACCCGCCTAAGAGCGAGAGAGACAGAGCGAGAGAGAGAGAGTGAGAGAGATAGGCATACACACCGGTTCATGTTATACGAATGAATATTCACATTAAAATTATTTTACCACTCAAAGTCGTTGTCACGTAAAACTTTCGCCCGTATACCGACTTTACAGGCAACCAATTTTTTTTTTTAAATACATATTTCACAAAAATCACACCAATTCTCTAGTCCCAAATTAAGATACGAGACTTGTGGTATGGGCACTAGACAACGGATAAATACTTAAATACTTTTTTGTTTGTAAATAAATACATGTTATACATAGAAATACATCCAGACCAGTACAAACACACACGTTCATGTACACATATGCTTGTACTGAGCGGGGATCGAACCCGCGACCCTTGGTTTTAGAAGTCCGACATGTAGACCACTGCACCAAGCGGTCGTCACACATTGTAGTACACTGCATCAACTGATCTACGGTGGGTAGATATTCCGAAAACGCTTAAAGCGTTTAAAGAACTCTAACTCAATTGTTGTGTTCAGAAATAGTTATTCTGTTTGAAGACTAAGCTATCCTCAAACACACGACCTCTGAAATAGTTTGAAACACACTGGCTTTGTTTGCTTTTTTTAAAGGTTTCCGGCTTAGCGCTGGCTGAGCTAAGATTTTGGAATTGTAGAAAATTGGAATGAGACATTGTTTTTCGGATTACTCGTACTTCGCGATATATTAACTTTTTATCTAGTCTGTCTGTGACCACAGATGCTGAAAAGGATCTGAAACGTCAGGTTATTATGTAATGTTGACTGCCTCGTTGGTGTAGTGGCAAAGTTTCTGCCTTAGATCCGAGAGGTCCTGGATTCGAATCCCAGGTCGAGCCAAAGTTAATTTTTTGATTGATTGATTAATAATCCGTACAAAGTGTATCATTTTGATGTATATTGTTCGTGTGAACAGAAAAAACAATTATAAAAATGTTTTTGTATGGGTAACTATATAAGTCACTAGAAGATACTTCACTTTGTTTTGGATGCTGTAATGGTGCATTTTTAGCTAAAAAGATCTGGAAGAGATTGCTCTTAGCTATAGCGCCTAATCTGTAGGTAGTACATACTTTGGTTAAATACAGGGTCTTTCTCTTAATCTATTTGAATCATAAAATAGGGTTACATGTTAACCTACTAACTTTCAGACTCTTTGAAGTCATTATGATAATAGTAAATAAGGTCTTTACGACTTATACTAAGCCTATGTATTTACTTACAATCGATACCTACTAACATTATTACATAATCATCCGATTAATAAATAATAATAAGAAATAAATAAATATTTCTCAACAATCACACCAATTCTCTAGTCCCAAAGTAAGCTACGAGGCTTGTGTTATGGGTACTAGACAACGGATAAACATATTTAAATACTTTTTTTTTGTCAATAAATACATATTATACATAGAAAACACAATTATTTATAATCATCTGTAAATTAATTGTTTATGGTCATAAAGGTGAAATTAAAACACACTAAAAGAAAAATTGACTGCCACAGGCGGGACTCGATTCTGCACCTCTCGCAAGCCGGGCGATTGCTCTCCCAATTCACTCATCGGTCCAAATTTCTTGAAGCCTAAATCTTAAAGGTTACAATATATTATCGTTGGCTGGCCTTTCGGCGTATCTTGTGTCGTTTTAACAAGGGATGGATAAAATTATCGAGCTAATTAGGCTGTTATTAGATCTGCTGATTAAGACACCTTATTTCTGATAACCGGCTATTTTACCTTGTTTACGTTCAGCCAGTCTTTCGGCAGGCGTAAAGTAATAATAGTCGTCCTGGCCGGCCACGGCGGCCAATCTCAACAGAGATCAGCCAACTACGCAGGAGATATTACGAGTATAGTGCACAAGTGTGAGCGCAATACACAGGTGCACTCACTGTTCCATCACCCTCAAAGTTCGTTGAGACGGCAATCCGACATGACCGGAGAGAGATCAGGCGCAGGATCAACGGCTTAACGTGCTGTCCGAGGCACGGGGGTGTAACACCGCCAACTTCCCGACTCCGAGCTGTTTTTGAGAAATTCCTGACAGAAACAATTTTGACTTGACTAGGGATTCGAACCCAGGACCTCTCGGATGTAAGGCAGAAACTTTGCCACTACACCAACGAGGCAGTCTAAAGTAACACGTTGCGGATTTCGAAGCTTCAACCAGTACTACAACACCGCCATTTTGTGAAGATGGAACGCCTTGGAGGTTTTAGTGGATATACTCCGTTCTTCTCAGGACAGAGCTGTGCCCTCTTCAGGGCGCCGGAAGTCCCACACACCACCCTGGTCCCCGGCAGAGGTAGCGGTGAGTAAAGCATTTCATACCGCGTCAAAAAAAGAAAATGAAAAGTAACGTCTTGTTTGATGGACATGGTTTGGAAACATTGTTTTTTTTTTATAGAATATTCTGGTATTAATTCTCATCAGCCTATATACGTCCCACTGCTGGGCACAGGCCTCACCTCAACTATGAGGTGGTCTGAGCCATACTCCACCACGCGGGCTCAGTGCGGATTGGTGGAGGGGTATTTGTAAGGTAAGTGACCAACCTTACTGTCAGATGTTATTAAGCCGCCCGAGGGCCCTCTGACCAGGCTTAACGACTAATATCTATCGATATTAACCGGGACCAACAGCTTAACGTGCCTTCCGAAGCACGGAGATGCTTGTAAATAGACGTCACTTAAATGGTCAGAATGGTCACCCATCCCAAACATGACCGCGCCCGAGGTTGCTTAACTTTAAGTATCACTACCAAAGCGCTGCAACCACTGCGCCACAAGCACCTCACCTACTCACCTGGTATTTATTAAATTTCATCTAAATCTATTCAGTAGTTTTGGCGTGAGAACGTAACAGACAGAAAGTCAATTGTCGTATTGTCGTATATGACCTGTATATGATCTAGGCAATACCTTTTTTAGCGCTTCTGACAGAGTGACAAGTGCTGTCAGAAACAAATCGCGGCGCGGCGACAAAAAGTCGCAGGTGTGGCCTGAGCCTTATTATCAACCGTAGTGTACTGTAGTTAATTCATGATATCAGTTACAGTCCACTGCTGGACATAGGCCTCCCCCAAGGAGCGCTACAGCGCACGATCTCCCGCCCTTTGCATCCAGTCACAGTCAGTCACTACCAGCTGCCTTCTTCAGGTCATCTGTCCATCTAACCGGGGTAGTCAGTCATCTAGTCTATAGTTAATTGAATTTAGGCAAAAAGCGTAACTATTTTTTTTAACGTATTGCAGGGCGACACCGCGTTTTGAAAAAAATAATAGTTTTCAACGATTGACAGGTAGAGAATGCCGCCTCTGTAGACATGCGGTTTCAGATCCACGCCGGTGCGGTTCCGGCGTTGTCTACATGAAGCCTAATAGCGGGTACACATTGGGCGCTTTCCAACGCGCGCTTTATTAAAGCGCGTTTCGAGGACAAGAAGTCCTGTTGAAGTGTACACATTCATGCGCGCTTCTGGTCAAACGTTGGTATGTAAAACGCGTGTTAAATGCAACTCCGAGCGCCCAACGTGTATCTGATTTAATTCCCAATCAGTTGTTCAAAATCAGCCCTTATTGAGTGAATATCGTCTCCGTCCAAAACAAACCAAGGTAAATCCATTTAAATACGTCTTAACTCTATCGATTATTATTACAATCCAACTATTTGTCCAGAACCCTACGGATTGTTACGGTCCATTGGTTAACGGTCCCTGGTTCGATCCCTGGTCCTTATCGGATTGACAATATTGTTCGTCTTCTGTTGAACTAGTTATGGATTAATTGATTTTACGTGTTTAATTTAAGCGTGTTGTTACCTGACTACAGCGAAGCAAAAGGGAGGGTTGTGATTTTGACCGGTATGTATATATGTTTGTATGTTCACTTGTTCCCTTTGAATTTTTAAACCCTTCATCATATTTCGGCAAGTGAGATTATAGGTTTGATTAAATAAATAAATATTTCCCAACAATCACACCAATTCTCTAGTCCCAAAGTAAGCTACGAGGCTTGTGTTATGGGTACTAGACAACGGATAAACATACTTAAATACTTTTTTTTTGTAAATAATTACATATTGTACATAGAAAACATCCAGACCAGTACAAACACACATGTTCATGCACACTTATACTGTGCGGGGATCAAACCCGCGACCCCTGGTTTTAGAAGTCCGACATGTAGACCACTGCACCAAGCGGTCGTCAAAGGTACAGGTATGTTTGTATGTTCATCTGTTCCCTCATAACTTCTAAGCCCTTCATCATATTTAAGCAAGTGACGTTATGTGTTTGATTATATTGTAATTCCAGGACACATTAAGACTTGGACGAATAACTTTTTGTAGCGTATGACCTATATTAATATGACCCTAAAATAATTTAAATAAAAAATAATATCAAATCTCGGGAAGGTAAATACTAAGTTTTACCTTTAAAAAGTGTCCGTGTTGCTTAAAACCTGTTAAAAATCAGTGTTTTGAATAATATCAAAAACTGAAACCCGACTAGGAACTCAAATGTATGAAGATAAAAAGATTCTTATTGATGTTCAGACGTTAGCCGTGGTCGTATGTCACTTTTGTTAAAATATACTTAAGCACTAATCATCATCAGCCTATATACGTCCCACTGCTGGGCACAGGCCTCACCTCAACTATGAGGTGGTGCGAGCCATACTCCACCACGCGGGCTCAGTGCGGATTGGTGGAGGGGTGTCTGTAAGGTAAGTGACCAACCTTACTGTCAGATGTTATTAAGCCGCCCGAGGGCCTCCGACCAGGCTTAACGACTAATATCTATCGATATTAACCGGGACCAACAGCTTAACGTGCCTTCCGAAGCACGGAGATGCTTGTAAATAGACGTCACTCGTATGGTCAGAATGGTCACCCATCCCAAACATGACCGCGCCGTAGGTTGCTTAACTTTTGGTATCACTACCAAAACACTATCGCAACCACTGCGCCACAAGCACCTCGTCACTAATGTCAAAAAGGAATGTGGTATACGACCACGGCTATCATCTGGGCATGAATATTGATTTATACTTTTGAGTAGGTTTTAATTTTATTACTCATTTTACTAGTTGTAGTTTAGCGTAGGTAGGTACAGTAGAATCCCGACTATCCAAATCAATTAAAACCTGTGATAATTCGGATAATCGATTTCGTAGTCAAATCATCAATCATAAAATACTTGTCTAAATGTTATGTTATGTAATGAGTTTGACATATGTACCTACGTCGTAGAGAAAACGATATAAAACAATTAAAAATGTGGTTTAAATATAATGAATGACATTGGGGTTCTACTGTAGGTGTAAAGTACTTTAAGAAGGACAATTTGGTTACATAACAAAATCATGTAAGATAAAAATAGCATAAGCCGTGGTGCAACTTGAAATAAGTAAATCTCGAAGAATCTTTACCTAATAGATCTTAAACCCCCGAATGAGCGAGAAAAAAACAGTGGTTGCCTGTAAAGTCGGTATACGGGCGAAAGTTTTACGTGACAACGACTTTGAGTGGTAAAATAATTTTAATGTGAATATTCATTCGTATAACATGAACCGGTGTGTATGCCTATCTCTCTCACTCTCTCTCTCTCGCTCTTAGGCGGGTTAACTGTGCTCGAGTGGAAGGGACGCGTGCCTTTCACTTTTTATGTCTGTCTCACTCGCTCTTAGGCGGGCTAACCATGCCCGAGTCGAAGGGACGCGTGCCTCTCACTCGCTCTCATTGTGAGCGCGGAACGTGAGCGGAGCAGCGTAACGCAGTTTCTTGAAGTGTCACCCGGCAAACCAATTTATAAGACGTTGTCACGTCAAAACAGCTGGTGACCTTCAAAAGCTGGATAGATTTTGCCCAGCCATAGTGAAGAATCACCGCGATTAAATCAATGAAATTGGTCCATCTGTTCGGAAGCTATGACGCCATAGACAGACAAACACAACAATACAGACATAGGGCTCAAACTTATAATACCAGTCTTTTTTGTCGGCTGTCAAAAATACATTACTTACATTTAAACAGACATGCCTAAATTCTTTTCTAATACCTACTTTCCACCAAACACACATTATGTGAATGAAAAAATTATTTCACCGCTGCGCTGAACAAATTTCAACGAGAGATATCCAGAACTTTCCCAGTTTGCAGTTCTTAGAAAATAGCGATAAACACAGACACTCATTTAAACCTTTGACCATCTTCGTTTGTAGTCGGTTAAAAAGGTTATCTGTTATGCATGGTCGTATTTACTGAACTTCATATCTGAATATTTATTGTGCTCTGCCATTTTGGAGCTTGTGCTCTTAGCAATAAGGAGGGGGTAGTTTGCAATGCCAAGCCAAACAAAGCAAAGCTTACGCTATGCGGCTAAGTTATAATAAAACTTCCACTGTTAAACAGATTTTAGGCTGGTTGCAGCCGGAGCGGGAAATTATTAAGAATACAAAGGAAATGTTTGATGGAATTACTTAACACATTAACGGACAGAATTTTTTAAGTGTTATGTCTTATCGAAATTATAAAATAGCGTTGTAAACGCAAAAAAAGTAAACAAATAAAATTATAGCCTGTTTCATCTTAACCGATTGTCAAATATTTGTAAAAATATTTCTCTCGGGTGATTTGAGGGTGTCTCCCACAATCATTGATGAAACATACGCTGGCTCAAAGCGTTAAAAAGCACTTACAAAATTCAAAAACTCCATTAAGGTTCTCGGTAGCTGAGTGGTCAGAGCATTGGACCGGACTTCCAAAGGTCGGGGGTTCGATTCCTCCCCGATGACCGGAGCCGAAAAGAATTTTTTAAGTGTTATGTCTTTTCGAAATTAAAAAAAAAAGAAATAAAAGAAGTTTTATAGTTATAACGTCTATAAGCGTGCAGTATCCGTGGATGTATGAATACGTACTATCGCAGTCAGCGCTGTATGAACACCTTCAAGGTGAAAATCATTTGCACATCACGCCTAATCCCGCTTGCTAATTGCTCCACATCTGTCGAAGTGGATGTATACAAATTTCGTTTGAAAGTGTTCCGTGTACCGCCACCGTACCTCATGAATTGGACTGACTTTCAAATTCATTAGGTTGCGACAACCACGCAAGACGGTATTGAGGTTTTCCAGCCGAAACCTGGACTTCATTTGCTTAAAGTGAGATAAGAGCCTGTTCGGCATTTATAGGAGTCCGTGAAAGGTTCTCCAAATGCGCGTGGCGACGTTCTCGTGAGCAGGCCCTCTACAAGGACCAACGATCTGGTGAAGGTCGTGGGAAGCCGCTGGATGCGGAAAGCGCAAGACCGATCACGGTAAGATCCTTGGGAGAGGAATATGTTCAGCAGTCGGCAGATATGATGATAGGAGACCGTATTATTTCTGAGATTTTCGGTCATGAATTTCTCAAAAACAGCTCGGAGTCGGGAAGTTTGCGGTGTTACATCCCCGTGCCTCTGAAAGCACGTTAAGCCTGATCCTGCCAAGGTCCTGCGCCTGATCTCTCTCCGGTCATGTTGGATTGCCGTCTCACCGAACTTTTAAAGTGATGGAACTGTGAGTGCACCTGTGTATTACGCTCACACTTGTGCACTATAATATCTCCTGCGTAGTTGGCTGATCTCTGTTGAGATCGCCCGCCGTGGTCGAAATCGGCCAGGAGGACTATTTTTACTATTAGGAGATCGCAACGCGTTTAGTTGCTGCGTACTCACCCGCCCTAATATTGCACAGGGTGCACTATGAAACACCACTATTGTTCTAGTAAACAAGCACTTTGTCACTCTACTTTGTAAGATAAATAAGTCATGGACAAAGTATTTCGCTTAGCGCTGGAATTTAGGTTTCTTGACTACTGCGCTGCTGGCATTGCGTCTTTTCTTTAGTGGGTAATTGAATTTTATCGTTTAATTGCAGTTTATATTCTGTCTGTTTAATTATAGCACAGATTACTAAATAGTTACTACATTATAGGTAGATAAACAACAACATCAACAACATCACACACATTGATCAGACTCCGTGGTAAGTAGCTTAGGCACTTACTTTACAGATATCAGAATCAACAGCGGTATTACAAATAAATTGGTTGCCTGTAAAGTCGGTATACGGGCGAAACTTTTACGTGACAACGACTTTGAGTGGTAAAATAATTTTAATGTGAATATTCATTCGTATAACATGAACCGGTGTGTATGCCTATCTCTCTCTCTCTCTCTCTCTCTCTCTCGCTCTGTCTCTCTCGCTCTTAGGCGGGCTAACTGTGCTCGAGTTGAAGGGACGCGTGCCTTTCACTTTTTATGTCTGTCTCACTCGCTCTTAGGCGGGCTAACCATGCCCGAGTCGAAGGGACGCGTGCCTCTCACTCGCTCTCATTGTGAGCGCATAACGTGAGCGGAGCGTAACGCAGTTTCTTGAAGTGTCACCCGGCAAACCAATTTATAAGACGTTGTCACGTCAATAAATACATATAACACACAGACTTGTCCAAACAGACAGCTGTGGTCAGCTAACGAATGGCTGGTAGATTATGCATTTTATACATTTCAAGAGTTTTTGAATAGCTAGGATTATATGTATAGGATTATGATATATATTTTGAACAACAAATTAGTTTAAGTTGACTTGACATTGCTGGATTTAATAGAATAGGTATTGACATTGACATTATTGTAAAATCATATTCATTTTATTATAGATTGAATTATATATAATATAATATAATAATTAATGTTTGCATGCCTTTTTTTAATAGTTAAATAGAACGAACAATATTACAATTAAGATCTTCAGTGAAACCCTATTTATGAGCAAATAAATATTCATTCATAAATATTCATTCATAACACAGAAAGTTGTACAATTGAGGTGGTCTTATCGCTCAGAGCGATCACTTCCAGACAAGCCTCGGTTTAAGGATGTTGTTGGGTAAAAGTCAGTAAAATCAAATAAATAAATTGAAAAGACCTATGCAGTTATATATCGATAGACGTTAAAAATATAAGCGTATTATAAATTATCTATAAATGAAATAAAATTTACTTTTTTAGTCAGCGCACACATGCGGTATAATGTCGCAGCGACTCAAGACCACTAGCGACATTAGGCAATTGGTTGACACGCGATTAGCCACGAGCTGCTGGTGACATTTGCCGCATAAAGTGCGATGGCCCTAACCAGTACGTACTTTACGTTACGTTTTTAAAGTTGTTTCGTAAAAAAATGTTTTAAATTCGCCCTTTCTGTTGGTTAAAATGTTCCTTTTAGCTAAAAGTTGTCTGGAATAGATCGCACCCTACAAGGCCGCCTAAATTGTACATATAATTTTGTTGAAGTTATCTGTAATTTTGTTTTTTGTAGTGTACAATAAAGTGTCAATCTATTTATCTATCTTTACCGAACCCATAATGTCATTAACACGCTTTTATTAGATCGGGGTGTATGTATGTATTTATGCAACGGAATTTCTGAGCTCAATTTTTACCAACTTCCAGAAATCGGATTAATTTGAAACTTTGCACACGTATTAAGTACCGATGTCAACGCAATAATTTGATAAGAGTTGGTGCTTGGTATAGTAGTATGTGAAAATCACCCTATTATTGGCACGTATAAAAGAAAAGTATGAAAACGTCATAAAGTGCACCCCACGCTTTTTACTCTACTGTAAATTCCGTGTACTCAGAAATATATATTTTTTAGTTAGCAATAAAAGCGTGTTTTTTTTAGTTTTTCAAACCATTATTTTTTCAATATTATTTTTCGTACGTTACCCATATATTTTGTGGAATTATATTTTTTCCTACTAAAGATAAGATTCTAATGTCGTTGAACCGTGAACCTTGCGTGAACCTTTTAGGCTAAAGATAATAATGTTATATTTCCAAATTAGAACCTCTTTCGTCGTGTCATTACAACGCCGTATAAACGTCTTTCTCTCCAAATTCATAGCGGAATTACTTACTTAGTTACTCCACAGTATAATAATGCGCAGTAATACTTTCAGGATTCTGTAGCCCTAGATAGTAGCTGTGGTCCACCGTCTCCCGATTAGGTTATTTTAAGACAAGCAGTTTTTGTATATCGTCATTTTTTATATGGCATAGGTTTGCTCTTGACCCAAGACTAGGCCCAACGAGGCAAAAGCTTAGTTTACGATGGAGCAAGCTCACCTAGAAGATGCCTGTTCACTCTAGCTTTGAAGATTCCTAGGTTCTAATTGCAGGGAAACACTGACGCAGGTAGTGAGTTCCACTCTTTTGCAGTGCGCATCAGGAATGTAGATGAGAAGCGCTTACTTACTTACTTACTAGGGTGACTCAACGACCCAAAGTGAGTCTTGGCCTCCGACACCAGATCACGCCATGTATCTCGGTCTTGCCACAGTTCTTGCCAATCGCTATGGCCGAGGTTGAGAGTCAGGAAAAATAAAGAGATTTTTTTAAAATAAATATTTCACAACGTCGTCGTCGTCGTCGTCAGCCTATATACGTCCCACTGCTGGGCACAGGCCTCACCTCAACTATGAGGTGGTACGAGCCATACTCCACCACGCGGGCTCAGTGCGGATTGGTGGAGGGGTGTGTGTAAGGTAAGTGACCATCCTTACTATCAGATGTTATTAAGCCGCCCGAGGGCCTCCGACCAGGCTTAACGACTAATATCTATCGATATTAACCGGGACCAACAGCTTAACGTGCCTTCCGAAGCACGGAGATGCTTGTAAATAGACGTCACTTAAATGGTCAGAATGGTCACCCATCCCAAACATGACCGCGCCGTAGGTTGCTTAACTTTTAGTATCACTACCAAAGCGCTGCAACCACTGCGCCACAAGCAACTCATTTCACAACAATCACACCAATTCTCTATTCCCAAACTAAGCTACGAGGCTTGTATTATGGGTACTAGACAACGGATAAACATACTTAAATACTTTTTTTTTGTTAATAAATACATATTATTCATATAAAACACCCAGACCAGTACAAACACACATGTTCATGCACACTTATGCTTGTACTGTGCGGGGATCGAACCCGCGACCCTTGGTTTTAGAAGTCCGACCTGTGGACTGCACAAGCGGTCAGACTCGTAGCTCAATTTGGGACTAGAGAATTGGTGTGATTGTTGTGAAATATTTATTTATTATTTATTTAAAATAAAAATAAAAAACACTTTAATGTAAGTAAACAAGTTACGAAAGAAATAAACGACGACGCTGCGCCCCACCAGTCAGCACGGCTGTGTGCAATCCAGCCGAAACGTCGAGCAGTGAGTATCTAATACTCATTAAAAATATATTGCGTTTAGACCCGAAAACAAGTAATTAGTGTTACAATGCAACGCGAAAGTTTAAAATATGCCAAATCCTCTAAATTACACACACACAGGCGCACGTCTCTACAAGGTATCTCAGCGACAACAAGGGCACTGCTGTTCACGCGTGACGTGTTTGGCACATTTATGCACATTAACCTGTGACATTAACGCATAAGTGTGGTAGCGGTCAGCGCCGCCTGAACACTATCTAACGAAAATTGATTGCATGCACTTCGACACACACGGAGCAATTAGCAAGCGGGATTGCGCGCAATGTGCAAATGATTTTCGCCTTAAAGGTGTTTATGCGGCGTGGATCGCGATAGTACGTTTCGTCGACAAAAAGGCCTTGTTGCGAGACTCTATAAAAAGAAATATGTAGGCTGTAAAAAGCTGAAAAAAAGGATTATTTTGCTTAAAATTTCCACTAAACACATTACTGACACCAACAAAACACTCGACGCGTTTTGCCACTACACGTGGTATCCTTAGAAGATGTTGTCGCTTCGACAGACTACGAGCGACGTGCCACGTGTAGTGGCGAACACGTCGAGTGTTTTGTTAGTGTCAGTGTTGTGATTCCAGGTGCATCTTCTGTGTCACGTTGTGAGTTGTAGGTATTGTAAGTCGTGTGACTTTCAGCTCTAGCTTTTTCAGGTGATTACAGTTGGATATATTTTGGTTCCTGCGCTAGCAAACGACGCCAAGTGGAAATTTAAAGCAAAATAATCCTCTTTTTCAACTTTAGTCATGGATTTCCGCAAAGTAACGCATGATTCCATCAACTATATCTAGGCTGTGGCCTGTGACTAAGAGCCTTTTGCATGTTTCTGCCTTATGCCATTTACTTACATGCCTCCAAATGATTAGAACAAAGACACTGTAATTATTAAGAAGTCACGTAACGTTCGCCTGTAATTTGCAAGCGTTTCATTATGTATTACATTGTAATTTGGAAAATTCGCTACACAAATAATATGGTGGGGTGTGGGCGTGTAATTTTGGGCATAGTACGAATCAGATTATTTGGTGCAAAGGCGAAAGGGGGCTTTTAATTCGTGCTTTAGTACTTACAATATTTGAATGTTAAATATTTGATAAATACTAGCGGATGCCTTCGACTATGTACACGATTGTCTGTTAACAGTAATGTGATTCTCTCAAAATTAATTTTATTTTAATTATGCGATTCGCATTTGCATCAGGTGCAGCTATGTGATTTGGCCTTTCATATATTATGAAGATTAATTAATTATACTGTAAAAGTACCTATTTTGAATAAAGCAATTGTTGTGCAAAGTAGTGCTATCTCTCTGTCTGGGTGTCCTCGGAAGACCAGCGTCGTAACATTCCTGAGATGCTACGACACATGCTGTATTCACCACCTTTTCAGTATCTTGTGTATGTGATTTTGAATGTGTTTTTGTATTTGGTAAAATATGTGATACTGAATAAAAATGTATTCTTTCTTTATTTCATTCATTAGGCCAAATCCTGGAAATATCAACCATTAAGGTGCTAGCTATATTATTTTTACGGAACTGAAAAATGCAGAAAACATAATTGTTTTGGCGTCAACTTACTTAGATAAGATGGTTGTAATTAGCCAGACCAACAATCTCAATCACCAACAAGTCCTATCATTAACCAAACCAACAATACACAGGGTTATAGGTTAATCGTACAAGTAAAAAAAAAATGTCTAATTTTTTTAATTTCTAAACCGTCATACTGACTATTCAATTAACTTACACACTATTTGAAGAGTTGACGTCCTAAATCATCTTATTACAGATGTAAAAATGCAATAATATTAATAAAAAGACACACAAAATAAACAAAATTCAATTTAATAGCCTTAAAATCGGCCATTTTGAATGAAAAAATTACAAGTCGAAAATCTCGAAAACTGTTAAATTTTGGATAGGGTGTTTCATAGTGACATATGTCAGAAATGATAAGTAATCCACGCCCTTAACTATATATATAAACTATTTAATATGGGAATAAATTCTATGTAAGTAAGTTACAATGGTATCGAATATCTGTGACCAAGAAAAGGCATGTAGATCAGGATGGCATGACAATCTCATATATTTAATTTTACTACACATAATCGAAAACTAATACGATAGTTAATGTAATTCAAGTCTTACTAGCCTAGTTTATTTAATATTATTAAAAAAAGAATACTGGAGAGTCGACTTATTTTTTTTTTCAAAAGATAATTTTATTTTTTTATTTCTTAGCTATAGTAGGTCAAAATCCATCTAGCCTATGAAACTTACCAGCTGTTTTCTTCGCGCTCATGTCGGGGGTATTTTAATTATTTTTTTTCAATAGACGATCATTGATTTAGAAAGATAGAAGACTATATTTGTTTCTTCGGTTTACGCGAACAGTAGACATTCAAATGAGACACTCTTTACGGATTATTTCGCGATTTATTTACATAGAAAACTAATTAATATCGCACAAGTCCAACCATTCATTCCCTTCGTAACTCCTTACATTAATGAGTAATGAAGAATCTGAATGTAACCTACAACATTAGAGGAGGGATGAACTAAACCAATGATTTATACCGTGCTCCGAGAATATTATACTAAGCTCAGACATTTCTGGAATGTATGTGTTGCGGTTGTAATAGGGAAATAAGGTAGTTTGAGTTGTGACTAGGGAATTAAATATTAAAGGTTTTACGAAGACGAGAAAATACATGGAAGAAATTACTAGATTTTGATTTTCGTGCATTGTTCACTATTATCATTTATTATTTAAAACTTTATTGCACAAGTAATGTACAAAGGGTGGACTTAATGCTAAAAGCATTTTCTGCCAGTCAACCTCAAGGCCATGTAGAAAGAAGGCAATGGATGCAGTGAAAATTAAATGAGAAAGGTAAATTTTGGTTATTAAAAAAACAAAAAAAAAACACAATATATGTATAGCTAGAATATCAATAAATAATAGTAAATATTAAATTATTTATAATAAACAAGAATCAAATGGTAAAAAATATATTTTATACATGCAATTAATTCATTTAGAAATTTCAGAACTTTATTCTCGAACGCCAGCTTCGATTCTGATCTTTTGAGATCGAGGGGAAGTGAGTGTCACTAGTGTTTCTTTTAACGAAGGGTGTTATAAGTATTCTGTTTGTATGGGTATATTGGTTGTGTTTTTGTGTGTCTGTCTGTGGAATCGTAGCTCCCGAACGGATGAACCAATTTCAATGCGGTTTTTTTTTTATTTGAACGATATCATCATGGTTCTTAGCTATGGTTGATCAAAATCCGTCTATCCGATGAAAATCAACAGCTGTTTTTAATGGCTGCTGTTTAATGGTCGGGAACCATAAAAACCGGTCGGTTGGAAATCTGTTGCGTCAAAATTACATTAGCTTTTTACATACCTTCTATATTTTTGCTTATTAAGAAAATTAATATATTCAGTGCACTGCAATTGTAATTTGTATGTTATTTCTTTTGTATAATTAGTTATAAATAAATAAATAATATACCTAATTGAAAACGTTGTCATATTAACCGTGACACGTACTCAATAATAATTAAAGCCGGTATATTTCTCATTAGAGAGGAGAATTCTTAGCAGAATACAACAAAATCATGATTAAGATACTTATTCGTTCAATCAGTAGTTTTTGTGTCATCAGCCGTTCGACGCCCACTACTGAGCATAAGCCTCTCCCAAGGTTCTTAACTGTGATCGGTCCTGCACTCTGCGCGTCCAGTGGCTTCCCGCGAACTTTACCAGATCGTCGGTCCACCTTGTAGGCCCACGGTGCATCATCCGCTTTTTTTTGTGTAACTGAAGTGAATTTATTGCAAGTCAACGTCGTTGTTTTTTGCTGAATATAATCACGACATGAATATAATTTTGTTTTTATTTAATTTCAAGATTTATCTTTGTGCTACTCATTCATTCATTAATAATATTAACTGTGTTTTCGTTTTTCACCAATAGGGCGATATATCTTATGGCTGTCATGAAATACACCTGTCAACATTAATTTGTAGTTATTATTATTCATCTAAGTTTAGTTGAATATATCCGAATACACACGATGACAACTAAATACTTGTATTCGTGTCTAAATGCGATATATTTTTATAAAGTACTAGCTCACCCGGCAAACGTTGTTTTGCTAAATAAATTATTGTGGACAACCCTTGTGGAAAAATAGATGTTGGCCGATTCTCAGACCTACTCAATATGCTCACAAAATTTCATGAGAATCGGTCAAGCCGTTTCGGAGGAGTACGTGAACAAACATTGTGACACGAGAATTTTATCTGGGGGCACGGTAGTGCCCCCGCCAAGACGAGCCAAGCGAAGCGCTCGGGCACTACCTACCTTTTCTCGAAGCGCTTCGTCGTTTTTTTGAACCCTCATAACTTGGGTTTGGATTATGCTAGATCAACAAAATTTTCGGGATATATTGTCAATAGCGGACTTATTGAACATATTAAGTTTTAATTACATTAGCTTTTATACTTCAGATTTTATTTATATCTAAAAAACGCTGATTTCGTCACTGACTCACTGATGATCATCAAAATTATTAAGGTATTTCCTAATGTCCTAGAAAGCTGAAATTTTGTATGTAAGCTAGTATTAGCACACAAACAACAAAAAAAATAAAAAACTTGTAACTTTCATCCCCCAACCCCTTAAACTAGGGGATGGGAGTTTGTATGAGACCAGGGGGCTGAGACAAAGTATCAATTTAAAAACAAAAAAGGCAAAGATAGAGAGTGGGCTATAAAAAAGGCGTCACTGATGTGCAAGAAATACACCCCAAAAAAAGAAGAAAAAAAAAATTATTACAAACAACTTACAAAAAGAAATGAAATCCCACCAAAAACATTTTCATGTAACTAGCCGTTCGTTACTACAAGAACTATTGTATAACACAAAAGTAATGAACAGTGAATTGATTTTTCACCATACGCCGATGTGAATGTAGCGAAATGGCCAAGCCACATATTTTGACTTAGGTGTAGAGTTTGTGAAGTTAGGCCTTGTAGAGTTAGGGCGTGTAGTGTTAGAAGCTTGGCTCTACATGAGATCTGATAACTTTTTGACAGTGCGAGTCATATGGGCTCGTCTTGGCAACATTTTACATGAAAATGTTTTTGGTGGGATATATTATAGATAAGGTACTCACTACTCGACGTTTCGGCTGGATTGCACTGCGCCGTTGTCACGAGCTGACTCACGGCGCGCGGCGTCGTCTGCTCGGGGCGGCCGCAGTTTCCGGATCCACCCCCACATTTTCATTATTAAAAACGTTAGTACAGTCACCGCGACCCTAATACTTATTAAAAATATATCGCGTTTAGCCCCGAATACAAGTACGAGTAATTAGTGTTACAATGCAACGCGAAAGTTTAAAGGCATTATGATAACACCTGTCGTTAATATTTTAAAGACTATGTTTTTTAAAAGACATTAAATCTATGGAGTTAACAAAACCAGTTAATTCCCAAAAAGATGTAGAAACCAATGTTTAATTACACTAAATCCAATAAATTGACAATCCAAAAAGTCAATTGACTTCAATTCCTGCTACTCTAACATGACGTCAAGTTAATGACTCCCCATACAAAATCTATGGAGGCTGATCTTTTTGACAAGAAATAAAGAGTATGTCGAAACGACTGATGGTGTCATCTAGCCTATTACCGTTCGGAAAAAATACGAATGCATGAAAATCGTACGCTAGGAATAGAAATGGTGGTTGTTCCACTCTTAATTCGAAAGGGACAATGAAACAACAAAACTACTAAAATAGACTGACCCCGAAACCGAACCGGCACCTCAGAACGGTCGTGGCTAACCGCTAATCCCAATCGTACCCTTTGCTAACCCGCATTAGAGTGAAGGCCATGGTAATCTCTGTAACTATGTATAAATACTGAAATCATAATATCTATACATCCTTGTTACGAAATAACTCGGCAGTTGAACACTTGTTTAAATATAAGAAGGGGTTGCATTTGAATCACGCATCCTAGTTAGGGGGGAGGGGAGGGGGGAGGGGGGAGGGGGGAACCCCCCCGACCCCTCCCCAAAGTTAGGAAATAATCGCTTCCGCTTATTAAAAAAAAAAGCTCGCCAAAATCGCTCCCTCTTATTAAAAAAAGGTATCCCACGTACAATTTCTACAAAATTCGTTTTCTCCCACGTCCTAGTTTAGGTAGATGGGGACCTTTTATTTCACCGTTCTAACCTAACCCAAATGTTGATTTGAGGTGAGAAGTTTCGTATAATAAATAGTTTTTGTAGGTTTGAAAAAAAATTAACTAACACTCGAAGCAGATGGGAGCGAAGCTGCGCTTCGCTCCCACCTCACTTCGAACCTATTTCAGGCACAGACATTTTCTGTCACTGAGTCTATTTGACATACATTGGTTTCCTAATAATGCTGTGGTTGTGATATAAAAAAAAACTTTATTTCGTTAACTCACTAAATCGTAAACAATCTCGAGGCTGGGATCTACCCAGTAAGTACTCGTGGTACCTGTGGCGGGAGACCTCGCTCTTCTTATACAATATAAACGTACACAGTATTAGCAAACTTACATAACAAAATTATAAATTATACAATATTTTGTGTGTGCGTGTGTGTATGTGTGTGTGTGTGTGATATGATTTTAAACTTTTGCGTTGCATTTTAACACTAACTACTGGTTATCGGGTCTAAACGCGACATATTTTAATGAGTATTAGGAACTCACTGCTCGACGTTTCCGCAGGATTGCACACAGCCGTGGTCACGAGCTGACTGGTGGCGTGCGGCGTCGTCTGCTCGGGGCGGCCGCAGTTTCCAGATCCACCCTCACATTTTCATTATTAAAAATGTTAGTACCGTCACCGCGACAAACAATACTGACGGTACCGAAAGTAAGCAACCTGAGATGCGGTTGTGTTTGGGAAAGGTGAACATTCCAACCATTTTAGTGAAGTCTATTTATAACCATCTCCGTGCTTCGAAAGGCACGAGGTCAGTTAGTCCCGGTTAATATCGATAGATATTATTAGTTAAGCCTGGATCAGATGCCCTTGGACGGCTTTAGAACATCTGACAGCAAGGTTGGTCACTTATATCTTACAAACCTGTTTATTCTGTTCTAAACAAGGAAATCACAAAACTGCTTAGGTGTAATATTCTTTCATACCTTACCTAATAAAACCATAGTAAAATATGGGTTTTATATTTTGTATAGTAGCTCAATTGGTAGAGCAATCGCCCGGCTGCGAGAGGTGCGGGTTCGGGCCCCACCCGTGGCAGTCCGTTTTTTCTATAAGTGTGTTTTATGTTTTAATTTCACATTGCAAAGAAATTTGAATTGTTAAAAATACTGAAACTTTAAAAAAACACCATAGTTCAACAACTAACATGATTATTTAATTATCATCACTATCACTTTGAACCATTTCTTTTTTAACATGCAACTTCTTTTCTTTGCTCACCAAACTCTTTAACAAAGCCATAACTTGAATTCTAAACTCAAATTTCGTTTCATCAGTGAGACTTTTCACCGTCGGTATTAAAGATTTGAAGAACGCTCTATCGTCATCCTCTTCGCGTCTTATTAGGTTTGCTAGTAAAGATATAACATTGTCTTGAGACTTATCAGATGCTTTCTTTGGTTCTTGGTGTTGTGACTGAGATGCATCATCGTCTACAACAAGTACATCGTTCAGCCAATGTTCTTCTATGTTCTCGAAGTTTCTGTCTGCTGGTCTGGTCTCTTCGAATTCTCCTTCGTCTTGCTGTAGAGCGCTGTCTAGGAACGAAAGATGTTCGGTGTATATGTAAGAGCGTCTGTTTCGACGATCGCTGTTCTTACGTGATTTGACGTACGAGTCACGAACGTTGTACCATTTTTTCGTGATTTGGGATCCTGGAAATAGGTTTGATTAATAAGTAAAGGAAAAATTAATAAGGAAAGGTTAAATTTCAGTGGATGTTTTCCCGCCGCAGAACGAATTACTTTCTGTAATACTATCGAATCGCGGTAGTTCTTTTTATTATTAAATAGGTACCTATTTTTGTGCTCCATACTGCAAGCGCTTCATGAAGCGGGCCCGCCCATACATAATGTTGAAAATTTTTGTTGATTTTATTTAAAAATAACTTAAACAATCGATTTATGTACTGATATAGAATCAATTGACTGCGGGAAAACAATCACAAAAATTTTACCCTGTATATTGGATTGGAATTGCCTATATACAGTTGACAACAATTGCACAACTATTGTATTATGTATTCTTATATAAATTTATTTTTTATTTTATATTTTATCTCATGTGTCATATAATTGGTAATATTATTTTTGTGTTTATTCTTTTATTTCTTTTGTCGCACTGTTTACTAATAATTTTTGCTTAGCCCAAAAGTATGGCTGGTAGAGAATGCCCTACAGCATTAAGTCCACCTATTGTACACATTTTTTTGTGCATTAAAGCTTAAATTATTTAAAAAAAAACTGCATTTCGTGCGCTGCTTCTCATCACAACAAGTCTACAAATTCTGGACTGTTATGATATGCATCAAAATTAAATGTAAATGATTTATTTGGATGATCTGGGCAATATGCTCGGAGACCTTGACCGAGTATCCCAACAAGTGGGTCTTAAAATGAACATGGAAAAGACAAAAATTATGACGAACTCCCATGTTGTACCCACTCCGGTATCTGTTGGGAACTCAATTCTCGAAGTTGTCGACGAGTACGTCTACCTGGGACAAGTAATCCAATTAGGTAGGTCCAACTTCGAGGTCAATCGACGAATCCAACTCGGCTGGGCAGCGTTCGGGAAATTGCGCAAGAGTGTCTTTTCGTCTCAATTACCTCAGTGTCTGAAGACGAAAGTCTTCAACCAGTGTGTGTTGCCAGTGATGACATACGGATCCGAAACATGGTCTCTAACTATGGGCCTTATAAAGAAGCTAAAAATAACACAACGAGCGATGGAGAGGGCTATGCTCGGTGTTTCTCTATGAGATCGAATCAGAAATGAGGAGATACGTAGAAGAACTAATGTAACCGACATAGCCCTGAGAATCAGTAAGCTCAAGTGGCAATGGGATGGGCACATAGCGCGAAGAACTGATGGCCGTTGGGGCAGAAAAGTTCTGGACTGGAGACCCTTCGACCAAAAGCGCAGCGTAGGACGTCCACCAACAAGATGGACAGACGACCTTGTAAAGATCGCAGGATCGCACTGGATGCAGACCGCTTGTGATCGGTCGATGAGGAAAACTGTGGGGAAGGCCTATGTTCAGCAGTGGACGTCCTTTGGCTGATAATGATGATGATGATGATTTATTTAGGGTGTCAAATTAAGGGAATTACATTTTAATTGGAACTATTAAAATTTAAAACCTATACTAAAGAGGTGTTATTCTACTTAAACCCATAAAATTCGGTAAGTAACTAATTAAATAATAAATACTATAAAATAGTTGTTCTTTGCCTTATGAAGCTGCGAAGTGAACGCGAAATTATTTTATGTAGCTTGACTGTTTTTTTTAAATAATTTTTACATAATAAGTAAAATAATTAACTTGAATTTAGTTTGACAAAGTATTTGTTCTTACCGATTGAGTTTTTCATCTCTTCGCTAAAGTGCTCAAAGTCGGGCTCCACGACCTTGTATATTTCCATCCAGGCTTTCTCCTAAAAATAAAAATAAATGTATATTCAAACTTTGTTAACATTTCTGATGCGCACTGCAAAAGAGTGGATCTCACTTCCTGCGTCAGTGTTTCCCTGCAATTACAACCTAGGCATCTTCAAAGCTAGAGGGAACAGGCTTATTCTAGGTGAGCTCGCTCCATCGTAGACTCAGTCTTTGCCTCGTTGGGCTTAGTCTTGGGTCAAGAGCAAACCTATCCCAAATAAATAAATAAAAAATACAAAATATCATAGTATCGTATAAATATATAAGAAAGGTGAGGTTTGAGATTGATTGTGTGCTTCCGTTGCTCATATATTATGATGAATTACGAGTATGATAGCATAATCATGTCTCTTTCGTTTTTGACTAGCATAAACAATTGCTCCTCCGTGCTGTATAGTCTTTGAAAATTAATAATATATAATAATAATAATTGTTTTAACAAACACACCAATTACCTGGCCCCAAGTTTAACGATATTATAACGAATATAAAGACATAAATCCATTTAATAACAAAGTTCTATTTGAATTATTAGTACAATTACGTCGATGACGAATATATTCTGCTATTTATTAAATAAATAATAAAATAAATAAATATTTCACGACAATTACACCAATTCTCTAGTCCCAAATAAAGCTACGAGGCTTGTGGTATGGGTACTAGACATATTATACATAGAAAACACCCAGACCAGTACAAACACACATGTTCATGCACACTTATGCTTGTACTGTGCGGGGATCGAACCCGGGACCCTTGGTTTTTTAGAAGTCCGACCTGTGGACCACTGCACCAAGCGGTCGTCTTATTATGTCATATATACAGGAACAGACGACGCCACATCAGGCAACGTATTCTTAGCCAAATCACCCTTATTACATAAGCAAATGATGCCGCGCAGTGATTAACTTGAAGTGATGCCGTCTGTACATGTTTTGTTGTACATAATATACCTTCTCCGATCGGTCCCTGTATTCTGTCAAATTCCGGTCCCATAGGCACGGTCTCTCGTGGACTAAACGAATTAGATCTTTGGTTTCGATAGTTGGCTTCACGTTCTTGCGTTTGCGGCCGAAGAAACTGAAAGGCGATTTCAAAATTTTAATAAAATCATGATTAAATCAATAAAATCAATTTATGAATTAGCCTTAGGTACTACTGCTTTGGTACAATTTGGACTTGTGCTGAGAAAAAGCAGCGCAAAAACATGCTTTAAAAACTTAAAAAAAAACACGCTTTTGATGCTAACTAAAAAAGAGAAAATAATTTTTGAGTACAAAGTTGTTGTATTACAGTAGAGTAAAAAGCGTGGGGTGTACTTTATGTCGTTTTCATAATGTTCTTCTGACTTCTAAACCAAGGGTCGCGGGTTCGATTCCCGCACAGTACAAGCATAAATGTGCATGAACATGTGTGTTTGTACTGGTTTGGGTGTTTTCTATGTATATTATTTATTTATTTACAAAAAAAAAAGTATTTAAGTATTTATATCAGTTATCTAGTACCCATACCACAAGCCTCGTAGCTTACTTTGGGACTAGAGAATTGGTGTGATTTTTGAGAAATATTTATTTATTTATTCTTTTTACAGTTGCCAAAAATATGTGGTTTTAATATATACTCGTACTATACCAAGCACCCCACGCTTTTCACTCTACTCTAGAAATTGTTTGTACACAGATTTTTTTTTTAGTTTATCAAAAGCGTGTTTTTTAAAACTATTTTTTATTTTTTTAGTTACTAAGGATAATGAAAAAGGGTTATCAAATTATTGCATTGTCATCGGTACTTGATTCGTGTGCAAAAAAACTATAGAAACCATTTTTTATTTATATGGAATTCAATAAATACTCAGTCAATTGACTTCGATTTCTGATACAAAATTATGAACGCCAAAATCTATGGACGCAGATCGTTTTGACAGATGACAAAGAGTATGTCAACGATTGGTGGTGTCATCTAGCCTATTGCCAGACTCGTTTCTATTGTGGCGCTTAGAACTTGTGGCGGCTTGGTTGTGATACCAAAGTAAGCAACCTAAATCACGGTCAGTTTGGGTTAGGTGACCATTCCTACCATATAAGTCAAGTCTATTTCCAAGCTTCGGTAGACACGTTGATCTGTTGGTCCCGGCAAACATACATTAGTTGTTAAGCCTAGTTAGAAACCCTTAAGGCGGCTTAATAACATCTGACAGTAAGGTAAGTAATTACGTTACAAAACAACACATCCACCAATTTGCACTGAGCCCGCGTGGCTATTACGAAAAAATGTTAAATGGCGACTAATAATTAATTGAAGAAAAAGGCCTTAATACACACACAGCACATTTTTGGTATAATAATAATAGTTCTCCTGGCCGATTTCGACCACGGCGGCCAATCTCAACAGAGATCAGCCAACAACGCTGGAGATATCATAGTGCATAAGTGTGAGAGCAATACACAGGTGCACTCACTGTTCCATCACTCTCAAAGTTTGGTGAGACAGCAATCTGACATGACCGGAGAGAGATCAGGCGCAGGCCCAACGGCTTAACGTGCTTTCCGAGGCATGGGGGTGGAACACCGCCAACTTCCCGACTCCGAGCTGTTTTTTAAAAAATTCCTGGCAACCGTTCTAGGTAGGTAGCTTACGTCGTTAGGAATAAGAAAATTCTGATAACATCTTATAATAATTTAACTCCTGTCAAATTTAGGTTTGACCTTAATTGTAAAAGGTAGGTATAATTTTCAAAGCTCGAACGATATTTTATTTTTTATCGATATAATCGTAGCTCATCTCTACGCCTCTTGTCACGGTTGGAAGTCGCATTGGAATCGACTGTTTTCGATATCGTCGCCCCACTATCTATAAGCTTTTGTTTCGTTAATTGGCAATTGAGTACCTTTGTAAATACTTGGAATTTCATGGCAGAAAATCTCAGAAACAATTTCGGCTCGACCTGGGATTCGCATCCAGGACTTCTCGGATGTAAAGCAGAAACTTTGGCTCTACACCAACGAGGTAGTTACATTTTTGGTATTTTTGGTATATTGCCGCGGCCACTAATAATATTGAAACACTAGTCCGTCCCGAGTTGCGGCTACAGAAAGTCGCATATGTGCTCAGGCGGTTAGTATAAAGAGCTTGGCTTGGAGCTAACACTCATTATTGTAAGTTTATTTAGGGATGAATAATTTATCTTCTCTCACTATCGATATCAATGAACGAAGGTCGTGGATATCGCATGATTATTTTAAGTGATTCAAAATGTTTAAGTTCGAACTGTTGTTTTACAAAATTATCAGTTTGACTAACCTTATACGAACGAGTAATATTATCTTAAAACACATAACCCTTTTTTAATTTCATCAACAAAAACAAACAAAACACATCTACGATATAATATCATACTTTACATTAACAAAATATGTAGTCACGAGTTTCTTATCTCAGCGCGTTAAAATTCACAATTGTACATCAAATATATTTCAATAACATCTATCTCCAATGCATGAGTTTCTTAACTCGACGCATTATAGCTCACATTCGTGCGAAAGATTCGTTTGACCTGACAATCTAAATAACTCGAAGTAATAAAGTTCACATTCGCGTGTAAAATTTCTCAAGCAATCTGACTATTTTTACAGCGTGTTTCTTAACACAAAGCGTCAAGGTCGACAATCGCGCGCGATAAAACGAACCGATTACCTTTCGGCCATCTTGTATTTCTTTGCTCCGGTCTCGCCACGATTTCCGAACGACACTTCACTTTGTTTTTTCAATTCACTTATTTTCCATTACAAATCAATGAATTCGGTCACAAAAATCACAATTTTGAACTAATACGGTTGATAATTGAGTTATAAATAGCATAAATGAATGAAAATTACGAACGCGTTGGTATGACGTGCCGTGGCGGCGGTTACTGGGGGCCGACGGCTCGGAACGGTACGGAGCGCGTTGGCAACGTCGCCTAACGGCTAGAAAACGGGCCGGGTTGGCAACATCCATCACGGATGCGAACACGCGATTGTTTTTGCTGTTTTTAGGGTTCTTTACCTGCGTTGGTGGGAGCACTTTCCTTTGTTTAAAAAAATACACGTACACTTGTAAAAAAAAATAACAAGACATGGTCGAAAAATCTGGAGAGCTGTCTAAAAAAAGAAATGGTAGTAAACCTAAACATACGGAACCAGGAAAATATGTACCTAAATTCCTAATGTACGTAATTATAATAAAGAGTTTATGAAGTTGACTATCAACCAAGAGGTCGCGGGTTCGATACCCGCACTGTACAAACATTTGCGTGCATGAACATGTCTGTTTGTACTGGTCTGTGTGTTACATGTATTTATTTAAGTTTATTTGTTATACCACTGTTGATTCTGATATCTGTAACACAAGTGCTTTAGCTACTAACACGGAGTCAGATCATTGTATCTGATTTCGAAAACACATAACACTTTAAAAATTCTTTGCGGCTCCGGTCATCGGGGAGGATGAAGGACCGGAGCCGAAAATATTTTTTTAAGTGTTATGACTTTTCAAAATTAAAAATAGCGTTGTGAACGCAAAAAACATAACAAATAAAATGTATGTGATGTTTTTTATATTTATATAATCTTTGCGATAAGACCGCGTAAATAGTACACCTTTCTGTATTTGTTGATTTTTTTGTGGTGTGCAATAAAGAGTCATTTCTTATGTAATCTTATCTATCTAGTTATATCAGCTGAGCAAAAAAGTCGTGAGTGACGTCACATGAGTATATAGCCATACTAGCTTTATAAAGTCACGACGATTTGATTGGTAATAATTTAATTTTAATTTATTTATTTAAAGAACACAAACAGAGTACAACCCTTACAAAATCACAATTTTATGAACTAAGCTTAAACTAGATTGTAATCCTAAAAGTGCTCCTAGCGTGTATAATATTTATTATGATTTTTATAAATTATTTTATTATTTTACATTGGTGCAAATAAAGGGAACATAAAATTTTAAGTATACTTATATGAAGAAAATAAAAAAGCAGTGATTTCCTTATAATAACAAATAAAAAAATTATAAAATAATGAGAAATTAAATTTTTAGTATGGCCAGATATTCACTCTACAAATTGCTGAGAACACATATGAGATTTTTCTTGAAAACATTTGGGCTAGGGTGAAAAATGTCGTAGTCTAATAAATAGAACTAGCGGTCGCCCGCGACTCCGTCCGCGATCAAGTTCGAACAAATGTTAGAGTTTTGGCCCAGTCTACTCGCCGAGAACCATAAAACGGTACCTCAATCATATTTTTAGGCCCTAGCACCGCGATACAGGCTGGTGGGAAAATAATGATCTTACACAAATAATATTATAGAGATTTCCAATGTCTACGAATGGTGATTTAAATTCCTTTTTAACACTTTGACGGACGGTAACCAGTCATAATAGATATTTTATTGTTACATTACATTGCATTGTTATAGTAGTATAGTAACCGCCAAAGTGTTAAGTCACTTTGGGTACAACAAACAACATGTTTTGTGAAAAGATTTATAGCATTATTTGGTATTTTCATCATCATCAACTAAAATTAGGTACATCGGAATATAATACTCGTACCAATAAATATAAATATTCATTTTGTACATTCCTTACCTGAAAAGGCGAATACAAATAACTAATATTAGTTCAATAGTAACGCAGTAATATAATGTTCGAATCATATATCGTAGCAATATCATCGATAGACAACTCGCTGAAAATCAAAGAACAGTCACTCTTACGTAAGGCTATACATTTTCACTGCATTATGGCCCTTATATCGACGGCACAAGGGAAAGCGATGTTATGCTTGACGTTTTCTTGTCCGTACATTCCTTTGATTGGACTCATATCTGCCGAAATGCAATATAGAGCGAGATAAGTTTTAGAGTTGGCAAAAAAAAAACTCTGTATTTAAAAGTTCTGGAAAAAACGTTGTCTTTCGTTAAATAGGTACCTCCTATGTAATCTTAAATTTTAAAGTGTTACTTGTAGGTAAAACTTTAGACGCGAATAACCGAAAAGACGTATCATTTTCAATAGTTTTAAGATTCAAATTATATCGTCTCAAGCATATTAGGATAAAAAGTACGTTCGTAGAAATACAAATAGCATAAAAGAAGGATATTAGAATGCATTACAACTGAATTATATTATTGTTTTAGTTAAATTAGTGTGGGTAAGTAAGTTAAAAACAAATATCTGTAGGCACACAGTGTTCTATTAATTTTGCCTCACGCAAAATTAGACACTTAGGTAACCACGTTATGCCTCTACCTACATACATGTAAGCAGAGATGTGAATTATTTGAAATACATATATTTGAAATGCAAATACAAAATGCAAAATACCCATTTTTATTTTATATTTGAAATACTTTTTTCTAAATGTATTTTGTATTTCATTTGAAATACTCTATATAAATATTTAGTATTTATAAAATACAAAATAGTTTTGTTGCATTTTTAATTAATTTTTACAATTTTTCCATTCTATTTCATTTTATTTATGAACGCACTGATCGTGATCGGAGTGTTGTCATTGTCATTTGTCAACTAGAACAATAATGCCAGCATTCAGTTCAATAAATAAAAGTGGTTATGCTTAACAATGTATTTTATTTTCCAAACCTATTTTAAAAATACGTATTTTGCATTTTGTATTTAAATACTTTTATTCAAAACTACTTTGTATTTCTATTTGAAATAGTGCTAGCAACTATGCATTTGCATTTTGTATTTAAATACTTTTACTAAACTATTTTTCACATCTCTGCATGTAAGTAGTATATGTTTTTATTGGCGGCTGCGCCCGCCGAGGTAATTCAGACGCAAATAAATCTACAAACAGGAAACACGTAGTTCTTATTCAATCAACCTTCTGGACAATATACTGAATTAACTAGTACATACTTGCCTTCTATTCAAGTACTCATCTAGTACGTACAGTGGTGACCCGTATTAGTGAACTTTATTGGGAATACGTGTTTGTCTGTGAAAATGGCCATGCAACCGCAACTTCCAGCCGCGCCCGCGCCTGTTCCCGCCGCGCCTTATAACATTCTACGCATGTTATGTTTAAGATGGATTCCTTGTTTACTGGCGAAAAGATACCTAAATTGTATAAAATGGTCCAAAAAGGTATCTTGTGATGAGCATTGGACAATATAATCCATCTTCTATATTAATATTCACAACATATCACAAGCAATTAAGCTTAGTGCAGAGACCACCACAAAAATGTAATACATTTAAGGGTTTCTTTTGACAATAAACACTTATTATTAATATTAATTTAAAATTAATACACACTTTAAGAAAAAACGGATCGCCACAGGCGGGACTCAAACCCACACCTCTCGCAAGCCGGCCTATTATTTGATTTCTCTTGCGAGAGCTGTGGCGGCAGTCCGTTTTTCTTTAAGTGTGTTTTAATTTTGAAGAATTAAAAAACATATTAAAAGAATTATTAACATTTTAAAGAATTTTGCATTGTTAATACTAAAAATATAGAAAACTAATATCACAATTTATATTTCTTCCACGTCAACTCTACTTCCCCTTAGCTCTATCTAGCTAGGCAGAAAATGGAAAACATTATATTAATGGAAGGCAGTTTAGCGAAGATGGCAGCACATTCGCGATACGCACCGATTTACACATATAATCGCGTTTTAGTCGTAGCAATAATGTAAATAGAGTAGAGATCGCTTACGGATGACTTCGCAGTGGGTACTTTCAAACTATGATACAATAATTAAAGTTTATTTATTTATTTACTAAGCCCAACGAGGCTTAGACTGAGTCTACGATGGAGCGAGCTCACCTAGAAGATGCCTGTTCACTCTAGCTTTGAAGATTTCCAGGTTGTAATTGCAAGGAAACCCTGACGCAGGTAGTGAGTTCCACTACTTTGCCGTGCGCATCAGGAATGTCAATAAGAAGCGCTTGGTTCGTATCAGTGGAACATCGACACGGCGCGGATGGTTTCTTGTTCTGTTCGTTAAGCAGAAAAATTTCAATAAAAACGCCTAGGGTTTTGTAGGTAAACTTGGGGTATTCCCGCGATTTCGATTTCACTTGATGAACTCAATTAATAGTCATCTTTGGGGTTCTTCGGAACGGGGGCTCAGGGAATTATCCGTACACTTATCAATGATAAGTTATCATGAACAAAACCATCAATGTGTTACTTCAAATGACGGTTTGTGTACTAAAACAGAAATGACAACAAATCATTTCAAACTATCATTTAATTATCAAACGGGCATTTTTGAACGACCACTTTGGTGTAATGGTCAAGAAGTTGACTATTAACCAAGAGGTCGCGGGCTCGATCCCCGCACTGCACAAACATTTGTGTGCATGAACATGTCTGTTTGTACTAGTCTGGGTGTTATATGTATTTATTTAAGTATATTGGTTAGTTAGTACTTAAACTACTTACCACGGAGTCAGATCAATGTATGTGATGTTGTTGTATATTATTATTATTATTATATTAATTATCCAAATAATACTTCGTTCACAGATCTGTTTGTACCATAAATTCTTAACTCCTCACGCGCCACAAACAATCAACTGTAGTGTGTGACTCACCTCACCCTGAAGTTAGTTGTAAGTTTCGTAAATTAATCATAAAAAACGAAGCATTCAACCGAGATCTGTCTTTCAATTAACACGCGCCTGGTCCCATCACTGCATGGCGACCCTGCCAGTGCTGCCTTTGGGCAGTGCTGTGCAACTAAAAAATATATTGTTTGTTCCGGTGAAGTTTAAAAATGACAATTGACATTAAAACAATTTTGTTGAAAATGGTAACTACATAAAAAATTGCCGGAAGATATTCTGAAGATTTGAAAAATTGAGAACAAATAAAAAAGTGTTGCGGAGTGCCGGACGCAGTGCACAACGACAAATGTTTATTTTCACACGTACAGGTATCAGCACAAACGAAACACCACACCATCTTCATCATCATCAGCCTATATACGTCCCACTGCTGGGCACAGTCCTCACCTCAACAATGAGGTGGTGCAAGCCATACTCCACCACGCGGGCTCAGTGCGGATTGGTGGAGGGGTGTGTGTAAGGTAAGTGACCGACCTTACTGTCAGATGTTATTAAGCCTCCGACCAGGCTTAACGACTAATATCTATCGATATTAACCGGGACCAACAGCTTAACGTGCCTTCCGAAGCACGGAGACGCTTGTAAATAGACGTCACTTGTATGGTCAGAATGGTCACCCATCCCAAACATGACCGCGCCGTAGGTTGCTTAACTTTTGGTATCACTACCAAAGCGCTGCAACCACTGCGCCACAAGCACCTAAAATAAATAAATATCGAAGAAACTCGTTTAAGAACTATCGCACCACACCTATTATTCTATCAGCGTATTCTTATTCATACTCATTCCAGGATTCCCTCGTACGGACCGGCGACCGAGTAAATTTATACTTTAATTATTCTACAGGAGTTATGCGACGGAACCCATCGTGCGATCTTGGAATTTCATTCTGTAGTAACATGGTTAGTTTCTTAGACAAAATTGGCTGAAAAAAATGCATATGTTACGGCATCAAAGGTATATGATGATTATTAATTTTAATAAAAAAACTTCTGCACAAACTTGTGTACAGTGGCGAACTTAATGCTGGAGGCATTCTCTACCAGTCAACCACAGGTCCAAGCAGAGAACATACAGGCGGTGCACATACATAGAAAAAAGAAAATAATAAATAATAATAATAAATAAAAATGGTTTGGAACCTAATCGAAATTAGTAATAACTTAAGTATTTTTTTCAAGACTGACAATTTCATTGGCTCGGTAGCATAACGGCTGAACGGATGGTTAAAGCAATGTTAGCCTAGCATTAGATTTGTCTTTACCATCCGTGTCTAGTTTCGTCCGTTTAAAGTTTGTCTATTCTGACCTAACCTATAAATTTTGGAAGAAATCATCCATATGTTTTTTTGGGGGAAAGATCAGTGAAACTCAGCATTGTAAGAAGAACGTGAAATTTTTAATTTAATTAATTTTTATATTTTATCAATATGTATTTAATTGTAATTTATTTTCCTCCAATTTAGTTTAAATTTGATTAATGATTGACGTGTTACATATACGGATATGGATTCAAGGAATTATTTATAGTGTTTATCTGAAATAAATAAATTTTAATTGTGTCTGTAGTCTGTACCAAAATGTATTTCCCTACATTTTTTTATACACAATACATTACTTTTTATATTAAAGTCTGCCAAACTGTGTAACTGTTTGTCGGCAGCAGATCTCGTGGACTCTACGTATTTAGTAAATACTCCATATATATAATCTTACATAACACTTAGTTATATTATACACTTCAACAGAAAAACAAGTATTTATCATATTATATATTTTTTTAGTCAAGACATCTTTGAAAATCCGAACCAAAAAATTACAACTTTTATGACGTTAAATTCCCTGATATTAACAGTTCTTGTACAAAGTTACAAACCGAATATCAAAATCGGGCCGTAACAATTATGTTTCAGACACTGATCACATTCCGTGGCAATACTTAACTTTTATTAACGTGGATTATTTCAATTATATTTCACACACACCGACATTAATCGAACCAGGAACCTCGGACCCAGCGCTAATGTTATCGCCTCGAACAATGGCCGCCACGGTGCTGCGATCAACAGTGGCAATAAATCAATCAATGCCTGTGATTGTGGACTTCCGAGGTTGGTTATGTTTTTATTGAGAACAGTAGGGTTGGTTCTTAACATTATGTTATGTAGGAAGAAAGAAAAAATTAAAAAACTTAATTTGTCACAATTACCATTTTTCGTTGTAGGAACAATTGACAGCACAATTGACTATTAACCAAGAGGTCGCGGGTTCGATCCCCGCACTGTACAAACATTTGTGTGCATGAACATGTCTGTTTGTACTGGTCTGGTATTTATTTAAGTTTATTTGTAATACCGGCTTTGATTCTGATATCTGTAACACAAGTGCTTTTATGCTACTTACCACGGAGTCAGATCAATATATGTGATGTTGTTGTATATATATATGTATATATTTAATTAACTACGATTTTTTAGTGCATAATGCGCCTGATTACTAGCTAATAAGGTGCAAGTGTTTACCTTGATTAACGTGCTGTTGTGTGTGCTACAAAATACTTTTTGAACGTGACAACGTCTTATAAATCGATGGAGCCGGCTGCACGCACCAAAAAACATGACGCATGCGGCGTTACCTCGCTCTGAGGCGTTCCATTCAAGGCTTGAATTGCAAGCGAGAGCGCGGAACGAGCGACAAAGAGGCAACCTGACAAAGACGTTGTCACGTTCAACTATCGTCAGTAAACCGACTTTACAGACAACCGATTTTTTTATATCTTTTTCACTGATGACAATTTTTCGTAGATATACTATCTGTTAACTTGGGTAGATACATATTTACCTACCTTCTTACTCCTAACGTCACATCCACCACTTTCACTTATTATTGTAGTACCTCGTGGTCAACTGGGATTGGCTAATTAAGTTATTTCCACATGTAATTTTTTAAGTTGTAATGCTGTTGTGGTCCCAATAAACAAATTAAATACACAAGAAGGCCCAGAGCAACAAATGCCAAACTCAATGACATGAAAGGAAAGGGCAAAACAGACTGAACGGAGTTAAACGTTTGCTTTTATTTAAAGTATCAAAATCGATTGGTCTAGTCTAGTGAAACTCACTTAATTAATTTGTTGTATATATATCAAATATATATTTGATGAATATACAACAAATTAACATAACATATGACGAGATTATTATCTATAATATAAAAATGAATCGCAAAATGTGTTGGTAACTCGCATAACTCAAGAACGCCATGACCAATTTGGCCAATTCTTCTTTTATGATATTTCTAAATATACGGGAATGGTTCTTACGAAGAAAAAATTAGTAAAAAAAACACAATGGGCAGAACAACGTCTGCGGGGTTCGCTAGTAAATAATAAATAAATATTTCTCAACAAGCACACCAATTCTCTAGTCCCAAAGTAATCTACGAGGCTTGTGTTATGGGTACTAGATAACGGATATACATACTTAAATACTTTTTTTTGTAAATAAATACATATTATAAATAGAAAACACCCAGACCAGTACAAACACACATGTTCATGCACACTTATGCTTGTACTGTGCGGGAATCGAACCCGCGACCCTTGGTTTAGAAGTCCGACATGCGGACCACTGCACCAAGCGGTCGTCAACTGCACCAAGCGGTCGTCAACTGCACCAAGCGGTCGTCAACTGCACCAAGCGGTCGTCAACTGCACCAAGCGGTCGTCAACTGCACCAAGCGGTCGTCAACTGCACCAAGCGGTCGTCAACTATTCTTCTTATTCTTATATAACTTAAATCATAACATAAATCATTTATAGCGGAGCATTTTGATTTTAATAAACTAAAAAATAATTTACAAAATTAAAAATGTGCGGGCCAAGAGTCTGCCGTTGTAGTTCATATAAAAAAGAAAAAAAAGAAACTTACTTCTTTAATAATTTATGTACCAAAAGATCTTCCATTCACAATAATTTTGGTTATAAGGATTGGTTGGTATTGATCCTTGTTGGGGTGAAGTTTGTCTATCATTTACACTGATTGACGTGTTAGTGTGAGTGACCTACGAGTATTCTTATTTAGTATATAAGATAAATATATAAATGTAATTACAAGATTAAATTGTGCCGATATGCCATCGTTTTTTTACCAATCGCAAGAAATTAACGAATTTAAACTAAACAATTTTGAAATCAAGGCACAACCTTATCAAGCTTGCTGATATTGATATTACCATGAGGACCATAATTTGCTTTAATACTTACCTATTATTTCTTTATTGAAGTTTAATAAAATAAGGGAATTCATCAGAACAATTGACAAAAGTTTTTTTTTATACTCATCTAGCAGGTCCTTGCGTCTTTATTTGTTATCACTACATACATAGTGTAAAGCCTCCTCCTGACTGCATCGTTGATGTAGTGGCACAGTTTCTGTTTAACATTCGAGATGTCCTGGGTTCGAATCCCAGGTCAAGCCAAATTTGTTTCTGAGATTTTGTGTCATGAATTTCTCAAAAACAGCTCGGAGGTAGTTGGCGGTGTTACACCCCCGTGCCTCGGAAAACACGTTAAGCCGTTGCATGTTGGTCCTGCGCCTGATCTCTCTCCGGTCATGTCGAATTGCCGTCCTCTTACCAATCTTTGAGAGTGATGGAACAGTAAGTGCACCTGTGTATTGCGCTCACACTTGTGCACTATATTATCTCCTGCATAGTTGGCTGAACTCTGTTGAGATAGGCCGCCGTGGTCGAAATCGGCCGGGAGGACTATTATTATTATTGGTGTAAAGCAAAATCGCTTCCCGCGTCTGTTCCTATGTACAATGTGTGTATGTGTAGATCTATAAAACTACTCCTCGGATTTTGATGTAGTTTTTTTAAGTTTTACAGGAAAAAGGTTTATATGTATAAAAATATGGAAAAAATGCGATAACAGCGGGCAGGACTGCGTCTGGCTGTTCCCAGTAGTAGCAAAATTTAAAAAAAAGCTGTGTTAAACCCCCCTAATTTAAAAAAAAATATTGTCGTATGCTTACCTATCTTAGGTATGTAGGTGCAAGTTCTGTTAAAAAACATTCTTTAAGTGTGTGTGTGTATACTATGTGCCTAACTATTTTATCTTCTAATGATCATTAAAACTTACCCTTAAAACCATGTACACACTTAAGAAAGACAAAATCCTATAATTAACTAAGTTTTAACTTAAAATAATTCCAAAAGGTCATGGAATAAGGCTTATTTTTCCACGCCTAAAAACTCAAGTGAACACACCCAATAGCTTTTTAGTTTCGTGGGAATGAAATTAATGACCTGAAAGTTACTCGAGTTACTTTGTAAAAGTCGTAAAAGACTCAATAAAAATAAGTTTAAACAAAAAGGGCCACAGGAACCGGCCACACGACGGTTTCTTAAATATTTTTTAATACTTTTGAAGTAGTCTCATGTCATACGGCATCTTACTATGGGGTTTAGCTATAGATAAAGATGATGGAATCAGGCGTTACTTTGCGGAAATCCATGACTAAAGCTGAAAAAGGGAATTATTTGCTTTAAATTTCCACTAAACGACGCCAGCGCAGGAACCCATATACATCCAACTGTAAACACTTGAAAAAACTAGAGCTCGAAGTCGCAGGACTTACTCGCTCGAAGTCTGTCAAGCGACAGCATCTCCTGAGGATGCCATGTGTAGTGGCGAAACGCGTCGAGTGTTTGTTGGTGTCAGTGTTGTGATACCAGGTGCATCTTCTGTGTCACGTTATGAGTTATAGGTATTGTAAGTCCTTCGACTTCCAGCTCTATCTTTTTAGGTGATTACATTTGGATGTATTTTCCTGCGCGTCGTTTAGTGGAAATTTAAAGCAAAATAATCCTCCTTTTCAGGCTTACAGATATAGAAACAATTTTCGTATTTCAGAAACGAGCCGTGCGGGCTATTTATAAACTTAAATCAGACGAAACAGGGGATTGTTTAAAGAAGTTAAAATACTTACAGTTTACTTGCAATATGTTTATGAATACCTAATATACGTCCGAAAAAACATACACTTATTTCCTAAAAATAGCGATTTGTTATATTTGCTTGATTTCATAAATTCAACACTAGACAAAAAAATAGGCTTGCTGTTCCACATTTAAGGCTTCATAAAGTTGGTCACTCATTTATGGGATATATTTAGATGTATCGATTTTTTTAAATAAATTATCTAAACATTTCATTACCTAAATTTAATTACCTAAACATTCATTGCCTTTAGACAAATTAAAAACAGCTGTAAAAGTTTCATTAATGTTGAAAGGATATTATAACATTGTTAATTATATAAATGACAAAGATGTAAGATGTTTAAATGTAAACAATTACAATTATTGTAAATCAAACTTGAAAAGAGGCAATGACAATAGTGACTGAGTTTCTTGCGCTGCTTCTTCTCAGCACTGGCCCAAATTGTCCCGAAGCGTTGGTAGGGTTAATTTATATGTTGGGAGGTGTAAAAGTGTTCCTTGTAAGTCTATTATATCCGATTTTTCCACTTCAATATTTTTGTAAATATTGAAGTATATATTCAATATTCAATATTTTTGTAAATATTGAAATATTTTTGTAAAAATCAGCATGATATAGCGGTCGCCTGCGACTTCGTTCGCGTTTAAGTACGAACGCATGTTAGAGTTTTGGCCCAGTCTACTCACCGAGATCTTGAATACGGTACCTCAATCATATTTTTGGGCCCTAGCACAGCGACACAGGCTGGTGGGATAAGAATGCTCTTACGAAAATAATATGTAGAGATTGCCCGTTTTTTATATTGCGTCATGTTAGACTGTCAAAAAACGCGATTCAATTACGGTTTTGTTACGATTGATAAGCAGAATTTGCCCCCGGATTTTCATAAATAATAAATAGGTCCAGTAAATAATCCCCAGTAATAAATAAGGCAAGTTATTCATATATTTATGTATTATCTGAACACAATTCCAATTCCATTATTTTGCTAAAGCAAAATAATAAATGAATGAAAATTGAACAAAATTATATAAGGCATTCTCTGTCTGTCATACCCTTGATGAACGTTTTTGATTTTTTGAAATTAATTGGAATAGAACAAAACAATAATAAAATGAGCCGCTACGGACGGGCTGTTACTAAAACATGTTTTGTTAGAAATTTGGCTTAAGACTATAGTCGTCACTTAACTATCAATTATCCAACTACAGAACAAAGTCACTAATTGCCAAACTAATTAAACATCATTTCATTAACATCCCTGTCATCATCTGTTGACAAATTGCAATATAATGACGTGTTTTTTTTACCACAATTAAAAATACAAAGAACGAGATTAATTGTGGCGATAGTAAGACAACATCCAATTATCCGGTCACTGTTGTAATTGTCGGTTTTCTCACTTTCCCAGTGGCAGGAGTTGGACCGTGGCATGGGAAATTTGTGGATGACCGATCTATTGTACGCGGCGCGCGTTTGGCATGCGTTAAGGGTGTGGGTGTAGCGAAAGATATGCGACGCTATAAAAATAATTATGAAAAATTACTTATAACTGCTTACTACGAATAAACTTGACAGTGTTGAACGCCTGTCTTAATGATTTCCAACCAATTTGAACCATATGTCTATGTCTTGCCTGTGGGTTATGTCGTCATTCACTTTGAATTGGCCGCATTCAGCATCGAGTTCATCCATACTAAATAATAAATGCGAAAGTAACTCTGTCTGTCTGTCTGTTACTCAATCACGCCTAAACTACTGAACCCATTTGCATAAAATTTGGTGTGGAGATATTTTGATATCCGAGAAATGACAAAGGTTACTTTTTACCGCGGGAAAATGACGCATTTCCATGGGAAAATTTAGGGGCACAAATCGCTTTTAAATGAAATTTTGTAAGGAGATAGAGAAAGAAGACTTAAGAAAAATAAGAAAATATAAACGCATTCCCATGTGAAAAATCACTTTCCGGATCTGATCGCTTACGCTCCTACATTAACAAAAATTTGAATTATCTAATATATAAAATTCTCGTGTCACAGTTTTCGTTGCCATACTCCTCCGAAACGGCTTGACCGATTCTCATGAAATTTTGTGAGCATATTGAGTAGGTCTGAGAATCGGCCAACATCTATTTTTCATACCCCTTAGTGATAAGGGTTGTCCACCTTAAACATTTATATGGCAAAACAACGTTTGCCGGGAATACTAGCTGTATTTGAATAAAATTGGTCTTACGGGAAAAAAAACGCATTTCAAAAAATCCTAACAGCTCTAGATTTTTTAAGTATTTACAGTTGGATGTATTTGGGTTCCTGCGCTGGCGTCGTTAAGTGGAAATTTAAACTTAAATAATCTTCTATTTCAGCTGTAGCCATTAAGTGTACTTTCCACGTTACCACGCTCCGTTCGGCAGCCAGATGCCGCAGACACACAAACAGAATAACGATCAAACGTATAACATCTCTCTTTTTTGTCGGGGCTTATAAAGTGACGATTGATAACTTTCATAGCTTGCACTGGACGACGGCCTAACTTTTCTATAGAATCCGACTTTGTTTTGACATGGGAACCAGCGCTAATGGGCAATTGAGAGTATTTCCATTCATTTGAAACAATAACTTGTTATTTGTATGGTTCGACTGGACTATACTTATATGCTATTGTTTGATCGGAAAAAAAATGTACTGCCCGATAAGACGGCAATAGTTTTCGAACTATGATATAACAAGAAAGTAGGTATATAGATAAAAAGAGTACATAGGTATGACTGTTAGAGAATGCCCTACGGCGTTAAGTCTACCTTTTGTACATAGTTTTGTTGTGCAATAAAGCTTTAATAAATAAAGGGAACACTTTATTGCACACCCCGAAAAATAATACGAAATAGACATACAGACAAAGATGCACAATTTAGGCGGTCTTATCTTCCAGACAACCTTCGGGTTAAGTATATTGCTATTTAGAAGAAGGCAGAGTTGGGGTGCAAAAGTCATATTAATATTACTATAACATGATGAATAGCAATATTTGACGACCGCTTGGTGCAGTGGTCCACATGTCGGACTTCTAAAATCAAGGGTCGCGGGTTCGATCCCCGCACAGTACAAGCATAAGTGTGCATGAACATGTGTGTTTGTATTGGTCTGGGTGTTTTCTATGTATAATATGTATTTATTTACAAAAAAAACTATTAAAGTATGTTTATCCGTTGTCTAGTACCCATAACACAAGCCTCGTAGCTTAATTTGGGACTAGAGAATTGGTGTGATTGTTGTGAAATAATTATTATCATGCATGTCTTTTTCATTCTCGGGACCACAGGGTCCCGGACCTTTGGAAGGCGCACATGGGGCCGAAGCCAACACGCAGAGGCCCGTTAGACACTTTAATCTAAAGGAAATGTGAATTATTATTACACTTTATTTAAACTTTGTCATAGGGTTGGTTTTTACAATATAATTATAAAAGTAAAACATAAAAATATTATAAAAACCTAACCCTAGCAAGCTGCCAGCAGCGGGGCAGGGCTCAAGCTACCGACAGTTAAGGCTACAGAGAGAGAAACCTCCGGACGATGCGCGCCGTGTCCAGAAGTACTGCATTCTGCATCTGACCCTTGACCCTACCATCCAGCGAGAGCCTCTTAAGGTCTTGATCGAGGCTCTTCGCTATTTAACCGTTCACAGACACAACTATCGGGACAATGATCGTCGAATCCACATCCCACATGGCGGTCACCTCGTGGGCCAAGTCAAGGTACTTGCTAAGCTTGTCGATCGATCGATCGATCTATTACCACGATATCAGGCTTATTGGCTACAATAGTCCTGTCCGTGGTAACAGATCGATCCTAATAGAGCGTGGCATGACTATTTTACTATAATAATAATAATACTTACTATTATTATTCGCCACGAATCGTGTAAGGTAATTGACCCCTTTGTCTCCTCAGTGCCTTAGCCTGAATTATTTAATAATAAATTCGGTACTCAAGCCACAGACGAACGTATGATTTGCCAGCGAAATTTACTAAGAAGAATTCAATTTTATCGAATGTAATGAACAGATATTGCAGTAATAGAAATGGATATCGAATATAAAATTAATATCTAACCGTCTACTGATTTTATTGAATTTAAGATGCTAGATTAAAACTCATTGAGCTGAAATGAACATTATAAGTTAATCAGTCCAATATGCTTTAATAAATTTATATCAAAGATATTTAATATAATGTATTTCAAGAATACTTTTGATATCGGTTATCTTTTGCACATGCTACATTTTATTATAGTAATCATGCTGGCACCGCCTTCAGAATAATTTAGGCAGTAAAATTCCTTGTTAGTTAATGACTTTTTGAAGGACGTTCAATTTTTTTTGTATTTTTTTTATTTAAATCTTTTTAGTGGCCACGTAAGAATCATTATGAGTATCATCGTAACCCAATAGAATGGTCACAATCTGTGGTGAAAGATTCCCTGAACTCCTAAAAATTGAGGAGTTCTCCACAATTACCTTCATCATCATCATCATTATCAGCCAAAGGACGTCCACTGCTGAACATAGGCCTTCCCCACAGTTTTCCATCGACCGATCACAAGCGGTCTGCATCCAGTGTGATCCTGCGGTCTTCAGAAGGTCGTCTGTCCATCTTGTCGGTGGACGTCCTACGCTGCGCTTTTGGTCGAAAGGTCTCCAATCCAGAACTTTTCTGCCCCAACGGCCATCATTTCTTCGCGCTATGTGCCCTGCCATACCTCATACATTATTACCTTACTTTGAAGTTATGACTTTCGTATGCAAATACTTGAAAGCCTTAAGATTACTGAGCAAAAACATAACCGCAGAATTTTTTCTGATGATTTTGAGGAGTTCCCTGCAACATATTCCACATGGATTACGAGACTTTAACAAAATTTTTATGGTACCAATCGGAAACTCTACTCTTTTAAATGCAAAAACAGTTTTTCAAATCGGTCTATAAATACCGGAGATATGCGGTATCATACATAAAAAATAAGAAAATACGATTAAATTGAGAATCTTTTTTAAGACAGTTAAAAATAACTTTTTTTTAAAATTGATATCAAATTTAAACAAAAACTATTTTTGCAACAAATTTAAGTTTAATTAAATTTTAGTCTTGAGATTCATGCAGTCTTGTTGTACAAGCCTACATGAATCTCAAGAAAAAGAAATATTTTATTTAAAACTTAATTGCACAAGATATGTACAAAGGATGAACTTAATGTTAAAAGCATTTTCTGCAAGTCAACCTCAATCTGACTATCTATCGTCTGATATTTTCTTTCTTAGTTAACGTTTAAATTTGATATACCATCAAAAGATAAGTACATTGTGAATACTCTAAACATCATCAGAAGTTGAATAAATTAATAATAGGTAATTCTATTTAATTAACTAAAACATCTTCTCATTAAGCTTCTACGCTCGCTTTACATTTGTAATTACATGTGATTAAGATCTTATCGTTACGAATTTCCTAATAACTAATTATTATCCTAGAAGGCTAATTACTCATCGATTGTGTTGTTGACAATACCCTTGATTACTCAAAAGCGATTTTCAATTAAAGCTCTGATTATAAGATAAACAGTTTTACCTGTTTTCGGCAATTCGGTTCATATTTGAATGACTGTTTATTTCTTGTTATCAATTGGGAATTTAGAGTTTTCTTTGAAATCGTATTACCTACGTAAGAAACACATTTACACACGAAATAAAACACGCAATATCATATCCTTTTTAAAATATTTTGTTTAGTTTCACCTGTTCCGGTATGTAAACTGGAATGTTAATAGTCCTCCTGACCGATTTCGACCACGGCGGCCAATCTCAACAAAGTCAGCCGACTACGCAGGAGATATTATATAGTGCACAAGTGTGAGCGCAATACACAGGTGCACTCACTGTTCCATCAATCTCAAAGTGCAGTGAGACGGCAATCCTACATGACCGAAAAAATCTCAGACACAATTTTGGCTCGACCTGGGATTCGAACCCAGGACCTCTCGGATGTAAAGCAGAAACTTTGCCACTGCACTAACAAAGCAGTCATACTGGAATGTTATTAGGGGAAGATACGTTTAGTTTGGATGACAATACAAACTTTGATCATATAGTTTTTTACAAAGGAATTAATTATTGACTTTCTTAGTACTTAATAAGTGCCCGAACCCCAATATCAGATAAGTCAAATGAATACAATTTTTACAATTTCCAACCTAAAACACTAAAATAACCTAATCAGTGAATCTATAGCTGACAAGAGAATCTAAACTAATACCACTGTGCCATAGTTAGTTTTTACCTAAGGCCCTACTCTTAAAGTAGTTATTATAATTTTTATTTAATATCTTTTTCATATATGCCAGCTCGACCATGTTAAGCGAACGTGATGGTGGAACTGGAAAATATTGAATTAAAAAAAAACACTCTAAAAACAGCTGGTGAATTTCAGCGACTGAACGGATCATAATCATAATGTTTATTGCAAGTCGCAAGTTACACGTTGCACATTGTTTTATTATCTCCTGTACCACTTTTCAAGCAAATAAATGAATTTGATTTGATTTCAGTAAGATTTTTGGTACAGCGATAGCTAATAACCACCGTGATAAAATAATTTTTCGAATTATTTACTGATATCAGTCCATCCGTTCGGAAGCTACGACACACACATACACAAACAGAAAAGTGGTCAAACTGACAACACCCTCTTTTTCGTTTTTCATCGGGGGTTAAAAATACTAAAACGTTTGAAAAAGATTTTTTGTAATTGTTGTTCCGTATTTTTAAGGAAAAAAAAAATGGAACTTATTCAATTTACGCTAAACAAGATTTTTTGAGATTGATTAATCCATCATTCAATTAATGCGATCGATATCCTGAAAAATGTGTGAACTTGTTTTTTTACTTTTAACATCAGTTAAATCAACATCCATATTACCTACTTCGTAGGACCCCTGAAACATTTCCGAATTTTACCTCCAATAACTAGTTAGAACCGGTTTGGTGCAGTTTTAAGCGGTAATTAACGTCAGCTATTTTAGGGTGATCGATCAGTCTGTGTCGAGCTACTTTTATTTAGGAAGGGATCCATTGCCTGTCTAATCATTAATTAATTAAATTACGAATTTGTAATGATTACCAAAAATATTTATAGGAGAATATTACATAAAACAACAACATCACATACATTGACGACCGCTTGGTGCAGTGGTCCACATGTCGGACACAGGACAGAGTACAAGCATAGGTGTGTATGAACATGTGTGTTTGGTTAATAGTCAACTTCTTGACCATTAGACCAAAGTGGTCGTCGTGATATCTATCGATATTAACCGGTACCATCAGCTTAACATACCTTCCGAAGCAAAGAGATGCTTGTACATAAACGTCACATACTCTGGAATGCTCTCCCCGAAAATTTAAAACAGGCTCCCAGCAAACTATCGTTCAAGAGACTCATTCGCACCCACTTTCTTACTTTATCGCAGCCGTCATTATACGAGTGTATACATATATTTATTTAACAGTTCGTCATATTTATTAACTTATTTACTGTATATAAGTATATTTTATGTGTATTTATAAATATGTTTTCTCATATAAATTTATTGTATATTTTATATTTAATCTCATGTGTTATATTATTGGTATTATTGTTTTTGTGTTTTCTCTTTTATTTATTTGTCGCACCGCCCACTAATCATTTCTGTTTAGCCCAAACCCATGACTGGTAGAGAATGCCCTACGGCGATAAGTCCATCTTTTGTACATAGTTTTGTTGTGCAAACAGCTTAAATAAATAAATAAAAGACTAGTAAACTATCTCGAGACTAGCGACCTTCTGTCAGCATCGCAATATGGTTTTCGAAGGGGCAAATCCACCAATGACGCAGTGAATGACCTTACTCATTCGATTGTGTCTGCCATGGATAGAAACAAGAGATCCCTTGTGCTGTTTCTTGACCTAGCCAAGGCATTCGACATAGTTTCAATCCCTCGTCTCCTAAAAAAACTTGAATGGCTCGGCGTTAGAGGTTTACCACTCAAACTTATTACTGATTATTTAACCAACAGGACCCAGGTAGTAAAAATTAAGCATTGGTTGAGTGAGAAGGCTGTGGTCACTCATGGAGTGCCCCAAGGCAGCATACTCGGTCCCACCTTATTTTTAATCTATATCAATGACCTGTGTAATATGGAGTTCACGAGTGGTAGGGTTTTCACATTTGCCGATGATACTGCCATCTTCTTTCAAGGAGATACCTGGCATGACACCTACAATATTGCGCAGCAGGGATTTAACAGGGTCATGAGATGGCTTAATTGTAATTCCCTCACTCTGAATGCTCATAAGAGTAGGCACATTGCTTTTGCACTGAGAGCCAACGTACTCCCACCACTGACCCTCAATATAACTGCTCACCAATGCGACTTGTCCGGACTACCTATATGTTCCTGTCCTGTCATCCAGAGAACCGATTCTATTAAATACCTGGGTGTACTTCTCGACAGATCTCTTTCATTCAGGCCCCACCTTGAATTAGTAGCCACTAGACTACGAAAGCTTATTTATATTTTTAGAACTCTTAGGCACATTGCTGTTCGATCGGTCATCAAAACTATACTATGCAATGGCTCAGTCACTTCTGGAATACTGCGTCGTTGTCTGGGGTGGTACGGCTAAAACTCACCTGATGGTTGCGGAGAGAGCGCAACGCGTCCTCCTTAAGGTTGCAGCCGGACTACCTTATCGATATCCTACGGTCGACCTGTATAGGGAATGGGGGCTTCTCACGGTACGGTAGACTTTCATACTGCGAACTGTGCTTCAATGTATGCACTACAGCCATATAACCCAGAACTTGTAATGGACAAGCGTAGAAAGGATAAAATCTGCGTCGTACCGTTAGTACATACAGCAACGGCCCAAAATTTCTTTGGTTACCAGGGTCCCCATCTTTATAATAAAAACAATTACTTCATTCAAATTTATCATCTTACCAAATCAAAATGCAAATTGTCTGTTATTGAATACTTGAAAACACTAGATTATAATACTACTGAGAAGTTCATTCGTCCCCTGGATTAGTATAAATCATCGCATTATAGTTAATCTCAAGCCCACCCAAGCACACTTATCATTTCCAATTTCACTCATACACATGCTTACACTATCACTCACATACACACAACGTCACTTACACTTCACCACAGAAACACACTCTCACACAACGTCACTTACAGGTACACTTCACCACAGAAACACACTTTCACACACGTTACATCTAGGTACACTTTACTCTCACTCACATACACACAACGTCACATCTATCACTCTCATGCTTTTTTTTTGTTTCTTTTTTTTTGTTTTGCATATCTTCTTTAAATAGTCTTAAGCTAAATAGTTTACTTTGTTTGTTTTTTTTTCTTGTTTATTCATAGATTTAGTAACTTCAATGTATAGTGGGGTCCGAGGGTGTGGCCTGGTGACCAGTAGCACAGGCTTCTTTCCGAAGCTTATTTCAGGCGCCAGCCTTCACTATCTTGGCTACACCTTGCATCATGTTTTTTATTTTTTATTTTATGTTTTCACATTAGATAGTAAGTGGCCATTTTGTGAAGTGACAATAAAATTTATTTATTAATCATATACGCCTAAGGGTTTTTATTTGGAAGAAAGTGAGTGTGAAGTTAAGGTAAATGTAAAAAAAAATTGAATAGGTATATGAGTCGACTTTTATGTCAATTGACACCTAGACGTACAATTTTCGCAACTCAAATACCTACTCTTAAAATATGCCAAGAAAATTGAATTTTGTCATTTCGCAGAAAGTACTTGTACCATATAACTTTGTTAGTATGAGCTCAAAGCATTCCAAGCGCTTTGACTTCAAAATAGTACAATTTTACTCCTTCAAGGCTAATTTCATAATATGGTTTGGCTAGGTGAAAACGCAGGTTAGCTTATCTTTGTCTGCTAGTTATATTATGTGTGGTTATACCGATTCTGATGGTATCTAGCGATGTTGCTACCAATCAATTTGTTTATTAGTTGTCTAAAAGAAATCTATACATATAATATACATATAATAAGACTGTAAAAGATCGATTTCTGTACATTGAAGGTTTTTATGAAAAATTGTTACAGGGGGTCTTAATTACCGTAATAGAAGCCAAAACAACAATTTTTAAAAATTTTGTCTGTCTGTCTGTCTGTCTGTCTGTTTGTCCGGGCTAATCTCAGAATCTACTGGACCGATTTTGACGGGACTTTTTTTATTTGACTCAGTATCACCTGGAGAGTAAACTGGGATATAAATAATCACGCTGATGAACTTAGGGGGCAGGCAGGAAATTGAATCTCAGAATCTACTAAACCGATTTTAATGGGACTTTTTTTTATTTGACTCAACATTACTTGGAAGGTAAAGAAGGATAGAAATAATATTACATATGATAAATTCTGCCCCCAAAGGGATAAAATAGGGGTTGCGAATTTGTATAAAGCCCGGTCGCAAAAAACTAACATCCACGCGGACGAAGTCGCGGGCGGCCGCTAGTAATTAATAAAAAAAAAAAATAGGCTAGAAGACACCACCAATCGTTGAAATACCCTTTATAATCTGTCAAAACGGTCTGCCTCCATAGATTTTGTATGGGAATACAAAAACGTGACGTCACGGTAGTGTATCCGTGAAATCCGAGTTAATTGACCGAATATTTATCGAATTTTATGTGTTTAAAAATTGGTTTCTACAGCTTTTTGGAAATATACTGGTTGTATTAACATCATAGGGGCTATGTTTTTTAAACGCCATGGTCTTGAAAATATTTAAGATAGGTGTCATCATGCCCATTGTGGTTTAGGCTAGTATTCGGATAAACGCGACCGCGAGACCTCGACTCGTGACGTCAATTGTCGTTGAAGGCTACCTTCAATCTTGAGTCATGTGGTGCTATCGCGAAATGGACCCACAGTGGGCACTTTTACTTGTTAAAAAAACCCTATCACAGCTTCGGGACGCAAGCGCAAGAAACTCGGTCACCATTATCATTGCCTCTTTAAAAAAAAATGCTTATAGGATATGGTACATGGATCGCGCTGATGTGAGCTAGTCTCTCCTTGCGGTCAAATTGATCCGAATGCTAGCTTCAGGCTAGGATCTAAATGCTGTAATAGTCCTCCTGGCCGATTTCGACAACGACGGCCAATCTCAACAGAGATCAGCCAACTACGCAGGAGATATTATAGTGCACAAGTGTGAGCGCAATACACAGGTGCACTCACTGTTCCATCACTCTCAAAGTTGGGTGAGACGGCAATCCGACATGACCGGAGAGAGATCAGGCGCAGGTCCAACGGTTTAACGTACGCACCGAGGCACGGGGGTGTAACACCGCCAACTTCCCGACTTCGAGCAGTTTTTTTTGAGAAATTCATGACAGAAAATCCCAGAAACAGTTTTGGCTCGACCTGGGATTCGAACCGAGGACCTTTGTACGAGGACGAATGTAAGGCAGAAACTTTGCCACTACATCAACGAGGCAGTACCCTAATGCTGTTCCCTAATGGAAACATTCACAAATTGATATGTTATCATTAAAACCAGCTTAAAATTCCGTCTATCCGTCTTACAATATATCAATCAGTACTTTTAACTGATTTTTTCTTTATTTTAAAACTATTTTTTCTGGATAAATGTCAATCGTACATTTATCGGGAAATAGCAAATCTTTTCCATATCCCACAAAATGGATGGCCACCCACAAAGTTTCAGGTTCGCTTCTAAGTTTAAGCAACAACAATTTTACAAGCTTTTCGTCTTCGGCTTTCCAGTTGAAAATAAAAGGAATACACAAAGTTTTTCACTATAAAATGTGCTTCCTAGTGTTTTATTGACAATTGCTTAGACACCTCCTTTCTTTTAAGTTTTGTAGACTTTGAAAACTGCCACCGACATACCTCCCTTTATGAATGACTGAAATACTAAATGAGTGAACAGGCATCTTCTAGATGAGCACGCACCATCGTAGACTCAGTCTTTGCCTCGTTGGGCTTAGTCTTGGGTCAAGAGCATACCTATCCAAAATTGTTATGTAAGTACACGTATATGCACTAGCTATAGATGCGGCTGCGCCCGCGATGTTCGTTGCCTATTCAATAAACCAGTGTGTTACTAGCAGCCAGCGTATTCACTCGCCGCGGCGATCCTCCCATATACACTAAAGTAAATAATATAAAATAAAAAAAATGGATGAGGCCGCTTGTAACTGACCTAGAAATCTATGGAGTAGGTAAGCCTATGTTCAAACAGTGGACGATTTACGGCTGATTGTGTAGATGGTGATTATTATCACCATCAATCATTGGTGATTATTATGTTTATCACATTTGACGAACCTCTAAGGTGTTGTGTCGTGAAGCGACAAAGAAGGGAAAAGGGAAACGAAAAGAATTGAGAAATAACAAACTAATTATATTAAAAGAAAAACAGAAAAATTAAAAAGAAACCTAGACGAGTGAGAGGAATGATTGAGTGAAAATGAGTGAGTGAAGTGAGTGGAGTGGGCGTGGGTAGGTGTCTTCTCAAAATTAAGCGGGTCCGGAGGCGCCGAAGTGAAGCGAAGCGTTCTTGGAGAAGTCCGTCGATGCGCAGCGGTGTAGAAGCTCGAGCGCAGCTGTGCCGGAGACCGAGAAGACACCGGTGATCAGCAGAGGTAGCCGCGATGGCTCTGTCAGCAAAGGCAAGCAGTTGATGTATCCGATGTAGATAAATTTAGGAGGAGGCAATGCTCCCTCCGTGGGAGTAAAGTGAAAATCTTCCTTAATAGGAGCGAGTAGCAAAGAGGGTAATCCCTCCTCGGGGTAAATAAGAATAATCCCTCCTCAGAGTAAGGAGGGGCAAGTCCTCGCAGTCTCTCGGGCTAGGAGAGGATAGCCCCTCACAGACCTCCACAGGATAGGAGGGGTCAGTCCCTCGCAGGCCCTCCTCAGAATAGGAGGGTTCAGTCCCTCGCAGTTCCTCCTCAGGCTAGGAGGAGTCAGTCCCTCGCAGGCCCTCCTCAGGATAGGAGGGTTCAGTCCCTCGCAGTTCCTCCTCAGTCAAGGAGGGGTCAGTCCTCAGTGTTGCAGAGGGTGAGGGCCTTCCGGAGGTAGAGAAGTCCTGGTCTTCCTGTAGTACTTCTTGAAGTTTCGTATAGTAAAGAGTTTACTGTTGTGTAATCGAAGCCAGGATTCGAATAAGTCAGATATGGATGGTATGGGCTTATATAGGGCCGGCCGTTCAAATTTAGAGCGTGGATAGAACGCGATAAAACTCGTGCTTTGCAGAGTTTGTAATAGAAATTGTATTGAAACTTTGCTAAAAGTTGTCAATTTTCAGAAAAAAAATAATAAGACTCCCGTCACTCAAAATGTCAAACATAGTGTCAAAAAGTACAAAATTCGGAAAAATACTAATAAATTGTGTTCACAATAAGAAATAATTATGCTGAGAAGGAGAGAAAAACCATTAAAATGTTAGTTATAACCCTTTTTCCCTATTTTACAGCGGAATATCACATTTATAGGTGATACAAACTTTGACGTTTATGAACACGTAATTAGAAATTCCTTATTTTTCAGTAAAAAGTGAACGAAAAAAGATTCCACGGAAAAGAATAATAATACACGCAAAATGCATATATTGTGAGAATGAAAATAACTGGAAACCCAAACCGGGAACAAATTATCAACAGTATACCGAGTGAGTATGTACGTCGGTACATTTCCCCCACGACCCCAGAAAATTTTCGACTCAGAGAAAATTTTATAAAAGAAAAGCCTAAAGAAATCCTAGGAATCCTACTTCACCAAGCATACAACCTTTAATACAAATGTTTATTCTTCTTCTAACATACCATCATCTTCAAACTGTTAGGGTGGAGTTCACATTCAATGACTGCCACTCTAGAAGGGAGTTCCTCAACGACGACAGGCTTATTTAGGGAGTTGTCAACCGCTCCATATATGGAGAAAAAAAAATACGACTTAGGCCTTCGTTACGAGTAGTCAACCGCTCGAACTGAAGGCTTGTTTAACGAGTAGTCATCCGCTCGGATTGATGGCTTATTTAACGAGTAGTCAACCGCTCAAAAGAAAGTACTAGTTAGTACTAAGAAGACCAAGTAAAGATCCTCAAGTTAAGAGGTTTAGAGTCCCTAAAGAGATCAAGTAAAGTTCCTCAAGTTAAGGGGTTTAGAGTCCCTAAAGAGATAAGGGGTTTAGAGTTAAAAAGAGGAGTTTAAAGTCCCTCATTTTAAGACAAGGGGTTAAGAGTCCCTTAAAAGATTAATATAAAAGGTTAGAATTCCCAATTAAAAGAGAAATTAAAATAAATAAAGAGAAGGATCAACCAAATGTACCGACGTATATAAGTTCGGCCTTGCCAAGATAGTCAAATTCAATCAATCGAGACATTGTAAAAACGCTAATTAGAAAGAAAGTCAAGATTCAATAAAGCTCAAAAAAAATAATATAAAGTACCTCATTTTCTTCTAGATTGTAGAGTGAAGTTGTGTTTTCTAATTTGAAGGGGTTCAAGATTCGAGATGACAGAGTAGGGGTTAAGATTTAGGATGACAATGAAGGGGTTAAGATTTGTTAAAAGAAAAAGCCAAATAAGGATGATTAGGTGAAGAACACTAGAAGAAGTGTTGTTTTAGAATTTAGAAGAGGATAGAGAGTGAAATGAATGAGGAATGAAAAGCAATATACTAAATAAGAGAAAGAGAGAAAAGAAAGAGAGACTGAAGACTTAAACGTTGGGCGCCAATTTGTCGTGAAGCGACAAAGAAGGGAAAAGGGAAACGAAAAGAATTGAGAAATAACAAACTAATTATATTAAAAGAAAAACAGAAAAATTAAAAAGAAACCTAGACGAGTGAGAGGAATGATTGAGTGAAAATGAGTGAGTGTAGTGAGTGGAGTGGGCGTGGGTAGGTGTCTTCTCAAAATTAAGCGGGTCCGGAGGCGCCGAAGTGAAGCGAAGCGTTCTTGGAGAAGTCCGTCGATGCGCAGCGGTGTAGAAGCTCGAGCGCAGCTGTGCCGGAGACCGAGAAGACACCGGTGATCAGCAGAGGTAGCCGCGATGGCTCTGTCAGCAAAGGCAAGCAGTTGATGTATCCGATGTAGATAAATTTAGGAGGAGGCAATGCTCCCTCCGTGGGAGTAAAGTGAAAATCTTCCTTAATAGGAGCGAGTAGCAAAGAGGGTAATCCCTCCTCGGGGTAAATAAGAATAATCCCTCCTCAGAGTAAGGAGGGGCAAGTCCTCGCAGTCTCTCGGGCTAGGAGAGGATAGCCCCTCACAGACCTCCACAGGATAGGAGGGGTCAGTCCCTCGCAGGCCCTCCTCAGAATAGGAGGGTTCAGTCCCTCGCAGTTCCTCCTCAGGCTAGGAGGAGTCAGTCCCTCGCAGGCCCTCCTCAGGATAGGAGGGTTCAGTCCCTCGCAGTTCCTCCTCAGTCAAGGAGGGGTCAGTCCTCAGTGTTGCAGAGGGTGAGGGCCTTCCGGAGGTAGAGAAGTCCTGGTCTTCCTGTAGTACTTCTTGAAGTATCGTATAGTAAAGAGTTTACTGTTGTGTAATCGAAGCCAGGATTCGAATAAGTCAGATATGGATGGTATGGGCTTATATAGGGCCGGCCGTTCAAATTTAGAGCGTGGATAGAACGCGATAAAACTCGTGCTTTGCAGAGTTTGTAATAGAAATTGTATTGAAACTTTGCTAAAAGTTGTCAATTTTCAGAAAAAAAATAATAAGACTCCCGTCACTCAAAATGTCAAACATAGTGTCAAAAAGTACAAAATTCGGAAAAATACTAATAAATTGTGTTCACAATAAGAAATAATTATGCTGAGAAGAAGAGAAAAACCTTTAAAATGTTAGTTATAACCCTTTTTCCCTATTTTACAGCGGAATATCACATTTATAGGTGATACAAACTTTGACGTTTATGAACACGTAATTAGAAATTCCTTATTTTTCAGTAAAAAGTGAACGAAAAAAGATTCCACGGAAAAGAATAATAATACACGCAAAATGCATATATTGTGAGAATGAAAATAACTGGAAACCCAAACCGGGAACAAATTATCAACAGTATACCGAGTGAGTATGTACGTCGGTACAGTTGTCCTACTTATGCAACGCGACGCGACGCGATGCTACCACTATTTGTGTCAATGTCAATTGCGCTTTGTCCTGTAGGACACTATCAAAGATACACGTACATTCTTTTAATGGAATCAGGCGTTACTTTGCGGAAATCCATGACTAAAGCTAAAAAGGGAATTATTTTCCTTTAAATTTCCACTAAACGACGCCAGCCCAGGAATCTAAATACATCCAACTGTAACCACTTGAAAAAACTAGAGCTGTAAGTCGCAGGACTTACAATACAACTCACAACGTGACACAGAAGATGCACCTGGAAACACAACACAGACACCAACAAAACACTCGACGCGTTTCGCCACTACACGTGGCATCCTCAGGAGATGTACATTCTTTTGATATCGTCGCGTCGCTTCACGTCTGTAGCGATTGCTCGCGTATGACAATGAGTAGGTAAGACTTTGTTTTGACTAACCACTATACTTATACCTAGGCACTATTCTAGCCCCAAATTCAGTGGCAATCCACGTAATTATCAGGTGTATACAATCCATATTTATATCACCCAGTTCGACTATTATTCGCCACGCACGTAGATTAGCGAACGAATTTATCGCTAGCGAAGCCGCCTCGGTTTTTCCCAAAGGTGTGCTGAGCGAACACGTTTGGTATAGAATTGGTATTGAAAGTTGTTTAACCGTAGGTGTTCAAATGTGTCAGTGGAAATAGCGAGAAGACGATGGCATTGGTTACGAGATAAATTACTTTTATAATAATCCTCCTTGACGATTTCGACCACGGCGGCCAATCTCAACAGAGATCAGCCAAGTACGCAGGAGATATTATAGTGCATAAGTGCAAGCGCAATACACAGGTGCACTCACTGTTCCATCACTCTCAAAGTTCGGTAAGACAGCAATCCGACGTGACCGGAGAGAGATCAGGCGCAGAACCAATGGCTTAAAATGCTTTCCGAGGCACGGGACTCAAAGCTGTTTAAAAAAAATTCATGACAGAAAATCTCAGAAACAATTTTGGCTCGACCTAGAATTACCCGCTAGTTTTAGTTTAGAATTTTTCAGTTTTACTTAACTTAAGGGTAAATACGAGGTGCTTGTGGCGCAGTAGTTGCAGCGCTATGGTAGTGATACCTAAATTTATGCAACCTTAGGCGCGGTCGTGTTTGGGATGGGTGACCATTTTGACCATTTAAGTGACGTCTATTTACAAGCATCTCCGTGCTTCGGAAGGCACGTTTAGCTGTTGGTCCCGGTTAATATCGATAGATATTAGTCGTTAAGCCTGTTCAGAGGCCCTCGGGTGGCTTAATAACATCTGACAGTAAGATTGGTCACTTACAAACACCCCACCACCAATCCGCACTGAGCCCGCGTGGTGGAGTATGGCTCGGACCACCTCATAGTTGAGGTGAGGCCTGTGCCCAGCAGTGGGACGTATATAGGCTGATGAGAAGGGTTAAAAAAGAAGAATCATATTCTATATTATTGTCTTGAGTGTCCTGATAATATTGCTGTAGATACCCGAAGGTTATTATCAGTTAGTGATCACTTTTAGCGTTAAGATCTCCCGAATCTGTGCGTCCCTCTTTGTTAAACTTATCAATAATTATGTTTTCTATGGTGTGCAGTTAAGAGATACTATCTACCTAACTGCTAAAACGTGTTTTATACTTACATATAAATTTTCATTTATTATTCAATGTTTGTCCTGTTTCTACAATTTGTTTTTGCTATATCCGTTGATGTAATTTAGTATTGATGAGCACAATGATATCTGTTTATTTTCTTTTGGGTAGTTTTTTACAGGTAATCGTTTGTGAATAGTTTGTAGTAGCAAACATAAGTAGCAGGTAGTTATTTCTTGTAGAGTTATCTCCAGACCAATACTTATCTACAACTGCTTTGGTTTAATGGTCAAGAAGTTGACTATTAACCAAGAGGTCGCAGGTTCGATCCCCGCACTGTACATACATTTGTGTGCATGAACATATCTGTTTGTAGTTGCCTGGGTGTTATATGTATTTATTTAAGTTTATTTGTAATACCACTGTTGATTTTGATATCTGTAAAACAAGGGCTAGTGCCAGCTACTTACCACGGAGATCAATCTATGTGATGTTGTTGTATATTTATTTAATTATTTAATTTCTATAAATCTCTGTTTAAGTTCTAATATTTGAGTGTTATCTCATTAGTTAAAGAAAATATACATAAGTAATTAAGTATTTACTTTTTAATAAGAAACATTGACTTGATTCTTAAATATCTTAATAATGCTAAAAACGAACATTGTTTTAAGCCTCAATAAAGTAAAAAAGTACTCTTTCCCTATAAAGTCTAATATTTTCACCTAGCATGAACTACTTAAATATACATAACGAAACGCAAAACAATGTGGGTACAAATAAATAACGCACACATACAGTATAAATAACACGCACACATAAGCATTTGTTGTGTGTCGCGATAAATTTCGCGAGAGACTAACATGGGATAGCTCTCTCCTTAGAACTTGGGCATGGAAACATACTGGGCGATATTGCGTCAAGTATCTTCGAACAGTTTGATCGTGTGCGTCTAATCCTAAAGTCTAGAGAATATTCTGATAAGTCCCACACTTATCCTTAAGTCCAGATTTTCAACAACAATCAAAGGTGCACAATACATATACACTCATACTTCTGTTTAAGAAAAAATTATATTGTCTGTAATTTTGTTGTGCGTTGTACAATGAAGTGTTTGTCTATCTATCTTAAAACTGTGTCAGCGTTGGGAAATGTCAACACGATTGCGATCGTAAGCAATTCGTACTTGTGTTACTGTGAAGTAGTTTTTTTTTCTCAGTTTGGACTAAGTTTTTTTTCCATTTATTAACAAACTAGCTGACCCAGCAAACGTTGTTTTGCCATATAAATGTTAAGGGTGGACAACCCTTATCACTAAGGGGTATGAAAAATAGATGTTAGCCGATTCTCAGACCTACTGAATATGCTCACAAAATTTCATTAGATTCGGTCAAGCCGTTTCGGAGGAGTATGGGAACAAACATTGTGACACGAGAATTTTATATATATAGAGATAAAAAATCTTATAAAACATGTAGGTGTTAACTTAGTATAAAACCACTAAGGTTTGTAACTTCACTAAGCTAAAGTTTACGTCGACCATCATCAAGTTTTTGCTCACATAGGAACGCGCGGGCGCGGGCGCTGCTCGCTGCTTAGACCACGTGCGTTCGTACGTAAACACTTGGATATCACTTTATGTTTGATATCTGGTGACCGCGCACGCGAGTCTCTGTGAACTAGCACTAAAAATGTGTAAAGAGTCGACTATTGCGAGGTTGAACGCTGTTATTGAGCAAAATTGTCACAATTATGGTGACATTTAACGATGGAAAACTTGACATATTAAATCAAGATCAATAATAGGAAATTTTGTATTACAATAATAGATACATCTAATTAATTATTGATTTGCACCTTTTTTATTTCTTGTAACATTTGCATGCTAATTCCTGTAGCCTAACATGTTACTCTTATGTAACGAATATCTATTTATACCATGTTGGATGCAAATAAAGAATTATTATTATTATTACTAAAAAGGAAGAGCCATTCACCCTTACCATTACGAGCACACATTGATAACCGGTGAGTTACCATGTACCTACAGGATGCATGCCTACAGTTTTAATCACTGATTGAATTACAATATTAGACAAACACTTTTCTTACGCTCGTCGCAACAGCTTCCCGTATACACCCACATTCCCTTCCCAGGATTAAATAATAGTAAAATCGGTGCCAACTCCAAATTCAAAGAGCGCCAAGTGGCAGGAGTACTGGGACATAATTAATTTGGAAATTTGCTCGAGACAAAATTGTACGCTCGGTTTTATCGTTGGACTAATTAAAAATCTAATTAGCCTCTGTTTCGGGATTATACAAGTATAGTGTGAAGACAATTTGGCTGGTTTTAGATTAGTTTTTGGGATTGAGAGGTCAGGTTTTGTGTTACTGTCAAAGGCTCTAGGTGGAAATGAGGTAGACTTTAGGAAGGGATAGGAAGATGTGGATGATAGAAGCACAAAAAAAAACCTAATTGCAGTCAAATATACCTGCACGGGAAACTGCATGTAATGGTGCTTTCTGTTCAACAGAACAGCTTAAAATGGCAAATATAAAGATTTTAGGTACATGGATCACATTATCATAATAAAATTAAAAAGGTAAAAGAAGAAGAAGGAAGAAGAAATTTCAAACAGTTGTAAAAGTTGGGCGGCTTGATAACACCTGACAGTAAGGTTGGTCACTTACCTTACACACACCCCTCCACCAATCCGCACTGAGCCCGCGTGGTGGAGTATTGCTCGGAGCACCTCATAGTTCAGGTGAGGCCTGTACCCAGCAGTGGGACTTATAATTATAGGCTGATGAGATGAGATGAGATGAGACTTGTACTAACGGGTATACTTCAAGCTAATCACTGCGGTATCTTATGCTTACGTAGTAAGGGTGATTTTGCAATGAAAATGAGTAGCTTGATGTAGAGCCGTAGTGTACCATTAACTTTATCAAAAACCTAGCTGCCTAGTTCTTTATCGTCCGCACCTACCTGTCAATATACTTGCTTACTGCGCAGGCGCAGCGACCGGAAGTGGATCTTGCCTTCTGACACGATTTGTCGCCACATATACAAATCTCAAAACTAAGGCCACTAGTACACTGACGCGTTCGCAAGCGGAAGCGAATCTCTGCTAAAATATACTGCGGAACGAAACTTCTGCAGTTCTGCAGCTTTTTTCACAAAGAACTCTAATGTTGTATGGGTGGATTGACTGGAAATTTTGGATTATACTTTTAATCAGAGTATATCCCAGCTATTTTCTACCATGATTCAATAGTAGGTCACTTTTGAATATGTTTCAATAGTAGGTAACTATTGAATCATGGTTGGAAATAACAGAAACGAAATGTATGCGTCTATATAGCGGATATTTTGCAGTTTACCCGCAAAACCGCACCGACATGGATGCAACCATTTCATCTCGCTATATTAGAGTGAGAAAAGCATATGCAAAACTCTGCCATACTTAAATTGACAGATTTTTCTTTGTTTCTGATTCGCTTCGGTGTGCTGGAGGCCTAAAAGACTTTGATTTTTGAAGGTAGGGGCAATCTTATGCCCTAGCAGTACTTTTGGTAGAATGATATTTTAAAAAAGCTATCTCGTATATTTAGCCATTGTGACTTATATTACCCTGTTCCAAAATTACGCTAAGAACATCTAATGCTATCCGTGTGACTTATCCTTTTAATGTCAACAAAATGGGTACTATTTTAAACACATATTACTAAATCTTTTTAGGTAAGTCTAGTTTATTGTAATGAGTGGCATAAATAAAAAACCAGGCGAAACGATAAGCACACAGATTTTATTTAAATTAGGCTATAATCAACTATCAAAATACAAATTGGCAGAGTTTCGGCCTATTCAGTGGCTAAGAGGGCAAAAGTGGCTAGACTGAGCTGTCTGGCCGTTATAAGGGCTTGCTCCCACCCAAGGCGCACGGCTAGCGGAAGTTGTAGTGGGGAGCGTCAACTGGCATGGCGGTGGCTTCCTATTGGCTGGCTTGGCTTGGCTCGGATTGGCTGGCTTGGCTTGGCTTGGCTCGGATTGGCTGGCTTGGCTTGGCTTGGCTAGGATTGGCTATGATTGGCTATGGTGGCTGAGGCTTGGCGTTACATTCGGCCGTCCTGAAACAATGATTGCTCCCGCAATGGGGAAGGGTAGTATTAGTTCTTAAGTAAAACAATGAGGTCTTCGGTTTCCAATTGCTCATCAGAGCTGCTAGCACTGTCAGACATAGGTACGGTGCTTGTATAGGGCCGCAATGAGTCTGCAGCAACTAGTCCTGTAAAAGCTTTATAGCCTTTTAAGCCTTTAATGCTCCGTATCCTATATCTGTCATTGCCAACAACCTTAGTTATGATATAGGGACCTGAAAAGAAATCATCGAGCTTGGTATTGACTTTAGCTGCACTATTTAAGGGAGCCTGTCTCCACAATACTAAATCTCCCTTTCTATAAACCCGGCTGGGCTTACGCTTTTAATCAAAATCACGCTGCATCTTTTCCCCAGCTTTCATTAACTGGGTACTAGCTTTCCTACGCCTATCCTCAACAGAATCAGTCTCACGGTTTAAGACCTATATCGCAACAAGGCCTAGAGCTCCTTGCAAACATTAAATCCTATGGCTTGTAAGTAGTACTAGGTAACGTTAAGTGTGTTATTTATTCTACACAAGACATCGGGCAAGCAGTTAGCCCAATGATTTGCAGCCTCCTCACTAGGATCAGTGGCTCGCAACGCGTTAAGTATGGTTCGATTAGTACGTTCAACTTGCCCGTTAGCCCTTGGACAAGCAATAGAAGTTAATATGTGCTTCAACTGTTATCATTCGAAAACTGCCTAAAATTTCTACTCTTAAGGCTTTTCCATGGTCGCTTACTACTTTGTCTGGATACCCGAATAAGCTAAACGTCTTGTTTTATAATTCGAATTGTTTCTACTGCATTTACTGTCAGAGTGGGCTCTGCTATGACAAATTTAGAGAAAGCATCTGTCAGGACCAACATGTACTGATAACCCTTTATGGTCTTGCAAAAAGGCCCTAAGTGATCAATGTGCACCATACGCATTGGCTCAGAAGGTTTAGGTATTGGGAAAAAGTCTCCCTTCGATTTTTCATTGATTTTCTTTGCCATAAGCACGGTTTAAACAAGCATCTACATATTTGCGAATAAAGCAGGTCATTTAAGGAAACGAATACTCTTGTTTTATTAATTCTAAACTTTTTTTGAAAGCCTACATGTCCGATATTATCGTGGTGCATCTGTGTTATCTTCCATAGAGCCGAAAAAGGGACTTCGAGGCGATTTCCAAGTAATGTTTTACGATATAATCTGTCATTTATTAGTTCATAGTTATTAGTAATACCTGTAGAAGCACTACCACCCTTGAGTTAGTGAATGATACATTTAAGTTTCTCATCTAGATATTGCACAGTATGAAACCACTCTGTTATTTAAAGCCGTCTAATGTTCATAGTATATACAACAGGGTTCCTACTCAGCGCATCTACGTGTTTCATGCGATCCCCCGGCCGGTAATCAATGCTAATGTCGTAGTCTTGTATTGATAACCACCACCTAGCTATACGAAGCATAAACTCGCGCTTAGTTAAAGTTGCTCGAACCGCTGTACAATCGGTGAATACTTTTACTTGTTTACCTACAATACGAGTATACACTCTGAACCTACGCAATGACTCAACAACGGCAAGAGTTTACAGTTCATAGCTAAGGTACATACTTTCCTCTTTACTTGTAACCCTACTAAAGTGCATAACGGGGCGTAATGTCTCATCGGCTTGTCGTTGTAATAATATGCCTGCAATACCTAACTTACATGCATCCGTATGTATCTCCGTAAGCAAAGTAGGATCAAACAACGCAAGTAAAGGTTTTGTACATAAACAACGTTTTAACTCCTTAAAACTTTGACACTGATCGCAACCCTAAACCCAAACACTGTTTTTCTTTGTAAAATCGGACAAAGGACGCGTAATAACTGCAAAATTCTTTATAAATTTGCGAAAATAGCTACGCAATCCCAAGAACTGTCTTATTTCATGAACGTTGGTAGGAGTAGGAAACTGTGACACAACTGTCAATTTAGCTTGACTCGGTTGAATACCATCCGATGATATTTCGTGCCCCAAGTAGGTAATACTTTTTTTTTTGCAAAAACTCCCATTTACTCATATTAAGTTTAAGATTTTCAGATCTGAGTTTACAACGAACTTTTTCTAATACAGTGAACCCCGATGCAACGTCACAAGAAGGTAGTAAAATGTCATCAAGAAATGCTAAGACATTAAATTCGTGCGAAAATCTATTCGGGTCATCGATATGACCGGTGTGTGATAAAGTTTTCGAACTACCCCCGCAGTATTCTTTTTTTATGGAATCAACTATTTTATTCATCAACCGCATGAAGACAGACGATGCATTTGCGAGACCAAACGGAACGCGTGTATACTTGAAGTGACCTTGAGGTGTAACAAAAGCAGTCTTATGTGTGTCTTCAGGGCTTATTTTAAGTTGGTGGTAATAAAAGCCTGCTAATTTTGAGACCTGACCATCATTTGTGGCAACGGAAATCTGTCTTTGACTGTGATGGAATTAAGCGCCCGGTAATCTACGCAAAGCCTATAATCGCCGTTCTTTTTCTTTACCGAAATTACTGGAGAAGCGAAACTGGACTCGGATTCTTTGACAATACCCGCATCTAATAGTTAGGATACTTTCGTTTTAACTTTCTCCTGCTCCCTGTGCGACATATGATAATGTCAATTGTCTATATATCGGCTGTGAATTTGTTAAATTTATTTTCATGTGTAACAAATCAGTGCACCCTAGTTCATTTGTATTACTTGCCAAACAATCATTGTAATCGGTTAATAAATTAATTAAATGATCATAATCGTTTTTATTCAGTGGTCCTGTCTTAATTTTATTTATAAACCCCTCCTATGGTACTAATATAGACTAAGCTCGTATGTAAGACCGTTGAAACAATATTATGGCTGATGCTAATGTAATAATATGGCGAGCTAATTATGGCTGATGGCTTGAGTGGCAATGGCAAAATAATATTGGCTTTTTTACTGACCTGTGTATCAGCAAGAGACGTGGCGTCGCAGCTGTCTGCTCTGGTCAGCACCTCTCCGCGCTGCCAGACGATCTTCCCGGCGCTAGTGTTGACGATCTTGATGTAGCCCGTTGAGCCACGCAACAGCGTAGCAGGGATGGAGTAGGATACGCTTGATAGCTCGTAGTGTTGCGGCCGGGTGACCACATCGTTATCCTCGTCGTTGTCTTCTATGTAAACCTTAATGATTGATGTCCCAGGAAGAAAGCATTCTTTTCATGTAGTGACAACCTTAAATCTTTCGCGTATTTCCGTTACGTTCATACGTTTCAGAAAATCTGTGTCTTGCAGGTGAAATGCCTTGGTAGCGTCGTTCCATCCGTGTATCTCACCCAGTTGGTCGATCTTTTTGAGTCACGCAGTTACTGCTGTACAATCGTCGCTATCCGAGTCAAATTCAGGTATGAGGGATGCTGCGCGGTGCACCTTTGTTTTGATGGCTGCGGGCTGTCGTTCAGCTCACGCATGGTCTTCTGCACCTCGTCCTCCAAAAGCCTTCTCAGAATCCTTCCTCCTGGCTGGTGGTGTAACTTCTTCGGCATCCTCTTCTACGTTTTCGCTGCGAGTTGGTGAAGATTCAATCCATCCAGAAGGGTAAACAGGCCTTCCGTTTTCAGGTATATCGGTGTGATTGCGCTTCATGGCCGAATCTTTTTATTTATCCCACTTCTGAAGTGTAATGAGTGGCATAAATAAAAAACCAGGCGAAACGATAAGCACACAGATTTTATTTAAATTAGGCTATAATCAACTATCAAAATACAAATTGGCAGAGTTTCGGCCTATTCAGTGGCTAAGAGGGCAAAAGTGGCTAGACTGAGCTGTCTGGCCGTTATAAGGGCTTGCTCCCACCCAAGGCGCACGGCTAGCGGAAGTTGTAGTGGGGAGCGTCAACTGGCATGGCGGTGGCTTCCTATTGGCTGGCTTGGCTTGGCTCGGATTGGCTGGCTTGGCTTGGCTTGGCTCGGATTGGCTGGCTTGGCTTGGCTTGGCTAGGATTGGCTATGATTGGCTATGGTGGCTGAGGCTTGGCGTTACATTATTTTTACTATAACAAAGTTGTGTGCTTGTCCTTGCCAACCCATCAGTGGTCGGTATGATCACAAACATGCATCTTCCTCGGAAGCCTGCAAAGAACAAAAGACAGTTAAAAGGCTAAGCAGCTGTCTCACGGCGTAGTTAGAACAACGTTATTTTCCTATCTACCTTCAGTTTGTTTAGAGTTGGGGTGGCCAAGATTCTCTGGTAGCCCAAAGTAATCGACTTAATCACCGACCGCTTGGTGCAGTAATCCGCATGTCGGACTTCTAAAACTAAGGGTCGCGGGTTCGATCCCCGCACAGTACAAGCATTAGTGTGCATGAACATATGTGTTTGTACTGGTCTGGGTGTTTTCTATGTATAATGTGTATTTATTTACAAAAAAAGTATTTAAGTAAGTGTATCCGTTGTTTAGTACCCATAACAGCCCCGTAGCTTACTTTGGGACTAGAGAATTGGTGTGATTGTTGTGGAATATTTATTTATTTATTTATAAAAATCAGCCATCAGATGTTCACTGATAATAATCATCATATCAGACAGGACACATAGCGCGGTTAATTGATGACCGTTGAGGTGGAAAGGTTCTCGAATATGCCGAAAGACGTTCCGTAGGCAGACCCCCTATAAAGTGGACCGACGACCTGGTGAAGGTTGCAGGAAGCCGCTGGATGTGCTGAGCGCAGGACCGATCGCTGTGAAAATCCTTGAAGGACGACAGGCTGATGATGATGGCGGAACGCACTCGCCATTCAAGAACTTTTCCGCCCCAACGGCCATCAATTCGCCGCGCTATGTGTCCCGCTCACTGCCACACCAGCTGAGAAATCCTGCTAAAAATTACCAGGTCCATCGGTTATCAGCAGTCTGTATCATTATAAGGTCGTCAGTCCATCTAGCCGACGACATCTGGACGACCTATGCTGCGCTTTTTATCAAAAAGACCAGAACTTCAACCCTCAGACCATCAATTTCGCTATGTGCCCAGCCCACTGCCACTTAAACTTGCTAATTTGTTAGGCTACCTCTGTTGTCTAACCCCAATTATACAGGTTTAAGTGTTAAACTTAGGTTTACAAATAGAGCTAGATAGATAGAGCGGATTTTATGCTTCATTAATTAATAATTAATTAATTATAATTATTTATTCATAACCTCATTACAGATTACAGATTAGATTTTTCTTGGGTGTGTACAGGGTTAATTTAATCATTTTGCATCATGAGATTTATATCCCTGACAATGAGACTAGTAAGAATTACTTAAAAAAAAATAAAAAAAATATATATAGCATGTGTGTGTGTATGTGTGTGTGTGTGTGTGTGTGTGTGTGTGTGTGTGTGTGGTGTGTACTTTTGTTTGTTTTAATTGGCTGGCTGTTTTTCATATTTAAGTGCCCACAGAGGTGAAAAAGCATAAGGTCATTTCACACATAACACCTAGGGCTCACGTCAAAACACGTTGACATTTTCCCTCCACTAACATTCAGAATACCTCGCCCCTTGCCAACGTCTGTTATCCTTCTTGTCAGATTGTAGTCAAAGTGTGGTCATTATCATTTCCTAAAAAAACGAATATTTTAATTTAAAAAACTATCGGTCCGCCGCGCTATGTGTCCCACCTACTGCTAATTACTTACACTGCATACATTTGTCGGGGCTGTTGTTATATGGTGGTAACTCTGTCTATATTAGTTACTAGTTGCCAAATCACGTGCCCCGATCTAGATTCACAGAAGGTGCTATAGGTGTCTACTAGGTGTCACAAATAAAAGTCACAAATGAACACTGATGTCTCTATTCAAAGTCCACAATGTTTGGCGTTATAAATAGGAGCTACTATAATTAAGAATGTACGACCTAACTTCGGGTGGTGCAGGGAACGACTGGCGATCGCCGCCGAGCGCGTTCCGCACACTGATACAAAATGTTATTCAGCAAATGCATGTAAAGTTAAAAAAGGTGATTATTTTGCTTTAAATTTCCACGAAACGACGTCAGTGCAGGAACCAAAATACATCCAACTGTAATCACCTGAAAAGGTAGAACTGGAAGTCGCAGGACATACAATATCTACAACCCACAACGTGACACAGAAGATGCAATGGAATCACAACACTGACACCAACAAACACTCGACGCGTTTCGCCACTACACGTGGCATCCTCAGGAGATGTTTTCGCTTCGACAGACAACGAGCGACTGAAGCGAGAGCTGATTCTATCAACTATATCAAAATGCATGTATCTACTGTGTCCCTACATAACATGTGATATCCATATGCATGCCATAAAAAAAGGAAAGTTATGAAAACTTTTTTTTTTAAATCGGTGCTGTCTTTTTAACAAAGTAAATATTATGGTCACCCCACATAGCAGTACGGTTTGTGTCCCGCGCAGTAGTTTGTTTGCATTCACTTTATTTGCCGGAGACGAATTGTACCTCTATACCTACAGTTTGTACAGTAACCAGCGTGTCCAACTACACATTTCTTTCTTAAAATAACCCCTGTATAGTCAACGTTATAAATTCGAAATATGCCGCCCAAAGGCTTGTAGTTTACTTCATTCGCTCGTTCAGCCAATAGCAACGCCCGATCCTATATGGGCATACCGGTGGGAGTCAATCCCTATTGGCTGGGAAAAAAAAAAAGAAACGTGTGTGATGGCCGTTTTTTTTCGTCGCGAGCTGCAAGCTTTGAATCGGAAAGCTGCAAACTTCAACTTTTCTCTGAAATCCAAACATATTTTTGTGATCTGTGCCTGTGACTTTGTGCGCCGAATAACTGTCGTGTCGTGGCAGTGAGGATTCTTCGAAGTGCTACATATTTACCAGCTATCGTATCGTCACCGCGTCAAGCGCGTGTGTGACCCACTCCTCGCCAGTTTTGAACAAGGGTCATACCAGCACCATCCTGTCCACTCGTGCGTGCAAAAGCCTTCTCCCACTGGTAAGTACAGCTTTATTGGTGGTAGCGAGCGAACCGCGAATTCGTATTTTTTTTTTTATTGTTGGCAGAGTCTGCTCACAGGTTCTGACCCAGAAGTGCCGTGATCGGTCTATCCGGCAAGGCCATTACGACACATCTTTATGGTGCCGAAACCCGGGAATCAAGGGTGGTTTATGGCCTTTTCTTTAAAATTGAAACAATCGTCCTATAAACATAGCTGGTATTTTTAGTATTTTCGCTATCAATTTTCGCCTAAAACGTATCGTAAACTCATCTTAACGGTTATTTATAACCTTTTCTTAGTGTTAAAATCAACATAAAATACATTTCAATCGATAGTTTGTGGTAGTTACGCATTTTCAATTTATATTTTTACTGTGGTAGGTAGAATAAACTAAAATTGCATTCCATTGTAATTCGTCCATTTTGTACGTTGAATTCATTCATTCCATTGGAAACATTTCAATCACTCACAGATCAAATACATTCATTCTAAATAGTGTGATTCAATCACTCAGAAGTGACAGTGACTTTTATTGTAAACATTCGTTCTCATGCGTTCAATATTGTTGTTCATTCGTCACTTGTATTACTCGACATCTTCAAGTTGATCACTCCTAAACAAACATTTGATCTCGTCGATTTGCAGCTTTAATTCTTGCACTCGCATATTCGTTGAATGCTAAAGATAATTACCGATCTTACCTTTACAATCTAGCGCTTATTTCGGTGTTTAGGTATACTTTACTCGGCTGTGTTACTTTACATTCGGTTTCAAAATTATTATTACGGATCATACACAAGCAATCTACAGATAATCCGGTGCTTTGTGTACAATTTATCCGGCTGTAATAATAATACTTACCTATTATTTTCGTGTTGCCAACTGTGTTGTTGTCGCGGATCATACTCAAAACTTTTACGTCTTTGGTATAACTAATTCGGCTGTGACAATAAATACAGTTAGTTTTATTCGTTTATTACATTACAGATCGTACGAAAAACCATAAACATTGTGTTTTAGTACAATTAATTCGGATGTAATATTGACAGAATTATACGCCTCACACTCCACTAATCGTTATCGTAAGCAAATAAATAATACGTCTTTAATTCGTTGTTATACTCGGTTCATTTCACCGCAACCACGTGAAGTGAAATCTAAGTTATCGTGTTATACACATCGTCAGCTGTTCCTTGCATTTGCTTACGCGTTTATCGCATACGTCATTCACTCAATTGACACGTGATAGTTCTATTTTTAGCTCGGGCTTTCTACCTGACATGGTTAGGTAGTTAGTTAAACGTTTTTTTCTTACTGTTTTACCAAAACAAATAGCGTAAATTTTATTCGTTAGTAGGTACAAGTACAATAAACTTGTAATCATGTCTTTTATTACGAAACGTGCTACTCGTAAGCTTAGTCACACAGGTAATAAATCTAAATCGAAAAATAATTCGGAATACACTATTCATGATTTACCGTCATTACGTCGTAAACGCACTATAGCTTTGAACCGTATGTTGAAGGCATTAGAGGTCGGTATCCAAGCCAAGTCCGATGATAGTCAATGCAATCTCTTTTTTTCATATTGCGATCAAGCATCAGACATAAGGTCAGATTTCGAACTCGCACACTATTCCATACTGGAATTATTAAATTCGTCTGGTGATGAAGATGATCAGTGTGATGATGATGACATTCGTACCCGTTTTGATGACACGTACTTCCATGTTAAATCAATATCAAGATTTTTAAAGGGGGCGGAATCGAAAGTCGTTATAAATAATCATAAAGCTGAATCTACATCATTGAAATCTCACATCAAGTTACCTAAAATTCAGTTGCCTACATTTTCCGGTAATATTAAACAATGGCCTGAATTTATTGATACGTTTAATTCATTGATCCATGACTGTCATTCTCTTACCGATGTGGAAAAGTTTCAATACCTAGTATCAACACTTAGCGGTGACCCACTCTCGCTTATACGTAAATATCCCGTCACAGGTGATTACTACTCCGATGCATACGCGGCCTTAGTTGCGCGTTATCAACATAAGCGTGAACTATCTTTCACTTGCTGGAAAGATATTTTAAACGTTTCTTTTAACCTAAACAACGCGATTGAGTTTCGTCGGTCGTTAGATTGTATTGACGAAAACTTAAGCATTTTACGTAAACAAGACCTTCCAGTTGACAATTGGGACTTTATTCTCGTTTATCATATTTTATCTAAATTAGACTCGAAAATGCGTCGTGAATTCGAAGAGAAATATATCAACACGGAAATTCCTGAGTATTCTCAACTTAAATATTTCTTACATTCTAAATGTGAATCTCTCTTGCGCGCTAGTCATTTTTCTGAATTTTCTAAATCAAATACTTCTGTTAAGGAGTCAACTTTCCGCACTGTCGCGTCAAATTCGAAATACCCGGTGAATAATAATTATTCAAAACGTCCTCACGTGACTCATACTTTGTTGACAGACAGCACTAATAAAGTTCAAACGTCAGTAAAAAATTATGAACCGATTTTGAGATGTTCTCTGTGTTCCGCTAGTCATTCAATTACACGTTGTGAAGCGTTTCTCGCTAAATCCGTAGACGACCGTATGTCTTACACAATAGAGGCCAAATTATGTTTCAACTGTCTCAAATCGTCCCATCAATTGAAGGATTGCAAATCGATATTTCGTTGTTTGAAGTGCAAACATAAACATCACACGTTACTTCACAAGGACCATAACGATAATAAATCTAGTGTTGATAAAAACTCCACCGACTCTAAATCCGTGTCCCTATTTGTTAAGGGAGAAAATTCAAAGTCTTCGAAAAAACTTTTAAACACAACTGTACTGTTAGCTACGGCTATTATTCAAATACAGGACTCGGACGGTAAATATCATTCCTTACGCGCTTTATTCGATACCGGCAGCCAAAACAATTTTATAACGCAAAAGGCAGTTCAATACTTAAATCTTCAGCCAGTCTCATGCGATACAAACATCAATGGGTTGGGAGGTATTGCTACTGACGTCACCGGTTTAATTCGTTGTTCAGTAGGTTCCAATAATAATCTACTATTCGATTTAGATATGCACGTTATTTCAAACATTTGTGGTGAGCAACCCATAGCGAAACTTAACACGTCGGGTTGGACTCACATTAATTCGATACCGTTGGCCGATCCAGGTTTCGATTTGCCTGGCCCTATCGATGTTTTGCTCGGTGCAGACGTCTTCGCTGAGTCGCTTCTTACACAACGTATAAAAGGCAATGCGAATCAGCCACTTGCAATTAATTCAGTCTTCGGTTGGCTCCTATTAGGTAGAACGCCACTTGTATCCTCATCATTGGTACAAATCTCTTCAAAATCCGACATCGAGTTGGCCTCAGCCGTTCAGCGTTTCTGGGAAGTGGACAGCGTTCCTCAAGCGTCCCCCCTTACACCTGAAGAAATCTTATGCGAACAGGCTTATATGACTGACCACTATCGTGACTCGAGTGGTAGGTACGGAGTGCGTCTTCCTTTCAAGGATAATGTGGAACCAGTCTTCGTGGGTTCTCGTGATATCGCGTTAAGACGTTTTCACGCAATCGAACGTCGTTTGTCACGTGATCCTGTTGTCCACCAACAGTACTGTGATTTTATGGATGATTATGAAAAATCCGGCCACATGTCCGAAGTTAATTTAAAAGAGCTCAGCCAAGGCAAATTTTATATTCCACATCACTGTGTGATGAAACCTGATAGTGTCACAACGAAGTTACGCGTCGTCTTTGATGCATCTGCTAAAGATGCTAAAGGCATTTCATTGAATGACACATTGCTAACGGGACCAAAACTTCAATCTAATATTGTTAGTGTTCTTCTTCATTATCGAATACACGCGGTTGTCTTTATGGCTGACATACGTCAGATGTATCGACAAATACTGGTCTCTGATGATCATAAGGATTACCAGAGAATCTTTTGGAGGTCAGGCCCTGACCAAGCTCTTAAGGAGTACAGACTCAACACTGTAACATACGGTGTTTCGTCCGCACCGTTTCTCGCGTGTAGGACAATCAAACAGTTGGCAGAGGACGAAGGTAATAAATTCCCTCTTGCTAAGCAAATTCTATCAACCGATATTTACGTCGACGATATCGTCACTGGTTGTGAAGATCTAACCACTGCGTTAGCTGCTAAATCACAAATCGTTCAGTTATTCGAACTAGGTCATTTTGAACTAAGAAAATGGGCTAGTAATTCGCCAGATTTGTTGTCAGACCTTTCCCATGAAGAGTGTCTTCTGGATGCTAAATCGTTCTCTGACAAACAATACCCTACACTCAAGGTACTTGGACTCAAGTGGAATCCAGTATCCGACTCGTTTTTATTCGACGTGAGCTCGTCTGATCGACCATGTACCAAGCGAGTTATTCTTAGTGAGATCGCAAAAATTTTCGATCCATTGGGTTTCCTTTCACCCTTAACAATTCAAGTCAAATGCCTATTGCAAAGACTTTGGATTCTCGGAATTTCTTGGGATGAGTCACCACCTGATGGAATAATCAACGTCTGGAAAACTTTCTGTGACCAGCTGCCTACTATTAGTAAGCTGAGTATTCCACGTCGTCTCACTTTTGATAACGTCATTTCATACGAGCTACATGGTTTTTGCGACAGTTCCGAGCTCGCGTACGGAGCTGTTATCTACTTACGCATCTTGTGCGCTGATGGATCTATTCATATTCGACTGTTATGCGCCAAGGCGCGTGTTGCTCCACTCAAACGTCTTTCTTTGCCTCGTTTAGAGCTCTGTGGAGCTGTTATGCTCGCGGACCTAATAAAATTCGTTCTTGACACGTATCAGGTCAAAATACCTATCGATACTATTCATCTTTGGTCTGACTCGACTGTTGTTTTATCTTGGCTTCGGTCGCACTCGTCGCGCTGGACCACATTCGTGGCAAATCGGGTCAGCTACATTCAGGACATCATTCCTGCAGAATCCTGGCATCATGTCGCCTCTGGCGATAACCCCGCGGATGTGTGTTCTCGTGGACAACTTCCCCACGATCTTCTTGACAATTCGTTGTGGTGGTTGGGACCATCCTGGCTGTCACAAAATTGTGATCGTTGGCCGAAAAACTCGACAAGGGTTCTTACCGGTGATGAGGAGCAAGTTGTGCGTACTGAGAAGCGCCATTCAGTCGCACTGATGGCCGATCAAAATACTGATAGACAACAGGATTCTATATTCGATACCTTGTTAAAGCGTTTCTCTTCTTTGGAGAAAATAACTCGTATCGTTTCTTACATTCGTCGATTTTTACACAACATTCGTTCTAAAAACTCATGCGAACGCCAAAGCGGTTCTATACTTACTGAAAATGAAAATTATCAATCGTTATTACTAATCGTTAAATCCGTTCAAAATTCTTCATTTGTAAGTGAAATACAATGTATCAAATCTAACCAAGCGTTATGTAAACCGTTTCAAAAGTTGAACCCATTTATTGATGAGGCAGGTGTTCTCAGGGTGGGCGGTCGGATCTCTCGTGCCGGTTTAGAGTTCGATCAAAAACATCCCGCGCTCTTACCTTGTGATCATCCCTTCACTAACAAACTTATAGAATCTATTCATCGTAAACACTGCCATACAGGGCAAAATACTACACAATATCTCGTCTTACAACGCTTTTGGGTTTTATCCGCTAAACGAGCTATTCGTCGTTGTCTTTCAAAATGTATCGGATGCTACCGAACTAAACCGAAACCTTTGGAACCGTTTATGAGCGATCTTCCGTCGTATCGAATCAACCAAGTTAAGCCGTTCTCGGTAGTTGGCGTTGATTTCGGTGGACCATTCCGAATTAAAGTCGGGACCCATCGCGGTGCAAAGATGGACAAAGCTTATCTTTGCTTATTCGTTTGTTTGGTTACTAAAGCGGTCCATCTCGAGGTGGTGTCAACACTTTCCACTGATGGTTTTATAGCCGCATTACGTCGCTTCGTGGGCCGTCGCGGACGTTGTAGCATAATCCACGCTGATTGTGGAACGAACTTTATCGGTGCCAGCAACTACTTATCGTTATTGGAACATGCGTCACAGACCGAGCATATCAAATTCGTCTTTAATCCCCCCTCAGGGCCACATTTTGGTGGGGTATGGGAGATCCAGATTAAAGCTGCGAAGTCGCATTTGTACCGTATTGTTGGCAATCAAGTCTTGACGTTTGAAGAACTTAGTACCTTATTTATTCAAATTGAATCCGTTTTAAATTCGCGACCGTTGTGTGCCTTAAGCACAGATCCAAACGATTTAAACGTTTTGACCCCAGGTCATTTCCTTACTCTGGAACCTCTTACCAGTGTTCCCGATGAGGACCATTCCTCAGTTAAACTGAATCGACTTAACCGTTGGCAGTTAATCCAATCGTTCGTTCAAAGCTTCTGGGTGCGTTGGAAACAAGAATATTTAACTTCTCTTTCTCAACGCATGAAATGGACGAAGGTTTCTAAACCGTTATCCGTAAATTCTATCGTAGTCATCAAGGATGACAATCGTGCTCCTTTGCAATGGTCTTTAGGAAGAGTATGCGAGTTACACCCAGGTCCCGATGGAACCGTTCGGGTAGCAACTATAAAGACGAAGGATAGTTTTATCAAGCGACCGCTTGTAAAGTTGTGTCCTCTTCCTATAGAAGCGTAATCCGTTTGATATGATTCATAACTCGTAATTCGTTACTTAATCGTAATTAGCTATTATCTAGATAGGTTAATGTTTCTCGTTTCACTCATAATAACTTTTCTTCAAAATAATCTATGTTAGTCGTTAGCAGTAGGTAATTTATCGTTGTCTTTATTCGTTTTATCCGGAAAATACCAGCTGTATTTTGGTGGGCGGTATGTATAGTCAACGTTATAAATTCGAAATATGCCGCCCAAAGGCTTGTAGTTTACTTCATTCGCTCGTTCAGCCAATAGCAACGCCCGATCCTATATGGGCATACCGGTGGGAGTCAATCCCTATTGGCTGGGAAAAAAAAAAAGAAACGTGTGTGATGGCCGTTTTTTTTCGTCGCGAGCTGCAAGCTTTGAATCGGAAAGCTGCAAACTTCAACTTTTCTCTGAAATCCAAACATATTTTTGTGATCTGTGCCTGTGACTTTGTGCGCCGAATAACTGTCGTGTCGTGGCAGTGAGGATTCTTCGAAGTGCTACATATTTACCAGCTATCGTATCGTCACCGCGTCAAGCGCGTGTGTGACCCACTCCTCGCCAGTTTTGAACAAGGGTCATACCAGCACCATCCTGTCCACTCGTGCGTGCAAAAGCCTTCTCCCACTGGTAAGTACAGCTTTATTGGTGGTAGCGAGCGAACCGCGAATTCGTATTTTTTTTTTTATTGTTGGCAGAGTCTGCTCACAGGTTCTGACCCAGAAGTGCCGTGATCGGTCTATCCGGCAAGGCCATTACGACACAAGCCATTACACACTAAGCCATTTGTCACGTTATATTTAGAGGAGAGAAATAAAACGGGACAAAAGTAAAGTAAGATTATATTATTTAAAAAAATTTAAAAAATGGTAGATAAAAAATAATCTCAGGGGGGGGTCTGGTCTTAAGTCCGTCACAATGCCCTTTAAAACGTTCCCAAAACTCCCCTCAGTCGTCCAGCCGCCGCCTGCAGCTCGCAGTTATATGTGCCCAGTTGGGCAGAAATCACCGGGCAGAAATCTTCAGAGTAGATTTTTCACAAAATGCGAGTCCGAGGGTTTTAGACCCGTAGGGTGATCCTGTCGAAAATATTTGTTGTTAGGAAGTGCTTAGCGATGATTAGGGATAGCCACTAGCAGATATTGTTTGAATAAAAAAACAAAGAAAGCAAGCGAAGCGAAGCCTGATGATAGTTACTGAGTAGGGAGTCTAATCTATTTCTTAGTTAATCTGAGAGGTCATTATGGCATTTACAAATGATGATTTGCAGAATCGGAATACAATATAGCTAGTGGCAGTATGATCTTTTTATTATTATAAGCATTATGACATACCAAACATCTACAGTAATCTCACTAAATTAGGCATAGACTAACTAAAATACTATTTTAAATAAAATACGTACGAACGCACAATATGATCACCTAAAAATTGTAGTGTCATTTTTTATAATAGTAAGACTACTGGCTAACGAAATATTGTGACATCTCCAGATAAAGTAAATATTAACTTTTCAATCTTTTATAATGTTTTAACACTTGCGTTCGTATGTAAATTTACTATCATTAAAATAAGCTTACTAACTAAATACATGAAGTTGAATTTGTGCACAACTTACCCAGTTCGGGAATATAAGAATAAACACTTTATAATAAGCTTTAGTGAAAGCTTCAAGGTAAAAGAATGTTTAGATATTCACTAGTTAAAGATATTTAGTTAACAGGCACGTAAACGTTGTGCCGAGAACTCAAGACGTGGTCGTAGCAAAAATGGCCGCTCCTCGCGATCGAACACGTAGCCTGTTGTCGCTCCTGCGCCGCGCTCGGCCGTGTTCCGAACCGGTTAGAATGAGTTGCGCGCGCAGCGCAACTAACAAATAATAAATAACCATGGCACCATAAAGATGTGTCGTAATGGCCTTGCCGGATAGACCGATCACGGCACTTCTGGGTCAGAACCTGTGAGCAGACTCTGCCAACAATAAAAAAAAAAATACGAATTCGCGGTTCGCTCGCTACCACCAATAAAGCTGTACTTACCAGTGGGAGAAGGCTTTTGCACGCACGAGTGGACAGGATGGTGCTGGTATGACCCTTGTTCAAAACTGGCGAGGAGTGGGTCACACACGCGCTTGACGCGGTGACGATACGATAGCTGGTAAATATGTAGCACTTCGAAGAATCCTCACTGCCACGACACGACAGTTATTCGGCGCACAAAGTCACAGGCACAGATCACAAAAATATGTTTGGATTTCAGAGAAAAGTTGAAGTTTGCAGCTTTCCGATTCAAAGCTTGCAGCTCGCGACGAAAAAAAAACGGCCATCACACACGTTTCTTTTTTTTTCCCAGCCAATAGGGATTGACTCCCACCGGTATGCCCATATAGGATCGGGCGTTGCTATTGGCTGAACGAGCGAATGAAGTAAACTACAAGCCTTTGGGCGGCATATTTCGAATTTATAACGTTGACTATACATACCGCCCACCAAAATACAGCTGGTATTTTCCGGATAAAACGAATAAAGACAACGATAAATTACCTACTGCTAACGACTAACATAGATTATTTTGAAGAAAAGTTATTATGAGTGAAACGAGAAACATTAACCTATCTAGATAATAGCTAATTACGATTAAGTAACGAATTACGAGTTATGAATCATATCAAACGGATTACGCTTCTATAGGAAGAGGACACAACTTTACAAGCGGTCGCTTGATAAAACTATCCTTCGTCTTTATAGTTGCTACCCGAACGGTTCCATCGGGACCTGGGTGTAACTCGCATACTCTTCCTAAAGACCATTGCAAAGGAGCACGATTGTCATCCTTGATGACTACGATAGAATTTACGGATAACGGTTTAGAAACCTTCGTCCATTTCATGCGTTGAGAAAGAGAAGTTAAATATTCTTGTTTCCAACGCACCCAGAAGCTTTGAACGAACGATTGGATTAACTGCCAACGGTTAAGTCGATTCAGTTTAACTGAGGAATGGTCCTCATCGGGAACACTGGTAAGAGGTTCCAGAGTAAGGAAATGACCTGGGGTCAAAACGTTTAAATCGTTTGGATCTGTGCTTAAGGCACACAACGGTCGCGAATTTAAAACGGATTCAATTTGAATAAATAAGGTACTAAGTTCTTCAAACGTCAGTAAAAAATTATGAACCGATTTTGAGATGTTCTCTGTGTTCCGCTAGTCATTCAATTACACGTTGTGAAGCGTTTCTCGCTAAATCCGTAGACGACCGTATGTCTTACACAATAGAGGCCAAATTATGTTTCAACTGTCTCAAATCGTCCCATCAATTGAAGGATTGCAAATCGATATTTCGTTGTTTGAAGTGCAAACATAAACATCACACGTTACTTCACAAGGACCATAACGATAATAAATCTAGTGTTGATAAAAACTCCACCGACTCTAAATCCGTGTCCCTATTTGTTAAGGGAGAAAATTCAAAGTCTTCGAAAAAACTTTTAAACACAACTGTACTGTTAGCTACGGCTATTATTCAAATACAGGACTCGGACGGTAAATATCATTCCTTACGCGCTTTATTCGATACCGGCAGCCAAAACAATTTTATAACGCAAAAGGCAGTTCAATACTTAAATCTTCAGCCAGTCTCATGCGATACAAACATCAATGGGTTGGGAGGTATTGCTACTGACGTCACCGGTTTAATTCGTTGTTCAGTAGGTTCCAATAATAATCTACTATTCGATTTAGATATGCACGTTATTTCAAACATTTGTGGTGAGCAACCCATAGCGAAACTTAACACGTCGGGTTGGACTCACATTAATTCGATACCGTTGGCCGATCCAGGTTTCGATTTGCCTGGCCCTATCGATGTTTTGCTCGGTGCAGACGTCTTCGCTGAGTCGCTTCTTACACAACGTATAAAAGGCAATGCGAATCAGCCACTTGCAATTAATTCAGTCTTCGGTTGGCTCCTATTAGGTAGAACGCCACTTGTATCCTCATCATTGGTACAAATCTCTTCAAAATCCGACATCGAGTTGGCCTCAGCCGTTCAGCGTTTCTGGGAAGTGGACAGCGTTCCTCAAGCGTCCCCCCTTACACCTGAAGAAATCTTATGCGAACAGGCTTATATGACTGACCACTATCGTGACTCGAGTGGTAGGTACGGAGTGCGTCTTCCTTTCAAGGATAATGTGGAACCAGTCTTCGTGGGTTCTCGTGATATCGCGTTAAGACGTTTTCACGCAATCGAACGTCGTTTGTCACGTGATCCTGTTGTCCACCAACAGTACTGTGATTTTATGGATGATTATGAAAAATCCGGCCACATGTCCGAAGTTAATTTAAAACAGCTCAGCCAAGGCAAATTTTATATTCCACATCACTGTGTGATGAAACCTGATAGTGTCACAACGAAGTTACGCGTCGTCTTTGATGCATCTGCTAAAGATGCTAAAGGCATTTCATTGAATGACACATTGCTAACGGGACCAAAACTTCAATCTAATATTGTTAGTGTTCTTCTTCATTATCGAATACACGCGGTTGTCTTTATGGCTGACATACGTCAGATGTATCGACAAATACTGGTCTCTGATGATCATAAGGATTACCAGAGAATCTTTTGGAGGTCAGGCCCTGACCAAGCTCTTAAGGAGTACAGACTCAACACTGTAACATACGGTGTTTCGTCCGCACCGTTTCTCGCGTGTAGGACAATCAAACAGTTGGCAGAGGACGAAGGTAATAAATTCCCTCTTGCTAAGCAAATTCTATCAACCGATATTTACGTCGACGATATCGTCACTGGTTGTGAAGATCTAACGCTCATAAACGGTTCCAAAGGTTTCGGTTTAGTTCGGTAGCATCCAATACATTTTGAAAGACAACGACGAATAGCTCGTTTAGCGGATAAAACCCAAAAGCGTTGTAAGACGAGATATTGTGTAGTATTTTGCCCTGTATGGCAGTGTTTACGATGAATAGATTCTATAAGTTTGTTAGTGAAGGGATGATCACAAGGTAAGAGCGCGGGATGTTTTTGATCGAACTCTAAACCGGCACGAGAGATCCGACCGCCCACCCTGAGAACACCTGCCTCATCAATAAATGGGTTCAACTTTTGAAACGGTTTACATAACGCTTGGTTAGATTTGATAACTCACACACGGAACATGGTAGATGGCACGAAATAATACGGCCGCATGAATCATAATAATATTGGCAATAACTTAGGGAGAATATGTTTTCGCCTATCCGTATGTTATAAAGTATAACACGATACGTCACCCTATATCGTTATACATATGTATATGTGTATGTTGCGGTTGATTAGATTGTTTGGAGGTGAGCGCAAAGTAGTTGTGGCGATCTCTACCGTTCGCCATCACAAGCGCATGCCTAACGGTGGCAAGCACGACAGTGAGTGCTGATACGGCTCCATAGGCTAGATGGCGCTGTTAACCTAGTACCGCACATGAACCGCGGCATTTATAATTTAGATTCGGAATAATATAGATAGACAAATCAAGATGATGTCTATCGAACCTTGGTCCCCATAACACCCGGTCGGATGGAAGCGCTTCCTTTTAGCTTCCTAACTCTAAATCTGTTGCGCCAAATAGCTATATAGATATAAAGATAGATAATTTTTAATTGCACACCATTAATCAATTCCAGCAAATTGATCACATTAGATAGTAAGGTTGTTTATATATAAGAAAGTGTTCATTACATGTATGTAATCAATTACAGCAATTGATAACATAAGACAGTAAGGTTGTTTATGTAAAGGAAAGTGTTCATTACAATAATGTAACCTTCAACAATCCGCACTGAATCAAAATCAAAATCCGCCAGCGTAAGATGGCTATTCATGGTCATTTTATTAGGGTTCCGTACCTCAAAAGAAAAAAACGGAACCCTTATAAGATCACTTTGTTGTCCGTCCGTCCGTCCGTCCGTCTGTCAAGACCGTTTTCCTCAAGAATGCGTGGAGGCATCAAACTGAAATTTCTTTATGATACTAAGGTCTACTGTCCCTGGAAGCTGTAGAAAAATCAACCTTCTAAACCAACGCAATCAAAAGATACAGCCATTTAGGGCGCACATTTACGCATATTTTCGAAACTCGCACGGGAATCAAAACCTACAGGGTACTTCCCGTAAACTTAGAATCTTGAAATTTAGTGCGAAGTCACGTCTTATAGTACAGATATAGGAAAAATTACTAAAACTGTAAATTTTCAGTTTCATCATATAAATAAAAATATTTTTGACAATTTGGAAAGTTTCAAAGTTACTACTCGTTATCTCATGAACGCGTTGAGAACGTCGCTATGAAATCGGTCTATCCGTTTGGAAGCTACGATGTCACAGAAACACACCAAAACACAAACACATACACACAGACATAGGGGTCATACTTATAACTCCCATATCTTTCTTCGGGGCTAAAAAAGGTTTTTTTATATTGTTTTCGAATTATTTGTATTAAAGATTTTTTTATCCAAATAGGTATCTATGTTATAGCACCCCTCCTTCGGTAGAGGCTTAAAAATGTTTTTGACGTGACAACTTCTTAAATTAGGTTGTGGCTCGGAGTCACTCATGAAAAAGTGTAACGCCCGCTCACGTCTGTTACGATGAGTCACCGAACGAGAGAGAGGCCCGCCGGACCGGCGAATGCCTTGCGTCTCTCTCCCACTCAAACATGATCGGTGACACGTAAAATCTTTACCCGTAAAACCGACTTTACAGGCAACCATTTTTTTTCTATTGTTTTCAAACGAATTGTGCATTAAATCATTTTCTATACATCTATCTATGAAGTGGACTTGCTGCATCCTCATACTCTATGGTATTTATAAAGAGCTCGTTTTTTTTTCGCTTCGCTCGTGCCACTGCTTTTTGTTCCTACAGATTTCCCGGTGCATTCCCCGGATTCCCGGCGCGTCCCTCTTTTTATGGTTTTTATAGCGAAAAATACGAGGCGAATAGTCTGCCTGTGTTGGCGTATTGCGGACAATATTGACGGCTCACTGGCCCAAGGTGCTGTGTGATTTATCTAATATATAAAATTCTCGTGTCACAGTTTTCGTTGCCATACTCCTCCGAAACGGCTTGACCGATTCTCATGAAATTTTGTGAGCATATTGAGTAGGTCTGAGAATCGGCCAACATCTATCTTTCATACACCTTAGTGATAATAATTTATATGGCATAACAACGTTTGCCGGGTCAGCTAGTCTAATATATAAAATTCTCGTGTCAGTTTTCGTTGCCATACTCCTCCGAAACGACTTGACCGATTCTCATGAAATTTTGTGAGCATATTGAGTAGGTCTGAGAATCGGCCAGCATCTATTTTTCATACACCTTAGTGATAATAATTTATATGGCATAACAACGTTTGCCGGGTCAGCTAGTACTTTATATTATAATTATATGTGGTTTAGGGCCACTATAGCCATAGCCATTACCCAAAAATTTTGTTGTTTTTTTTTTTGTTATTTTAGCCTTTTTGTAATCCTGTGTGTATTTTTTTTAAATATCTCATTTCTGTCAAAAATATTTATTCTTATCTAGATTGTTTAAATTTTTATGATAATTTGTAACGCCTAAATTATCAAGCATGTTGTGCACACCTTTAATTGATAGTGCAATTAGCAACACTTTTTTACTGCACGTAAGTCTTTTGTTTGATCAATTGTTACTGTCGTTGGTGTGCCTGATAAATAAAATAAAATAATGTTTATTATTAAGGCAATAACTAACCTGAGTCCTGTTAGTCGGTAGGCGCAGTCGGTAGTACAGAAGTTAACGATGATGTAAATTATGTATGAAATTGTGTTTATAATAAACGTTATTAGTATTATTATTATGACTTGAAAGATCTTGCCCATTCATTGTACTGACTTTTCTCAAATATAAAACGTAAAACTAGTTGTAAATTATCGTATTGAATTAAGAAGTCGTTGTGCAATTTTTTTGCTTGTTTTTTTTTAGATCGGGATTCATAATAAATAAATATAAAACAATATCACATACAACGATATGAATCCCTGGTAAGTAGCTTAAGCCCTTGCGTTACAGATATCAGAATCAGTGGTATTGCAAATAAACCCTAATACAGACCTAACAGACATTTTCATATACATAAATGTTTGTACAGTGCGGGGATCGAACCTGCGACCTCTTGGTTAATAGTCAACTTACTTACACCAAAGCGGTCGTCAAATTAGCTGTCAATTAGCTGATGAAAACGTACTGATCTTTATCTAGAGGCTCAGATGTTTTGATAAATATCAAAATCTAAATATATTTTAAATTAGAAAAATCATTTTACTACGACTCTGCATGTGACTTTAAATAAGACAGTAATTTCTTGGAGAAAAAGATGCCTTTTTCAGACAGATCCTTCAGTTTTTCGTGATAAGCATAAGTTTTCAAGACACTTTTATTTCGTCAGTAATGAGCGAAATGTTAAACTGTTTTTTTAAGTTTTAGGCTCTTTACACACTGAGACTTTTAGAATTTCAAGAACGCGCATCTGAATCGCGAATCTAGCTACGAACAGATCGAAAGGCAAGGCGCGGGACGCGCGGGGAACCGACGCTGCGCCCGCGCCGCTTGCTGGCGATCGCGTATCACGCCCTTTCGGCTATCATTCGCGATGCCCGTGTCATACCTTACAATATTTTTGAATCCCCTATTAACGACAATAAAATACATCGTCACGAAATACGGTGTTTTCGTCTTTACTAGCTAAAAGTATTATTATTAGTCCTCCTGGCCGATTTCGACCACGGCGGCCAATCTCAATAGAGATCAGCTAACTACGCAGGAGATATTATAGTGCACAAAGTGTGAGCGCAATACACAGGTGCACTCACTGTTCCATCACTCTTAAAGTTCGGTGAGACGGCCATCCGACATGACCGGAAAGAGATCAGGCGCAGGACCAACGGCTTAACGTGCTTTCCGAGGCACGGGGGTGTAACAAGGCCAACTTCCCGACTTTGAGCTGTTTGTCATGACAGAAAATCTCAGAAACAATATTTGACTCGACCTGGGATTCGAACTAGGACCTCTCGGATGTAAGGCAGAAACTTTGCAACTACACCAACGAGGCAGTAAAAATAAATGCTTAAAGTAGCGCAAGTCTGTTGAGGTGAACGTTTTGCGACTGCATCGATTTTGCATCGCTTCTACACCGATACTGCATCGCTAAAGTTCAATGGCTAGCTTTTTCATCTCAAATGCATCGCTACAACATCGCGACTTGTGAAATTAAAACAGACTTGAAAAAAATTGACTGACGCAGGCGGGGTCGAACCCGCACCTCTCGCAAGCCTAGTGATTTCTCTCCCAATTGAGCTACCGTGACACTTACTAATCGGTCCGAATTACTTTAAGCGCTCTTTAGGCTGCAGCCAGCCATAATTTTTCTGGTAAGATACCTGCAATTTAAATTTAAATTTCTCATTGTAAAGATATAAAGTAACTTAACATCGCCACTGTAAAGTTGTTAAAATTTGCGCAAGTATTAAGAGGAGTACTTACTGCATCGATTTTGCATCGCTGTTAGAATCCCCAGTGTGTCATCTCATCTCATCAGCCTACGATCTTTCATCCCACTGCTGGGCACAGGCTTTACTCCAACTATGAGGTGGTACGAGCCATGCATGTGAGTATTGGTGCAGGCAAAGATAATGAAAGGCATTATCTTTGGTGCAGGGATCGTTAGAACCGGTAGGAACTCGCTGCAAAGTGAGTCGGCCGAGTCGGGGAAATTGCGGTGAATGCCTGTAGCCTCTTGGCTTACGGTGAACCCGCCACGTCCCCAACTCACATGGCACCGGAGGGCACCGTCAAGTTTTTAGTGGGCAGGCGGGTTCTTTTTCTGAGGCCTGGAGCCCCACATAACCCCCAGCTGCCCCCGCACTGGTGGGCACACGGCATTTCTCCGACGATAAAAAGGGATCGTTTGTAAGGTAAGTGACCTACCTTACTGTCAGATGTCATTAAGCCACCCGAGGGCCTCTGACCAGGCTTAACGACTAATATCTATAGATATCTACCGAGACCAACAGCTTAACGTGTCGCAGTGTGTGAAGCACCTAAATAAATACTCAACAAAAAATCGTTCTCCAGATATTGTCACTAATTCAATGACAATGCTCCTATCTAGCAATTTTAACGAATCCTCGTTAACGTAATATGAGCCTAACTGCTTTGTTATACGGTCGTTAATTCTATACAGGGCTATTAGTCTGTCTAAAATTTCTAGAGAATTGTTCGTCGCGCTCAGGTATTTCAGTCTAGGTAATTTCTAGGCATCGGCGTGAAAAATAACAACCTGAATCTTTCTGAACATGTTTAAATGAACGGTTTTTTCTTACAGAGAAAAAAGAGATCCAATTTTGCTTTGTAAGATAACGATTCAAGGTACCTACTTATGATTAGTTTTGTAACATTATTTTGATAAAATCTTAAGTCAAATCCATCAATTTTATTTTGCCACATAAATTATTGTGGACAAGACTTATCACTAAGGGTTACGAAAAATAAATTTTGGCCGATTCTCAGACAGACTCAATATGCTCACCAAATTTCATAAGAATCAGTCAAGTCGCTTCGGAGGAGTACGGGAACGAACATTGTGACACGATAATTTTATATATTTAAGAGATTATGAAACTCCTAACTAATTGTATCTTCACTATGCTTCCCGATGTAAATCTTCCAATACTTTTTGGGTAAGTACTTATTCAGTTATAAAACAACAATAATTTCGACAGCAATCCGAATGAAAAAATCTGACAGCCAATATGTAGACTGGGGTCCACCTTGCTTGCCCACCGCTGGAACTCCTGTTTAGTTAGGAGGGTCTACAGGTCAACCTAGCCTGCTGGAGGGCCTATCTCTCGTAGCACAGGGAAACCTCATACGAGAGCAGATCAAATATTGAATACATATAAGTGTGTTTTTGAAGAGAAACATTTTCTTACTTATTACTTACAAATTCGTTATTTCATATAAAGTCAACTTAGTTTGTGTTTTGTTGATGGTGCCATCTCCAAACCTCAATGGTACCCACAGAAAACAAGCGCCATGGCTTGCCTTGGCAACAATGCTGACCTACCCTTTTTTTTTAATTTTAGCTTTATAATACACTTAGTCCTAGTCCTGTGTGAATTTTCAAGTGTACCTTATAAGCCAAGTAAACAATTTTTATTTCTTTATTTCTTTCTTCTTTCATCCTTTCATATGCACAATATCGCCGCGACTGTCTACGCCTGACAGCGACGTAAGCCGAGGCGATTGGTTCAGACACGCGACACACTTTGTCCAAAGATTGGTTTGCTAAGTATTTTTTAAGGTGGGTCTACGCTTAGGAGCCGTACGCCGAGCGGAGCGCAAGCCGAGCCGCTCTGCTCGCGGTGACAAGTGTGAACACACAAAAAATATTACGTGTGTTCGTCAAGAATACCGACAAATATTCGAAGTGCGATCGTTCGAGGCTCGAAGTCGGTCCACACAACACGAATTTTGGATCGGCTCGTGCTCGGCTCATAAGCGTAGACGCACCACTAGATTAAATCTTCACTGAGAAATATAATATCCTGCACAAAATGGCAGCATCAAGCCGCACCACTTTTCGAACTGAGGATTACTGAAAGTGCAACAAGAATACAGCTAACTCCACAAAATCCTGCTATGAATTTAAACACCTCAGTAAAAACCACCAACAGGAAACTTCACTGAACTTAGCGGAGGGTTAACATGCCCTCCCACTCCCCTCCTCTTACAGCGTCTCTAAAACTAGCCTCTGTCTGTACCGGAATTTCCGTTTTGTTTGAGGGAGCGTGCCTTTGCATAGATTATGTACTGTAGAAGGTGTAAAAAGTGGTATAATGTACCTAAAAGTAGGACGAGAGAAAATTGCCGGTTGGTTGGTTTATGGCAAAAGGAAACCGTTACTGGAGCACTTTATGATTTAATGAAACATATTTGTTTCTTCAGTTTACGCGAACAGTAGACATTGAATTGAGACACTTACGGATTAAATAAATCGCGAAATAATCCGTAAAAGTGTCTCATTTAATGAAACATTATTATCTTTTATAACTTGGTAGAGTTTTACTAGATGACTAGAAGTCATTCAGAAAATTTAATCAAGTTGTAAAGTTTTTATTCTTCGCTAGTTTCGAGTAACTATTTTGAATTAGGTTCGCTATCATTTAACCGAAGGTTGTCTGGAAGAGATCCACAAGTGATAAGATCGCCTAAATTGTACATCTTTCTTTGTTAAACTTTTCTGTCATTTTTGTTATGTTAATCTATCTATTTATAAAAAAATAAATATATAAATTGTTAATCTATCTATTTATCTATCATTCGACATGTGTATCTACTTAACTTTTAAGTCCCGGGTTCGATTTTAGATAGATTAGATTATGTTCCCGTTATTTCATCTAGTTTTTACAGATCTTGGTGTTGGTGCAACGTTCGTTGTTGCCGATTTTTAGATTACAAACATATTTTTTACAAGTTATAATCTACATTTTTGGAAAAAGCTTACTTAATTTCACATTTATTTATTAACAAATAAGACATAACAAATTTCTTGTAAAGAGGCATCTTTCAGATGTTTACAATTTCCTGCAACTCTATTCAACAAAACGACAAAACGACTGTGGAAAACAGAAAGCGTGTCCGACGTCCCCTCGCGAAGAAGTCCAAAAGTGTAGCAATTAAGATATTTTTTGCATCATTACGACAATCTCGAAAGGAAAAGTAAGAAGATTGTAACATTAACTTGCAGTTCGCTAGAGGGGTTGAAGTTATAAAGTTCTGGCCGCGTCTATCATAAAGGAAAAACGGACCTTAAATTTATGAAGATAGACAAAGTTGGTAAGTGTAAGAAAGTTGGAAGATCTCGGTTGTCATGGCCCCTGTAGGATATGAATCTTTTATCAATTTAAGATTGGTTTCTGGTAAGTTTTGAACGGTGGTTTCACGAAACGTGTCTCGAGGCTTTTGTGCATTTTTTTATCTAGAGACTTAAGATTGGTTCGAAATGTCGCATCACGTAACGCCTATTTTGACACTGTTGTAACGTGTAAAGCTTTGTTAGGATTTTATTTCTGATCCGATCAAATTTTTGATTGATATAAAAACACGTTCACAACTTTATTGGTTCTTTAATTACTAATTACATTTCGTTTACTTTGGACCTGTCATCATTTCATCGATTCGATCGATCGAGAACTGTAGAACTTCCTTCTTGCAAAGATTCCTGTACTTTCTTTGTCCCTTCTTATAGAATAAAATTAACATTTAGATTTATTTCCACTAAATTTCCACAATTGTAAGACAAAATTGCGTAATTGGCTAAAAACATGATCGTATGATGATGTTGAGGATATTTTTAAGATGGACAAATAACTGTAAATGGTAATGGGTTTATGTGGGTACCATTGAGGTTTGGAGATGGCGATACCAACAAAACAAACTAAATTGACTTTACATTAAATAACGAGGTAAATATAGCATATAATATGAGCGCTAGATCTTAGAGTTCTTAAATAGGATGACATGTAGATCCTCTTAGCTTAACAGGAGTTCCAGCAGTGGGAAAGCATGGTGGATCCCAGTCTACACATTAGTCGCCAGATTATTTCATTCGAATTGCTGTCGAACTTTGTATTGCAGCTCGAAACAATTATTGTTTGTCGAGTCGAGTATGTACCGTATACCGGGTAGTACAAAGTGGGTAGAAACCCACAAAAATTGTAACTTTTCTCCACTGATTGCACCTTCTGGCTCACATACTTAATCTACATAAACTATGTAACACACCGCTGTGTGAGCTTCGGTATAATTTGCACTACACGGAGCTTTGATATCGTACCTTCTGTCAGTTCGTCCTGCCCTCTATTTATATGCATGTAATACAGGGTGTAAGTCGAATGCCAAGGTGAAAATACAGGGTGGATGAATAATTGTGAGAATCGAGCGTGAAGTGCAGGGATAAATGTGAGTGTGAAGCTAATTCTTAAGCTTGGATAAAGCTGAAAAAAAAACAATTTTTCTTTAAATTTCCACTAAACGACGCCAGCGCAGGAACCCAAATACATCCAACTGTAATCACCGGTCAGTCACCGGTGTAATAAAACCGGTCAAGTGCGAGTTGGACTCGCGCACCGAGGGTTCCGTACAAACCTGCAGATAAGGAGTAGTAACTTTGAAATTTTCAAAATTGTCAAAAATATTTTTTTTATATGATGAAACTGAAAATTTACGGTTATCGTAATTTTTCCTATATCTGTAAGACGTGACTTCGTACTAAATTTCAATATTCTAAGTTTACGGGAAGTACCCTGTAGGTTTTGATTCCCGTGCGAGTTTCGTAAATTAGATAAATAAATAAAGATAAAAATGTTTATTTCAGACTATGAAGCGTCCATATGGATGTTAGTAAAAAAAACAAAAGCTTATAAAACTATGTTTGTAAGAATTAGACTGTATTATTTTTAAAATTAATTAAGATATCCTGATTATCCTGATTATCCTGATATTAAGATATATATTAATTAAGATTACCTGCACCGCTCACTGACACCCTTACAGATAGATAGATAGAATAGATAGATTTTTTTATTGCACACCACACAACAATCAATTTTACAGATTACAAACTTAGTTATATATTATTATTGCTTGAAGCAATTTCTTCTCGTGTTAAACTATGATGTTATAACAGATTTATAGTCGTGATACATCATATGGTATAAATGTAATAATAATAATAAATATACAATAACATCACATACATAGATCTGACTCCGTGGTAAGTAGCTTAAGCACTTGTCTTACAGATATCAGAACCACCAGTGGTATTGCAAATTAACTTAAATAAATACATAAAACACCCAGACTAGTACAAACCAACAATTCATGCACACAAATGTTTGTAAAGTACGAAGATCGAACCCACGACCTCTTGGTTAATAGTCAACTTCTTTACCAATACACCAAAGTGGTCGTCACAGTTGAAAATGTAGCTCCATAAAACAAAAGATTATTTTGAGCTAAAAAAATTAATTGTAATTTTACTACATAGAATAACATTTCCCTTTAAGAAATTAAATATACTGTCACGGGTCTGTTTGTGTATGTATCTTTGTTGCTTCCAAATTTCGATCCAAAACACGTGTGAATTAACTATGGACATAAAAAAGGATCAGAACATGAGAAAATGCTTGTGGCGCAGTGATTGCAGCGCTTTGGCAGTGATACCAAAAGTCAAGCAAGTGTTTCGGGTCGAGTTTCTCCCTCGTCGCAACCGGTAGGGGCTCGCTGCGAAGTAAGTCGGCCGAGTCCGGTGAATTGCGGTGAATGCCTGTGGCCTCTCAGCTTACGATGAAAGACACGTGGCGGGTTCACATGGCACAGGAGGGCACCGCCAGGTTTTTAAGTGGATAGGCGGGTCCTCTCTCTGAGGTCTGTAGTCCCACATAACCCCCAGCTGCCCCCGCGGCTGACGGGTACGCGTAACAGCATTTCCCTGACGTTAAAAAAAGTGATTGGGATGACCATTCCGACCATTTAAGTGACGTCTAATAACTAGCATATCCGTGCTTAGAAAGACACGTTAAGCTGTTGGTCCCTGTTCGAATCGATAGATATTAGTAGAAGCTGAAAGAAAGAATTAATTTGCTTTGAATTGCCACTAAACGACACCAGCGCAGGAACCTAAATACTCGTAGTCTCTCAACAGACATCTCCTGAGGATGCCACGTGTAGTGGAAAAACGCGTCGAGTGTGTTGTTGATGTCAGTGTTGTGATTCCAGGTGCATCTTCTGTGTCACGTTCTGAGTTGTATTGCCCTGCGACTTCCAGCTCAATTTTTTGCAAGTGGTTACAGTTTGATGTATTTGAGTTCCTGCGCTGGCGTCGTTGAGTGGAAATTTAAAGCTAAATAATTCTCACTTTCAGTTTAAGTCATGGATCAGACTTGTCATAATAGTATGACTAATAAGTACGTAATATGACTAATAACATGGAGTATGGCTAGTTCCACATCATATACCCCAGACCACGGCTATCATTCAAGCATAAAAAAAAATCTTACTTCATACTTCCCAGGAGTAGTCGAATTTTAGTTTTTAAACTTTTCTTTTATTGCAAGACAACCCAGACCGAAACACTAGTTTACATAGAGTAACAAACACACATTTTAACGCAATGCGGCTAGGCCGGGAATACAGGGGACCTCTAAAAGTGACCTCAAATTACCCACGATCTACATAATGGACCTTAAGTTAATACTTTAAGGTGTGTATTCGTATGGTGGGATAATAGTTGACCGGAGGTTAAATTGTGAATTAGCTAAGCTGCAATGTAGGAAGGTGTAGTAGAATTATTTGAAACCGGCAATTAAAATATGGTGAATAAGCAGATGGTCAATAGGTCTGAAAATCAACTTGTCTTTGTTTAACGACCACTTTGGTGTAATGGTCAAGAAGTTGACTATTAACCAAGAGGTCGCGGCTTCGATTCCCGCACTGTACAAACATTTGTGTGCATGAACATTTCTGTTTGTACTGGTCTGGGTGTTATATGTATTTATTAAGGTTTATTTGTAATACAACTGTTGATTCTGATATCTGTAACACAAGCCCTTAAGCTACTTACCACGAAGTCAGATCAATGTATGTAATGCTGTTGTGAATTATTTTATTATTATTTAAGCAGAAACAAAGCAATAGGCTACAGTTTGTTTTAGTATCGAATTGTATGAAAATTCTGCAATATTGGAATTTATGCGTAGGTGAATGATATTAAATATTTTATGTTTTTATGTCTATTGTTACAACACTGATATTATAAATGCTAATTTGTTTGGATGTGTGTCCATCAATCACGTTGAAACAACTAAACGGATTTTGATGAAAGTCGGTATACAGACAGCCGACTTGGGTGATAGGATACTTTTTATCCCGATTAAATGCTCCCTTGTTATGAAACAGAAAGGAGGTAAAAAGCAACGTTTTCGCGGACGAAGTCGCGGGCAGGCCGCTAGTATTGGAATTCAATCAAGCGTTCAGAGAGTACCTACTGAATTTGACCTATATTATGTCTGAGCTTTAATATGCAAATACGTAAGTTTAATGTGTCATGTCCTTTGTAGGGTAGTTGACTTAAGTTAAACAATGTTATTTATTTTTATTAACAAAACTATTTCGAGATAGTAACTTAATATTTGGGTAAACAATTATTTTGGGTCAATAAATAGATGAACTTAAGTCTTTCCATTTTGAGATATTAACTTGATATTTGGGTGAAATACTTTTTTGGGTCAATACGGGATGAAATTAACTCTCAAAAGTACTTAAAGTGTAAAAAAGAAAGATTAACAATTTAGGCGGTCTAATTGCTTGTAGCGATCTCTTCAAGACAAGCTTCGGTTACATTTAATTAACCGAAAGGGGGAATTTAAGCAAAACATATATAGATAATGCAAAACACATTTTTTTTTCGAAACAATTAACATTAATAAATAATAATATTTCACAACAATCGCACCAATTCTCTAGTCCCAAATTAAGCTACGAGGCTTGTGTTATGGGTACCTACTAGACAACGGATAAACATGCTTAAATACTTTTTTTGTAAATAAATACATATTATGCATAGAAAACACCCAGACCAGTACAAACACACATGCTCATTCACACATATGTTTGTACTGTGCGGGGATCGAACCCCCGACCCTTGGTTTAGAACTCCGACCTGTGGACCACTGCACCAAGCGGTCGTCAAGTTAAACTTTAATACATCTACTTATATTTGGATGTTGCGCAAAGTCCCAACACAATCAACAATATTAATTTCACAACATTTAAACGACTTATTTTCAATACTCATCTTCGATAACTAAAAATACCGGACAGATGTAGAACTAGAATATGCTACTTATGAAACAGGTGACCATACCATAGTGTATTTTCACCTGTCCATAGATTATAGAGTCAGGTGGACTTGTCGATTGCAATTTTGACCTTTGGAGTAATGTGCGGTTTTTGCAAATGTGGTCAAGGGTAAACTACGGTTGGATATTTTTTTTAAAATAAATATTTCACAACAATCACACCAATTCTCTAGGCCCAAATTAAGCTACGAGGCTTGTGTTATGGGTACTAGACAACGGATAAACATACTTAAATACTTATTTTTTTTGTAAATAAATACATAGAAAACAACCAAACCAGTACAAACACACATGTTCATGCACACTAATGTTTGTACTGTGTGGGGATCGAACCCGCGACCTTTGGTTTTAGAAGTTCAACCTGTGGACTACTGCACCAAGCGGTCGTCTCGATATAGCGTCCCATAGCCGTCCAATGTAAAAAAGCGGCTTCTCTACTACGCCGAATTTGGGGAGGCAGCAACAGTGCTCTGAAGGCGTTAGCTGACAGCAGGGATAGTCCGTTTGTCGACCACCTTATTATAATAACACTTTCGCTTGTAGAATATAATTACTAACACATCTAGGTATAAGCTTACTAACAATCTATGCATCTTTGAACTGTCCGAAAATATATATTTTTATGTTATTATTTATTATAATAAGACTAAGGTAACTGATGCTGTCCAAAAATGTAGCAAGCTGAAGTGGCAGTGGGCTGGCCATGTCTGTCGCAGAACTGACGAGAGGTGGAGCAGAAAGGTTCTTGAATGGATACCACGCTTAGGAAAGCGTAGTGTGGGAAGCCCCCCCGGCTAGATGGACGGATGACGTGAAGAAGACAGCTGGTAGTGACTGGATGCAAAGGGCGGGAGATCAAACTTACATCGATCACGCTTAGGAAAGCGTAGTGTGGGAAGCCCCCCCGGCTAGATGGACGGATGATGTGAAGAAGGCAGCTGGTAGTGACTGGATGCAAAGATCGACCGATGGAACGAGATACAACTTGATGTGACACGATCAATTTCAAGCTATATCCACAATTGTAGTGTATTGCACTATGTGGTCGCTGATAGGCTGAGCTGTCAATAGCATGCTTAAAATAGGTACATAACTGTTTCAAATGCATATGTAGCATTAACTTGAATTTAAATTATAGCCGATTTTGACACAAATTATTTGAAGTTAAAAAAAAGTAGTTTAAAAGGGTGCTAGGTATAATCCGCCAAAAAAAGGCTGGCAATAAAATCAAAATATTAAAAAAAAATCTTAATCAATTGTTTTGTTAAAGCGGACGGGCAAATGTTCATTCGTTTTGTTTCGAGCAAGTTTGTGCAGTTTGGCTTCAATCATAAGTTAATAAATTAACGTTTCCTCAAACTTCGTAATTGATTGCATCTAAACTTGCTCGAAATACGAGTAAAATGAATGAATGAATGAAAAAAAAACTTTGAATAAGAAAGAACCCCGCCGTGGCCCAGAATCCAATTTTTGAATTTCCCGCCACAAACAGAACGCTAGATTTTCAAATTTCCCGCCAAACGATTACATTACGACAGTAGCGCAGTCTGTCCCTACTTCGCAGAAATTAAAATTCACAGTTAACGTAGGGGTATTTTTTTAATTCCTAGTGGTGCTTCTTCTCTTTTTGAGTATGAATATTCTTTGAACAGAGTAGTAAATGTCAAAAATAAGTGTGACCAGGATATTGTTTTAAAATAATCTATGGCGGTAGCTGCGACTTTCCCTAACATTAATATTAAAGGTGTCTTTGGTATCCGTCAGTGCCAAAGACAACTCAGTGATAGTTTTAATTCTAAAATAAAATAATGAATGGTCAAAGAAGTAACAATACGTGTTGTTACACATGGTAACAATTAGCGAAAGCTTATTGCTAAGCTATTAAAGCTTCTTGACTAGCTGTGCCCGCGACTTCGTCCGCGTGGAATATTTATTTTGGCCATCATTTTTTTTTTGCAAATTAATTTTTTTGTTATTATTTTAGACAATTTATTTTTTAAGTTTTCAAAAGAACATAATTAGCTTAAAGTAATACTGCGTTAATTATTTTTCTAGTTTTATTTTCTTGTGTCAGAAGAACATATTAGTTTTGTCTGCAACGCGTTTGTAGGTCTGATCTTGACAACGCGACATATGTGTGAAAAGCAGTCTTAACGTTAATTAATTCCTATGTGTTTAAATGTTTGCCCCTGTGATTTATTAATTGTAATGGTGAAAGATAGCATAACAGGAAATAGAATTCTTTTAAAATTAAAAGGTAAATAATTTGGAATCATTGAGGTGCGAGATATAAGCACTGTTTGACCAACTGCTAAACCAGTTTAAACTATTGCAACCATCACGTTACATATTGCGAAGAAATTAGATTTGAAGTCGGGTCCCGGTGGTTTAAGATTTCTAAGTAAAATTATTGGGGCACCTATTTTTAACTTGAGGGAATATGGGGGAAGGCCACTTGTGTTCAAATAATTATTTTATTAATTTCGTCTACGCTACAGTTTCTCACTCCCAATATTGCACTTTGACACATCCATGATGTTCTTTTTTTTTCTATTTCGCTTATTTCAGGGTGAACTTTCGATATAAAATCCTCAATGTTACTCACTCTTAATACTTAATCTCGTTCAATTGCAATTTTATTTTCAAAGTGAGGTACTTTCCCGACTCCTATTAAAAGTCCTCCCTACCACTGCCTCGAAGGTGTAGTGGCAAAGTTTCTGCCTAACATCCAAGAGGTCCTGGGTTCGAATCCCAGGTCGAGCCAAAATTGTTTCTGAGATTATCTGTCATGAATCTCTCAAAAACAGCTCGGAGTCGAGAAGTTGGCGGTGTTACACCCCCGTGCCTCGGTTAGCACGTTAAGCCGTTGGTCATGCGCCTGATCTCTCTCCGGTCATGTCGAATTGCCGTCTCACCGAACTTTGAGAGTGGTATAACAGTGCAGTTTGAGAGTGCACTTGTGTATTGTGCTCATACTTGTGCACTATAATAACGTCTGCGTAGTTGGCTGATCTCTGTTGAGATTGGCCGCCGTGGTCGAAATCGGCCTGGAGGACTATTTCTACCTCCCCCCAAATGTGCTCTCATATTTGTAGATAATTTTAAGATGTTCACAAACTTCCATATTGGGGTATTTTAAAGGCAAGACTTTACAATGTCTGGCCTTGTTCCCTTTACTATTACTGGTACAGTTTGTTGAAAGTCCCCCGCAAATATAACAGTAATTTTATGATGAAAATTTTATCACAGCTTCTTATATCTCTAAGAGTCCTATCTAGCCCCTTTACATGAGCTCTATGGACCATGGAACATTTGTCCCAGATTATTATACGCGGTCACCTGGTCATTCATCGTATCAGTCCACTGCTGGACATAGGCCTCCCCCAAGGACCGCCACAGCGCACGATCTCCCGCTCTTTGCATCCAGTCACTACCAGCTGCCTTCTTCAGGTCGTCTGTCCATCTAGCCGGGGGGCGTCCCACACTACGTTTACCTAAGAGTGGTCTCCGTTCAAGAAACTTCCTGCTCCACCTCTCGTCGGTTCTGCGACAGACATAGCCAGCCCACGGCCACTTTAGCTAGCTACATTTTTGGACAACATCATTTCCTTTAGTCTTATGTCGTATGAACTCGTTCGGGATCTTATCCCTTAATGAGATCCATAACATAGACCTTTCCATAGCACGCTGAGTGACGTGTAGTCGGTGAGCCAGCTTGACTGTCATGTTCCACGTTTCAGCTCCGTGGGTTAAGACAGTTAAGACGCATTGGTTAAACAACCGGCTTTTTAGGCACAGCGGCAGGGTCGACGTGAAGATATTACGCAACTGGTCATTAATTCAATCTAATTATGGTTCATCATGGTACCTCGTAGAGCTACACCCCCCTCTCCGCGTAGCTCGCAAGCAACGCCTCTCTTCATTGCAGCGTCATGTTTTGCACATCATGCGGCACGGGTGAATTTTATATTGGTGTTATTTTAAAATTGTTATATCTTCTAAGATATTCATTGAAATTAAGTGATGTCAAAGACAATTTTGTTCACAATTAAATACTCTTAATCAACAACACATTTATTTGGATAAAGATTAATATTATTACGTTGATACAACTCTTAACAAATAATGCATTAATTTGCGGCCAAATATGACTACCACAAAAACGGTTCTAGTGACTTGATCTTAAAAGATAGACATATACTGTCGCAGACATTTATTTAGATCATTTTAAGAGGAATAATTCTTTCATACAAATATTTTTGGTATCTTGAACCGTTTTCGCAGCGAACGCAACGGAAGCCCTCAAGGATGAATAATTTTCCCCGTTTTTTTCACATTTTCCATGATTTCTTCGCTCCTAATAGTTGCAGCGTGATGTTATATAGCCTATAGCCTTCCTCGATAAATGGTCTATTCAACACAAAAAGAATTTTTCAATTCGAACCAGCAGTTTCTGAGATTAGCGCGTTCAAACAAACAAACAAACAAACAAACTCTTCAGCTTCATAATATTAGTGTAGATTGAGGGTAATAATTGGTCTATTTTTTTACGGTTGACCCTTAGCGGAAATATAATAGATAGTAGATGCAAATAATGCATGGAAACAAGCCTTTTTCCTATATCGCTCGCTTATTTCTCTCATCTAGTTCGGATGGATACGCACGCACCGGGGCGGCAAAAACGCCGGGACAGTGCAATTTGTTTTGTGTGTACCTCGTAGTGTTTACTATTAATCTCATGGGGATGGGTTTTTGTGTAAATTGATTTGTAAAGCCTAGAACATTTAGTTTACGACTTTAAATCAACTTTGAAATAATACACTTTTGTTTTTTGTGTAGATAGGAACGTAACTTCATATTTTTGATGGTAGTTTTAAATTTTATTCAAAACTATAATATAATGACAACTAACACCTTAGTCTACCTGTGACCACGCACGCTAAAAAGCGCGCAATGCCGACTGAGTGACTAATTATCATTTGAATTCCAATTAAAAATCAAATAATACGAACTGCAGAAAAATATTAGTGTAAAGGCATCTGAAATTATGAATTATTTTAGAGAAAATCAGTTTTTTAATATTTCTTTCATAGTGGAAACAAGCCTATTATATTCTGAATTTTTAAACGCCGTCGTTTTAGCGCGTTTATTGTGTGACGCCACTGTACCACACTGTCACCACAGATTACAGCGTTGTTTTTTGTGTTTCGTCTTTTTAGATCGATACATTAATATGCTATCTGTTTAAACATAATTTTTATGCCGGGCAGCATTTGCCCATGTGACATTGACGACCATACATAGCTGTTGGCAGTGGATGGTGACGTCGCATTTCGCTCAACCAATAGCGTTGCTTTTTAGAAATAAAAAAAAAATAGTTTTAAATTATGAAATTTATAAATGAAATCATGATCTTATGTTCGTATATTTTTATGCAATAAAGATAACACAAGATTATTTTTGTCCATATCTAAATCTTATGCATATAGCTTATCGTCTCTGACATTAACAATCTCTCAAATTCTAGACTGTAAGATAATTTTGTCTCTTCCTCATTTGCCGTCAACAAATAATGTTGCATTGTCTAGGTAAAGACGACAGCACATGAAGCTCCTCGTTTCGTTGCAAAACTACTCTTATCACATATTGCATAAGATTCCACGATGTTTATCTTGATGAGCTGGTAGGTGTAGCAACTAGGTAGATTCTAAACTTCCACTTGTATATTAACGATACGGTATTAAATTCCCAAATTATCATTTCCGACCCCGAACTTTCCCTCTCCCTCTATCGCAGCTTAAGAGTTTGTCAATAGGATTATACGTATAATTATACCAAATTGGCATCGCAGACGAGAATCAGCCCGTGATAGGATTAAAGTTTAATAACATAGTTTATATTGAAGCATTTTCCCCGGACTAATATATAAGTACGCCTCTGATAGTAATTTTGTTACTTCGGAGGTTGGGTTTGATATTTCAGTGGTAACTTAATTATTATTATTTATTATATGAGATGTTTACGTTCAAAGTTAATGACGTGGAATTCTTGCAGGGTAGGGTTTGATTAACTTAAATTTGTTACTTAGTTATAGGCTATTATACTAAGTTATTTCATGTAAAGTCAATTTAGTTTGTTTTGTTGGTAGTGCCATCCCCAAACCTCAACGGTACCCACAGAAAACCAGCGATGAAGGGACCAATTTGATTATACCTACACTTTAATTTACTTTAAGTTTTATGATATTCCTTCTTAATCCTAGTCCTGTGTCAAATAGAGATAGATACTAGCAGATAGAGATATATACTGAAGTCGTTAAGCTTTGACATATGTTTAGACGTCTTGCTAGCTGATTATGAAGACAATAATGTTATTTTTACCTGACTATAGCGAAAAAAAGGAGGTTTATATTTTTAACCGGTAAGTTGTTTGTATATTCACCTGTTCCCTCGTACTTCTTGCATCTTTCATCCCTGAATTATTGAAAAATTCCTCAAAATTATTGAAATGGAAACTGAATTACAAGACTGTGTGTGCTTAAGTTTAAACAGAAGTGGCATACATAGATTATAATATAATTAATTTTTCAAATTATCAAAATGTATTTTAATTTTTTTTTAATTCTTTTAAGATTGTGTTGATTTTCTTGTACGACCACAGCTATCACCTGAACATCAATATGAATCTTGTTTTATACTTTTGAGTAGTCGGGTTTTAAAAATAAATAAAATAAAAATTATTCAAATACTATTAGATTTAAAATTAAATTGAAATTAAAATCAGACACAAAATTAAAATTAATACCAAAATTAACATAACAATAATATAAAATTAAAATCACAAATCAAATATTAAAATACATACTGAGTTCAAATGAAATTCAAATAATTAAATACAAATAGTTTTATTTTTGGAACTTTTTTTTATTCTCTTCTCCTAGCCAATCATAAGTTTATATTTCAATACATAATATTATGAAGAATTAAGACATCAGTAGTCTGATGCCAATGAACGTATTAGTGGTACAGTAAACATATGCCGTGATATTTCAGTAACCAATAATAACCATGCGTGCATATAGAGCCGGCACAGTATACACATAAGCTAAAGTAGTAAAGAAGCAAATACCACAAACGCACCTCTCAACAGGCAGTGGATGCCATTTTTTGATAAATTCTTTATGTAGACATAGACTTTTAACGATCGAGTGCCTTAAAATAATTTTAAATTACTGATTATTTGGCAAACAATAACAATAAATAGGTACTGTCAGAACGAAATTATTCTAAATTTTTTTTTTAAATAAGTAAAACTAAAAACCTTTAAACACTTCGATTTATATAAGCTCTGTAGCATAAAAGTAATGTATTATGTGGTTGGTTATCCAATAAATAAAATAAAAATAAAAGTAACAAACCCCCGAATGAGCTAGTGAAACGGCTGGTTAGCTTCAACAGCTGGTCGGGTTTTCACCAGACGTAGTTAAAAATCACCGCGATTAAACTATCATTCTAACAAAAGAAAACACACTGAAATCGGTCCATCGGTTCAGGAGCTACGAACACAAAAACATATCAACGTATATACATATATCGTCATCAGCCTGTATACGTCCCACTGCTGGGCACAGGCCTCTCCTCAACTATGAGGTGGTGCGAGCCACACTCCACCACGCGCGCTCAGTGCGGAGTGGTGGAGCGGTGTGTGTAAGGTAAGTGACCAACCTTACAGTCAGATGTTATTAAGCCGCCCGAGGGCTTCTGACCAGGCTTTACGACTAATATCTATCGATATTAACCGGGACCAACAGCATAACATGCCTTCCGAAGCACGGAGATGCTTGTAAATAGACGTCACTTTTATGGTCAGATTGGTCACCCATCGACGAATGTACGGAAATGACAGACGGTACGTCATTTCCAGCATTTGGTTCTAGCTTCAGTACTGCTCACACTCGCACCAATACTGTGGAGCGGGTTGGAAATTATCGGTTCTAGTTAATGCAACGGCCAATGGCGGCTTAGAGATTATCAAGAATGGGCCAAGTTAGGAGATTATACAGGGTGTATGGTTTTATGATACGGGGAAGCCATTGAAGTGCTCATTTGCTAAAGATTATTTTGGATAAATTCTAATAATAATTCTTCTGTTATTGAAACTTTTAATCAATTATTTCATCATTTATAATCGGTATTATAAGTTTGAGACATTTTTTTTAATCTTGTAGCTTGTAAGCACATGCACAAACTTTTTCATTTAATTAATTTTCATGGATTCCAATTAATAATTGTTGTTTTTCGAAATATTGACTGTTGTCCTAAGTATAACTGTATACGTGAGCGAGAACGCGACAAGTGCAACGCGATGCTATAATATCGGATGTATGTACGTTTATGATCGTGTCCTACGTGACGAAGCGCTATTGAAATTGTTAATTGACACAAGTATTTGTCGCACTCGCATCGCATTGCTCACGTAGGACAACGCCTCAGCTTATGTATCTTATTAATATATATTCCTCTGTTAAGTTTCTTATTTTTTAGCATTAACAACGCAATTTTCTTTACAATGTGAAATTAAAACACACTTAGAGAAAAATGGACTACCATAGGCGGGACTCGAGCCCGCACCTCTCGTAAGCAAGGCGATTGCTCTCCCAATTAAGCTACCGTGAGACTTACTCATCGGTCCGAATTTCTTTAAGTGCTCCTTAGGCTGCAGCCAGCCATGATTCATCACTGTTGCGGTTAGATACCTACAACGTCCAAATGAAACACCTTTACAGCTGTTAAAAGAAATTCGAAACGATGAGTAAGTGTCACGGTAGCTCAATTGGGAGAGCAATCGTCCGGCTTGCGAGAGGTGCGGGTTCGAGTCCCACCTGCAGCATTCTATTATTTTTAAGTGTGTTTTAATTTTACATTATATTCCTCCGAGTAAGAATTGTTAAAGGATTTTGTATCTTACACCACACATAATACGCTTAACACAGCAAATGAGGCGTGCGTCTTCCAAATTACATCATACTTATACTACTATCAGTACACTTATAGCGATAATTAACCTTCTCCTTAAGCGAAAGAATTTAACTTTTTTCCATATTATAAGAAAATACTTATTAAGTCACTTTTTTAGCGATGCTAAAAAATGAATCTCAATAAATTAGCTGATTCATCTTTCTTAACCGATTGTTAAACAGCTGAAAAGGTGTTTTTTTCGTATGTTGTAGGTATCTAACCGCAACAGTGATGAATCATGGCTGGCTGCAGTCTAAAGAGCGCTTAAAGAAATTCGGACCTATGAGTATGTGTCACGATAGCTCAATTGGGAGAGCAATCGCCCGGCTTGCAAGAGGTGCGGGTTCGAGTACCGCCTGTGGCAGACCGTTTTTCTTTTAAGTGTGTTTTAATTTCAGAAGATACTTATAATCTGAAGTGGGATACAAAATGTCACTCAATTTTTGGGTTTATAATACTATTTGAAATAATACAATTATTTGTTTGTATTTTACTGTTAACTAACAACAAGGTAGGGAATTAAATGAGTTTCAAATAAACTTATTTGAAAATAATGTGTTGCTGCTTTTACTTTTAAACAATCTCGTCTCCTAATTATTTATAAATCTACTCATCAGCAGAAAATGTTTTGACAATAAGTAATAAATAAATAGTAAAATTATTTTAACTTAAATCTTTTTTCGTTAATGTCTATCTAATATATGTTTTAAGCTACTAGCTGCGCCCTGCGGTTTAACCCGCATAGAAGCCGTTTTATACATATCCCACAGGAACCGTGAAGTTTAACGGGTCAAAAAGTACCCTGTTGTAAATGTTTATACTCTTAAGTTGTCTGGAGAGATCGCTACAAGCGATAAGACCGCCTAAACTGTACATCTTTCTTTCTTAAGCTTGTCTGTAATTTTGTTTTGTGTTGTACGATCAAGTGTTAATCCATTTGTCTATCTATGTGTTATTCCAGGCTATAATCAATCTATGTTTCAAATTACAGCCAAATCGGTCCATTAGTTTTGGCGTGAAAGAGTAACAAACATCCATACATACAAACTTTTGCATTGATAATATTAGTAGAATCAAATATGCAAAAAAAAAAATGAAAAAAATAAACAAAAACGCCGAAGAGGCGGCGAGATTAATGAAAACATTGTAGACGATTTTAGCAAGTGAGTACCGATAATTTGCCCCTTCACAATAAATGTCACACAAAATTACGATTGCCGCCATATTTCTGTTCATAAATCCCGTTTGTTTGCAAATTGTTTATGTTTTAACACGTATTGGCACTGAGACGAGGGTAGACAATCGAACGAACATAACATGAACGTAAGACAAAAATATTGAGTAGCACCAAACTCAACACAGTTGCTTACCTTGCTTGCTCTTTTTAAATCCCGACAAAAATGAATGGTGTTATATGTTTGATCGCTATGTCTGTTTGCGTTTTTGTTTAAGTCTGACCGTGGTATTGTTGTTCTCGAACGTATTGACGAATTTTTTTAAGCGGTATTTTTTTATTCGAAGATAATCACGTGACCGCGGTAGGTTTTAGCTGTAGTTGGTCAAAATCCGTTCAACGTTGAAGCTTATCAGTTGTTTTCATGGCTAATTGAAATAAAATTAAAGTATTTGAGTGTTATTACAGCTGAAGTCACACAAATTTAGCCGACATTATGATTGAGTTATTTCTCCTGTGACTGTAAGAAAACACGTCAATCAATGGAACAGGACATTTAAATAAAACAAGAAGATTCCATTCCAGTGTTCCTTTCACTAAGCTTGTTGAATTTTTGCCGCACTTTAAAGTTCATCGTTAGCGATAAAAATATTCGTTGTAAAAAATCAGACCATCTTACGAGCTAGCATTGTAACTGTTTTCAACTATGGTGAATAAAGTGAGAATTAACGCCAATACTTTGAGTGTTTTATACTAAGTGATCCTACTGGACTTTGACTTGACTGTGGCGGATTAATTTTTCAACCTGAGTTGGGTACGGATTTGTCGTTTAAATTATTGAGGTAATGTTTGCTTTGAACGCCAACAGTTTTTTTTTAAAGACTAAAAACAAATAGTAACAGATAACAATTTAAAAGATTAGAAGCCTTACCACAATGCAATTCTAAAGTAATCTATTTCTTGAGCAAGGTGTTAGAGCACCCGGTGACAATTTTTTCAGTTTATTTTTATCAAAGCCTCAGACGCTTACCTTTTAAATCAATTTGGAAAATCTTATTTTAACTCGAGAGTTTAACAAAAAAATTAGCTCAATTTGTATATCATATTCATATTCATTTATTTGCCAACTAAGTGTTACATACATATAGCAGGTTTTATGCTAGACAATTGCACTTATAACTTAGTAACCCTTTCAGTTTGGGTATTGCCAGGCCTCTCTCACTCGATGTACTTGCGCGCGGTAATAGCCTACTCTCGCCGGCACCGACTGCAGTGCCGATTCAGTGGGCTGCCAACAACCGTCGGACGCGCTCACGACGCACTATAATTATTTGTGTTACGGCTTACGATCAATTTAGTTTTCATACGAACCAAATAAGTAATCTGTGCTTGTTAAACATTAGCTTTATTTAAGAAAAATGACTTCTGGTGGTGGTTTGTCCTGTTGATGGGTGTAGGTCGAATACTAAGAGAAATAAAACGCTTTCTTTTTTGTCTACCAGCTAATGAAGAAAATGTAATTATTACCCGGTAAGTTAGTAATTTACTTACAAAGTATAAAAAACAAACAAATTAGTAGGTGGTACCTACCGACGTAGGTAAATTGGATAAATTTAGGTAAATTGGGGTTCGGCTTTATTGAATTAAAATGTAATACCTACAGTGAAACATAGGTCAGTTACTTTATTGAAATCATACATAAGTACCTAATATACCTATTAGTCTACTTTTTATGGGCTGCGCACCACTTACGAACTGTGTGTACCTACCTACCTACCTACTCGACGTGGTGGTTTAGTCGACTAATGACTCATTAATTAGCGAAATGACTAGGTACCTACATAGATGACAATAAAATTGACCGATTCTCGAAATGTACCTACCTACTAATAATCTACAAACGACAGATTCCACAAATGACAGATTTGTTTTAGAAAGAGATAGCAAGAGTCACAATTAAGTAGCTCATAATTCGCTTGTTATACCTAATACAAGCTGAATTTCTTATTTCACATTTGTTATTCAATAATGTTATATTATTTTAACAACAGCCTATCAAATACCATTGTAGAAAAATGTGGTTGAAATATTTTTACCGAAAGTGTCAACCTTAGTTCGATTGTCACTTGGTCTCACGTCACGTGGTCTCGCCTAGCTGCGAAGCAATAGTGACTTTAAACTCAGAGCTGTAGGTGCATTTTTGTACGCGGCAGAAAAAGTAGTCTATTAACGCTGTAGGTATCGAAATTTTTCTATGGAGTGATTTATCTGTTACGTAGTAACTATTTAGTAATCTGTGGTATTGCGAAAATCATTAAAAATTATTACAGGGCTATATCTAATTATCTATATCAGGGTATCGCCTACCGGCACTGACACTATAGGTACCTATTTGATACGGGTTCACTACTCCATTTCGAAATACGTTTCGTCGAATTACAATTCATCGATGACATCAAGTCGATTATTTGTTTGAACGATGCATTTCATCGAATGCTAAAATACATTCGATGTAATAACAAATAATCGACTTGTCATCCATGAATTGTATTTTGACGTATTTCGAATGTTTTTAAAAGAAAACTTTAAAAGTATTTTTTAGCTAACTTATCTTAGTATTTAAGATTTGATTTAAGATGTTAGAGACTCGTGATCCCACAGACAAACTATGTAAATAGTTTTGTGGGATTATTGTCATTTCACTTTAAAACGTTGTTTGTTTAATAAATAAATAATAATAAAATGGAGTAGTAAACCCATTTGATACAAATATGAATAAAGCTTAAATTTCAAAAAACAAAAGATCCTGGCTCATTATTTCGTTGTAAAGTTTAGAAACACCTTGAAAAAATGTTTACTTGTTCGGTTGGTCCAGTTTCTTGCATCTTCCCAATTAAAATTACTCGAGATCACTTATCCCACTTACTAATATAATATGACGACCACTTTAGTGTAATGGTCAAGTTGACTATTAACCAAGAGGTCGCGGGTTCGATTCCCGCACTGTACATACATTTGTGCGCATGAACAAGTCTGTTTGTACTGGTCTCGGTGGTATATGTATTTATTTAAGTTTATTTGTAATACCACTGTTGATTCTGATATCTGTAAAACAAGTGCATAAGCTACTAACCATGTAGTCAGATCAATGTATGAGTGTTTTATTTTATTTATTTATTTAAGTTCTGCACAAACATGTGTACAATGGTGGACTTAATGCCGAGGGCATTCTCTACCAGTCAACCATAGGGCCAAGCAGAGAAAATTCAGGGGGTGCACATAAAGTAAAAGGGAAAAACAAACAATTTAACAGAAGTTATTTACGTACAAAATAAATTTATAAACATACAAACTAATTAGTTACATAAAATATTAAATATAAGTATTGTTGTGTATTTATTATACACACACACACACACACACGCTCACACACACACGCGCACAAACCCACACTTTTCAGCTTTTTTTATATTCTTTTACGTTGTCCAGGTATTGTATTAAAGATGCTTACATAGCCCATATTATCATTGTGACGAGTTCCATGAGAGTTTATAATTAAATGTATAAATAAATTGCAACGACAAGGCAGCTGGGAAGGCAGTAATTACCTTTTTGTTAAAGTAACGGTACTGGCGGTTGTGGTCTATGGTTGAAGAAATATTTAGCCTATATCATCCCACTGCTGGGCAAAGGCCTGCCCCAAATCTCTCCACCTGTCCCTGTCCATTGCCAACGTTTCCCAGTCCCGTGTTTTATGGACCAAGTCGTCACACCATCGTTTCTTGGGTCTGCCTCTTCGGCGATAGCCGTCTGTATGCACCCATTTGTTTATACAATGCTTTAAAAAATACATAGGTAATATGGATCTTTAAATGACTTGCAAACATTTTTTACCCCCGACGAAAAATAGGTGCGTTTAAGTTTGACACCTATGCCTGTTTATGTCTGTATATGCGTTTGTGTTTTTGTGTGTGTGTCTGTTTGTAGCATCGTAGCTCTTTAACGGATGGCCTGATTTCAGAGCGGTTTTTTAATTGAAAGATAATTTAATCACAGTCGTTCTTAGCTATGGCTTATCAAAATCTCTCCAGCCGGTTGGCTACAAACATGTTCTCACCGGCTGTTCATTCGGGGTTTTTTAAACTAGAAACTAAGTTTTGCTCATTAAGGTGGTGTGTTTTATCAAATTATACAATTAAGACTTTTGTAATGAAACTTCAGATAATATTTCTAAGAAAAAAAATCAGTCGATGAATAATAATTTTGAAAATTACGATCAGATATCAAATATTTATAACTGCTCAATATGATCGACTAATATCAGGGTATTTTACGAAATTTTCACATATTTCGTGTTTGAATTAACTCCTTGAGGAAGAAGAGCACAATATTGGAGACATACTTAACAATAAAGAAGGTATCTACTGTGTCTTATTACAACAACCTTATAGATGAAACACAAGTAGGTATTAAAAATATTTATTACAGTTAAATTACCAATAATCTTTTCTGGGTACTTACTACGTAACTACTTTGGTAAAAAAACATCTTGATTTTTTTTAAATCCTTTGCTGTTGTAAAATTTTAGCAGCTTATGATGTATGACCTAGCTGTATAAAACCATACTGCAATTTAATTTTTATCATAGAAATGTGTTGAGTTCATATCTTATATCTCATATTAAAGTAAAGACTATCTTAAGATGATGTCTTCAAGTCCACGCAGGTGCTTGGCTCGTGCTATTCTTTTAAGGGGAAGGCTATTTTATTGCTCGACTTATCTTGATAAATAAATAGAGGGTTATGTGTTTCAGCGAATCTGTTTCTATGTTGCCCGCTTACCCCTCTCAAAAATCGGATGATAATTTTAATATTTGCTTGCGTACGCTTTTTGTGATGTTAGAAAGATTACAACTATGCAAACATTGTTCTAAAAAATTGTACTCTAATTTTAACTCAATTTAATGTCACACTGTACCATTTGAATGTAGTTCTTTTGTTGCATGTTGCATAAAGATAATGTTTTGAACCTGCATGTGAGTATTTTAAATTTCAACATTCATTTTCCTTTTCAAATTTCATTTTAACGCGCTACAAATGCAAATAAGCTAAAATAGCTTTTTCTGGATTAAATTTTATGAATCCAGTTTTGTTCTTTTAAACTAGTGACTTCATAGCTGAGCTAGTAAAACACGTCTAGCACTAGCACGGACACTTGAGCTAAAGTCCAGAATTTTTATACAGGCAGCTGTATAATATTGCAGCGTTTTTTTACCTTTTATTGGTATGACACAGAAAAAAATGCTTTTAACGCGGAACTAGATTCTGATTTAATTTATTGTGTTAATTTTTTCTTTTTTGGCTTGTATTTTTTTTTGATTTCAATTATTTGTTTGCAATTTCTGGTGTTGTATTGTGTTAATAATGTAAAAAAACCTCACGTAGTAGGTGGCAATTAGCAACGGACTGATTTTATTTCATAAGAGAAACACTTTAGGCAAATAGTTAGGTAATTGGCACACCAATAAATAAGACTATACAACGGGTATCAAGAGATGGCAATAACAATGCATTATTTTAGTCCCTAATAAGAAAATGATAATTTCTTTAAATATTTTTTAAATTAATTTTTATTCAATTTCTAACGTACTATCGAACTTTTACACAATTAATACCGTTCCTTAATACTTCCAATTGATACTGAACTTAATTCGACGTGCCAATAACCAACCGAACCGGCTAACCTCCCCTTAACCCGTAAGAAGTCAGTCAGAAACAGGTGAGCATTGCCTCGGCCACACCTGCCTACAAGGTGGCGACGCATCTGCCTCGTTGTTGGGTTACCGAATAGCGTGAGCATCATTGTATTGTACTACTGTAGATCTATGTTATTAAAGAAAAATACTTCTAAATGTTGACCTACAAATAATGATCTACACTATAATCCCAACTAAAAAAATTATGAAGAGGAAAGCTTTGATTGTTTGTTTAAATTAAATAGACTCCAAAACTACTGAAGCGATTTAAAAAATATTTTACAAAATTCTTATACACTAATACTTAAAAAAATCTTTTCGGCTCCAGTCATCGGGGAGGAATCGAACCCCCGACCTTTGGAAGTCTGGTCAGAGCATTGGACCGGATCGAGAATTTTTTAAGTGTCATTTATGTCTTTTCGAAAATAAATAATTTAATCAATAAAAAAATATAAATATAATTTACATACATACAATTTATTCATTTAGAAATTTTCGAACTTTATTCTTTATCTTCTTTATTTATTTTTTATCTATTGTTCACCATACTGCCTTGTTAAAATAAAATATAGTTAAGGAAGAGCGGACCCCCAAACACAGGCAAATTTTGCTTAAATGGGGGCTCCAATGTACTAGTTTTAAGGCAACTTTATATCGAAATAAAAAACTTTATTATTATTATTATCTTTTCACCAATAGTTCTCCAAATATATTTACGTCTCAAGCGCAGAAGTATTGTGAATCAGTATTGCGTTGTATTCCACGACTACGACGGTACGGTTCCGATGTCACATTCAAAGGGAATCCGAAAAATTTCCAATCTACCTCCATTTTTGGTGCTGCATTCACTACTGTGGAGGTACTGGACATGGATTCACGAAACCATTTCTTCAAATTGAAATTTAATTATTACTACGGAAAATGTTATATTTTTTTATTTATTTAAAACTTTATAGCACAAGTAATGTACAAAGGGTGGACTTAATACTTAAAGCATTTTCATAAGTAACCATGTTTACAGTTTGTCAAAATTCTTGACAGACATAAGCCCCTGTAATTAATAATCTTGTTGTACTTACCTTACTTCGGAATAGTAAATCCGTATTATATGTTATTTACCTGTTACTCAATATACATTTTAATATCGAGCGTAAGACGACATACGAAATTAAGTTCTAACGTCAGATTACATCGCCTTTATTAATAAGGCGGTAAAAGACTTACTACAAATATCTAAGACAGTGTTGACAGTGACAGCCCGTTTAAATCAAATATTTCCAATATGCAGATGCTTAAGAACGGATCGAAACTTTTGTAACTACTTTATTTATTATACTCATAATTGTACCTTCCTGGAATTTCACTATTATTACACTTTATTTAAACTTTATCATAAGGTTTGTTTTAACAATACAATTTTAAAAGTAAAATATTAAATATATATACATATATATACAAATCATAAAACAATTATAAAATCCTAACCCTAGCAAGCTGCCAGCAGCGGGGCAGGGCTCAAGCTACCGACAGTTAAGGCTACAGAGAGAGAAACCTCCGGACGATGCGCGCCGTGTCCAAAAGTACTGCCTTCTGCATCTGACCCTTGACCCTACCATCCAGCGAGAGCCTCTAAAGGTGTTGATCGAGGCTCTTCGCTATTAAACCGTTCACAGACACAACTATCGGGACAATGATCGTCGAATCCACATCCCACATGGCGGTGCTAAGCTTGTCCTTCTTTTTTTCATTATTATTATTATTATTTATAATAGTCCTCCTAGCCAATTTTGACCACGGCGGCCAATCTCAACAGAGATCAGCCAACTACGCAGGAGATATTATATCATATATTATAGTGCACAAGTGTGAGCGCAATACACAAGAGCACTCACTGATCCATCACTCTCAAAGTTCGGTGAGACGGCAATCCGACATGACCGGAGAGAGATCAGGCGCAGGACCAACAGCTTAACGAGCGCACCGAGGCACGGGGGTGCAACACCGCCAACTTGCCGACTCTGAGCTGTTTTTAAAAGATTCATGGCAGAAAATCATCAGTTCGAGATTATTATTATTATTTATTTATTTAATCGGACAAACCAAAGATCCAAGTATTATCTTGGACACTATATATATACCTAACACTATATACCTAATTAGTAATAACTATCTTTTTTACACAAACACGTATTTTGACTATCCATTTCTTCTTACATCCGCGTGCAAGGATGCAATACTATCCGGCAATTTTAGACGCAGCGCGACGGTGTTCGCGGTATGTATGCAATGCTAGGAGGGGACTAGTTCATATTATATTCATACAGTTCGCGCCTTTGATGGTAGCCAACTTTTTTTGAGTTTATGAATTGACAGCAGTAGGTGATTTACTCGTAGTACGGAAGAAATTAAAAAAAAAAAGTTTTTTTATGCGTAAAAATTGATAAATTCAATTTTATAACAGGTTTGCGTTTGGATAAGTAATTACGGTGGCTAGCTCGTCACGGTGAACACTGCGATGTCATATCCTCTTGTAATACGGGCGGTTTTGCAATGAAACTGGATAGCCTGACGTGCTGGCCGCTGTATTTTAAAATGAAAATTGTAAGAGATCATTTTGATGACCTATCTAAATTTTAATGTTTGTCTTTGGAATGAACGTTTGAAAAGTACGCAGTACAGCGTGGTCATTCTTGGATTATGAAATGTTATGTTGATATATTTGTTCGTTGTTACTATTACTTTCTTATATCCGTGTAATAGCTAATTAATATTTTGTACGCCTATAACGGCAAGACATAGTGAAACCATGATGTCATCTTCATCACCATCTGTATAATACCACTTGTGTCTATCAAATTGATGATTTGAATTTGAATTTTGCCTTTCTTCGAAAAACAACGTCTGTCAATAGTTATTTCTACGTTTTAGACAGTAGGTTTATCTATCACAAAAAACACCCATTCAAGTGGAAAAACACCAACCGTTACAAATGGAGAAACTCTATTAATCGTCACTTTCCTCACCTAGAACAATGGTGACCCACGCCGGGAATCGAAGAGCCATTGTTGATTGGAAACGCACTCTTCGGGTTGAAGACCTGTTGCCACCATTGGTTACACATTGTGTTTTAGCGGAACGGGGTTCGATTCTGATGTATCGTTAGGCAACACTTTGGTGTAAGCTTAAAATTGACTGCCTCGTTGGTGTAGAAGCGAATTTTTCGTCTCACATTTGAGAGGTCCTAAGTTGGATCCCAGAAACTCTTTCCCAGAGATTGGGAAGTTGGCGGTGTTGCACCCCCTTGCATCGGTAAGCACGTTAAGCCGTTGGTCCTACGCCTGATCTCTCTCCGATCATTTTGGATTGCCATCTCACCGAACTTTGAGAGTAGGGGATCGTTAGGTAACAATTTGGTGTTATGCTTAAAATTGACTGCCTCGTTGGTGTAGTGGCGAATTTTTCGTCTCATATCTAAGAGGTCCTGGGTTGGAATCCCAAAATTGTTTTGAGATTTTCTTTCAGAAACAACTTGGAATCGGGAAGTTGGCGGTGTTGCACCCCCTTGCATCGGAAAGCACGTTGAGCCGTTGGTCCCAATTATTTCGGATTGCTATGTCACCGAACTTTGAGAGTGAATGAACAGAGAGTGCACTTTTGTATTGCACTCACACTTTTGCACTATAATATCTCCTGCACAGTTGGCTGATCTTGGTGGAAATCGGCTAGGAGGAACTTTAAATGGTTAAGAAGTTGACTATTAGCCCAAGAGGTAGCGGTCTATTCGTTCGGTCTAGTCATTATATGAATATATTTAAGTTCATTTGTAATACCACTGTTGATTCTGATTTCCAGCTGAGCCAGATGCTCCAGCTTCAGCAGAGCAGCAGTCCGGCAGAATAGTACCACGGCGAAGGACCACGGCAAGTAGGAGATAGCAAAATTTGTTCTCTAAATACTAGTGGTTAGTTCAATCAACCTTAGTTTTATTCATTGTAGTTGAATAAACTAGTAGGTGAGTAAATTGTAGGTGAATCGTTTGTTAGTTCAATCAAACGTAGTTTTATTAATCATAGGCGAATGAACCAGTAGGCGAGTCAACCGTAGGTGAGTTAACAATAGGTGAAATAACCGTAGGTGAATCGTCCGTTAGTGATTTCGTCCATTAGTTGAAACAAAAATTGGTGTTACGACCTTTATGCAAGTGAAGCGGTAGGTGTTTGATTTGATTGATAATAGTGATAGATAAGTACCAAGCTTAGTTGAAATGATAAGTTACCTTAGTTTTAATTAAACTCAAGAAAATGCTCGAACACAGTCTGAGTCGAGCCTTAAAGTAACTTTGCATGCTACGACCATTCAAATTTTATTTTGTTTTCTCTGGAATTATGTTTAGAAAACATTTAAAGCTGAAAGTGCACAAAACAGAGCTTATCTTCAAAGCTTATTCAAAAATTCTGTACATTCTTTTTTATGTAACGAAACAGTTTCAATTTTAAATATGTAGGTATTCACAAAAACATTCAACAAATTGACATTCTATTCCACTCCCTCTTACGTCCCTACCTGATCAATAAGGAAGGAACTTCTTTATTTCAGCGAGATTATAAAACCGTGTCAACAGAACGTGATTGCAAAACAACATTAAGGTTTGTTTGTACTGATAAAGCTTAATTTTGCTATTGTATTAAGCTTTAATTAAAATAAAATAAGGAAGATATTTTAGACGGATCAAGGATCTTACTTTCCGAGGATCTGGTGATCTTGAAGGATCTCACATGCATTAATTACTTACCAACTTAATAGTTTAAAGGCTTATTTTTCAACAGTCAGATAAATAGTTATACTGTTAAAATTATAAGATAAGATAAGAATTTCTTTATTGCGGTTCACAGGTTACATTAGTTGTAACAATTTAGATAATATAGATATATAATATAGGCTGACTGAATTTAGCATGGTATTCGGTTTGACCTTCTGCATTATCAAGTATGATATTTCAAATCGGCAATCTTGGAATTTTATCAGACTGTTAGCGCTATTTGTCTGTTGAAAAATCGGCACTTATTTTAAGTGAAAGGTAAGAACATTGAAAAAAAAAACAAATTAGTGCAAAAAAATTTAGAAAACAATTTCGATGACCTTTTTTAAAGCCTTTGTTTCCACAGAAAAGCTGAACATAATTTTCCATTCAATATATGTTCATGGTATTAATTTATATAACTACAGGAATGAACTATCTCTCCTGTCTCAGTAATATTGTGTTCTTACCATGTGTACCATCCTTATTATGTATACGTAATAATGTATGTTTATGATTTTTATGTATTTTTTTTTTGTATTTTATATCAGTAATTATTTTAGTTTGTATGCTTAAAAATTCCTCTAAGTACGTAAATAACTTGAATACATTGTTTGTTTTTCCTTCTTATTTTATGTGCACCGCCTGAATTCTTGGACCTATGATTGACTGGTAAAGAATGCTTTCGGCATTAAGTCCACCATTGTACACATGTTTGTGCGGAACTTAAAAATATAAATAATTTTACTATCAGACTGACTAGAGCACGACTTTTTCATGCTGCAAGCTGCTTTTCATGCTGCTATTTTCCAAGCTGAAACGCGAGTTCAAAGGACTTTTCTCAGACATTCAGATATTGCATACTTCAGAGTCAGCTCAGTTATTTATTGATTAGCATGGCTTTGGTGTCTTATTTCTGTCTAGCGTTTTCGATTGCACCCTTCATAGCTTTGTTGAGTTATATCGATTAAAATTAGAGTAGAAGAGCATGACTAAAAATTATTTATTTCTAACGGGTGTTATGAGTTTGACACACTATTCTGTTTGTATGTGGCATCTTAGCTTCCGAACGGATGGACCGATTTTAGTAAGGTTTTTTTAATTAGAAAGATTCAATTTGCCTTATTAGAGCATGACGTGTTTGTTTGTTTATTTATTTATTTATTTTAGCTTTATTGCAAAGCAATACTTTATACAAAAGGTGGTCTTAACGCCGTAGGGCATTCTCTACCAGTTATACCTTTGGACTAAGCAGAAATGATTAATGGGCGGTGCGATAAAATAAATAAAAGAGAAAACAAAAAAAATAAGAATAATATGACACATAAGATTAAATATACAATATATATATATATATATGATTACATATTTAAAATACACATAATATATACAAATATACACTAAATAAATAAACTAATTTGACGAATTGTTAAAGAAAGATCTATAATGACGGTTGCGATAAAGAAAGTGGGTGCAAATGAGCGAATGAGTTTGTTGTTGAATGTTGAATGTTTTAGTTCAATTGGATTTAGTATAAGAGTTCAATTTATACTAATTATGTTTATGTGAATGTAGCTCTGTCTACAGAGCGGCGACCACGATACGACAATTGAAATTCTGTCTGCTACGCTCTCACGCATATAATGCTGGATAGATTTGGATGAAATTTTATACACATACAGAATGTTGACGACCATGTATGTATATCGATTTCATCGCAATCTGTTTAGTAGTTAAGGCATGAAAGCGTAACAGTCAGAGAGTCAATTGTCGTCGCTTCCACGCCTAATAAATAATAAATAAATATTTCACAACCATCACACCAATTCTCTAGTCCCAAATTAAGCTACGAGGCTTGTGTTATGGGTACTAGACAACGGATAAACATACTTAATTTTTTTTTTTGTATATAAATACATATTATACATAGAAAACACCCATACTAGTACAAACACACGTGATCATGCACACATATGCTTGTACTGTGCGGGGTACGAACCGCGACCCTCGGTTTCAGAAGTCCGACAAGTAGACCACTGCACCAAACGGTCGTCAAATTACCAACGCCTAAACTACGAGTTATTTCAAATTATCGCGTCTGACTGAAACATGGATCTACGCCGAGAACATTTTAGCGCTATGATTCTAAATGTCGCCTGTAACCGGACGAATCGTACGATAGACTTAAAATGAAATTTAGTGATGAGGGCCCTCCCAAAGCAATTGTTCATGTTGGTATAGCGAATTCAAGCGTGGTCGTTTAACTTTGGGGAATGAAGAAAGAAGTGGTCGCTTTAACGGCTGGTACAGAAGAAAACGTGCTAGCAGTGAAAAATTTAGTTCAAGACAACAAGCGAGTTACGTATCAAGAGCTTCAGCACATAATGCAGATTGGATCAGGATGCGTAAACGACATTTTACACAACCATCTTCGCGTGATGCGGATAGTTCCACGTTGGGTGCCGCACAACCTCACGGAGGCACAAAAACAGGCCCGGGTTAAATGGTGCCGTGTCATGATAGATGGAGGATGCATGATGGATGCAGGCTCGCCTTATCGGGTTGATGACGTCGTTACAGGTGATGAATCCTGGATTTCTCAGTACGATACTGAAATTAACACAATTACGGACAGTGTGCCAGACATATTTATTGTTATAACATCTATAGGCGTGCCGTGTTCGTTAATGTGTTAAGTGCCAGTCAACGGTTTGGGTATTTTAAATTATAAAAATACAGGCCCATATTATAAATACCTTACAGACTAACATAAATACAAATAATAATTCAAAACGAAATAAAACCTACCAAAGAAAAGCGATGGGAAGATTTTAATCGCCCGTCTTTTTCAATTTATAACCGGCTACTTAGTATGAATTCCATTTTGGGATCAAAGAATCATCAACGCCGAATGGTAAACTACCAAATGCTTGCCAGAAGTTTTTTCTGTTGTGAACAACAGGCGGCCAATCACAGGGCTCCGTGGGTTACTGCTTCACCACGACAACTCGCCCGCGCACACCGCGCTCAAATCAATGGATTTCCTGGACAGCACGCCGGTTAAATTTTTATTTTATTTTTATTTTATTTTATTACAAGATTCACAGCTCTAATAAAGCATTTATGTTTCAACTTAATAACTTAACTTACAACCAATAACGAATCTACATTTTAATTTACAATTTTTATAATCTACGACAATCATTAATAATATAATCTTTAATTAATAAGTGGGTTTATACTTTTAGGTCATCCTCACAGCACTGATTAAGCACCGTGTGACATCTTTTTATTCCCAAAAATAAAATAAAAACAGCTCAAAGGAATACAATTTGCGTTTGAGCAGTGAAAATGAAGTGTCTGCAGCGGACTGGAAAAAGTGTTTTAAGAATTAGTTTAGACGTATGAAACTTTGTATTGAGGCTAAGGGAGAGTACTATGAAGCAATTATATTTATTATCGCAAAACTTTCTGAGTGTCCCACGGATATCAATGTCTAACATAATTTTTTTCTGAAACATTTTGAACTTTTAAGTCCTCAAAGACAAAATGCTGTTTTGCGGCAACACTTAGCTTAAGATTGGATATGTGTTATAGGAAATTTATTTTACCGAATTCCACGCACATAAAGCAGCCGGCAAAGAGCTAATATTATCAGTTCATTTAGTTTCCTTTATGCTGTTAACTAGCATGTTTCTTTATCCTGTTTCGCATACGAAGTCACGTTAACTTGCTAGTCTAGGTACCCTTTAATTGTATAAATACACTAGCTGGCCCGGCAAACGTTGTTTTGCCATATAAATGTTAAGGGTGGACGACCCTTATCACTAAGGGGTATGAAAAATAGATGTAGGCCGATTCTCAGACCTACTCAATATGCTCACAAAATTACATTAGAATCGGTCAAGCCAAGTTTCGGAGCAGTACGAGAACGAACATTGTGACACGAGAATTTTATAAATGAAGATTATGTTACAGTTTATGTCTCTGTTACCGTCTGTTGACCAGTTGTAACTAACACATTTGTAAATAAGATCACATCAGTCTACCCAATTTTATTGCAAAACCGCCCTTATAACAACTGGCTACAAAGCTGCAGCGTTTATCCTGATCTGCTGTCATGTGTACAATAAATTTGTCGCTATACACCTACGCACATAATTAAAAATAATTTCCCAAATAGAACATTACACGGTTGGCGTAAAATACGCACGTGCGTTAAGCCCTCGAGCCCACTCGCTAACGCGGAAACGGAAGTCGCTCGTTTCCCGCCAAAAACGCGCGTGAATTTTTTCTCGTGTCGTGTCTCGTGACGCTTATGCCGTTATGGCGGCGCTTCCGGTTGGATTTCCTGCTGTCTGGGCTGCCAACGGTGAGAAATGTTTGCCCTGGATGGAGGGAGAAAATTGATAGAACTATTTTTTATTCTAAATGCTTTTTAGTTTCTTGTTCGTCGATTTCATTTCAAAATAATTACTAACGTACTTTAACTACGAACTGTTTTTAGTGTAAGAATAGCGGCGTTAGTTTAAATTAAAATATCTTATGACGTCACGTTGTGACGTAAAAAGCCCCAACTTCGTAACTTTAAGCTACGAATTTGGAATTTGGATATTATTTCTGACTTATTGATACAAATATACTAATACATAATTATTGGATTCTCTTACTGACGGACTTATTACATTTTGCTTTCGATATAACGATTGTTTGTCTTATGTCATGTACCTGGTGAATTCTAAGCATTGGAAAGTGTGATAATCTCAAACTCTTTGATTTTCTTTGTTTTGATTATATGCTTAAAACAAATCATAAATTAACATCACCAAAATGATCAATCGTCTTCCAAAAGTATGGAAATGATTTCCCCGAAATCAGGGAGAAACTTCCTAAATTGGTAACCCTGCCCTACTTAAGACGTCACTGCGAGTAGGGAGTCAAAAGGGAAAATTATGTGTCGTATGTGTGAAGATGACATAACAGGTGTAAAGATGTACCTAATTCTAATTTATGTGCTATTTGGTTTCGTAAATACGGCTTATGTGATAACAGGAAATTAATGATCAGAATGGGAGCGTTAAACACCCTTATTAATAGACTAAATGACACCACCAATCGTTGACATACTCTTTATCTGTCGAAACGGTCTGCCTTCATAGATTTTGTATGGCAATACAAAAACGTGACGTCACAGTAGTTTATCAGTAACCGAAGTCAATTGACCGAATATTTATTGAATTTTGTGTGTTTAAAAATTGATTTCTACAGCTTTTTGGAAAAATACTGGTTGTATTAACTTCATAGGGACTATGTTCTTTAAACGCCATAGTCCTTAAAATATTTAAGATAGGTGTCATCGTGCCTATTGTTTATACATCTTATGTATCATCATCATCATCATATCAGCCTGTTGCAGTCCACTGCTGGACATAGGCCTCCCCCAAGGAGCGCCATCAGTCAGGTCATCTTCCATCTAGCCGGGGGGCGACCCACACTACGTTTACCTAAGCGTGGTCTCCATTCGAGAACCTTCCTGCTCCACCTCTCGTCAGTTCTGCGACAGACATGGCCAGCCCACTGCCACTTCAGCTTGCTACATTTTTGGACAACATCAGTTACCTTAGTCTTATGTCGTATGACCTCGTTCCGGATCTTTTCCCTCAATGAGATCCCCAACATAGACCTTTCCATAGATAGCACGCTGAGTGACGTGCAGTCGGTGAGCCAGCTTTACTGTCATGTTCCACGTTTCGGCTCCGTAGGTTAAGTAAGACTGGTAAGACGCATTGGTTAAACACCCGGCTTTTCAGGCACTGCGGCAGGGTCGACGTGAAGATATGACGCAATTTCCCAAATGCCGCCCAGCCAAACTGCACTCTTCTGGCGATTTCCCGCTCGAAGTTGTCTCTACTGAGCTGTAGCACTTGCCCAAGGTAGACGTACTCTTGGACAACCTCGAGCGTAGTGCCCTCGACAGAAATTGGTTCCGGGATGACATGATTGTTGAACATTACTTTTGTCTTGTTCAAATTCATCCCAAGCCCCACACGTCTCGAGGCAGCATTGAGGCTGTGCAGCATTTTTTGCCAATCCTGCAGCGGTTCTGCCATAATAACTATGTCATCGGCAAAGCGAAGATGCGTAAGATATTCGCCATTTACATTGATGCCCAGTCCGTTCCAATCCAGCGTCTTGAACACATCCTCCAGCGTGGTGGTGAACAGTTTTGGAGATATAACATCTCCCTGTATAACACCTCGAAGCAACTGGATGGGTTTTGTTCGGTGTTTTTTTTTTTTGCCAAACCAGACATTTGGCAACCTTTCAATACTCACCTGATGGTAAGCGACGATGCGACCGAAGATGGATCATGTCTGGCTATTAACAGCCTATTCACTCTTTTCTTGAAAGCATCCAAATCATAATGTTTTGTACTTGGACGGACATTGATGCCATACTGTACAGGCTTCTTAGCACCTTTACGTACCGCCAATCGACTTGGCATCGCTGCAAGGATTCCAGAACAGTCCAGGTTTCGGCCGAGTCGAAGGCTTTCTCGTAGTCCACAAAGGCCAGACACAGGGGCCGGTTATACTCTTCGGACTTCTGTATAACCTGCCGCACCGTGTGAATGTGATCCATGGTACTGTAACCTTTGCGAAACCCAGCCTGTTCCGGTGGCTGGAAAGCGTCAAATCTTGCGGAAAGACGGTTTGTGATGACCCTCGAAAACAGCTTGTAAACGTGACTCAGGAGCGTGATTGGTCTATAGTTTTTCAGGAGACTTTTGTCTCCTTTCTTAAAAAACAATGCCACCACGCCCCTACTCCACGCTTCCGGAGTTGTCCCATTGGCTATGACGGAATTAAAGAGCCTCTTAAGTTCGCCGAGCACAGGTTGGCCCGCAGCTTTTAAGAGCTCAGATGTGATTCCGTCTTCGCCAGGAGCCTTCCCATTACTAAGCTGTCCGAGGGCCGCCTCAATCTCATCCTCCTCCACGTCTGGGAGGAATTTGTTACACATCTTATAAATAAATAAGTTCATATCGGCAGCCTAACTAAGATTTGGAAGAACTGGGATTCGTAGTAGAACGATTTAATTTTCACCTATCTTGATCTACTTTCTTAATAATGTAAGCATTATTTGTATGAATAATACATTTTGTACCTTCTTCTAACGGAAATTGCCACTTTTATGAACAAATCATATATTCAGTAATAGTATATTTTAAAATATAAATTTAATAATATACTTACCTATTTATTGTTATAGTCAGAATAAATCCTCGTAATATTTTGTTCGGAACCGCTCACTCCGGACATCTGGGAAACAAGCAGCGCCCCCAATTTCTTTAATATGAAAATCGTAAAAATGGCGGGGGTAACTGTAGTTTGAAGTACGATTCATCATTTGAGTACCGACTCTGGTAGAAAGCGGTTGTTTCTAATAGAGACAAGGCAATTTTAAAAGGTTGTGTTTAAATATTTATAAATCAAGTGTTTAAAGAATAAAAGTGTTATTAAATTAGAAGACTGGTTTTTTTTCTTACGATCAACGTTCCTTTTCGACCTGAGCTATCAATAAGAACTGATGTCATATTACTTGCATTTTTTTTTGCCGTCATGAAAATACCCACCTCCAGCGGTGGTGGCGATGGGTTATTTGGGACTCCCAAACTTGGTAGGAGCTCGTATACCCTGTAAAACCAGACCATGAACTCTTAGATTAGTGCGGCTCGCCATGTAAGATGAGCTGGTTGCATGCGACCACGGTCCCGGCCCTGTCTGTGGCTCGTGGCATCACGCTATTCGCGGAAAGTGGTGGACGCCCTGACATTTCTTGCAGCGTAGAAGATCAGTTAGCTCATTGTAGTGGTAAGTAGCGTGAAGGGTTGATGGCCGTTGAGGCAGAAAAGTTTAGGATTACAGAACATTTAACCGGAATCCCAGCGAAGTCAGTCACCGACATGATGGTCTGTCGACCATCGACATCCTTCAAAGTCAAACTAAATCTCAAAATCAAGGCCTATGTTTGGTCACTGGACGTCTTACGGTTGATTTTGATGATCATAAGACACTTGGTCTGTTAAAATGTCTTAGTAATAATATAGCCTTTGAGCGAATTAAAAAACATAGATACTTTCCTTTTGATCTCAGAGAATGAACACGGCAGCCAAAATTCTGTTGGCTCGTATTTTTATTAATAAAAGTTAAGAGAGCATTTAGTTAATAAAAATGACCGCTTGAGCAAACAATTATTATAATGGAATTTTGTTGACATTGCTCTCACGGAAAAAGGCTTGTAAACCGAGTAATTAATCTACGTTACTAAGGGAAGATTTTCCTCAAGAAAAACTTTTACAAACACTTTGAGGCTTGTTTTCCAGAGAGACGAAAGGTTTTTTTTTAAGTTTTTTAGTTTGTATTAAGTTTATAAATAACTTCAATGTTTGTTTTTTTTACTTGATAATGGCTGCGTCTCACAAAGCCATTAGGAAAAAACCTTAAATGTTTTCAAAATGAAATGAAAATAAAATAAATAAATAAAAAGTCAAGGTAAGCTGTTCCAACATTTTATGTTCACAGAGTTCAACAACTTTGTAAGGTAAAAACTAACTTTCCAGTTAAAAAAGCCCCAAACCGGCCACATAAACAGCTCATGAGCTTCAACTTCGACGACCGCTTGGTGCAGTAGTCTATATGTCAGACTTCTAAAACCAAGGGTCGCGGGTTCGATCCCCGCACAGCACAAACATATGTGTGCATGGACATGTTTGTTTGTACTGGTTTGGGTGTTTTCTATGTGTAATATGTATTTATTTACAAAAAAAAAGTATTCAAGTATGTTTATCCGTTGTCTAGTACCCATATCACAAGCATCGTAGCTTAATTTGGGACTGGAGAATTGGTGTGATTGTTGTGATATATTTATTTATTAACTTCAACGGAGGAGCGGATTTCATAGAAACACAACGGATTTCATAGGATCCATAGAAACACAGTGTTTGGGAGCTACGTATGATGCCGCATACAGACATTTACAAACAGAATAGGGTATATAATATAGATAGGGGGGATATGGGGAGAAGGGGAGATAGGGGATAGAATAAGGTTCAAACTTATATTCTCTTTTTCGTCAAGTTAGAAACAACTTAAATTTAATCAAAAATGCTATGTCCAGTTTAACTTGGGCTTAAAAATCCGCTTTCTCTTCCGCTCAAACATAACAGTGCTATTGCGCAGAAAACAACCTAGCAAAAAGACCCGTGTAAAACTATGGTTTAAAGGAAGTGTTTTTTTTTTGTTGAAAACCATCACTCCGCTCAGTGGAAAGCGACTCCTAACTTCTGTGTGGGTGTTCAAAGATAGTAATTAGCAAATGTACCAAAACGAAATCAAAACCAATCTTGTTACATGTTTAATCTCAGCCAAACTACTACGGCAGCTACCTAAAACTATTATACAGAACAATTTTCTCATTAGAACTCACCTTGCTATTATCTCACACACACAAACGGAGCAAACGCGTTGCCGCAGGTAAACTAAATCATAGCATCGTATAGTTACTACGGGCCGTATTTATAGAGCAAACTTCGTATTTCATTTTTATAATTATTAATTTTATTTCAACTTTGTACTAGGGATGGTTTTACAATAAAATTATACAAATCATAAAAATATTATAAACCCTAGCAAGCCGCCAGCAGCGGGGCAGGGCTCAAGCTAACGACAGTTAATGTTACAGAGAGGGAAATCTATTTAATATTTTTGACGTGACAACGTCTTATAAATTGGTTTGCCGGCTGACACTTCAAGAAACTGCGTTACGCTCCGCTCACGTTCCGCGCTCACAATGAGAGCGAGTGAGAGGCACGCGTCCCTTCGACTCGGGCATGGTTAGCCCGCCTAAGAGCGAGTGAGACAGACATAAAAAGTGAAAGGCACGCGTCCCTTCCACTCGAGCACAGTTAACCCGCCTAAGAGCGAGAGAGACAGAGCGAGAGAGAGAGAGAGTGAGAGAGATAGGCATACACACCGGTTCATGTTATACGAATGAATATTCACATTAAAATTATTTTACCACTCAAAGTCGTTGTCACGTAAAACTTTCGCCCGTATACCGACTTTACAGGCAACCAATTTTTTTATTTTTTTATTTATCTTCCCTATGTATTATTTTTATTTTATTTTAGAAACCAACAGCTTATTACGGTAAAACATATGCAGAGTATGTACTTATAAGTAAAAAAAAACAATAAAAGGTTTCCTGAACATATAAAAGCATATGACGCAGAGCGAATTCAGTGATGTATGATTACACAGGTATATACGACAGCGCGTCTAGGAGCAAACACTGCAGAACATTAATCGCATGTGATGAGGGTGTTTTTGCAACAACAATGAATAACCTGATGCGCTGTCGCAAATGTTGCTCATATTTTTTTATACAAAATAAAATATGAAAGAAAATCAATGTACAAAAAAACATTACATATTAAAATGTTTAGTTTAGGTGCAAACATAAAGCAGTTTCAATTAATGGTTTTACCAAAATTGAGACAGAATACCACTAAATGGTGGTGAGCGAGCAAGACGAAGCATCGCTGCTCGCTTCGGTTAGGTACCGAAACAAGCGCCGAGAATTTTGTCTAACAATTGTTACTCGAAAGTCAATATTTAGATATACAGGGTGTAAAAAAAACCTTAACGAAGCCGAATACCACATATTCTACCAATTGTTACGATCATTTATTTCCTTTACACCATACCTGGGAAGTTAACGGTTACTGAGATATTGATGGTTAAAGTTTGAAAAAAAATTGATGATTTTAACAGAAATGACTTCTGTCCGTTATAACTTAAGATTATTCTAAAGAAATATGATACAAATTTTCACTAGTTCTTTCATAAAAAGCCTCTAAATGGCACACTCCGCAATGAACAGCGAACACTCGAACCGAACCGCGTCGCGGCGGCGTAAAGCAACACGCCCCGCGGTGACTTTCCTGCGTGCGCGCTGTACATTGCGGGTTAGAATAACATTATTTTTTTTGATGTCAAAAAATAAAAGTTGTTTCCCAGCCAAAATTTATTTTGCATACGATTTGGTTTGATGTACTGAACGCGTGGTTGACGGCTTCGTTAAGGTTTTTTTTACACCCTGTATAATAATAATAAATTATTTCAGATCCAAAGAATCCATACAATGTTGTTAGTTTAAAATCAATAATACTTAAAATTCCTTTGTCCTACAGGATCCTTAAGTCTATCAGAAAAAATCGGAACCTGCCGCGAGTTAACTTGAAACAGCGCCATCTCGTAGTAGTGTGAGGAACTAATCTGACTTAATCGAAATGGTTCTTGTTTTTTTAGTATATGTTTGTTTTCTTTGGTTCATAATTTTCGGTACGTAGTGTTACAAGTTTACTTAATCTAAGGCATACCTACACGACCCTTTTTTCTGCAACTCGGTCCAATGTTTAAAGATAAGACAATAATACTCGTAACAACTCGTTTCCGATCAAAACAAATGGATATAAAATTTCTTATTTTGAGGCTTTTTCTATGAATACGGCGCCATATCCTGTCCGCGCAACCGGTATAGTGACCGGTAGCTTTTTGTTTAGACTGCACTATAGATCACTACAGTTTACTATAATATAGTTAAGTATGAGAACCTCGTTTTCTAGTAAACGGTTGTAGGGAATTGGTTGGTGATAATCGTAAGGTTACATTATAAGACTCTTCATTGCTCACCAAAAAAATAAAACAATCAAATAATTTTTTGATGGAACCACCCGTTACTTTGCGGAAATCCTTGAATTAAGCTGAAAAAGAGAGTTACTTTGCTTTAGAAATTATCAATTATTCCATGAACAAAGAGAGAGCGGTTACTCCTATCACAAGCATAACCTGCTTAACAGGAGTTTCCCTTCATAATTATACTTAAAATAAATAAATCTTAAAAAAAACACTCACGACGACGGCGTACCCAAATACATCCAACTGTAACCAGTTGAACAGAACTAGAGCTGTAAGTCGCAGGACTTACAATACAACTCACAACGTGACACTGAAGATGCACCTGGAAACACAACACTGACACCAACAAAACACTCGACGCGTTTCGCCACTGCACGTGGCATCCTCAGGAGATGTTGTCGCTTCGACAGACTACAGTCGCTCGCGACACTTTGTAAGTCCCGCGACTTCCAGCTCTAGTTTTTTCAATTGGTTACAGTTGGATGTATTTGGGTTCCTGCGCTGGCGTCGTTTAGTGGAAATTAAAAGCAAAATAATTATCTTTTTTAGCTTTAGAACAAATTTAGAATATAACTTGGATCTTGAAAGAAATTTGTGAATAAGTTTTTACTAGCCAGTCATGATACATCCAAGGCTACATTGTGACTTACCAACAGGTGAGATTATGGTCAAATATCTAGAGTTCAATAAAAAAAAAATAACAACGTACAATGTGGGCGATCTTGTCGCTAAGTACGATCTCTTCCAGACAACCTTTGGGTAAAGTAATAATACTAGAAATAGAACAAATAGGATGTCTATTTGTCTGCGTGATATAGCGAAGACAAATGATTCCAAACGTTTTACGTACCATCGTTTTTGTCCATCGGTTTAGCAATGTTACATTGTCTAGAGGCTCTAGGTGCCTATTGCGACGTTGATTCTGCTCAATAGCAGTTCTTCTTTCAAAAAATTAACAAAATTATGATCAGCAGCCCAGTGCCGTGGAACGATAAACTAAATAGGGCCTTGTATCTCAGCAATTTAATATCCCGTCAGTATTTGCTGATTACAGCATGTAGCGGTACAGCATTTCAGTGGACATTTCTGTAAATGCCCTCACAATCCGGTACCATTCGGTAGCGGGTCGTAGGAAGTAATAAATGACTTGATTCGATTTATGTTGGAGGAAAAGATGGGCAGTTAGGCTGCTTGCACACGGGTGATTACAGTTGAAGTTAGGGAAATACCTTTTAGAAAACGATAACTGTCTGAGTCTAGAATCAAACCCGGGTCTATCGACTTTTTGGGCTATGTAGCCTATTACACAATTGAAATATTGGAATTTCAAAATGATTCAAAGCAATAACAACTGAGTTTCTTATATTAAAGAGTTATCTAATAATGCGCACGATTAAAAATAAATAAAAATAAGATACAACATAAAATTTTAAGCCATTTTAAAACAAATATGCTTATAACATTTCATATTATAAGCATATTATTTAGTCAAATGATACTGTTTTGGTTTTACTTGTGAGTCTCTTGGCTCTTGCTTTGAATTCCCGGACAGGTCAAATTCTTTATTTGTTTTTGATTTCCAAATATGTACCTACAAGTGCTTAAGCGCAGTATACCAAACCAAAACTTCACAGAGCTTATAAGTATGGCTGATAGATACTGCCTTAAGGCGTTAAGTTCACCTTTTTTACAAAGTTTTGTTATGCAACTATTACAATTCAGGAGGCTTTTATACTTTCCCTTCCTTGAAATCTATATTCAGCAGAGAACTTCCTGCAGCTTACCATGTTGTGATCATCTCGTCCCATCAGCTTTTATAGCCGTCCCACTGCTGGGCGCAGGCCTCACCTCATACATTGTTCCGATGTTAACGATGTTCCACTGATACGAACCAAGCACTTCTCATCTATATTCCTGATGCGCACTACAAAAGAGTGGAACTCGCTACCTGCGTCAGTGTTTCCCTGCAATTACAACCTAGGAAATTTCAAAGCTAGAGTGAACAGGCATTTTCTGGGTAAGCTCGCTCCATCGTAGACTCAGTCTTTGCATCGTTGGGCTTGGTCTTGGGTCAAGAGCAAACCTATCCCAAATTAAAAAAAAAATACATGGAGTGGTACGAGTGATACTCCATCACGCAGGCTCAGTGCGGATTGGTATTATTTTCAAGCATTTTGGTTTAATGGTCAAGAAGTTGACTATAACCAAGAGGTCGCGGGTTCGATCCCCGCACTGTACAAACATATGTGTGCATGAACATATCTGTTTGTACTTTTCTGGGTGTTAAATGTATTCATTTAAGTTTATTTGTTATATACTATTGATTCTGATATCTGTAACACAAGTGCTTAAGCTACTTACCACGGAGTCAGATATTTATTTATTTATTTTCTAGCGGACACTGCAGACGTTGCCCTGCTCGTGGATTTTTTCAACATAAAAGTCATCCCCGTAACTTATGGAATATCATTAAAAAAATACTTAATAGGTCTAGGCGATCTTCAGTTGTTTATTTATTTATTTTACATTTTTGGAAGACTTACAGCTAGAAAGATGCTTAATAATAGTTTATATAAAAAGAAGGCCATTTATATGTCTCCACTGATAGAATTTTGTGCACTTCATCATCAGCCTTTATACGTCCCACTAATGGGCACAGGCCTCACCTCAACTATGAGGTGGTGCGAGCCATACTCCGCGGGCTCAGTGCGGATTGGTGGAAGGGTGTGTGTAAGGTAGGTGACTAACCTTACTGTCAGATGTTATTAAGCCGACCGAGGGCCTCTGACCAGGCTTAACGACTAATATCTATCGATATTAACCGGGACCAACAGCTTAACGTGCCTTCCGAAGCACGGAGATGCTTGTAAATAGACGTCACTTTTATAGTCAGAATGGTCACCCATCCCAAACATGACCGCGCCTTAGGTCGCTTAACCATTGGTATCACTACCAAGGCGCTGCAACCACTGCGCCACAAGCACCTCTTACCAACACCTGTTTATTACTCTATTTTCTGTCGATCGCCCAAGGTTCACTTTATACTAAGCACTCATAGTGTCCAGCCAGCCTTATGTACTACACGGAACACACTCAAGTAACAAGTTACCAAAGTAAATAAGGAATAAAACTATCAACGGTGTAGTTCATAGCAATTTTATTAGAAAAGGAAAAGCTTGTTGTATTTATGGGCCGCAATATACCACTCGCGGTGGAGTTATTGCCCAGTTTCCTTGGATGACTGTACTTGGATTTTTTTTACTAAGTAACGTTGTATTGTTGGGTTAATTATTATGTCTCTCTTTTTATTCGGTCCTATTACTTAAGTTTTGTATTGAAATGAAATGAAATGGTTACAATAATGATATCACACGTACACCTACGGAGCCGAAACGTGGAACATGACAGTCAAGCTGGCTCACCGACTACACGTCACTTAGCGTGCTATGGAAAGGTCTATGTTGGGGATCTCATTAAGGGATAAGATCCGGAACGAGGTCATACGATATAAGACTAAGGTAACTGATGTTGTTCAAAAATGTAGCAAGCTGAAGTGGCAGTGGGCTGGCCATGTCTGTCGCAGAACCGACGAGAGGTGGAGCAGGAAGGTTCTTGAATGGAGACCACGCTTAGGTAAACGTAGTGTGGGACGCCCCCCGGCTAGATGGACAGACGACCTGAAGAAGGCAGCTGGTAGTGACTGGATGCAAAGGGCAGGAGATCGTGCGCTGTGGCGCTCCTTGGGGGAGGCCTATGTCCAGCAGTGGACTGCAACAGGCTGATATGATGAATGATATCACAAGCACGTACAAGCTCAGCATTGTTTGTCTAGTCAGACATGCAAATATAAACAGAGGTGTTTTATATATAACAAACAATTTCGGTGAATTACACATTATATTAAAAATTTCAAGGTCAATCTCGCATTAAATACAATAATAATAATTTCAGTAGTTTAAAAATAATGTTTAAGAAATTACAAGCTAAAAAATCATTACATTTAATTACATCATTACATTTATTTAATAAAAACATTTATCTACAAGCCATTAGTACATATTTTTCTTAAGTTGATTCAAAAGGTAAATCAGTTATCAATGTTGGTAATTTATTATAAATTCTTATGGTCATAGGGTAACAATTATTTTTGAACAATTCCGTTTTCATAATCGGAAATTCAATTATCATAATATATTGTCGGTTTTGTAGAGATACTCGTAGTTTTGATAGTTTCTCAGACATCATGTAAAATTACTGCAGACCGATAAGTCAAAAATTTAATGTTAAAAAACGTTAAAATAAGTAAACAATTTATAAAAAGTTACAGTTATTTGTACTTTACTAATAAAAGTCATGAACTCTTTGGTTTACTAACAATAATTTGGATGAATGATCTGAAATAAAGTTATTTTATTTCTTAATTTTACTAAAAAAAAACTTTATGTACAAAAATTGTGTAGAAAAGTCCTGAAGATCCTCGGAATTAATTAAATAAAATAATTGTTTTAATAAATCAAATTGACCAACAAGCCATGCGGTCAATTTGGTTCCCATTTATCAAGAAATACTAATAAATATTTTAATCTACAAACTCTTAATTGGTTCGGCATCGAAACGAAACTAAGTCTCTACTTTGACGACCGCTTTTGTATAATGGTCAAGAAGTTGACTATTAACCAAAAGGTCGCGGGTTCGAACCTCGCACTGTTCAAACATTTGTGTGCGTGAACATGTCTGTTTGTACTGGTCTGGGTATCATATGTATTTATTTAAATTTATTTGTGATACCACTGTTGATTCTGGTATCTGTTACACAACAGTCAGTCAGTCTGTCACACAGAGTCAGATCAATGTATGTGATGTTTTTGTATATTCATTTATTTACTATTTATGTCATACGAAATGTTGTTAAATTCCTACGAACTCATCATATTCTGATCTCTCAATTTCAGTGACCTCTGTAGAAGTAATTTGCGTGTGAAAATATTTTTTTTTAATAAATAAATTCTTTTGCAATCATACTTTGTCATTTTTTAAACATTATTTTCCTCCACATAATAATTTATTACATTGTAAATTAATAACAATCTTCCCTCCGCTCCCCCTCTAAGGGGGTAAAAATAGTAATGTATGAGATAAGGCGATGTCACAAAAAGTAAAAAAACTTGCCGGGACCGCGTCCGGTCGGGATGAAGGTTCCCGTGGACGCCTTTATGCGAGACTGAGCCAGTTTGTTTACCATTTTATGTATAGCATTTCATTTTCATTTCATTATAGCAACTTCTGCTGGGTATTCTGACACCGCAGAAGTTGCTCTGTATGTTTTTTATAAAAAAAAAATTTTTTGATATATTTTTTAATATAAACCTGTAGTCCTGACAATAAATTACCTAAGAATGCGTACTACATTTGGGCGTATGTATATTTAAATATTAATACATTGTGCTGTCTGGAGATACGTTAGAGCAATTTATCGGCGAATGTATGTATGAAAATATGACTTTGATTTAAACTAAAATGTAGCACAAAAGTTTGTTTTGAGGATTCCTATTCCGAGGCAAATCTAACTGACCGGTAACATAAACTTTACTTCTTAAAATATTTTTTTAGCTTGTACGTACATCTTTATTTGAATTCGTGTTGTTTAGAACACCTTTAAACATATTAACATAAGCCTATTAAAATACATTACGTAATTGTCAACAACAAAATACCATACAAAATACCGAAGTCAGACCATTACTTACATTGGATCAAGAACCTTAACGTAAAACATTTTCTTTTAAAATAATGTTACGAGTATTGCAACCCACTGAGCATGCATTTAAAATACAATAACATAATTTCACAAGGATAAAAATCTAAAGATGTAAACTCAACTCATCCCTTCATCTTATCCATAAACCTTATACCTACCTAACAAATTAACGACGTCACCTAAAAATAGACATACAACCTGCGCACTTAATGCATAAACCCGTCCGATACATTATAAGGACCGGTTTTCATCTATAAAAAGCAACCAGCAGGTCGATAGCCGCAGGTGTAGACTTGGCTCAAATGGACAGATGTGTTGCACTTCGTGTTGCAGTCAAATACAAAATTAGCCTTTTTGGGAAGCGACCAATTTTGACACGGCCATTTTAGTTTTAGTTGACATACCCTTTTTTGGCGTGTGAGAGACGATTTGTCGGTGTGATAAAATATCGGCTACTATTTTTGGGTATTGTCAGTTTTATGGAAGTGAGATTTGTGTGATGTTTGCTTTGTAACTTACTAATTTGGTTGTTGACATTTAAAATGGTGTTAGAATAGGTTGAGGCAACTTGGTAGCATGCGAGTAGGTATTTGTTGAGATTTTTTTTTAAATTAAAACTTTTTGTTGTTAAAATTTTAAAAAAATTATTAAAATGTAAGTCAAAAAGTCAAAAAGTTTTTACATTTTTATAGTCGTTACCTTATATTCTGCAAAACGTGGCATCTTTTTTTTAATTTTTTTGCACGGTCACGACTAACGGTACATTAAAAAAACAACCCTCCAGTAATGATCACTTTCTTCTAACTTACCGCTTACGTCATCGTCAGAATAATTATCTCGAAACAAATTACCTCCGGCCTTGAGAGCACAATTTGACTTCATTAGTTCGACTTTCCACAGACTAACTAATGGCTTTTCGGCTCATATTTATTCGGAAGCTTAGCGTAGTTTGAAATAGTGTTTCTGGGTGTGTCTAATTATTTTAGCGTGTAGAGATGCTTTTAATTTTAGTATTAGACATGACCTAAATGTGAGTTCTAGTGCCCATCTAATGCATAACAGTAACATACTAATAATTTATTTCAGCTTTTTTACCGATTAAATTTGCAAAGGTCGACTTAGCGCCGTGAATCATACTTTTTTTAAACAACACACCCGCTTAGATCTATCTTGCATTCTTATTTTTTATATTACAACGAAAAATTCTTTTAAATTTTCTGTTTTGTGTAAAAGTGCTGCTACTAAACAGACATGATCCATCTTCTCCAACATGGTCACTTACCATCAGGTGAGATTGTGGCCAAATATCTGTCTAGTTACTAAGGTTACTTATATAAGAAAGAGTGATCGGAAAAATACATTGTTGATTTTTCGCTCGTTCTTCACTTACCTACGTAAATTTAGTATCATTCACATAATTATTTTTCAAATATATTTTTTTCTGAGCTTTTCACAGAAAACCATTTAGTTTCTTATACTAAAAAAATATTTTTTTTAAGAGCAACCAAAATCCGATAACTCAGCGAAGGTCAAAAGTAATAAAATATTACATCAATTTGTTATATTACATCTAAAGAAATGAGCAACGAAAATATCTAGACATCTACTTCGTGTCTAGTAAAACCTTATAAACGTAATTCCCTGCAATAAATATAAATTAGTCCCAGACCTAAGGTAGGCATCAAATAAATATTAAGTGCACCTTACTTTAATATTCGTTAATCATGCAATTTTCTCTTATAATTGAGAACGTACGTAATTAATGTTAAGATAATTAGATGCATTAATTTATGCAAACATTTGCTTTACGGTTTTGTAGGCACTGAAGACTTTCTTCATCATCAACCACTGTATTAAGACGTTTGAATGTTACAATATACTAATTATTTTTTATTATATGTATGTGTTTTATTTTGTAAGGTATTTATAATATGCTCTTGTATTTTTATAATCTGTTGCCTGAATTAAATGAATAATAATTATTATAAATATATAAAAATGAACTGCAGTTTGTTAGTCCCGCTTAAATTCGAGAACAGCTGAACCGATTTAAAGAATTTTAGTTTTGAATTATTCATGGAAATTCAGGGAAGGTTTTAACGGTGAGAAAGTATAAAAAAACGCAAACACAGCGGGCAGGATAACGTCTGCGGGGTCCACTAGTTATAAAAAATATATATGTTGCTGTACAAATACAGAAATTGAATTAATTTAATATAAATTCCAAATGTAGGTATGTGTGATTCATTAGTACTATCAATAATACTTTGACAGCAGATGTCGCATTGTCATCAATGTTATCAGTTTGGTGTAACGTTTCATCACGCGCTTTAGTTTTGCTTATTTAGAATGGTTTATGTTTTGGACAACGTGGTTGATGTTTCCATTCATTTCACACTAAAATTTGTCTAATCAAATTGCTAGCTAATGCATTTTTAGCACTAACTGATCCACTTCCTACTGCTTTGCTGTCACTGTGTTTCATTGAATGTTACTTTTTAAGATATAAGCAATAAAGTTTTTTTTTATTATAATTTTTTCTGTTATGAACTTAGGGTGGTCATAGTCTATTTTAATGTCTTTGTTTTTTTTCTCATTTAAATATTTTATTTTATAAAGTTTGTGTCATAGTTTGGTGATCATAGTCTGATTTTTAAATGGCATTGTTTTTTTCTCAAGTAAAGAGTGTCTTGTTTTTTTTTTCATAATTGTATATAATGTAAAAATAAAATTTAACATTTAGAGCAGGGTACACATTGAAAAGCGCCTAATGTGTACCCGCTCAAGTTACCAAGACATTTAACAACTGATTTCGCACATGGACTGCGACATAAGTTATTCCGCTTCTCCGGAGCTATCCCGGAAGAGTATTTTATGATCTGATTCAGTGTTTAACAGTAGCCATCGATGAGATTGTCATAAATAACCAATAAAAACGAACACTTGTTCATTTGTAAGCAATTGGTTAGCAATCATTAAGAAGACGTTTCTTACAAGGTGCTGAGATGACAAGTGGTTTTAAAATCTGTCAAATTTCTGCGTAATACATTAATTTTAAATATCTACGCTCTGCTTTTAACAGTAAGCAATCTACAAATTTACTATTAAAATGACAGTCATAAGTTTTTTGCGTTACATCCTACTATTGGACCCGGCAGACGCTGTCCTGCCCGCTGTTTTCGCACTTTATCAATACTTTCTCATCGTTTACACCTTCCTTGGACGTCCACAAATATTGCAAGGGTAAAATTATTGAAATCGGTTCAGCCGTTCTCGAGTTTTAGTGAGACTAACGAACAGCAATTCATTTTTACACAACACACAACCAACACAACAAAACAACATATTACAATCAGGTATATAGCAATTTTGTACATATTAATCGTATTTGTGCCAGACAATCGTTTTACACGTCAAAATAAGAACGGAAGACCAACGTCGTGGCATTCCTGAGATGCTACGTACATGCTGAGTGGCCCACTTTTTCAGTATCTTGTGTATGTGATTCTGATTTTGAATGTGTTTTTCTATTTGGTAAAATATGTGATACTGAATAAAAATGTTTTCTTTCTTTCTTTCAAAATCGCATATCTTAACGAAAACATGCAAGATACTTACATATTTTCTTACTATAAAGTTAAAGTCATCATCATCATCATCACTGCTGAGCGTAGGCCTTCCCCAAGGATCTCCACTGATATTGGTCCTGCGCTCCCCGCATCCAGCGTCTTCCCGCGACCTTCACCGTCTGGTGACTTCACTGTTGGTCCACCTGAATCCAAGTATTTTTGTTTATCACATTATTATTCCATGTATCTCTGGTACTACCTTGAACATAACTTCTATTGGGATGATGACACCTATCTTAAATATTTACAAAACCATGGCGTTCAAAAAACATAGCTCCTATGAAGTTAATACAACCAATATATTTCCAAAAAGCTGTAGTAACCAATTTTTAAACACACAAAACTCAATAAATATTCGGTCAATTGACTCCGATTTCTGATACATGACCGTGACGTCACGATCATGTATTCCCATACAAAATCTATGGAGGCAGACCGTTTTGACAGATAATAAAAAGTATGTCAACGATTGGTGGTTTCATCTAGCTAATTGCTTAAGGCTTCAAACAGTGTTCACTTGGTTACTCGTTTAAACATTCTAATAAATAAATAAATATATCGAGGGGTGAAAGGCTATTTGGTTTAAGCGACACCATGGGCGATATTGAGTTATATATATATTCGCAATCAGCGAATTTTTCTGCATCGTTTGAGCCGGGTTTCGTTCAAATCGGAGCATTTTTTTGTCGCTTCAAACAATTAGATTTGGACGCTGTTTTCAAGAGGGCCATTGATTGAAGTGACATCAAAATTGACACTTTTTCAAAGACGGAGCACTTAAGCTATACCAAAATAATAATAGACGTAACTTCAGCTATTTAGCCTTTTTCACATTTAAACTGAAATGGTTGTTAAGGCTTTCTTCCAGTTCTTATTTTACAACAAGTTGTAAGTTGAATCATTTAGCTTCCCGCGAACTACAAAGACCACGTCGCCTGAAACAATTAGCCTCGCACGAAAATTATACACTATGTCGCTTGAAACAATTATCCTCCACCAGAAATACGTAAGTACGTCGCTTGAATCATTTGGGCGGCAGCTGGTTTGCCTGACATCGTTACTTGAATCAATTATCTTCCTCCTGTATTATATGTGCTTGTCTCTTAAGCATTTTTTTCCTTACATCGTTAGAAAAGATGCTGTCGTATCATACAAAAATTAAAAGTTAATTTTGTACATAAATCATTTTTCCTTACATGCGATATAAGAGCTTTGTAAGTTCAACAATAATATTTTTCTATGGCATTCAATGCAGAAGTCGTTTGAAACAGTACGAATTTGTTTACTTTGTACCAAAACAAACGCATGTAGTATATGCACGCGCGCGCGCGGGGCGCTTCAGTCGTCCGCCGATCGTGAAATAGACAACTTTTCTGATGGAAATGATCTGACGGACATAGAAGACGAGGAAGAATAAAATAATACTCCTAAGTTATTCTCCTGTATTTATTATAATTTAGACATGTTAAAGTTTGTTAAAGGTTGTTGTATAGTGGTGAGGCTGAGCTATAGGCTACTACTGGGGTCCACAGGTGGCGGAAAGTGGAATGGCTATCAGATATGATGGTTGGCTGCGAATATACAAAATAAGAAGTCCCCGACCATATAGCGGCAGGATTATCAGGATACAGTGGAGAGTTTGGTGGGGCAAGCTCTCTTATAAAATGCTGTAATATCCAAGGACGGTCCGGTGACATGGCGAGTAAATGCCGCCATTAAATAGGCATTCCCCTGGTGTCAGGCAGCAGTGGCACTAGTACTGTCTGGAGGCCGAAGATTTTTAATCTGGTAGGGCTCATGACTGGACATCAGAAGGAGAGTAACACTCGGTTTCTGAACTGCGGTGTGGAAGGCAAGAGGGAAACCACCACACAATATTCCTCCCTAAATTGGAATGAAAGATGAACAACAAAGAGATATCGGTCCTTGACAACGGGCTTCCACAATGTAATATCCCGTGGCGGTCTGAGTCCGGCAGGGTTAGGAGCAAGGCTAACTCGGTCGTTAATTCGTTATCATGCGAAATCCTTGTAAAATTGGGACGTGGAATGTGAGAACTATGTTGGCTACGGGAAAGATAGAGGAAGTAAAGATGGAAATGCAAAGGCTACAAATAGACATACTGGGATTATGTGAAACGAGGTGGGAAGGCAGTGGTGATTATTGGAGTGATGATTATATAATAATATACACTGGAGAAAATAGAGGAGAAAATGGAACAGCGATAATTTTAAATAAGAAATGGGGTACGTGTGTGGAAAATACAATTCACTACAATGATAGAATAACTGTGGTTAAAATTAAAGCTAAACATACGGATGTAGTCATAGTGCAAGTGTATATGCCAACAAGTAGCTATCACGATGATAAAATAGAAGAAATATATAATCATCTAGATACAATATTAGACACGGTACAAGAAGGAGATAATTTAATTATAATGGGAGATTTTAATGCGGTGGTAGGTGACAAACCGGAGGAAGATATACTTGGTAAATATGGTCTATACGAGCTAATTAAATATATTGTATAATACTGGTGAGATTCCCTCAGATTTCAAAGTAAGTACAATAGTCACTCTGCCCAAAAAAGCTAACTCTTTAAAATGTGAAGAATATCGTACACTTAGTTTGATTACCCAAGCAAGCAAAATTTTAATTAAAATCATTCAAAATAAAATTTGACCAAAAGCAGAGGATTATTTAGGACCGGATCAATACGGATTCAGACGAGACAAAGGAACCAGGGAAGCAATATTAGCTCTAAGACTAGTGCTGGATAGACGGTTAGATCTGGATCTGGAAACACATATAGCTTTTATTGATTTAGAAAAGGCCTTTGATAGAGTAAATTGGAAGAAAATGTTAAAGAAGCAGGCTTAAATTATAAAGATCGCAGAATAATTTTTGAATTGATATAAGAACCAAGAAACTATTATAGAATTGGGGGAAGAAAAAGAAAAGGCAAAATCAGACAAGGAGTACGACAGGGATGCCCGCTTTCACCGCTTATATTTAATGTTTTCATCGAATGCGCCATTAGAAAACTAGTAGAATCTGGAAAAGGGGGGATTATCATAAATGGTAGGAGGGTGCAGTTTATTCGTTTCGCTGACGATATCGCAGCACTAGCAGAGTCCGCTGGGGAGCTGAAGTGCCTAGTTAAAGAGATGGACATGATATTTGAAGAGTTCGACTTAAAAATAAACTACAGTAAAACTAAAACTTTAATAACTACGAAGATCTGGTCTTCGTAAGCATGAACCAATTAAGCTGAATGACAACATCATAGAGCAAGTTAGGCACTTTAAGTATTTGGGCAGCATAGTGACAGATGACTCCAGATGTACACTAGACATAAAGACACGTCTAGCATTGGCGAAAAAAGCTTTTAATGCCAAGAAGAGCCTCTTTAAAGCCCGAATATCCAGGCAGGTCCGTAAACAGCTGATAAAGGTGTACATATGGAGCATTGCGTTGTACGGCAGCGAAGCGTGGATAATGACCCAACGTGACAGAGAAAGAATAGAGGCGTTTGAAATGTGGTGTTGGCGGAGAATGGAAAGGATTAGTTGGACGGAAAAAAAGACTAATGAAGAAGTTTTGAACATCGTGGGAGAAAAGAGGGAAATCCTAAAGACCATTGAAAATAGGAGAGGAAAGATGTTAGGACACCTGATAAGACACGACGACCTTATAAGAACGATAATTGAAGGAAAAATAGAAGGGAAAAGGAAGAGAGGAAGACCTAGAAGATCATACATGGATCAGATAAAAGAAAATTAGGTGTCGTGTCATATCAGGAAGTCAAAGAAATGGCATTGAATAGACCAACATGGAAAAAACTCCATCGACAAGAGAATAGCTCTTAAATTTGATGATGATGATGATGAAAGTTTGTTACTTTTTAAATATTATTGTTATTATTGTTTGACGACCGCTTGGTGCAGTGGTCCGCATGTCGGACTTCTAAACCAAGGGTCGCGGGTTCGATTCCCGCACAGTACAAGCATGAGTGTGCATGAACATGTGTGTTTGTACTGGTCTGGGTGTTTTCTATTTATAATATGTATTTATTTACAAAAAAAAAGTATTTAAGTATGTATATCCGTTATCTAGTACCCATAACACAAGCCTCGTAGCTTACTTTGGGACTAGAGAATTGGTGTGATTGTTGAGAAATATTTATTATTATTATTATTATTATTATTAAAAAATTACAAAATTTTAGTTTGTTAAATGAGACAGAGATCTTTAAATGAAACTGACTAAATAGTTAGGTCAAGTTGTTAATTTTTAAATCAAATTAGTTACTTTAATATAGAAAACTTTGTGATTATGAGACTGGTTATTATACGAACTAAGATACTGTTGTATTACTTTTTCAATAAACAATGCTTTATGCTTACCTTCTTTTGTTTCAATAATTCTTCAAAAACTCCTATAATATTAAAAAAAATATTTATAAGATGACAATATTTACTGATGTTTTAACATCCACCTTTATAAAAAAATTAAAATATCTTGGATTTGAAACAACGAGATTGATCAGATCGGTTAGCATTTAAGCTACTTAGCCCATTTTCGAATTACGAGTATGTGTCAGTTGGTCCTTGAACGTTTTAACCTTGATCTAATGTAGTCGTCATAGGTAGTTCAATCAAGTAGCTTTGTTCTGAAAATCTTAACCACCTCACTTGAGTCTTTTAGCCTTGCGCTAAAGTTCCCAACACTGTTACTTCAGCTATTTAGCTTTACTCAAAAAAGGAAGGGGGTTGTCACTTGAATCATTTATCCTTACCCAAAAAAAATACATGATTGGGATTTTTTGTATGAACCGACATTTATTTCTGCAGTTATACATTTAATCAAACTGAAAAAAATATATCTTGTAAAGAATGTAAATCTGAATACAATGGCATATTTTATATTAAAATTAATTGAAAATCAAAAGAGAAATGATTTTTTTTCTGAAATTTAAAACTTTAAATCGTGCTCCTGTAAAGTTTCCAAAATGTCGCTTAAACCAAATAGCCTTTCACCCCTCGATATGATATATAATGTTTTAACGAACACCCCAATTACTTAGCCCCAAACTAAGCGTTAGCTTGTGCTATGGTGGCTGGGATAACGGATAGAAATACTTAAATACATTAATCAACACCCATGACTCAGGAAAAATGCTCGTGCTCATCACACAAACGTTGGCCCCTAGCAGGATTCGGTACCGCGACAGCCGGTTTTGTAGTCTGGACCTCAGACCACTAGACCAAAGCTGTCGTCAAAAAAGAATTCAAAATGGCGTCTCAATTCAAAATAGTTCTCTCTGCCAACCCTTACAAAACTCAAACTCATTAAACTCACCGCTACATACTTACATAATATTATTTTGCGTCCATTTTAATTAGTACCAACGTACGAAAGATCTGTATCCCATATTATACGGGATAACATAACCGCTTAACCGGGATGGAATCCAGCGCGGATAGTTCCGGGTTCAACTGTATTGGAAAATGTATTTGTGCATAAATATCTATCAATTGCACAGTAGATCGGATTTTTACAATAAACTTAATATGACAACAAAAATCAGTAAGGGAGTGTAAAACCATTGTCAATAATACTTAATGTCTTTTAACTATGAGGAGACAAAAAACCTCACCAAACACACGGAATTAAATCACGGGATGTGTGTGTGTGTCACACTCATTTTATTTTATAATCACTTAATTTTGTTATAAAGTTGTAAAAATAGGTAGAGCGATGTCACTTTGTCACAAGCTAGTTTTGTAAAATGAATTTTTGATTATGAAATAAATTATTATTATTATTATGACAGTACTAGCTGTGCCCTGGTGTTTCATCCGCATAAAACTCATTTTTTCCCGTAAAGTTTTACGGGATAATTAAAGTTTAAAAAACAAAAAAAAACTTTTATTTACATAATTATTTTATCTTATTTAGTTAGCAATAAAAGCGTGTTTTTTTATTTTTTAAACTATAATTTGATTTAATTTTTTTCTAATTAATAGTATCAGGCGTTACTTTGCGGAAATCCATAATTAGTATTAACATTGAAAAATTACTTAGCTTTAGATTTCCGCTCAGTTACGCCGGCATAAGTACCCAACTACACTACCTGTGACCACCGACTATGTTAGAGAACAAGCACATGCAAAAAGCACCGCCCGCCCTCCCACAAACCGCATGCAAAACAGATAATGCAATAATTAGTACCAACACCGACGTGCAAAAGAAAACCTCAACGCGTTTCGCCGCCTCACGCGGCATCTTCAGGAGGAGATGTTGTCGCCTCGGCTGCGCTCCGACGACTAACCTGTGAACGCTGGTGAGCAGGCCTTTTATACTTTTCCCCCACTATTGTTGTGACGTACTAGCGACCGATCCGGTCCTATTATTACTAATGATATTATTACTATTTTGACGGTTAGAAAACGCTTACACTGCTGAATGAGCAGGTCAGTTACACAACGTCCCCACTATTAAATATTTTTTCAAATTTTTCTAACCGTCAAAATAGTAATAATAGCCGAGCTAATAAAAGCGTGTAAATAAATACCCAATTTGCTATATCAGGTTATATTTTGACGTGACAACGTCTTATAAATTGGTTTGCCGGGTGACACTTCAAGAAACTGCGTTACGCTGCTCCGCTCACGTTCCGCGCTCACAATGAGAGCGAGTGAGAGGCACGCGTCACTTCGACTCGGGCATGGTTAGCCCGCCTAAGAGCGAGTGAGACAGACATAAAAAGTGAAAGGCACGCGTCCCTTCCACTCGAGCACAGTTAACCCGCCTAAGAGCGAGAGAGACAGAGCGAGAGAGAGAGAGTGAGAGAGATAGGCATACACACCGGTTCATGTTATACGAATGAATATTCACATTAAAATTATTTTACCACTCAAAGTCGTTGTCACGTAAAACTTTCGCCCGTATACCGACTTTTTTTTAATATCATACTGCTATACGCAATGCTATCGAATCTATTTTAGTTCACAATCAGCAAAACAAACCTTTATTCCAACCCAAAACAAAACTCGCAACTAAAACGAGCGATTCAACCACAGATAATACTAATTAAATGACGTCCTAGCGGCTGGTTCACCGAACGTTACCGCTAAAACCGATGATAATGGCAATTACACCCGGATCGGTCCGGCCATTTAGCATAATCGGCTGTTGCGATTCGTGTTGGCTGTGTGTGTATTTTACCGTCGCCGAAAGCTTTAGACAAGGGATTATTGCAGAGTTATTCGACGATGCATAGCCATTGATTTCATTCGCAAAATGTTAATGACATTGAACTTTTCTTAGCTACGTCATGACGTCACAACATAGCGAATCTATATTATATAAAAATGAAACCCGTTTTCCTTGGTCACCGCATCACGCGTGAGTGGCTGGACCGATTTCACTAATTCTTTTTTTGTTGTATTTGTTATTATTAGGAGAAGGTTCTTACGAAAAAAATATTAAGAAAATCTCTCAGAAATATTGAAAAATATACTACATTTAATTTTGCATATTTTAAAAAACGCGCGTAACTAATGTCAATGTCATTCGATGACATTGTTCAATCATTGCAACGCTAAGGCGGTACGAAGTTCGCCGGGTCAGCTAGTTAAAGATAGTTTAAAAAGCTTAAACTTTAAATTTGGAAAACCCTCGGCATGAACCAAGTAAAAAGGTGGTGATATGACAGCTCGACGGATTTGGACCAGCCATAGCTAAGAACCACCGTGATTAAATTATCTTTTTTTAAAAAAAAAACGCACTAAAATCGGTTTATCGATTCGGGAGCTACGATGCTACAGACAGAAACACACATACATTAAAGAAACAGTTATAACGACTGGTGGTGTCATCTAGTCTATTATGACCTGATACGAGCCATGCTTTTATATGAAATACGCAAATCTGGAAAGCACTAAATGATTCATTTTAACCAATTGTTAAACAGCTTAAATGGCGTTTCATTCGAATGTTGTAGGTATCTAACTACAGTGATGAATCATGATCAATCATTCATTTCATTTCAATTCAGGAGATTGGCTGCAATTTAAAGAAATTCGGCTTGATGAGTCAGTGTCACGATAGGTAGCTCAATTGGTAGAGCAATCGACCAGCTTGCGAGAGGCGCGGGTTAGAGCCCCGCCTGTGAGTCCAAATTTTAAAGTGGAAAGCACTAAATGACAAAATACAGTTAATAACCTAGGTATCTATAGTCAGCTATTCGTAATTCTTTTAAATAATTAAAGTCTTAAAATTCACAAAAAAAACTTACGAATTAGGTTAAGTAGTGGCGGCACAAGTATACAGGCGAACTGTAATAATCCAGTTTGATCCCGTTATAACCGGTTGTAACTGGAAATAATTTAAATTGTTAACAGTAAGCTCACCTTTTATGAATAAATAATTTGCGATTTTAGTCAAATAAAGAGTAAATTAGTGAAAACATTTACTAAAAGTGTTTTTCTCACTAAATAAACTTTATTCAACTTTATTTTATTGTGTTCACTTCCCATTTCTATTTATCTCCATTGCTTGAAACTACACAGTAACTTCATACTGTGATTTGTGGAGGTATGAAACTAATTCTTGCAACAAATTACCTGGATCAAGGATGTATATAACACTATTGTATCATCGACCTAACCAAAAATTGTGCTTTTAGCTCTACATTTGCCAGCCAATGGTAAAGAGATGTATAAGTACCTATTTCCAAATACGAAAGGTATCTTCGACGACCACTTTGATGTAATGGTCAAGAAGTTTACTATTAACCGAGAGGTCGCGGGTTCGATCCCCGCACTGTACAAATATTTTTGTGCATGATCATATCTGTTTGTACTAGTCTGGGTGTAATATGTATTTATTTAAGTTTATTTGTAGTACCACTATTAATTCTGATATCTGTAACACAAGTGCTTAAGCTACTTACCACGGAGTCAGATCAATGTACGAGTATGTGATGTTGTTGTAAATTAATTTATTAATCTTAGAAACAAGTCTTGGAAATCCTAAGTTTTTCCGTAGGATTTGTATGTGTGTACGTCATATAATTTAAATAACTTAAAGTAATATGTACCAAGCTCATGTAATAGGATCTTGATTGGAAAAAATATCGTAGGTATTTACAGCTACTGATCCTTATTTCGTTATGTAAACGGTGTGTTCACCTAATGGGCATCAGGGGGTTAGGTTAATTTCAGCAACTTTCGCTACTAGAGGAAGGGGAGAGGGGGGTGAGAGAAATTAAAATTATGTTCTTCGGAATGACGAGCCGTTCTCGTGTTGGGTTAGAACGGAATTACTCCACTTATTTGGTTGGGTTTTGTCTTTGTAAGGTGTTTATGACAAAGGCGTTTGTAAATTTAGTTTCGTTGGTTTTATAATAGATGGCATTGGTAGTTAGTTGACTCACGTTATGTTGTGTTACTGTGTGTGTGACTGATGATTTGGTGTCACGGTAGGTAGCACAGTGGGTAGAGCAATCGCGCGGCTTGCGAGAGGTGCTGGTTCGAATCTCGCCTATGGCACTCTAAATTTTACTTTAAGTGGAAAGCACTAAATGACAGCTTTTCGTAGTTCTTTTGATTATTTTAGGTTATAAATATCCAGAACATCCAAAAATATAAAATTCCGTTAAGAAACTTACGAGATTAGGTTAAGTATTCCTCGCCCGCGTATTCTGTTCACGCCACGAACAGAGATGCCCGGCCTGTCCCGTGTCCGGTATCTGTTGATGGCGCACAGAACCCATGGGTGTATGATCACAACAACAAACAAATACTTATGAGTTTTACGACATCAGTAAAGTTGATGTCAGTGTAGGTAGGCTAATAAGTTATTTTATTATTATTTCAAAAGCCTGCGTTCCACCCGAGTAGTTTGTCAAATGGGCTGGATCCATTTTCTCAAAAACCCCATGATAGCAGTAATTTTAAACTCTCAATAAAAATAAAGCCGAGTACAGACGCGCGCACAAAGCGTCCTCTCGCATAAATCATCTGTGATATACCGAATAAGGCTGCGTTCACGCGAGCTTTTACGAATTCCGCAATATTGGACCGAATAAGGCAATTTGTAAGGTGTGATTTAAATGTGGAAATGGTAATGCTGCTTTGGAGTAATTTTTGGAAGATTTGATTTGTAGAAAGGGGATACTTTTAGTTTCTAAGAAAGTAAAAGAAACGAATGTCTACCTCCTTGTTCAAAAACACATTTTGTATTTTTTATCATTCTTACATACAACCATTTACACATGAACACATATTTTCTAGCAAGTTTGTTGTCCAACGTCCATTATCGCGTTGTGTTTTTTTTTAATGAAATAAGCAAAAATTTATATTACATGATATTTCAATCATCATCAGCCTATATACGTCCCACTGCTGGGCACAGGCCTCACATCAACAATGAGGTGGTGCGAGCCATACTCCACCACGCGTGCTTAGTGCAGATTGGTTGAGGGGTGTGTAAGATAAGTGACCAACCTTACTGTCAGATGTTATTAAGCCGCCCGAGGGCCTCCAACCAGGCTTAACGACTAATATCTATCGATATTACCCGGGACCAACAGCTTAACGTGCCTTCTGAAGCACGGAGATGCTTGTAAATAGACGTCACTTTTATGGTCAGAATGTTCACCCATCCCAAACTTGACCGCGCCGTATGTTGCTTAACTTTTGACTACCAAAGCGCTGCAACCACTGCGCCACAAGCACCTCATGGTATTTAATGTGATTAGTTCATGGATATTTTAATATCCCGCTTTTGGTTGGACCTCGAGTACATATCTAATGTGTACTATGCCCAAGATCGTTTGCCGCTGCTCCTACAAAACATTGTGTGGAACATATTTCATTTGAATCTAATTAATTTAACCGAACACTAATGCACGCCGGCACGACATAATTTATGCTGAACGATAAGTGTTTTGTAACAATTACATTACGTATTTAATATAACGTATTTAATAAATAAATAAATATACAACAACATCACATACATAGATTTGACTCCGTGGTAAGCAGCTTAAGCACTTGTGTTACAGATGTCAGAATCAACAGTGGTATTACAAATAAACTTAAATAAATACGTTTAACACCCAGACCAGTACAAACAGACATGTTCATGCACGACCTCTTGGTTAATAGTCAACTTCTTGAACTTACACCATAGTGGTCGTCTGACTATAGGTATACTACGTACAACTGTTGCACACGTTATGTTGGACGAAAAAACTGGTCAAAAGTCAGTCTAATACGCAAATTATGTTGAACACATAAGCAGGTCTCTCTCATAATTTGTTTGTTTTTTATACTTTGTAAATAAATTAGTAAATTACCGGGTAATAATTACATTTTCTTCATTAGCTGGTAGACAAAAAAAAAGTTTTATTTCTCTTAGTATTCGACCTACACCCATCAACAGCACAAACCACCACCCGAAGTCATTTTTCTTAAATAAAGCTAACGTTTAACAAGCACAGATTACTTATTTGGTTCGTATGAAAACTAAATTGGTCGTAAGCGTAACACGAAAAATTATAGTGCGTCGTGAGCGCGTCCGACGGTTGTCGGCAGCCCACTGAATTCGCACCGCCGGCTGTGCGGGCGAGAGTAGGCTATTACCGCGCGCAAGTACATCAAGTGAGAGAGGCCTGCTATTAGTCTACTTTTTATGGGCTGCGCACCGCTTACGAACTGTGTGTACCTACCTACCTACCTACTCGACGTGGTGGTTTAGTCGACTAATGACTCATTAATTAGCGAAATGACAGGTACCTACATAGTTGACAATAAAATTGACCGATTCTCGAAATGTACCTACCTACTAATAATCTACAAACGGCAGATTCCACAAATGACAGATTTGTTTTAGAAAGAGACAGCAAGAGTCACAATTAAGTAGCTCATAATTCGCTTGTTATACCTTAAACAAGCTGAATTTCTTATTTCACATTTGTTATTCAATAATGTTATATTATTTTAACAACAGTCAATAAAATACCATTGTAGAAAAATGTGGTTGAAATATTTTTACCGAAAGCACAGATTACTAAATAGTTACCGAAAGTATCAACCTTAGTTCGATTGTCACTCGGTCTCACGTCACGTGGTCTCGCGCAGCTGCGAAGCAATAGTGACTTTATACTCAGAGCTGTAGGTGCATTTTTGTACGCGGCAGAAAAAGTAGTTTATTAACGCTGTAGGTATCGAAATTTTTCTACGGAGTGATTTATCTGTTACGTAGTAACTATTTAGTAATCTGTGACATAAGCCCAAAGCACACTTGCCGCATACAGTCGTCGCTGTTTGCGACCCTCTGCAATTTAGCAGCGGTCGTTTGTTGGCAGGGCTGTCAGTCGCAAGCAGCGGCAACAGAAAGTCGCATGTGTCATTACCATACGATGATGTCCGTATCATACGAGTAAAAAGTTAAATTAAGTCATAAAGAGCTGATGGTCGTTGGGGCAGAAAAGTTTCATATTCTAGTTCTTTGAGCTCCGACTTAATTTAGTTAAACATACATTATGTGTCAAATTTTAGTATGAAAATGTTAATTGTCCATAATTGGCTCATAAAATTTGAACCGATCATTTTAAACTGTGTAAAATTACGCCAGAATTATATAGAATAATAACATATATTTATGTATGTTCTACAACAAGTCTTCAGGAACCAAAAATAGTTCTGAGGCACTATGATGATAAGCATTTACTTATTTAAAAAAAACCTTTACTGAACTAAGTAAACAAACATTCTCCTACGCCCATTACTATTTATTTCCCATAACAACTCAAACAAATGAACTGACTACCCTTAGTGTCCTACCACCAATCATACTTGAACATAACGGAAAGCACCAATCAAAGTCTCATACATAAAGTAGCAGTATTTAGGCTTTGGAAATAAAACCTTTTAGGATAGGGTTCTGTACGTCAATTATTATGATACTGCATAAACAGTTACAAGATTAGCGCGTTGGGTAGACTAGATCTCATCAGCCTATATACGCCCCACTTCTGGGCACAGGCCTTTCGGCTCACCTCAACTGCATTAACTATGGGGTCGCATGAGCCATATTTCATATTTCACCACGCAGGCTCGACATGAGCCATTCTCCACTACGCGGGCTCAGCACGAGCCATACTCAACTACGCGGGATGAGCACGAGCCATACTCCATTACGCGGGCTCAGCACGAGCCACACTCCACCACGCGGGCTCAGCACGAGCCAAATACTCCAACACGCGGGCTCAGCACGAGCCACACTCCACTACGTGGGCTCAGAACGAGCAATTATTCCACCACGTGGGTTCAGCACGACACATACTTCTTACTGTAAGATGTTATCAAGCTGCCAAAGGGTTCTGACTAGGCTTAACGACTGATATCTATCGATTTTAACCGGGACCAACAGCTTAACATGCCTGCCAAATGGTAAGCCATCCCTAACATGATCGCTATCTATAGGGTGCTTAACTTTCGATATCACTACCAAAGTTTTGCCACTACTGAAAGATGATCACAGATTTAATCAGATTTTTACCACATACTTGGTAAATATTAGGTTTTACTGGAAAGTCTTGGGATTTACCATATCTTTAGCCTTTACAGTAACATATGCAAAGTATATATATAAAGTTTTAATTGTAAACTCTAAAATATAATAAATCCCTGCTAATATTATAAAATGGAAAGTCAGTTTGTTTGTTTGTCCTTTTTTCACGGGGAAACGGAGCAACGTTATGTAATGATTTTTGTGTGGATTTAGGTAGGGGGCTGGAGAGTGACATGGGCTACTTTTTTTCGCGACTAAACATCTCAATCCCATGTAAAAATTTAAAAATCAACTCATAGCTTTCCGATAAATGGCGCAACTCGATAGAGTTTTGAGGGCTATTTGCATTTTCTAAATATGATTGGGCATGTCTAAATCCCATTAAAGGGATAAGAAAAAGGGGTGGTATTAATCTCCGTAGCAAAACTAAAGTCCACGCAGCCGAAGTCGCGGGTTGCCGCTAGTTATTTTATAATTATTTCACGGTCTTATTAACTCCAACTGACATTTCGATTTCCATTTTTCCCCACTGCCAGCGGATCCCCAAAAAAGTGTAACACGAGTTAATTAATAAATTTATGAGAGCGTAACGAGGCGTCGTTAAACGAGCCATTAATTAGCTACCGTCATTTCAGGATTTTCTTCAGTGAGAGCGTTTTTCAGGGTTTCGTACGTACCTAACAACTTTTTCAGGGTTACGTACTGTGAAAAAGCGGCCTACGCGTTGTATTGGAAAAGCAGAAGCAAATTTTAATATGCTTACCCAATGTCTGGGTGGCCTAACGGTATAGGCACACGGGCGAGATTCCCAAGGACGCGGGTTCAATTCTCGCCTCAGACAGTTAATTTTTTCTTCTGTAAAAATATTATAAACGGTTATTGACCAGTTTTTGCAATATTGCTCGGATGATTTTTATAGAAATGTTGTGTAAACATGATGTACCTATATAATTTTTTTACAGATGACATTGATAATTTGTAAAAATGTTTACCAAATCAATGTGATATGCAGTAACAGTTTTTTAAAACCTCTTTGAAGCTGTGGTCCAATCCAAATGGTTAGTTTCGGAGATATCATCAAACATAACTAAATTGGTATAGATATAATCACCGTTAGAAAAGTTCTCTATTTTTGCACTGTTTTCAAACTTGTAATAGGTAGTAGTCATTCATTAATATTCAAAGATGGAGTCCACCAATTCCTTGACAAGTAGTAGGTAGGTAGGTATTTGTCAATGAATTGGTTGACTTCCATTGATTGAATAATGGTAGTAATAATTCATTGATAAATCAATTCATATTTTGATGGCCGGCAATGCGACGTTGTCATATTTCACAAAAAGGTGTTTTGCATAGGATTATGGATTGGATTATATACATAAAGGTGTTTTAATTTTATTAAATTATTTTGTATGAAAAAAATATTATTAACTAAAAAAATTGTATGCGATTCGATTCTAATTCATGTGAACAATTTTAACATAACATAACATTCAAGGTCTCATTCAAACCATAACTCATCTCATAACTCTAGAGTTTATGGGATATTAAGAAGAACACGTTGTATATTATTAATGTAAGAGCATTACTTTCCCGCCAGCCTGTGTCGCGGTGCTAGTGCCTAGAAATATAATTAAGGTACCGTTTTAAAGATCTCTCGTGAGTAGACTGCGCCAAAACTTCAGAATTTGTTCGAACTTGAATGCAGACGAAGACGCAGGCGGCGGCTAGTATTATTATTATTACCCCAAAAACAGTGTTTACACTCAAACACCATTAAAACGTGGCGTTACCAATGTGCCCCGGCAGGTGGGGACAATGGGGCTAGATACACTGTCGAGCAAGGAAAGTGAACGTCATAATGTTAAGCGCAGTCAACATCTCTTGTTATGATTTAACTACACCTTTTGGCATCTTTTTGCATCGCCTTAAGGTTGACTGGCAGAAAATGCTCTTAGCATTAAGCTTGTCTTGTGTAATAAAGTTCAAAATAAATAAATGGAATAATGATATAATGAAGGCTGAACTGCGACGATGAATTGGACATCACAAATGTAGATTATAGATAAGTTTGTTATTACAAAAAATATATATGTGAATGCACAGTCATCTGCTGCTTAAATTTAAATATAATTTTTCCATTTTTTTTGTACCTATTAGCAACACCATATTGATAAAGGTTTTTATTTAAGTTTTATTGCACAACAAAACTTTGTACAAAAGATAGATTTAACGCCTTAGAGCATTCTCTACCAGTCATACCCTAAGGCTGCGCAGAAATTAAATGTGGACGGTACGACAAGACGTAAAACTAAGTAAAAATTATTCAGTAAAGTATATAAAACTCGAAAGAATGCTTTTAAAACGATGAAATAACCGTTGCTTAAGATACCATCCTGAGATAATTTTCATTGATGTACGAGTATTCTATTTGAAATAGAATTACGATATTCTGCCTTCACATGGCTAAAAGCTTTAAGTAAAAAATAATACATATACTACAACTACCTAAAACCGCTACATCAAGAACCTAACATACGGTTATTATAGGTATGATTAAAAACACAACAAATTGTTGAAGCGTTCCACTTTTCTTGTCCCGCACTGTAAGTCCCACCTGTTCTTATCAGTAGGTGTTTTAACAAAAAGCGTCTTCAATACATGTAACGTCTTGACCGTATTCTTACGACATTTCCTTTTTGTTTCGCATCCATTGCTTCCTTTAGTCCAATTTTGGCAAAGGGCTTGAAGCATTGTCGTCGATGTATTAAATTTCGAAAAAATATTTTTCGTTTGACATTGACATATGACTTTTAAAAAATCGCCCTAATTATGTCCTTAGTAATGCCGTTTGCTATTTTTAACTACAGTTGGTTGAGCAGAAGGGTACCGGGTTTGACTCCTGGGGCATTGTGAGACGTTTTTGTAGCAGGTGCGGGCTTAATGCACGCTGCACCAGTCAATCATCTTATGAATAACATAATACCATATTGTTGAAGTCACCTGAGCTTCGGTTTTGTATTTAATTTTACGTGGCGTATAATCAATAGCCTAATACTAGATAAAACAATGGTTTGAAATAAGAAGTACTACAACAATACTGAATGAACATTTAAATTCGGAAGGATTTTGAAAATAAATAAATATACAACTGCATCACATACATTGATATGACTCCGTGTTAAGTAGCTTAAGCACTTGTGTTACATACATCAGAATCAACAGTGATATTACAAATAAACTTAAATTAATCCATATCACACCCAGACCAGTACAAACAGACATGTTCATGCACACAAATGTTAGTATAGTGCGGGGATCGAACAGTCAACTTTTTGTCCATTACACAGAAGTGGTCGTCAAAAATTCAGGAAATTTCTACTAGATTCGAAATCTTTAAATTATCAGTGATGCTCTGATATGATTAGCAAGTTGTTATACATATAAACCGAGTTATTCAAGAGGAATAACTTTTGTCACAGGATTGCTCGGCTGACCCCGGACAAAGTGTGTTAAAAGGAGTAAAGGTTTTGAATAATAGCCGAGATGGGCATTTAGTAGGATATATTTTATCAGAGCCGTGTTTACACCATTAACACCTGAACAATATACATAGGCCAAAAGCCTCTGATAAAACTAAAAAAATAGCTCAGATCGGTAGATACTGGGTCTGGTTCTATAGAAAATTGCTATCTAAGAAATTTAGTACCTTATATGACTAATAAAGAAAAACCACCTTGTCTTTGTTTTAAACTATATCAAGAAATCCAATTATTTTTGATAAATTAATAAATTAATACCCGTATACAATTAAATTTCAAATTTCAAATGCTACTAAATTGAAATAAGTTTGGAATCTAAAGTTTATTAACACTTAGCTGAGCTCCCAGGACTGAATCAGCTGACCAACGAAGCCTCTTTAACAGCTAACTCGAACTCCCACAATTTCACGTTCCGTAGAGGTTTTTCCTTTCTTCATAAGAACGGCCAGGGCAAACTCCAGAAATAAAGCCCCGAGCCAAAAGGTGAAGCCGGAGAAGAAGAAAAAAGAGGAAGAAGAAGGAGAAGGCCACCGAGGTTACTAAATGATGCTGCCTTACATGTTTGCTGAACCAAGCCTCAGCTCAACATACTAATGTGCCAAGAACAACCTGGACCAATACTTAACAATTGCTGTATTTTATTACTTAGAGTTTTTAAAACAAAATCATGATAAAAAAAATATGTGCCGCGGCCGAAACTAATTCACCAAGGAACAAGCATGACTCTGGGGCACTTTTGTAGGATTCTATGGGGTCAAGCCCCGACCCGGAGACAATACAATACTAAAATTTATTAACCTTTCTTTCACGCCATACTACTTTTGCAGCGTCAGACCCCAGCGTCCTTTCAAAACGGAAATCAACCTCCCCAGGAATGTAGGGATACCAGGTTCAGAAATCTCCCATTTTCTCGAACCTTCCAGAACCTTCTGGATCCTTTGGCACTTCCGGTTTACCTGAATATGCCTTAAATGGCAACCAATGACCCGAAACAAATTCTCAATGTCTAATATTCTGATGGACCAGAAACCCACCGCCAACACTTCCTAACCTACCCCGTAATTTAGACAGAGTAAAATGCGAATACTGTTTTAATCAAAGTTATTACTATATCATAACTCCTCTATCTAAACTAAGCCAAAATACTGAACTTTACCAATATCTACGTAATGAACGTTTTCGATAGGTTTCGTATGTCTGTCATATGCGAGGAACACTGTAAAATTGATAATTTATGTAAAAATACACGCAACAACAAATTACGCCGACTAGATTACTTACCTATGTATGTGCTACCGCGATATAATAACTTGTACGGAACGAGGAAAATGGAATACCTTTTGCCTAAAATATTAAATACTCTGCCGAAATCGCTTCTCGAAAATATTTGTAACGCGAAATACAAAGAATGTAAAACCCTTTTAAATAAATATTTTATACATGTAAGCCCGAAATCGCCTACTCCTAGATAAACCCACTTAAGGTTTTTAGGAGTAGGAATCTTTGTAAATTAGACTAAGTTTTAATTGTTGTAGTAAATAAATTAAAAAAAAAAAAACTGAATTTACCAAAATTTATCCAACAAGCATACCAAATCCTTAAAGTTCCCACCTTTTGGGGAAAACTCCCTAAACAGCAACCCTATACTTGTCAAAACACGAAGACACAGACAACACAGCTGTCACAAATCCACTTTCTTTTTGGGCAAAGGGATCAAATGCCATACATCCAAAACATAACACAAAATGTACTATCCTTATTAATAACCAAAATTTCACAACGTTACACTTTTATAAAAATTACATTAAATTATAATCACATTAAAATGTATTTTAAAAAATTACATCAAAATCCGCTTAGTAGTTTGAAAGATCTAAGCCTTCACACGTATAGACATAGGGATAAGCGCGGCATGCGACTTTGCTCATACTATGTTGTAATCTAATATCGTACTAATCTACGAGTATTATGGTGATTTTATGAAGTTTGTGAATTCCAGGTACATGCCTACTTACATATAGATTATTAGATGTAAAATCTAATAAATGCCTGTACTAACCTGTAATAAGACAACCGCCAAGATTTGAAGCACTTAATTAAGGTATGTTGTGCAATTATACATTAGTTATCAAACTATCTACAAACCTAAGCGAAACTTTTAGGTCCACAGACAACCACGAAAATACCAAATACGTACCTAAATTATATTGTACATAAATTAATAATTTCAAGTATTCAGCAGGCTTCATCATAACATCTTATAACTAATAGTCCTCCTGGCCGATTTCAACCAAGGCGGCCAATCTCAACAGAGATCAGCCAACTACGCAGGAGATATTATAGTGCACAAGTGTGAGCGCAATACACAGGTGCACTCACTGTTCCATCACTCTCAAAGTTCGGTGAGACGGCAATCCGACATGACCGGAGAGAGATCAGGCGCAGGACCAACGGCTTAACGTGCTCTCCGAGGCACGGGGGTGCAACACCGCCAACTTCCCGACTCCGAGCTGTTTTGAGAAATTCATGATAGAAAATCTCAGAAACAATTTTGGCTCGACCTGGGATTCGAACCCAGGACCTCTCGGATTGAAGGCAGAAACTTTGCAACTACACCAACGAGGCAGTTATAACTACTTTATCTAAGTAAAAAGCAAGAACGTTAATCAAGTTAGACTCCCATCACTATTCGTTCAGAAACCGCTACATTTAAAGACGAGCGGTAGACTTAATGTTATATCATTTAGAAGCAATTTCTGAACGTTTCCTGCTAAAGGAATGCGGAATCTCTAGCTTCTATAGAGACTAAACGTTTTTCTATTAAGCTGTGCATTTAACAATTGCAGCCTCTGTAATATAAATATGTAGTGGATTGTTTGAAAATGTATGGGAAGGATTAATTTTGCTGGTCAGTTTATAGTTTCTCATGCATTGAGCGCATTGAATTAGCAATTAGGAAAGTTGACAAAAGGTTTTATAGCTTGCTACTTTGTTCCTTTTTGATAGAAAATAGGAGATTGTGATTCAATAATCTTAATTTTACTTGATAAATATTCAAATGTAACTGTAATATTTAAATTTTAATAACTGCACTTATTATGTTATAAAATTTTGCATGTTGGTAAGATCAATGGAATGTGCTGGCTTATTCATATCAATTGTAACACCATTTATGTACCATGTTCTAGAAAAAATAAAGATTTGATTTGATTTAATACATTACATTACATTACATCGCCACTCACCATCAGGTGAGATTGTCGTCAAATGTCTGGACAGTTCCATGTACTCGTATAAAAAAAGAATTGCTATTTATTTTCTGATTTGTGATAAATGGGATCAAGATTAAGATGAGTGTTACTAAAATACAAGCTCTACTTTTTAGTCATTAATTTTGATTTATTGATAAAGTTAAGTCAGAAACGGCGCGAAAACCGTATAAAATAATCAATTAGGTGCTTGTGGCGCTTTGGTAATGATACCAAAAGTTAAGCGACCTAATGCACGAACGTGTTTGGGATGGGTGACCATTCCGACCTTTCCGAAGTGACGTCAAATCTATACACGCATCTTCTTGTTTCGGAAGGAACTGGCTGCTGTTGGTCCCGCGTAATATTGATATTAGTCGTTAACCCTGGTCAGAGGTCTTCATAACATGGCTTAATAACATCTTACATTCAGGCTGGTCACTTTCCCTATAAACCATTCCTTCACCAATCCGCGTTGAGCCCGCTTAGTGGAGTGTGGCTCATAAATGAGACTCACCTCATTTATGACTGAACAACTTGACCTGCCTGTCAATTATAACAATCTTTTGATTCGGGCGCCGTTTCCGGCTAACTAAACTTTATAAATAAATCAAATAATGAATTAAATAGTGGAGCTTGTATTTACGTTACACTCATCTTAATCTGGATCGCATTTATCACAAATCAGAAAATAAATAGCAAATATTTTTTTATATTGAACTGTCTAGACATTTGACGACAATCTCACCTAATGGTGAGTGACGATGTAATTCGAAGCACTACATAGGTATTTTTACTAGTTCCAAAAACTCCTATTTTCTATCAAAAAAGGACAATACAAAACAGTAGGCTTTTAACCTATTGTCTACTCTTCTAATCAGGCCTCAGCCTGTGCCCAAAAGTGGGACGTATGAAGGCTGATGACAAAGAGAAAATGTAAATAATAGGACCTATGACTGCCGTGGTCAAAGTTGTGTATAGTGACGGAAAAGAGCCAAAACATCAGTTTAAAAAAAAATAAGTAAGTAATTGCAAAGAGTATCTTCTGTGTCTCTTAGGCTTTTACGTTTAATCCCAAAAAGTCAACCTTTTAAAAGATACGTCAAACAGGTTACCCTCCGTATCGCCTTACGTGAATGGGAATCGAACCTGACTCATTGCGACCGTGGGAGGGTCCCACCGTGCGCGCGCGCTGTGACGGCTGGGGTTACCGAGATAAAGAAGTCGTATACAGGGTGTGTGTGATTGGCGTGGTGTTTTCGTAAAAAAGTCATCATCATCATTATCAGCCAAAGAACGTCCACTGCTGAACATAGGCCTTCCCCACAGTTTTCCACATCGACCAATCACAAGCGGTCTGCATCCAGTATGATCCTGCGATCTTCACAAGTTCGTCCGTCCATCTTGTCGGTGTACGTCCTACGCTGCGCTTTTAGTCGAAGGGTCTCCAATTCAGAACTTTTCTGCCCCAACGGCCATGAGTTCTTCGCGCTGTGTGCCCTGCCCATTGCCACTTGAGCTTACTGTTTCTCAAGGCTTCGTAAGAAAATGTGAGGTGTAAATAATATGTGAAGACTATGATGGTGATTAGTATGCTTAACCTCTAGACTGTCAAGAGTGTCCTCCGATTAGTTGTTTTTATTTCAAAAAGTGTCTGTTCGCGTAAGCCGATGAATAAGTATCAAATGATTTGATACTTAGAAACTTTGTTTTTTGATTCTGATATGGAAAAAAGTTCTATCAACTTATTGAATTGATAAACAAGCACCTTTAAAATCCAATTCTTACGGGATTCATGCAAAACAAGTAGTTTAGTAATTATTCAGCTAATAAAAAAAAACATTCAGTAGGTATAACGTCACGAGGTCACGTACAATGTTGAAATTCTAATAATAATAAAAAACAAACAAGTATAATTTTTTATCACCAAAAAATAATTATTGAGGCCATTTACTGTTTCTTGATTATGTTATTTTTTACATACATCGTGTTACATATTCAGCTTACAATTATTCTGTGGTACGATTATTTGTTTAAAAAACGCATACAAGAATTTAAAGTTCTTTTTAAACTGTTTCTCATAGTTTGTCTGTAGGATCCATTAATTAACATACACCTGTCTACACACACCCTGTATATCACTTAAGACACCACAAGACTAATAACTGCACTGATTTGAACTATGAACGGACCCATTCAAGACCGTGGGACCGCTGTAATTACAAAGAATTAAAGATTTGGACGCCTTGCCAGGGGTTTATTAAGGCTATTAAGGGTTAATCGGGAGGGCAATTAGTTATGTCATATTAATAATAATGGCTTTATCATCATCATCATCATCGTTATGTTAGCGGTTCGATGTCCACTGCTGAGCATAAGCCTCCCCCTAAGGATCTTCACTGCAATAGTTGATGGAATCAGGCGTTACTTTGCAAAAATCCATGACTAAATAAGTAGGATTATTTTGCTTTAAATTTCCACTAAACGACGCCAGCGCCACCAAACCAAGAAACTACATCCAACTGTAACCACCTGAAAAAACTAGAGCTGGAAGTCGCAATACATTTATAAAGATGTGATAGATATGCGGGGCGCTTCCCAAGGCACCATTCTCTTAATGAAATTGTGCGTCGGGCCATGGTTTCTGTTAATGTTCCTTGTGTCCTGGAGCCACCTGGCCTGTCCCGCACGGATGGTAAGAGACCTGATGGCCTCACGTTAGTTCCTTGGCGGAGAGGACGTTGTCTTTTATGGGACGCAACATGCGTTAGTACCTTTGCTGCGTCACATGTACGGAACACAGTTACATCAGCGGGTTCAGCGGCAGAAAACGCCGCCAAGTTAAAACATACTAAGTATGCTGCGCTGGAGTCCGAGTATGATTTTGTTCCAATTGCTGTGGAGACGGCTGGGCCCTGGGGTGATGAGGCACGCGAGCTATTCAAAGAGTTGGGACGACGTTTGAGGGATAAGGGTAACGATCCCCGCTCTGGGTCTTGGTTGGTTCAACAGGTTTCCATAGCTATTCAACGTGGTAATGCTGCTAGCATAATGGGAACCTTTGGATCGGGCGGGGCGCAGAGTGGGAATCTATTGTGGTAGTGACAAAGTGTGTAGCGGCTTTTAAAATGTTTATAAGGTATGACTATTTGTGTAAAAATTTACGATTTAAATTATTATTAAAGCTATTGAGAATTTTAATGTATTTATTTCGTTTCTGATTAATTAATGATAATGTATAATTTTAATTTTAATTGCATGTATTCCAAATTGTATTTTATCTAAGGTTGTGCTTTGTAAGTATAATTATTTGTAGAATATGTTTTTGAAATAAATAGAGTGAAAGTGTTTATAAAGTGTGTCACTCGTAATCTGTCGAAGCGACAACGTCTCCTGAGGATGCCACGTGTAGTGGCAAAACGCGTCGAGCGTTTTGTTGGTGTCAGTGTCATGATTCCAGGTGCATCTTCTGTGTCACGCTGTGAGTTGTATTGTAAGTCCTGCGACTTCTAGCTCTAGTTTTTTCCGGTGGTTCCAGTTGGATGTATTTGGGTTCCAGCGCTGGCGTCGTTTAGTGGAAATTTAAAGCAAACTAGGTAATCCTCCTTTTCGGCTTTCTTTGCTGCAAGATCGGGCCATCGCTTCCCGCATCCAGCGGCTTCCCGCGACCGCGCACCAAATCGTCGGTCCACCATGAACGTCAGAATCGCCATCAGTCGTATTAAACTTTGAAATTGTGATTATACATGATGTATTATTTTCTTCTTTTAATATATTATAGCGAACCCGGCAGTCGTCATCGTCATCATTTTTTTTTACTTTTTTTAAATATTTTCTCACCGTTTAAGCCTTCCCTGATATTCCACAAATAATTCATAACCAAAATTAGCAAAATTTGTACAGCCGTTCAAAAGTTTTAGCGAGACGTACGAACAGCAAATCATTTTTATATATAAAATTATGTGGATTCCATGAAGAACCTCGAAAAAAAACTTTTACGAGTATTTTCTACATGAATACTTGAGTAATCTTAACCTTTTTGACATTGCGTGAAACTTTGGAAATTGAAAGCTCAGTCAATTCGATGTTAATAACTATTTTTTGAAACGAAATGCTAAACAAAATATTTAATAAATAAAAAACAAGTTTGGGGATTCTCTTCATTCATTTATCGAAGCTTTTACCCCATTAATGCTTAACTTGTTACAAGATTCAGTGACTTTTTAAGCTCCATGTTTAACACTAGTTTAATTATAAGTTCAATGGTTTACAAGCGTGTAAAATTGTAACAGATATCAAATTCAATGTTTCATTTACATATTTATTTTTAAATAAATAAATAAATATGCAACAACATTACATACATTGATGTGACTCCGTGGTAAGTAGCTTAAGCACTTGTGTTACAGATATCAGAATCAGTAGTGGTATTACAAATAAATTTTACTTAATATATATAACACCCAGACCAGTAAAAACAGATGTGAGCGTAAACATGTCAAGCTCACAAATGTTTGTGCAGTGCGGGGATCGAACCCGCGACTTCTTGGTTGATAGTTAACTTCTGTGTAATGGTCAAGAGGTGGTCGTCACGGATACGTCCTAAATATGTAACTTCTAAAGGTTTTAAACTAATATTCAGTTTTAAAATTATCATGCAAAACTTAAAGCACTTAGGACCACTAAAGTTAAATATTTTTAAAATAAAACTAGATGATACAGAAAGCTGGTACCTATCATTTGTTTTTGACGTGACAACGTCTTATAAATTGGTTTGCCGGGTGCATGCCGGGTGACACCTCAAGAAACTGCGTTACGCTGCTCCGCTCACGTTTCGCGCGAGAGAGACAGAGCGAGAGAGAGAGATAGGCATACACACCGGTTCATGTTATACGAATGAATATTCACATTAAAATTATTTTACCACTCAGAGTCGTTGTCACGTAAAACTTTCGCGCGTATACCGACTTTACAGGCAACCAATTTTTGAAGTGAAAACTTCTTTAGCGGCGTTGAGCACTTTTGTGGCATGGGTAGAAACTGTGAAACTCGCGTCAGGTCACGTGATGCTGATCGAAAAACCGTAAGACGGTTCAAATAAATCAAAAATGCACAACGTTAATAATCAAGTTTTCACTTCTGCCGGCACTCCCGGAGTGCAACCCGTGTCTTTTTTTTTATTAAAAGACACAGTCTTTCTTTTTATCTACACAAAGGAATCCAATCAATAGACCCAGTAATATGCAACTGTTTCCCTTTGAGTGTAAGAGCTCCCCAAGGAGAGGAAACGATATTGGATCCTTACTAGCTTTGTTGAAATTATCTAGAGACCTTTCCGAATACTTCTAGATAGCGGAAGGATAAAATTAAAGGCTATCGATTCGGAATAACTAGTTTTTAAAATAAATATACAACAACATCACATACATTGATCTGACTCCGTGGTAAGCAGTTTAAGCACTTGTGTTACAGATATCAGGATCACAGTGGTATTACAAATAAACTTAAATAAATACATATAACACCCAGACCAGTGCAAACAGACATGTTCATGCACAAAAATGTTTGTACAGTGCGGGGATCGAACCTGCGATCTCTTGGTTAACAGTCAACTTCTTGACCATTACACCGAAGTAAAAAAGAGGATTGTTTTGCTTTAAATATTCACTAAACGACGCCAGCGCAGGAACCCAAGTACATCTAACTGTAACCACTTGGTAGTCGCAGGACTTTCAATACAACTCGCAACGTGACATAGCTCTGTCATGTGCAGTTTGTTTAGATGGTGCTTAAAGGTGGCCCAGCGCTATGATCCGTAAATTAATTGAATTCTTGATTTAATTGCAAGTTCAAATTCTCACAGCTAGCTAAAAATAATGCGACTACACATTATTTACATATTTACTCCTCTGAAATAAAAAACGGTGACCTTTCGTCTACCCATTACGTAGGAACACCTTTCGAACGTAATTGACTACGAGTAGTTTTTCATATAAATACCTCATGTTGTTGTAATTGCTATGTTAAGTGACGTGAAATATGCAAATGATATTCAAATACTTACCAGTAATTATGTACTTTTCAGGGGTAAAAGAGCATTTAAGGGCCTAGATAATTTTGATCAACTAAATAAAAAATATAAAAAATTGTTTATTGCGAGCAACTTGAAGTGGTTAGCAAATGACAAAAATCTTAAAAGCTAATGTTAGTTCTTATTCATTCAAATATTATTAGAATAAAAATTTAATCTTAAGTCTTAAATTAAGACTTGATCTGATGGTTAGTGTCAAGTTGCAAGATAACACTTACTCGGTTTAGTTGACAATGTTTCATCAGTTGTTTAAAAGTCGATGGACCTAGTCTTTAAGATAATGTAAGGCTTATTATATAAAAAGGTACCCATAAAAATAATTGAGGCAAATTTCTGTCAAAAATCTGTAAGTAAGCACTTATTACCGTTAAAAGGTTTTTTGACGTACATAGTAATTAATATTAATTAATACCTTAATATTCTGTTTCACCTGTCTGTTAGGATTTTCATGTCTAAACAGTTGGTTGTTTGTTTTATAAAATAACTTTACTAATAATAGTAATATATACATGCCATGCTATACAACAAATATAGCATGAACACAGACATCAATAACAAGTAACTTGTTAGGTTAAACACCTCTTAAAGTTAACATGATTGTCTAAACAGATGGATTCTGTTCAATAATAACGAACATTATCATGAGTGTCCGGGATGGCGTTTTAATTTTAAGCTTCTAGTAATTCTCTTTATTTAACATTCATTTGACGACCACTTTGGTGTAATGGTCAAGAAGTTGACTAGTAACCAAGAGGTCGCGGGTTCGATCCCCGCACTGTACAAACATTTGCGTGCATGAGCATGTCTGTTTGTACTGGTCTGGGTGTTATATGTGTTTATTTAAGTTTATTTGTTATACCACTGTTGATTCTGATATCTGTAACACAAGTGCTTAAGCTACTTACAACGGAGTCACATCAATGTATGTGATGTTGTTGTATATATAAAAAAATTAAAAAAACATTGATGTTGGTTACTGATGACGTAAATTGTAACTTCTAGTTGCTATAATTGGTTGTGTGTCTCCACGAATAGAGTAGCAAATAATTCCAAAAAAATAATTTTAATGTGAATATTCATTCGTATAACATGAACCGGTGTGTATGCCTATCTCTCTCACTCTCTCTCTCTCGCTCTGTCTCTCTCGCTCTTAGGCGGGCTAACTGTGCTCGAGTGGAAGGGACGCGTGCCTTTCACTTTTTATGTCTGTCTCACTCACTCTTAGGCGGGCTAACCATGCCCGAGTCGAAGGGACGCGTGCCTCTCACTCGCTCTCATTGTGAGCGCATAACGTGAGCGGAGCGTAACGCAGTTTCTTGAAGTGTCACCCGGCAAACCAATTTATAAGACGTTGTCACGTCAAAACTATTTTAATAATAGTATAAAATTATGTACCAAACTGACGGCGTTAACCCTTAAAGTTTATTTATCTAGGTTTTATGTCTAACACTTCATAAAATTTTGCATTCATTTACTAGTTTGGCATTTACACCCTTTACACTTCGCATTATAGGTATGTAGAGGTAGAATACTAACTTATGCATGTTCTCTATCTATTAAACTGCAAAACAAGAACCAATGTATATGTAACAATCAATAACTTCCTATGTTAATTTATGGGAAACGCGTTTAATGGACTCTACATATATGGCGTAGGCTTAATTTGTCATGGGAAACTGGATTTTAAAAACTAGCTCACCATATTTGTAGCGAATTAAGTTGTGTTTGATGCTTCGTTGAACAAATAAAAACTGAAATTTAAAAAAAAATGAATGAGCTAGGTAAACAGCTGATAAGCTTCAATGGATGGATGGATCTTGACCAGCTATAGCTAAGCACTCTCTCTCATCAGCCTATATACGTCCCACTGCTGGGCACAGGCCTCACCTTAACTATGAGGTGGTCCGAGCCATGCTACACCACGCGGGCTCAGTACGGATTGGTGGAGGGGTGTGTGTAAGGTAAGTGACCTACCTTACTGTCAGATGTTATTTAGACGCCCGAGGGCCTCCGACCAGGCTTAACGACTAATATTTATCGATATTAACCGGGACCAATAGCTTAACGTGCCTTCCGAAGCTCGGAGATACAAGCTAAGCACTACGGTAGTTAAATTACTCGTATCTTTCTAATAGAAAAACCGCACTGAAATCAAAACATCCACTCGGGAGTTAAGATGTTTTGACCCCTTTTCTGTTAGTGTGAGACAAACACGCAAAAAAACCTTAATGAGCCAGGATAAGACCTGGGGGTTTCAACGACTGGACTGATCTTGCCCGGTCATAGCTAAGCACTACCGTAGTTAAATTATATTTAAGTTGGAGTCACGATGCCACAGACACACACTAGCAGAAAATTGGTCAAACTTGTAACACACCTTTAGAAAAAGTCCCTTTTTAAAATTATGAATGACTCCATTTTGAATCTTGAATGAAAGAAGTCGACGTAACGCCGTAAGTTACCTTCTCCCTTTTCGTATAGGCAGGGACGAAAAGTGGTATGAGGAACTTAATATCTCCCTAACTTCGAAATAACTGGTGTCTCATTTTAAACCAGCTTTTTCTTATTAATCCCTGTTTTAAATTTATTCCTACTTAAACTTGATTCATACTTGAAAAGCCATGAGTCAGTCCATATCCTATGATATGACCTGAGAATGACGTCACACACACAATATCCGCGAAGCCCTCAAGACGACACCTGTACATACCTATGCCATTTCGTACCCATCCAATTTGACCCCTATCAGCTTACTGTTAGGGTTCGAGTTCAGTTGGACAGTTGACAATATAGTAGGTTGATGTGATGTCTTCCGTACACACGACAGCAATACATCAAAATAAACTTCCCGTAATCATATGCAATTGGAATAAAGGTGATATTGCAACAAATTTGGATAACCTGATGAGCCTTCATTTGAACCTGACATTAAGATGGTGACCGAACCGTGACGTTGAGTCAACGGGTCAGTGCACCAACCGTGGGAGTATCTTTTTATGGTCTTTTGTATGGTGAACGCACTAGCCCGGTTACGCAATTGGGGCTGGTGATGGTGTAGGGAGACTCAGATTTTGGACTGCGGCTTCAGCCACGCCGCAAAACCGTGGTGCATGCAGAGGCAAGTTGACTGGTAAAAAATATTTGAGCATTAAGTCCACCTTTTGTACGTCGATTGTGCAATAAAGTTTTGAAATAAAATAAATGATAAAAGTTAGCCTTTATCTTATATTAATGCTTGGGATTTCGTTGCCAGCCTACTCGCTAAGAGAAATCCTAGGTAGCGTACTTCATTTAACTTCATTCATCAATATGACTAACGGAGAGTTGAGACCCGTTAGGAGAAAATGTAGTCTTCCTATTCCAATTAATAGTGAAAATGACACAGACAGTGACATTGAGGTCATATTTCCATGGAAAAGATCCAACCCACCGACACATAGTTTTGACAAATTCAAGCTTTAAGCTTGGATCCAGATTTGTCTTGGTTTTGAACTTAACTTCTTCAAGTGGCTTGAATTGCTGATGATATAAAATTTCGATTTTTGTCGTTACAACCGTTTCATTCATTAATAAACATTCATGTAGCTTCGATTGTTAATTACAATTAAAAAAAAAACATCTTCTTGTGGAATGGTAACTTAACGTAGAAAATTACACTTTGGCTTGACATATTGCTACAGCTGTTTTCGTTAAATGAAAGTATTGATATGGGTCATTTTGGTTTACCTACTCAAGTCGTTTTGAGTAAAGTTGTGGGTTGGATCCTTTACATGGACATATTGGACATTCGTTCGTATAAAACAGACGCACCTCAACAGACAGTAAGCTGTAAGACTACAGCTTTCTTTTACAGACGTACAAGTCAATAATTGACAATAAATGTGATACTAACTACTGGTTATCGGGTCTAAACGCGATTTATTTTAATGAGTATAAGGTACTCACTGCTCGACTTTTCGGCTGGATTGAACACAGCCGAGGTCACGAGCTGAGTGTTAGCGCGGCGTCGTCTGCTCGGGGCGGCCGCGGTTTTTAGATCCACCCTCACATTTTCATTATTAAAAATGTTATTACAGTCACCGCGACAAAAAAATAGATTTGTTGTCTTAAATTTACCTAACTTCCTCAAAGTTAAAAGTTTAAGGGCCTAAAAATAGCATTTCACGTTTTAACCGCAACGTTTTACCTACTTGAAAATATAACAAGTTATAATATTTACAATGCAGTTTGCTAAGTTATCAGCCACTTAGTGACTTAGTGAAGCCGTCAACTAAGACAGGCTTAAGCGGTCGACCTGCCTACTTAGCACAGGATATAAAACAAAATGCTAAAATAGTATCAATGGATATAGACTACTTCCGTAAAATCCTGTTTGGTTCCATCATTATCGGTTCAGCCGTAAATAAACAAAGATTGCCTACGGTTGGTCATTATACAAATTGCAGTGGCCACATCCTTTTGAGTTACAGACTGTATATAACATAGACTGATCTTCTATTTGTTCTATGAAAAGGATTGTTTATGGTCGAAAGATGACATCGATAGCTTGGATATTAATTTAAGGTATAATCCACGGCAAAAAGTTTTACCAATGTAGACTTTATTCTACAAAGCATTCTAATATGGGTAAATTATTTATCATGCAGCAATAAAACCATCTGTTTTAATTAGCCTTGACGTTATTTAATAATATTACAGTCATAAAATCTATATTTTGACGACCACTTTGGTGTAATGGTAAAGAAGTTGACTATTAACTAAGAGGTCGCGGGTTCGATACCCGAACTGTACAACATTTGTGTGCATGAACATGTCTGTTTGTACTGGTCTGGGTTTTATATGTATTTTTTTAAGTTTTTTGTAATACCACTATTGATTCTGATTTCTGTAACACAAGTGCTTAAGCAACTTATCACGGTGTTAATGTATGTGATGTTGTTGTATATTATATTATTATATATTTATCAACAAAAATAATATATACTGTGGGCAGCACGACACGGTAAACACTGCGGTACGGGCTTGTGATACGGGTGATTTTTCAACATTAATGAGCATCCTAATGTGCTCGCATTGAGTGTTTCTACACGTCCCAAAAATGCATATTTTCAAACGTTCCAGATACAAATCGACCTTAAATCATCTTCTTATTCAGTTTTCCGTTTTTTTTTTTCTTGCTCATATTATTTTTATATGGGCTTAGTATAAGTAATGCGTAGATGCCCCAAACTACAGTGGCATCTGAATTCAATTGGTCTATGTCTAAAGCTAACTGCAGTCGGATATTTGAGTGATACAGATAGTTTTTTCTTTACAAAATTAGACATGCTATTTTGCGAATAATGAAACAAATAGCGTAGTTCTTCGAAAAATATGGTTCTGTTTGTGAAAAGAATTCAAAATGTCATTAAATTCAAACAATAGCTATGTTTCATATTTACTGAATTGAGTACTTAAAGCAATGATGCAAATGTGCGAGTAAGTGTGCGTTTTCTTGACGAAGATTTAATGTCACCTAGATCTTTTTTTTTTTAATTATTTCTGCTCGGACCCAAGGTTGACTGGTAGAGAATGCCTTCGGCATTAAATCCACTATTGTTTACATGTTTGTGCAAAACTTAAATGAATAATCGAAAATAGTAGGTATAATTTAAAAACCACACTAATCAATTTATTTTATCTTATTGGCTACAGATACGATTTGATGAATGTTATGATTGATCACTCTTAATATTATACTAAAATGTGAAAGTTTCCTTAAAAATAAAATACTGAACGGATTTTGATGAAATTTGGTAAGTATGAGCTGACTTGGGTTGATAGGATACTTTTAGTCCCAATTAAATGCTCCATTGGCATACAGTAGGAATCTTGGTCAGTCACTTTATTTTTTTCTAAAAACAACAGGCAGGGCAACGTCTGCGGGGTCATCTAATAATAATATTAAAAAAACGGCGTTCACATTATAAAAGCTGGCAAAATATAATTATAAAGAAATTATAAAGATTTTATTAATTGAAAACCACAAGAACCAGACATCCTCATAATTAAAAATAATAATGATAACCCAATTAAACCTTATATAAAAACCACATAATTATTCCAACTGACCCCTAAAAACGGAACACCGGTTGCGCAAGCGCCGAGCGAGACGCGTGTCGTCTGTCCAACTCGCACACCGGATTTGAAAAAAGAACCCTTGAGTCTTGAGACCTACATTTTGTGCCGTTGCCACTTGAAATCGGTTTGTATTGGGTTAATATTCTGAACTGAAGTGTGTTGAAAGTTTTTGAATTCATTTGTAAAGAAATACACTTCACTACTGTTTGACAAATAAATTAAATAGCAAGTCAATAATGCTATTCATTTCTAATATTTAAGCATTTTAAACCGGTCATCTAAATATATTCTAAAGCCTTAACATAAATATGTACTTGTCAAAATGTTTATTTCTTCATCTGGTATGCTTAAATTTTCTTAAAGACCTTTTAAGGCTCATGTCACTCAATTTTTACAGTTTTTTGCCAATTACTTGAATTTCAAAGTCATTAATTGGGTTGAATTGAGGTTGCTATGAAGTAATTTTTTTAAATAATTTGTAAATAATTGCGTTAAAAGCCGGAAAGAAGATTCAGTTCAATGCATCGATCTGTACATTGACAATAATAATAATAAATATTTCACAACAATCACACCAATTCCCTAGTCCCAAATTAAGCTACGAGGCTTGTGTTATGGGTACTAGACAACGGATAAACATACTTAAATACTTTTTTTTTGTAAATAAATACATATTATACATAGAAAACACCCAGACCAGTACAAACACACATGTTCATGCACACATTTGCTTGTACTGTGCGGGGATCGAACCCGCGACCCTTGGTTTTTAAAGTCCGACATGTAGACCTTTGCACCAAAACTGGGTGTTTTCTATGTATAATATATATTTATTAAAAAAAAAAAGTATTTAAGTATGTTTATCCGTAGCTTAATTTTGGACAAGAGAATTTGTGTGATTGTTGTGAAATATTTTATTTTATTTCATTGGTATTAAAAATCTATAACGTGAAATTGACCAACAAATCGCACATGATGTCCATGAGTTTTTCATCACTCATAATGCACATGGCCACAACTATCATTGGAGGGACTGATTCTTTTCGTTCAGTTTATCATTAAGAAAACGCAGGACAACTTCTGTCAGTTAGGAAAATGCCTAATCAGTTAAGAAATACATAGAAATTAGAAACTCTATTATCTATAGGCCTCTAAAGGCTTTCTCTCAAAGTCACACCTTAGGGTTGAAACGAAATGGAGATGGTGCGACACAGGTACTTGCATACTTAGGTAATTCAACTAAATAGTCCAAGATACAGGTTGAGTGTATAAATATTAACGAAATTTCTGTGCAAGTCGTTAAACGACATTATTATTTTTTCTCAGTCCTCGTTGAAAGTAAACCTATGTTTACTAGGTAGATAACCATCAATTATACAATTGTCAACGGCAGTTACACAGAGTCGGGATCATCCGATACTCAAGGCCGGTGCCAAATGTCAGTTGCGTGCCCCTTCTCTAGTAGGGCTGTCAGTTAATGGATACAATCAATAAATAATAATAATAAAATTTTATTTCAGACCATGTCCATAAATTGTTATTATTACACAGTATCTTATAAACTAACGTTAGTAGTGCATTAAACATTTTTAAAAAAGTATACGTGTGCGGCGCATGGAATTTACCCACCTTGACATGTGTGCAGGCGCATCCAATGTCGCAGCATCGGTGAAGCATAAATTGTTTCAACAAATATATAATTACCTAAACCCTAATTAAACGTTATACTGACTAGATTGACGGATACAAATACTTAAAAGCACCCATGAATCAGGTACAAATACTCGTGCTTATCAGTAAGCACATACAGAGTGGGAAATTGCATTTAAGTAAATGTGTAAAAAATAAAATATTTAAGGCCACTGATGGTTGTTGGTGCAAAACTGTAATAGGCTAAATAACATTATTTAAAAAACGCATTTTAGACAGCGACAGTGGTACGATGGACTGACAATCTTATAAAGGTCTGACTGCCTCGTTTTTCTAGTGGCAATGTTTCTGCCTTACATCCGAGAGGTCCTTGGTCCGAATCCCACGTCGAGCCAAAATTGTTTGAGATATTTTGTCATGAATTTCTCAAAAATAGCTCGGAGTCGGAAAGTTGGCGTTGCTACACCCCCGTGCCTCGGTGCGCACGTTAAGCCGTTGGTCCTGCGCCTGATCTCTCTCCGGTCATGTCGGATTGCCGCCTCACTGAACTTTGAGAGTGATGGATTAGTGAGTGCACCTGTGTATTGCGCTCACACTTGTGCAGCTGCTGTTGAGCAGAAAGTATCCTAGCAATAGGCCCTTAGTCAATTTGGGTAAAGATTGAAAGCCTTTGTTCAGCAATAAGCGACCTGCGTCAGATTTTAAAGATAAATAAATAAATGAAATATGAAATTTTCAATAGAAAAAAATTGAATTTGAAATTTTCACTATTCGCTTTCACTGATAAATAATTTATTTTATGTAATAATTTTATAGGGCGTCTTATATTTTTTTCACATTTCTGGAAGACTTACAGCTAGAAACATATTAAATAATAGTTTAAATAAAGAGAAGGCCATTAACATGTCTCCACTGGTAGATTTTATCATGTTAAAAGTTTTCTTCTAATAACAGTCGAACATTTGCTACAGCTTCCAACTTGAACTTATCCTACGAGAAACGTTTCAACGTAATATTTTAATTACAAAACCTGTTTGCGTCAGCCCTGCTTGTCTATGCCTAGACTTAAGACAGGCCTGGCGACGGGCTAACAGACGGTGGGAAAGAGCTAATGCTAAACTAGAATTATATCAGTGACCCATTCTAGCATTTGTCTTAAGAATTACTGAATGAGGTACAATCACAATTATTATGTGAGCTATTGAATGCTACTTTTGTTTTCGTCGTCGGTTAGACTCGGAAGAGAAGTTGTAAATTTGATTCTTCATTTGTAACTTATTTTACTTATTAAGTTTTGTTTTCCGGTCATCCTCCCTGATGACCGGAGCCGAAAAGAATTTTGGTGTAATGTCTTTTTGAATGTAAGTTATTTGACAGTTAGTTTTATAGTTTTCGTTGCATTTACGTTGTAAACTAAAGATAATATTTTGGCTGTAGACAAAATTAACCTTCTGAGGCGGCGATCGCAGTGGTCTAGGCACACAGTCCAGATTCCCACGGACGCGGGTTCGATTCAGTTGATTGCTCAAAACGTTTTTGTCACTTTCATTTAATAACAGTTTCTGTTGTTTAAATGTTCTTTTAACCGAAGGTTGTCTGGAAGAGATCGCTACAAGTGATTAGACCGCCTAAATTGTACATCTTTCTTTGTTGAACTTGTCTGTGAGTTTTGTTTTGGGTTGTACAATAAAGTGTTAATCTATCTATTTATCTATCTATATCCCTAAAAACATAAGGCAGGCCTCTTGGCACGTTGTCAGTCGCGACTCGCTGCGACACTACGCCACAGGTGTGCGCTGGTCGTTATAAGTAGTCTAGTAGTATTTTAACTGATCTATGTTTTGTCACTATATCGCTTTCCGAATCTAATCTAATCTAGTTTAAAACTTTATTTTATTAAATAAATAAATATACAACAACATCACATACATAGATCTGACTCCGTGGTAAGTAGCTAAAGCACTTGTGTTATAGATATCAGAATCAACAGTGATATTACCAAAAAAAACTAAAATAAATACATATAACACCGAGACCAGTACAAACAGACATGTTCATGCACACAAATGTTTGTACAGCGCGGGGATCGGACCCGCGACCTCTTGGTCAATAGCCAACTTCTTGACACCAAAGTGGTCGTCAATACATTATTATCTAGTTCAAAATATTACTTTGTCACTGATTTTTTCAGATTAAGAGGTTTTAACCTTTTGTGTTACTTATATTCTCGGGTCATGTAAAATTTCCATTTCAATGGACTGAAAGACTGAATTTCATTTTTGCTTACCCCTAAGGTATGCCTGTTAGAGAATGCCATAATATATAGCGTTAAATCCACCTTTTACTTTAAGTTTTTCTGTGCATCAAATGACTCAAAAGTGTTAGTAAATTCAAGATGTGCCAATCACACAACTTTCAACAGCTTAATTTTATTCTTACTCCTAATTTGTCTTAAAGTTAGGCAAGACAAATGATTTCTGTGTCAAACCCATTGTAAATCTCTTTTCTCTTCTCAATATGGCAATCGATGTAACTAAAGTTTACTAAAACAATCATATGCTTTTCACAAAATCCATTTAAAATTTACAACAACGTCATCAAATGAATCTTTGATCGAAATCATCAAAGATAAGCTTATACAGGGTGTCCTAAAAAGCGCGTGCCAAACTTAAGGAGATGATAGATCACTATTTATACAAAAAAAAACACCTGTGTCAAAGTACCATTTCAGAGATACGATTTTTTTTCATGTTTATTTTATAATCACCAATTGTGAGCCTTCCTCTTGTTGCTGTGTGTACAAATGAGCAGATATTTTTCTTATTCTTCTTGTCAAATATTCTTGAAGAATTGATCTATCTTAGGAAATTTACATTTTCTTAATTATTCTAGGCCCTTGTGAAAAAAAATAGTGTTTATTTTTGACCAAATAATGTTTATTTGTGTTTTACCTTTTTTGAAATCTCCATTAGGCAAGTAATTACACATACTTATATAGTAGTTTTTTTTTTCACACAGAAGGCGAAAGTTGAAGAAAATTGTTGTTTTATAAAAATTAAATAATTTTTTTTCTCTAGTGACCCTTAAAATAATTAATAAAATTTTACTTTTCTGAGATGGATCAATTCTTTAGGACATCCTGTATACATAATCTTAACGTATAGCTAAAACAGTCCATAGAATCAGTCTCACCTACGCACATCTATTGTCCAAAATTGATTGGCCTATTGTTAAGTTACAAACACATTCGATATAAGCTCAAAGATTAACTGGTCGTGTGTCCTATAGCCATTTTATGAAGACCTCTGACGCCTATTATTTTACAGCACTACCAAGGTCTGGTGGAACTGGACAGGTGTCCAGTTTCAATTGATCTCTTAATAGGAACGGATTGTTCAGATTGAAGGGTCAATGTTTTGGACGTGTCGCTATAAGGTCGTTGACATTAATATTATTGATATAGAATTGTAGTGATTCGGTTGTTAGTCTTCGTAAAAAAAGGGGTAAATGCAGTAGGTTCACTTCGTTACAACAAGCGGTAGGATACAAACTAATAGTGACAATAAAATTGTAGTTCACCTAATAGGCTAGACGACACTACCAATCGTTGACATACTTTTTATTATCTGTCAAAACGGTCTGCCTCCATAGATTTTGTATGGGAATACATGAACGTGACGTCACGGTCATGTGTCAGAAATCGGAGTCAATTGACCGAATATTTATTGAATTTTGTGTGTTTAAAAATTGGTTTCTACAGCTTTATGGAAATAAACTGGTTGCATTAACTTCATAGGGGCTATGTTTTTTAAACGACATGGTCTTGAAAATATTTAAGATAGGTGTCATCATGCCAATTGTGCAACGGGTTGTTAGGAGTTAAACCTATGAAAATTAACTAACTTTCTAATTAGAAACCCCCGAATGAGCCAGGAAAACAGCTGGTGAGAGACGGCTGAACGGAATTTGACCAACCATAGCTAAGAACCACCGAGAACAAATTGTCTTTCGATTAAGTAAACCGCTTTGACATCGGTTCTTCCAACGGATAACGAATTATCGAAATGAACATTATAATAAATATTTAATATAACATCAATAATAAATATTTCACTACAATCACACCAATTCTCTAGTCCCAAATTAAGCTACGAGGCTTGTGTTATGGGCACTAGACAACGGATAAACATACTTAAATACTTTTTTTTTGTAAATAAATACATATTATACATAGATAACACCCAGACCAGTTCAAACACACATGTTCATGCACACTTATGCTTGTACTGTGCGGGGATCGAACCCGCGGCCCTTGGTTTTAGAAGTCCGACATGTGGACCACTGCACCAAGCGGTCGTCAGAATAACATTATTTTTATAATTAAAAAAAATCCTTCTTCTCATTTCTATATTGTGGCATAGTTGCCACCAATTTCGCCAAAATAGTGTTATTGTAGACATAGAGTGTTGTACTGTTTCGTTGTTGAAAACACTAATTGGTGTTCTGTTCGTCGAGAATAGTTCCTGTATTTGTTTTTGTCATTTTCAGATAGGAATTCATTATTTACGATACAATAAAAAAACATTTTGTTAGTCAAAATTATATTGAGGTACTTGTGGCGCAGTGGTTGCAGCGCTTTGGTAGTGATACCAAAGGTTAAGCAACCTAAGGCGCGGTCATGTTTGGGATGGGTGACCATTCTGACCATACAAGTGACGTCTATTTACAAGCATCTCCGTGCTTCGGAAGGCACGTTAAGCTGTTGGTCCCGGTTAATATCGATAGATATTAGTCGTTAAGCCTGGTCAGAGGCCCTCAGGCGGCTTGATAACATCTGACAGAAAGGTACGTCACTTACCTTACAAACACCCCTCCACCAATCCGCACTGAGCCCGCGTGGTGGAGTATGGCTCGGTCCACCTCTTAGTTGAGGTGAGGCCTGTGCCCAGGAGTGGGACGTTAGTAGGCTGATGAGAAAGTCAAAATTATTTTTAACTCCCGACGAATAACTTAAAACCCACCTCGGGTTTTAAGTTTGACCGCTAAGTCTTTTCAAGTGATTAAAGAGGTAGGTATTTATATAAAATCATTCTTGATATGTTAGAGAACCAAAATCCACGCAGGCGAAACCGCTTGCGGAAAGCTAGTTAATAATAAAAATATGTAGTAAGAAAAATTTTGACGCCTATGTCTATTGGAGTGTTTCAAGAGGTAGGTATTTTATTTGACTGCCTCGTTGGTGTAGTGGCAAAGTTTCTGCCAGACATCCAAGCGAATCCTGTGTTCGAATCCCAGGTCGAAGAAAAGAGCTCGGAGTCGGGAAGTTGGCGGTGTTACACCCCCGTGCCTCGGAAAGCACGTTAAGCCGTTGGTCCTGCGGCTGATCTCTCTCCGGTAATGTCGGATTGCCGTCTCACCGAACTTTGAGAGTGATGGAACAGTGAGTGCACCTGTGTATTGCGCTCACACTTGTGCACCATAATATCTCCTGCGCAGTTGGCTGATCTCTGTTGTGATTGGCCGCCGTGGTCGAAATTAGCCAGGAGGACTTTTTTTTTTAAAGTCCTTAATAAATTAGGGAACCGAATTCCACGCGGGCGAAACCACTGGTGGGAAGCTAGTTAATAATATAAATAGTAGGAAAGATATTACAGTTAGGTACTTATTTTTCTAGCTCAACCAACCTTATTCAAGTCGAAATAGTTATTCAACATGACTAACATAGAATGCTTTTCAATATTATTTCTAAGACTTCCATTCACACAGGAATAAATAACGTTTCTTTAGAAAATACTGTTTCTATCAGACTTCCTTGCTTGTCATAAGCATGAGCGTTTTCAAAACATTTGGATTCCTTGAAATGATACCATTTTTTCAGATTATATCGCGATTTGTTTACATTTTTGTTTTAACCAGACGTTTCGGACCCTTTTCAGCGTCCGTGGTCACAGGCAGACTAAGGTGTTAGTTGTCGTTACATGGTTTTGAAAAAATTGTAAACTACCATCACGCAAAAATATTAAGTTACGTTCCTATCTACACAAAATGAGCTAACAGTATCTTGAGGTCTTGCAGTGCGGAGTCGAGCTTGAGTCTTGGCTAAAACAAGTTCCCAAGCTGGTGGAATTTTCCACCCATCTTCTCTATTAAAATTAGGGTGTCTTCTAATTTACCATTGAGCATACGAGGAAGAAAACGACGTTCTCTTACGAGGACTTTCGGTTGGTCAATGTCTTCTGTTCGCGTAATCCGAAGAAACAAATATTGGAATTCCCTATTATGTTTTGAATATATTCTATTCCCCAAAAGGATAGACCGATTTCGGTGCGGTTTTTTTTCACTCGAAAGATAATTGAGTCACAGCTATAGCTGGTCAAAATCCAACTAGCAACCGAAGCTCACGATCAGTTTTTCTGGTTCATGTTGGCTTAAAATTGTATTATCAATTTTCAGCATTACAGCAAATGATAAGTTCTAAATAAACTCTTTTGCAAAAAAAACGGGCACCTAAGGAAATTTACGTTCTAAGGTCGATTTGAGTTAATTAAATGAAATTTATTTCTTTGACGTAGTCTGTATACTTATAATCGTGTAAATTAATGCGCGTGAAGTGAGTTCGGGCAACTAAAAGAAAAAAAAACGATGGATTCTTTAAAACCGATGTACACGCCCAAACAATAAGAAGTGGTCGGCAATAAAGATAAGATTTTTTTTTACTTTTTTTAATTAAATAAAGTTACAAATGTAAAAACCTAATACCGAATGTGACCTCCTCTTGCCAAAATCACAGCTTGAATCCTTCTGGGCATGCTTTCCACGATGTTTTTAATAACGTTTTGAGGAATTCGTTCCCACTCTTCTGCAATGACTCTTTTTAGCTCCCTGATGTTTTGTGGAGCAGGTTGCACTGATCTTACACGTCTCTTTAGAACATCCCAGACATGCTCAATTGGATTGAGGTCAGGACTTCGAGCTGGCCAATCTAAACGACGGATCCCAACTTCTTGCATGTACGCTTCCACGTCGCCAGAACGGTGCGAGCGAGCATTGTCGTCCATAAAAATGGAATCTTCCCCAAGTGCAGTCAATGTGGGTTGTGCATATGGAATTAGGACTTCCATTATGTACCGATGTGCATTTAATGTTGTTCCATTTTCTATGAAAACTAACTCCGTACGCTCCGTCGAATTAATTGCTGCCCAAAACATAACGGAGCCTCCGCCATAAGGAGTGATTTCTTCGAAACACACTTCCGCATAGCGTTCCCGTGGTCTTCGCAGCACTCGCCGGCGTCGGTCCTCTCCACACAAAGAGATTCTAGCTTCATCAGAAAACAATACTTTATTCCAGTCCTCCAGAGTCCATGAAGCACAGTTCCGAGCAAACTGAAGTCGAGCAACACGGTGCTCACGGAGTAATTTAGGGCCCCGAGCTGGGCGGTAACTCCTGATATTGGCAGCCAAAAGCCTCCTCCTGACCGTCCACAAGCTAACTTCTACTCCTCTTACTTCTTCAAGGCTCTTCTTCAGGTCCACACTTGACGCCTTACGATTCCGCAACGCCTGACTCACCAAAAAGCGGTCATCTCTTGGTTCTGTGCATCGTTTTCTTCCCGAACCGGGTCTTCTTTTGACCGAACCGGTCTCTTGATACCGTTGCCAAGTCCTCTGGACAGTTGAACGACTCACATTTAGCCGCTGAGACACGTAAGTTTGCGAACAACCTTCTTCAAGTAGGGCTATAATTTTACCGGCCCTTATCGCTTTATCACTCATATCAAAAAGTGGTATTTAATGTAAAAATAAAGATTAAATTGTTTAATTTGCAGAAAATGTCCAAAAATTTTTAAAATATCGTAATCAGTTAAAAATCGTTTCAGCAATTCGCGCCATTAGTAAAGCAATTTTAGAATAATCCACAATAATCATTATTTTTCTTTTATTAATTTCAAATTTTAAATTTGGAACGTAAAGAATCATGCCAGGATGCTTCAAATAACATGCCAATACATCGTCAAATTAATAAAACCTATTTCTTGTTCTTCTTCATTAAAGTAGAGGAAAAAATCTAAAGTGCCCGTTTTTTTTGCAAAAGAGTGTATAACAAACTCGATACGTACAGTCAACTTAATTATACCGTATATATATGAAGTAGTTAACATGTATTATAATAGTTAATATATATATATATGTAGTTTTAATATTTTTATATCGTACAAGCCTTCGGCCATAGGTTTCACCCGCGTGGATTAAAAACTTGACAGTATCAGTGGTTCTCAAATAGTTATTTTAAGCATGTTTTTAGGTACCTACACATAATCAATCCCTTTGAACCTTTTAATCTATTTAAAAAACTGCATCAAAAGCCGTTGAGTAGTTTTAAAGATCTAAGCATTTATACAAACAGACATAGAGACAGACGCGGGAAGCGACTTTGCTTTATACTATTTACAGACCAGCATATCAGGCTAGTCATTTTTGTTGCAAACTCGCCCGTATCACAACCGCTTAAGAGACAGCAGTGCTTACCTCGACGCGTTGGCCACTGTATATAATATACGAGTATAGCTAAGTTGGTAAAATATTGATTCCGATTTCATTATATAACTATTTAATAACTTTTAACTTTTTATATAACTTTTTGGAATTTAATTATTATTATTTTAAATTAATTTGTATTATATTGAACGCATTAAAAAATAACAATTATATTTACTAACCTAAACTAAGGATTACTAACAATTTATATGGAATCTTATTCTGAAATAAAAAAAATAATTTAATAACAATCGGAACTGATACCTTAATTGGTTAAGGTCAGACTTATATAAGGACTAAATAATAATTTTAATTTTACCTTCAAAATACCATAACCCCATAACGTCGAGACCTTTCAACAAAATTCACTTTCATTGTCAATAAAATATTCTCAAACGGTTCAATACTCCAAAAAAATGTTTACTAACTACTGATAAATTACAATGTTACGTAAAAAAAGGTCGGAGGTAGCGTCTTGCCCCATTTTTTACATGCAACCCGTTTCTTTTTTTTTCGATACCCATTTTTTGAGGTATCGACAAAAACGTTAATACCAAACTGCGCATCCTTATTCAACTTGGAATAGGATTCGAAATGCTTTATCTTTAGTTTGGGAAGCAGCAATGTGATTTTCGATACCAATTAAATTTTGCCGCTTAAATGGGACATATAACTCTTATATTGTCTGGGATAAAGTCGAAATCGGTCTGTAATTTTAGGCTTAAGTTTTCTTAAACTGGTTTTTCTCAACGCAAGCACCTGATTTCAAGAGGCTGGCTTGTTTTGACTTTTTTTCTTTTAATGTCGGTTAAAGCACAGGTGTCTCGTACAGACATCGGCGCGTCAAATTGTCAGAACCGATGTCTTATGACTCTGTGATAGGGGTGATTATGCAATCAAAATGTATAGTTCGAAGTGCAGGTGTCGTGTACCAGTTTGGTGTGTTTCGGGCAGTATTTGAAGGACTTGTCGAATGCATTGACATATGGCGTTTCGGCGGGAATTTCGTGTTCTGGTAACATCAAACATGGCCGTCATTTTTTTTTCTTGTATTTGTGAACAAAATAAGTATGACGCGCCCAGCGCTTAGGGTCAAAAGGTATTTGTAAATAGTTATTTAATAACTCGATGTGCCCTGCGGTTTCACCCGCATAGAACCCGTTTTCTACGTAGCCCAAAGGAACTGTGATGTTTTACGGGACGAAAAGTTGTGTTATTATATAAATATGTTATTTCAGGTTGTAATCTATTTAAGTTTAAAATATCAGCTAAATTGGTTCAGTAGTTTCAGCGTGAAAGACTTATCAAACATCCATACATACTAACAAACATTTGCTTTCACCAATTTTAATATTAACGGTTTTAATAAAGTTGCATATTATATGATAATGTAACCCTAAAATGAATTTTGCAATACCTGATCATCATGATATTTTTTCTCGTGTTACAATACAGGCACACCTTTTATTTTGTTTATATAAAACTAGTGGAACCGGCAGATGCTGTCCTGCTCGATGTTTTCGCAATTTATCAATGCTTTCGTTATCGAGTTTTAGTAAGACTAACGAACATCAATTCATTTTTATATTACATAGAAAAAGCGATCGGCGCACCTGATTTTCTCATGGGAATGCATCACTTTCCCGCGCTAAAAAGTAGCTTATGTCCTTTTTCGGGTATCAAAATATCTCCATATCAAATATCATGCAAATTTGTTCAGTAGTTTAGACGTGATTGAGTAACAGACAGACAGAGTTACTTTCGCATTTCTAATATAAAGTTTGGATATTTGAAATTAAGTGCTTTCATGTTTAAAGTTGAGGTGCTTGTGGCGCAGTGGTTGCAGCGCTTTGGTAGTGATACCAAAAGTTAAGCAACCTACGGCGCGGTCATGTTTGAGATGGGTGACCATTCTGACCATAAAAGTGACGTCTATTTACAAGCATCTCCGTGCTTCGGAAGGCACGTTAAGCTGTTGGTCCCGGTTAATATCGATAGATATTAGTCGTTAAGCCTGGTCGGAGGCCCTCGGGCGGCTTAATAACATCTGACAGTAAGGTTAGTCACTTACCTTACACACAACCCCTCCACCAATCCGCACTGAGCCCGCGCGGTGGAGTATGGCTCGGTCCACCTCATAGCTGAGATGAGGCCTGTGCCCAGCATAGGACGTATATAGGCTGATGATGATGATGTTTAAAGTAAAATATGAGATAAATTAAGTATCGCAGATGTAATTAAGGTCTTCGCAAAAGTACCTTTGTAACTTAGGTATTATATAAGTTATGTCTTCCACTGAAAATCCTACATTACAAAATGACAAACGTTTTCATCAAAATTAATACACGCATGTAACTTCACATATTAATAGCTTCAAATATTTCATTCTAAATTTACTCGTAACTAAAACTCGGTTTAAAACCGTTTCAGATTTCAACTTTAGCATTCAGGCCTCAACTTTGACCTAGTGCCTAGTGCGCTGTGTGAGTCTGACATCAAATGTCAAATGTCATACGCAAGCATGACTACGGTAGGTTAAAAATATATATGGGCATAGTAAACTGAAAATTTTTATTGCGATTGTACAATTTTAGGTAGAGGAAATCAATTCGTGCTTCGGAAGGCACGATAAGCAGTTGGTCCCGGTTAATATCGATAGATATTAGTCGTTAAGCCTGGTCGGAGGCCCTCGTGCGGCTTAATAACATCTGACAGTAAGGTTGGTCACTTACCTTACACACACCCCTCCGCCAATCCGCACTGAGCCCGCGTGGTGGAGTATGGCTTGCACCACCTCATAGTTGAGGTGAGGCCTGTGTCCAGCAGTGGGACGTTTATAGGCTGATGATGATGATGAAATTAATTTCACGATAATCGTAAACTAAGCAATTAAAATATTTTTGAAACTAACAATGGAATTTTATTAATATAAATATACAACAACATCACATCCATTGATCTGACTCCGTGGTAAGTAGCTAAAGCACTTGTGTTACAGATATCAGAATCAACAGTGGTATTACAAATAAACTTACATAAATATATATAAAACCCAGACCAGTACAAACAGACATGTTCATGCACACAAATGTTTGTACAGTCTCTTGATAAAAATCTCTTGATAAAAACAAGATTTCAAAACAAAAACAAACCCTGGAAAAAAGGACGAATCATAACAAAAAAACCATTTGACATTTGCCATGATTCCTAGAACCTTATCAAAAGTTATGTTTCTTTCGGAATATTCTGTTATCCATAATAGATATTGGTTTTCGAGAACCAAAAGATATGAGATTACAGCAGGCTTATTGGTTTAATATTTACGATTGAACTTTAACATGAGCAATTTATGAGAAACACATAATTGATGATATTCAGTAACTGAAGACTTTTACATTATCAAATAAAACCTTTTTACATTTTAGTTGAATTTTTTACTTAAGCTACAAAAGCTCAAATTGACTAATTTAATTAATAATTTTCCTGTACCCACTAGTTTTATAATATTACACGCTCATCTGATCTGATTGTATTTATTTTTTGTAAACTGTTTTCTCAGTAAGTGAATTTCTTTGGGATTCTTATGAGAAATAAATATCTTTAAACCTAACCTAATGATTATCATATTTGTTCTTCTTTTTTATTGTAATACTAACGTGGCCATTGAGGAAAGCATTATCGATCTCTTACAAGTCTTTTTACCATGTTATATTTAAACATCAATTAATCTTATCAATCAACCTTTTTTTCAAGTAACAACCCAAAACCACGCAGCATTCCAAATTCAAAACTTATCTCATTCCATAAAAAAAATACAAAATAAAAACAAAACGCGATCGTTACGCATTCCAAATTCGAACGGTCCCCGACCAACCCCTCTGATGCCGACGCAAGCTCTGAGCCACCCTGGGCCCGGTCGTACTGATCCGACTCCCACCCCGCGCAGCCTCCGCGCTATAGCGCACAAGTAAACCGCTCGGAGCGCGCGCCGCGTACGGACGTACGACTGTCGGACACCACCGACACCTGTGGCACCCAAACGGTTGAAGACAAAGTGCGTGTGACACTCTGTGCGTTCGATCACGATTCCTTTTTATTCCGTTTTGGATCGCAGTGATTTTTGTGTGTGACAAGTGAAGTGTAAGTTGCGAGTTTATGAATGAATGAAGCCTCACAGTGCCACCGGATGGGTTAAATTAAAAGAAACCAGTTTGGACGGATTCGCCAATTTCCGCCGATACGGGTTCTTCGTGGGAGTACGGTTTTAGTCGCTTTGTTAATTGGTGTTTCTTTTCACGATTTTATGACCACAGTTTCGGTGGGAAGTGTTCTTAAATTTGCGTCCAATAAGTATTCCACTAATGACTCATAAAGGATTCTCGAATCAAAAACATCGGTTGTAATGATAGGAATCAAATTGGATCCTGTCGAAGACAGCCTTTTTTCCTTTTGAGAAAATCACGTTATTTCCCGGAAAAATCTCGGGTTTAGAACATAGAAGGCTATAGAGGTTTTCTTATAAATTAAATTATCGGAAGACCAATTGGATAGGTCATTTGAAAGAACAAAATGAATTACATGTTCTTATTGCGTTAAGGAAAGGTACGAAGTAGGATTAAATGTACTTTTCTTGCTGAAAATAAACAAACCCTCGCTCTAGGGTTAACACGATCCATATTAACTAAATATAGGGTTAAACTTGGGATTAAAGAAAACGTGTTGTTAATATTTCATCAAGTCGAGGCTTTGGGGATGGGTTTGTTTACAAAAGTCTTATAAGGGGTTACACAATTTCTGTGGACCATTTTGCCAGTGAAACTGAAACACGACAGAAATTAAAATATATAAATGTTATATACGACAACTTCAACTATTTATTTTGAAATCGGATTTTTCTTCACTAGATATTGATTTAAATTATGTCGTAATTATATCGTTACGATTCTAAATAGCAGATATTACATACCAATTTTTTGACTTAGTATACCTACCTACCTAATTCAATTCGAGTTTGACAGTTATGCAAGTAATATTAATTGGATTTAAGTGTGGGTGCAATGCACAGGTGCACTGTTTGTACCTTCACTCTGTGAATCTAACCTCGTAATCAATTATACCTTAAGGTTAAAATTAGGTACTTCAAAAACATAATGATGAAACATACTTATAAATTTTTTTAAAGATTGTACAGATATCAGAATAGAAATGAAATATATTCCAATATTTTCAGTATGTCAGTCAGATAATAATGAATAGGCTAGTTTACACCACCAATCGTTGACATACTCTTTATATTATCTGTCAAAATGATCTGCCTCCATAGAATTTAAATACAAAACGTGACGTCACGTTAGTGTATCAGAAATCGGAGTCTATTGAACCGAATAATTATTGAATTTCGTGTGTTTATAAATTGATTTGTCTTGGAAATGTACTGGTTGTATAAACTTCATAGGGGCTATGTTTTTTAGACGCCATGGTCTTGGTCTCAATATTTAAGATAGGTGTCATCATGCCTATTAGATAGGTACATAGGGTTACTTTTTTTTAAACATTTTTTTTAACAAAAGACTCTAAATGTGATTAACTGATTATAACGAAAAACACTAAAATGCCATTTTAAAAGCGTTGTTAAAATAATGCTCTGTAACAAACGTTGACAATCCGACGTATTTCACCCAAACTTTGGCTTAAAAGCTTGAAGTTTCAGCTGAAAATTAAATTTGTAAAAATGACGCAGCTGTAACGGATATTCCGGAATGCCATACATTTCGCGTTCGCTCTTTCTGTTTCACAACTAAAACAGAATTTCAGAGTGAATCATATTTGAACAGAAAAAATAAAACTTTTTTTTTGAAACTCATTTTTTGATTGACCTTCCAAAAGGACAAAAATGAGCTATTTTTTTAAATCCTAAAACCGATCTGTTTACAGCCGTGCTTATCAAACTGACAGTTATCTTTCTTTCAGTCAAAGAAAGTATATTTAAACCGGCCGTTAATGACTTAAACATACTAAGGTGTCTAATTGACGGTGAAAAAATTTCACTTAGGTTATGTCGGTAAAAACATGCCACAAATTTTTTGGAGCAAATAATTTTAGTCAAGAAACTGAGACTTCTGAAAATAAGAAGCTAGGTAGACATTTTCTTGGTGAATGGTTGGTATTATTATTAGGGCATTCTCGGAATTCAAAGTAAAATTATTTTAACCTTTTTTGCTAACAAAACTATGCACAAAAGGTAGACTCAACGCCGTAGGGCATTCTCTAATAGTAATACAAAATTTACTTCTTACACATCTATTTTATCAAATCATTTAGCTGTATTTTTTTGTATTTGACAGTGCGTTGATTTAAATAATATGGACGGAAAACGTCTTGTGTATTTTTTAATTGATTTTGTAAGATCCTAGGCTCAGGGGACATCTGCGGCATAGATACTGTCGCTATAGTGTGTGTACTGTAATTATAGTGAGTTTAAACACATTCTTTCAGGAATTAATGGAATGCTTTTGCATACAATTATGGTTTGCTTTGCTTAGCTTACAGTTTTTTTTTTTATCTTCTCGCTTAAGAGCTCTTTGTATTTCGGCTCGTTTACAAAATTTGAACAAGTTGTGAACATCTATGAACACTTCGATTTATATAAGCTCTGTAGCGTAAGTGTAATGTATTATGAGGTTGGTTATCCAATAAATAAAATAAAAATAAATAATCAGAATCAGAATCGATTACTTGACTTAAAACTGTGTACAAAAGTTGTTAAAAATATTACAGTATCAACATACATACAATAGTAGATTTTACAACGAGAGCATAAAGCAAGTCATTTTTATCCGAGATCGTTATGATGAAGTCGAGGATAAAAATGATTTGTGCACGAGTTGTAAACTCTGCTTTTCACTTCGATTGCGAGAAAATAAAACAGTAACATAACGTATTAACATTTCTTTAATTAAAATTCAAAGTAATATTACTACAATTTTGAAAGGTGAATGAAATGGTTTTTCCTTTTTTTAATTTTCCTGCATAATTTTCGGGCAAAGAAAAAAAATATACAGCCTATTCTTAAATTATTTTGGAATAATGTTTTTTTTTTGTGGTAAACACGTTTTGATATTTAGTTTCTTTTTCGTATTATCTTATTATAAATCAAAAATGCAAATAGGGAAGGAAATATTATAAATTAGCAAGTTTTATCCATGTACAATTAATTGTTTTTGGCTGTATGGGCTAAATGGTCACTGCCTTAGTGTAGGCACATTTAAAAAGCTACTTTTATGCACAAGAGCATAAAATTCAACTTTATGTCGCCTAGATCCTGCATAAAGTAGTACTTTTTCGAGCATGAGAAGTGAAAATACTTTAGTATATCGCAAAAAAACTATTTCGAAAATTTACCATATTCCCCGTTTATGTCGAAGCAAACGGAATATGTTTCATTACTTTTTCTATGGTTTTTTTAAAATACTGCACTATCTCGATCTAGCCATTTTTAATGCTTAAATTAACTAAGTGCTACATAACCTAAATTAAAAGTCAAAGTTATTTTAAAGCTTGAACCAAATATAGGCCTTTAATTTCGTTTTTAAAACTGCCGCATACGTATCTCTTTGTAGCACGTAATACCTGAAAACCTAGTTCGGGTAATAGCATTTTTTATAATGTAGGGTAAGTGGACAGAAAATTAGAAAATATTACTTTTGGAGCTGAGCCAAGGAGGTAATAGGTACCTGCTCTGAGAGACTTTGTTTAATATGATCCTGTTAGGTTATATCATGATAGTGCACAAGATTTTGCTGTCAGATTGTTTGGGTTAGGAAACTAACTTTTCAGTTAAAAAAAAACTCGAATGAGCCACGAAAACAGCTGGTGGGTATCAGCGACTGGACGGATTTAGAACAACCGTAGCTAACAACTATTGTGATTAAATTATCTTTCGAATTAAAAAAAACCTCTTCAAAATCTGTCCATCCGTTCGGCGTCTGTCAGACACACACATAAACACAACAGCATAAACAAGAGTTTCATCGGCTTGACGGGTTCTGACCAATAATTTATCTTTCTCATAAAAAACCGCTTTGAAATCCGCATTCGTTTGGGAGCTATTATGCCACTGAATATATTTCACAACAATCACACAAATTCTCTAGTCCCAAATTAAGCTACGAGGCTTGTGCTATGGGTACTTTTTTTTGTGAATAAATACATATTATACATAGAAAACACCCAGACCAGTACAAACACACATGTTCATGCACACATATGCTTGTACTGTGCGGGAATCGAACCCGCGACCCCTGGTTTTAGAAGTCCGACATGTAGACCACTGCACCAAACGGTCGTCGTTAATTTAATCATAATCATTATCTCAGTGCAGTAAAACGGCGCCAGAAAATCTTGTCACAAGAATTTTTATTTCAGTTGTATTTTATACACTTCATGGGTTACTTATCCATTCGACTAGAAATGAAATATATTAGCACAAATAATGTTACACTGTTAATAACGTATTAAATTCATTGCGGTCAAATTACACTGGAACTGGCATTTGTCAAACGCTTCTATTATCTGTGGTCGGATTCGGTTTCGCCCATAGCCAATGGTCTGGTTTCGGTATAACTTCGCCGATAAAGGCTAACGACCTGTGTTAATATTGTTCTAATATGATTGGGTTCGGAATTTGATTATTAGTTACAATACGTCATCTTTAAGCGAGGGACAGCGTGATTTTATAGAACAAATTAAACTTACCGAGATGTTAGGGCGAAGTAAGTAAGCCGACGCACAGTCTTCTATGAATTCTTGGTACCAAGTAATTGGTAGTAAATTTGCAATCACCTGTCATTGCTAGAATGACACAAATTATGTGTTACTTAGAGTTTTTTAACAGGCGTGCTTAAAGCGAAATTTCAAATGCAAATTTCCCATATTCGTCGGGTTTTTTTTTGTGAATATAATGAAAAGTCTTTTTAGTCATGCAATGAAAAGTTATTGTAACAAATGTTAATTAGTGGAAAATTAAAAGACAATGTTAGATTTTTGCTTTGTTTTGATTCACTATTTATTTACGAGGTATTTACTTTAAAAAAATTACCCTTATTAAGCAAATTATGAAAAATATAAACCTACAAAGTAGAGAAAAATCACCCTCAAATCAGTTTAAATTTCTCTCAACAATAAGACCCCAAAATCGGTTAAATACCTACCTAACAAACAAAAATGATAATGCAACACCGCCACATCTGATCCCGTACAAAGTTGATCACAAACACGATCCCATACTTACGAGTACATACATAGGTGTCATGAGACACCGGATGCCGTGAACTGGATGGGACCGGTCCGAAGCGGTTTTTCTTACTTTTTTTTCTCTCTCTCTACTATAAACAAGTAACAATTAAGTAGAAACGGATACTAATACGTCTCTGGAAGCAAGTCGATGTACCTTTTTTAGTTTTGTTTGTTGTCTATTACGTGTAGTGTTGTGAACACGTTAGTTTATCGTTGTATTAAGCATTTAAAGGAGTTATTTTTGACGATCACTTTGGTGTTATGGTCAAGAAGTTGACTATTAACCAAAGGGTCGCGGTTTCGATCCCACTGTACAAACATTTGTGTGCATGAACATGTCATTTCCGTCCAGGTTATTTTCACAGAGCTAGCTTCAGTTTCAACATTTTCAGTACCTAACAACGCTTTCAGAGGCCTTATTACAGAGTTCAATGAGCTATCAGTTGATTGCATTCAACGTATTACCTCTGTTAGGCTGTATTTCATTCCTTCTATGATATTGATATTTCGACGACCACTTTGGTGTTATGGTCAATAAGTTGACTATTAACCGGGTTCGATCTCCGCAATGTACAAACATTTGTGTGCATGAACATGTCTGTTTGTACTGGTCTGGGTGTTATATGTATTTATTTAATTTTATTTGTAATACCACTGTTGATTCTGATATCTGTTACACAAGTGCTTAAGCTACTTACCACGGAGTCAGATCAATGTATGTGATGTTGTTGTGTATTTATTTTATTTACGCTAACGTTTCAACGTTTAGTATTGAAATGATATTACTTTTTACAGATTATTTCGCGATTTATTTACATTTTATTTTAACCAGATGTTTCGGACCCCTTTCAGCGTAAATGATCCGTAAAAAGTGTATCATTTGAATATAAAGGAGATTTTCTAAGAAAATTCCAGCTTTCTTAACTTCTCAAGTTCTCAAAGCATTTAAAATTTCAATCAAATGCAAAACCTATGTAAAAAAAAGATAATGGGGGTTTTCAAGATAGGTACTTACTCGAAAGTTTGGTTGACATTAAAATAAAACAGTATTACATTCTCTTTGATTAAGCAATATGAACAGATAACTTTTCTTAATGATATTTCATAAACTTACGTTACTTAGTATCTGAAAATAACTTTCAGTCGTAAAGTTTTAACGACCAAAATTATTCATCCTTAAAATGATTTTAACTAGATTTATTGATGTGATTCTCAATTATAAACATTTTTTTCTTGAACAGAGCCTTAACTAATGTGAATCTTCTCATTTAAATTACACCAGCTTTATCTTCAAGATTCAACTATCTCGAGTTTATGAATGAATCGCCTGTTAAACAGGTTTTCGTATCGGGTATTTCTCACGGGATTATAAATACATTAAGCAGCGGATGTGGTACATAAAGTTATGTATATAGTTTGTATATTAAGACGCGGTTCATGGTCGGCTGAGTGAGAATGCCCTGGGCTTTTAGTCTGGCTTTTCATACTTTTTGCTTAAGTGATGTTTACAATGAATAATTCCATATTACTTGTACGGTAGGAAATGATGTTATCAATCTATTGTCTGATTGTTTTTTGTACTTTGTTGTTCAGAATTGGACTTGACTGAGGCGTTTTCTACCAGTCAAACGTTTGGGCTTAGCTGAAATATACTTCAAGTCAATGTTGATGCTTAAATCCTTACTGGACTTATACAGGGTTATCCGAACTTGGGTTAGAATACAGACCTGCAGTTTCTTTGATGCAAAACAGAAATCCGTTCATCCCTGAGTTAAGCTGGTTTTGCAGTGCTACGGTTAGTTTAAGCTTAGAAGTGTAGGTATAACATTTGTTTTCTGATTACAGTGTGACGGATTTTGATGAAATCAGGTTGAAATCTTACGAAAGATTGAGAAAGTTACGGAATTTGGTCGATGCCTAAATTTGGTCGGATACAACGAAAATATTTAAATAGATACGTAAGACTATTTGCTTGCATAGCGTTATTTGCAATCGAATTGAAAAACTAAAACAAATAAATTATAAGCCGATCAAAAGCTTTCAAAAACAAAAGTCTTAGAAAATAAGTGCTTTTAAAAGTTACTATAATTGGATTTGTTCATTTTGCCGCTATTTGTGAACGAAAATGAAATTGATACAGGTTGTCAATTTTATAAGCTGTTTGTAAAATTGGATTATGGCAATGTGTACTGGAAACCAGTATTTTTATATATAATGATTTTTATTTATTTATTTAATTTTAGTTCAATTATAAGCTTTATACACATAACATACAAGTTACAAAGAAGTTGATTGCGAGTAATACCTAAGCTAGCAAACCCGGCAGGCGTTGTCCTGCCCTCTATGTTAATGTACAATAAACCTTCCTCTTGAATCTCTCTATTTGTTAAACAAACTGCATCAAAATCAGATGCACATAACATACAGACATAGGAATACACGTGGGATGTGACCTAGCTTTAAATTATGTAGTGACAATGACAGTGACAATATATTTTATTTGACACATTGAGTTTGATAATTTATTTATTTAAGCTTTATTGCACAACAAAACGATGAACAAACGGTGGACTTAACGCCGTAGGGTATTCTCTACCAGTTAAACCTTTGGGCTAAGCATAAATGATTGGTAGGCGGTGCGACAAAATAAATAAAAGACAAAACACAAAATTCCTAATACCAATTATATGACGCATGAGATTAAATATAAAATATACAATAAATTTGTTAAGAATACATATTTATAAATACACATAATAATAATAATACTTAAATATGACGAAATCTGTTACAGAAAGATCTATAATAACGGTTGCGATAAAGGAAGAAAGTGGGTGCGAATGAGTCCCTTGAATGATAGTTTGCTGGGATCCTGATTTAAAATTTGAATGCAAAATCGCGAATACTGCTACCATCACTTTCTTCAAATCGTAGTTATCGATCACCCTGTACATGAAAACTGTTACACAACCTCACATAAAACCCTATGAAAACGTAACAAGCAAAAAAAAGATTCCAATCTCTTAGAAGATACAGATCAAATATTTACATGTATTAAACCTGCACACGCATTTTCAGCAATCTCCTATATTTGTGAGCCGCGTTGGTCCAACCTAAATAATATTTTTAATACAGGCATAGCGCGGGATGGAATATTAAGCAAAGATTACAATATAGGGTGGGCTGGAGATTGTGCGAGTTTTTGTTGCGTTGCTTTTGCGTGTTATCTTTTTTTTTCGCCGAAAGAAAGATAGAAAAAAGTACGTGTCCTTTTCGTTAAAAAAAAATCAAATTTTCTTCTTCTTCTTATTTTGTTTGTGGCGACAATTTCGTGATGTTATTGTGTCACCAAATTTTGCTAAATTCACGTGAGTAGCTCTGTATGGAAAATAATTAAGATGAACCGAAAATGAACAACAAGTTTGTAAAAAAAATTGCAGTTGGTCAATAATATATATATTATTTGTGGTGTATATCATACCTATTTTTTGGCATGGTTTGATTTCTGACTTCATCTTTAGCAACTTGGAAAAATGTATTGGACAAGAAAATACCTTGAATTTACTAACTCAATATTGAAATCATTTTATTTTATAATCATTTCACACACACTTCTAAAATTGCATGATTGATATCACTCAGTCCATTAAGATTAATTAACCCAATTCGCACTTTTTTGCCAATGCCGAAAATAATCCCGCCACCAGCTGACATGTAACTTATTTCTTAACAGTTATTACACACCCTGTATATATCTGCTTGACAACGAAACGTGGCTCCCGCGTAGAGGCAATGTGTTCTCCATATTTAGCAAACAGATGTGTGAAACAAATAAAAATACGCAACGCGTGGTGTACTGGCATGATGATAACGAAACGCCACGGGTTAAATTGAAAAAAAAAGTTGATTGTGATTAAAAAAAAATGTGTGTACGAAAAATCCTTGAGACGAAGATTGGTTGAAACCGGGATTTCTTTTGTCGATCTTGGGTTGTGAATAAAATTTATTGTTATTTTAATTTGGTTGAATTAGATTTGTTATGAAACATCATTGATCGAGTTTTATGTTGTTAAGCCTTAATGTCTAATATGGTGTGTTATCAAATTGGTATATAATTTGTTTTAACATACATTTTAAAAGTAACATTTTCATATGAAATTGAATTGAAAAAATAAACTTAAATATTGCAATACTTTTTATCTAAATACTGTATTCGTTGAAATTGGCTACCTCTCATCATCATCATCATCATCATCAATATATTAAAAAAAGATGATTCCTATGACGAAAATAGTAGCTCAATTGAATATGATGTCATAAAAATTAAAACTAATCTATTTATATTTTATTATCTTGAATACATAATGTGAATTTCAGTACTCGTAAAACCATAAAAAATATGATTTGTCAAAAAGCAATACCAATAGAAAATAAATGTGTTCCAAAACTATCTATCAACGTCATAAAACAAAATTAAGAGCCACTCGAAAACATATCTCCCGATATAGCAGTAAAAGCGACGAATAAAATTATATCTTATAGCCTTCGCACATAAAAATAAACCGGGATCATACACAATGCAATATCTTGGGAATAATAAAGAATAATATAAAATATTTTCACCCTGTATTCGGTGGGAAACGTCACATGTGTCGCGAATGACTGTCATTTTTTTTCCTTGTACATGTTTGCTCAGGAGCACTTACGAAGGAGATATTTACGCGCATGTGTTTACCGATACTATTGTACTTAAAGATACTAATGAAAGTGTTCTTTAGTTTAAAAAAATTGTGGAGAAAACATTCATCATCATCATCATTATCAGCCAAAGGACGTCCACTGCTGAACATAGGCCTTCCCCACAGTTTTCCACATCGACCGATCACAAGCGGTCCGCATCCAGTGTGATCCTGCGATCTAAAAAAAAGAAAGAATGAAAATGTATTAAATATTTAAATATGTTATTAAATATTTAAAAACTCGCCACTAACTTCCAAAAGCTGGTGAACAAAAAGAAACATTACATGTACTTGATGTACTTAGTTTACAGTCATATATAAATACCATCCGCCATAAATGTTTGCTAATGTTTCAACATTATTAATTTTTGAAAGGCACATTAAATAAATTTTATTTTATTTCGCAGTAACTATAGTGTTTCGCTGGCTAGAAAAAGAATTTTCTTATTTTCTTTCGAATCGCTGAAAGAATAAAGAAAAGACAAATTCTACCTCGCTTGATCATTATTTTTTACAGTCAAAACTTGCTTTTACAAATTTGCTGGTATTTTTTTCTGGATTTGGCACCAAGAACACTGTTAGCAACTATTTTTATGTAAACCTACCTTCCGAAGTTCGCAGCCTTCCAATTCGACTCGCGTAAACAACGAAATCAGCAGTTATTAATCCGAGAAGTTATCAAACATGTTTGTTTACATCGAGAACTATCGGTACTCATTCAGCCATGCCTAATTGCTTCTGGAAGTTGGCGTCGGATTGTTGGTAAATAAACAAGACTAGTCTATCTATTGTTATGAAGTGCTACGTTCACTGTTTGAGACAGAATTGCATGATGTCAAATCAACAACCGTTTTTGCACGCGTAAGAATGTGTGACTGTGGAATGGTCAAGAAGTTGACTATTAACAAACAGGTCGCGGGTTCGATCCCCGCACTGTACAAACATTTGTGTGCATGAACATGTCTGTTTGTACTGGTCTGGGTGTTTGTACTGGTCTGGGTGTTATATGCATTTATTAAAGTTTATTTGTGATACCACTGTTGATTCTGATATCGGTAACACAAGTGCCTAAGCTACTTACCACTTATGTGATGTTGTCGTATATTTATATTTATTTATTTAGAACCCCTAACCCTAAAAATATTAGACTCGAGAAATATCCGATATATACATATCTGAATTAATATCATTCTAAATTATTGCACTGTTTCACCTTCAGAATTAAATCTGTGTTTGAACCGCGCTCAAAGATAAAACAGTTTTAGTCCATGGTTTTAGGCAAGTTTTAAATGAAGCATTACCTACGCAGGAATTATTCAATTGAAAGAACAAGGATAAAAAACCGTTCCTTGACAGTTGGAAAAAAATCGCCTGGACATACGTTTTTTTAAATATTTTTTTCGTTTTTGGATCACACGGCTTGTGGCCTGGACACTTAGCTTAACAAGACAAGATTGACCACCGTAGCCAAAGTACCTATGGTCAGGCGATAATTTTTGTAATACTTCAACTTCGAAAGTTTATATCGTGTGTGTAAAATCAAAATGTGTCTTTCCCTCGCATCAACAGTTTTAGTACCAAAAAAGTCACTTTTAACAATAAAACTCATGTTCAAATCTCAACTGCTGCCATCAAAGTAATTTATGAGTGACATAAATTAAATAATGCAGTATAACCTACTTTAATATTCCCGTATCCGTTTTATTATGGTATAAAGATATTATGTCACAGCTTTAGTACATTATCATAGTTTTCGTTGTATAACTGGTTTATCACTCATTAAATTGCGGTTAATTTGGCATGTAACAAGATTACAACATATATAATATGTACTAAATGTCATATCAGGAAGCGAAATGACAACAGTTAGTACATAGATATGTACATAAACAAACGAAAAAAGCGAATAATACTGACCACTTTGGTGTAATGGTCAACCGCACTGTACAAATATTTGTGTGCATGAATATGTCTGTTTGACCTGGTCTGGGTGTTATATGTATTTAGTTAAGTTAATTTGTAATATCACTGTTGATTCTGATATCTGTAACGCAAGTGCTTAAGCGACTTACCACGGAGTCAGGTCAATGTATGTGATGTTGTTATATATTTATTATTATTATGATACTCGTATGCTCGAAACTGATGCAATAAAAATGTTATCTTACACCGCCAACTTCCCGAGTCCGAGCTGTTTTTGAGAAATTCATGACAGAAAATCTCAGAAACAATTTTGTCTCGACCTGGGATTCGTACCCAGGACCTCTCTGATGTAAGGCAGAAACTTTGCCACTACACCAACGAGGCACTTGTTGTAAATACTATTCACTTAATGCAGTCACTTAACTTTGTCTACGGTCTTTGTATTGTCTTAACTAAAATGTTATTGCACGCAGTCCAGTAGCAACAATGCCACTCGGATATTCGTTGAGTATTTGCCCATAAGTTTGTTTGGCTTGCGACACTCTTTCTAACCCACGCGCCACCTAGTTAAGTTATTCTATGGTATAAATTATAAGCGTCGTAGTTAAAACGTAGGCTACTAATTCCAGAAATAAAAAAATAATAATAATAGAAGTTAAAAAAAGAAAAGAACTTGTGTTTCAATCTTTCTAAAAAAGTTTTGCTTAGCTTGCTTGGTTTGTACTTAACCTTACTAGTGTCTGCTCAGCTTTAAGCTAGTAGAACACACAATTTGCGCAATAACAATCTCCTGCGGTTGCACTTTACTGGAACCTTTGCCCATTTTCGATGGTTTTTTGAAGTTGAGTATGACGATAATAAGAGTCACGCGTCACCGACGAAGAAGAGTAATTAATTAAATTCATTTTGATCGCTGCAGTGTACACTCCATATATAGAAATCGGACTTTGAACACACGCGGCTCCTATGGCAGGGTCGCCATGTAAGGAGTTGATAAAAGAAACAACTGAACTAGATCGTTCCCGTTTAATGAATGCCCAATAATACACTCAACAGTATCTTATAATATAGTGAATACAAGTAACACACACAATACATGTATATATGAAAGGGTTGGTACATCATACGCCCCCTAGAAAAAATATATTTATTATTATTATGATACTCGTATGCTCGAAACTGATGCAATAAAAATGTTATCTTACACCGCCAACTTCCCGACGACCTGGGATTCGAACCCGGGACCTCTCGGATGTAAGGCAGAAACTTTGCCACTACACCAACGAGGCAGTCAATCAAAATTAAACAGTGTTAATCTATATAGTCCAGGAAGTGGAGACCTGGTGTCTTGTACTACAGATTGTTTCACCATCCATCACAAGCACCAGTCTTCACAATAAGTTTAACAATTACACAACGTTTTGAAACAACAACTTTGTATTACCTACTGTTGTGAAGAAAATAAATTACTTTATTATTATTATTATAATTAAATGAGCTAGAAAAACAGCTGTATCAAGAATTGGACGGGATCAGTACGAGAGGTTCTCGAACGTGAGTTGGTGGTTTTTGGAATATCATATTAAGGTACCTACCAAACAAGAATAAAATATAATGAATTGTGTTGGTAAGACCTCCGTCTAGTCGAAGTTATAAAAACCTTTGAAAAAAAAAACAGAATTCTATTTTCAGGAAAATAACTGCTGGACGGGTTTGACCAGCCATAGCTAAAAGAACAACCGTGATTAAATTCTCTTTCGGATAAAAAAACCGCCTTGAAATCGGTCCATCCGTTCGAAAGCTACGTAGCACAGACAGACACACACAAAAACACAAACAGGCATAGCGTTCGAACCAATGACACCCCTATTTTTCGTCGGGGTTAAAAGGACTAGTTTCAAGCCCCAGGAATATATCAACCTCTCTAGGATGAAACATCGTAAAGGCCAAAATTACATTTTTCAGTACAGCCCAATAAACAAAAAAATTGGTTATTTCGAACATTTTTTTTAAATAAAATTGTGCATAGTCATTCAAACTAAACGTAATACAAAATTTCAGCTCAATCAACAGCAACAGCTTCTCGGGAAGTCGGTGAATATAGCTTGCAAGATTTGTTTTCTTTTTTCATTTGTTACGTGTTTATGATCTTATTCGATGATGATTCGTACGTTATCTTCTACCTTGTACCACAAACCAAAAACAATACGTAGGTTGAACTCCACCGCGGCCAATTACATCGTCTCGCTTTTTCTATGACGTGAATCATTTTGGTGAAACTCGGCGATTTGTCTGACCGTGTGTGGGCGCCTTTATGAGGTGATGTAAACTTAGCCAGGTTTCAATAGTGGTTTTTAGTGGACTGACATACATTTAAAAATGTTTAAGAATCAAGTACCCTAACTTATAATGGTGAATTTCTTAATCGTTATTCTTGAACATTACTAACTTTTTAGTTGAATTTTTTATTCTGTGAACGTAGATTTTTTGTGGTGTATAATAAATAGTTATCCTATGTATTGAGTCTTTATTAGTTGTTTAAAAGGCACTGAACTCGGCAGTAAGTTAAAAGTCATGTTCATCTTTTATAGTGCTTCTTTTGAATACATAGTAAATGTAAGACTACATTGAACAAGGTATTTCAATCATAGCTGTTACGTCAATCCACTTCTACAAATCTATAACTTACGACAGTATAACTTCCAGTGTAACTTATACAAAGTGTGATACACCGTGCCAATGTTTTGCTTTAGACTTCTATTTCTTACGAGTATCCAAACATTATTGCGAATGCAATGAAGGTATCTTTGTCTTGAATTGACATTTGCAATAAAAATGTGGCCCCGAAGTTCTCGAATCATTTGATAATATTTAAAACGAGATAGATACTCAAACAATCCCTTCATTACTTATGAAGGGAACAATACCCATTTTCTGATCGATCGTCTTTTCCTTTCTTTTGTTTCGATCCCAAAACACATTAATTACACATTTCTCGAAACATAAACTGATGTGAAATTTCCTGTCTCTACTGTACACACGACAGCACATCATGGCAGACACTTCGGTATCTTACAGCCTTGTAATAAGGAAGATTTTTCCGCAAAAATATGAAGTTTCGTGTGCCGTTGTCTGTTCCTTTCATTAAGTTCGCCTTCCATTTCATGGTGTGACAAGGGTTGGATATTTACGTATGTAAGGATTACATAATATTGTAAATCAGGAGTCCCTTGATGTTTCGCTTTAGATTATCAAAGGGTTTAAATTGGACTTTTAACTCGCATTGTTGTAAGATTAACATTTTAGTAACTGTCAATTAGGAATTCTTTCAATCTTCCTTTAATTTATCGAGACATGATGGCAGCGAGACACAATATATTGATACTAGCGGTTTCCCGCGACTTCATCCGCGTGGGTTTCTGTTTTAGATTAGAATTTCAAAAAAAAACCTTACTTAGTGGATGCTGACGTCATAGCATCTACTTGTATGCCTTTCAACCTATTCAGTTCTGTCGTTGGGCTGTGCGTTGCATATGTAACTACTGTCTACTTTCTCAGTAAGTAACTTTTCATTGTAATTTGTAGAAAAAAACTGCTCATGGAAAAACTGATATTCCGATATTTTATAAACATGACTGAATTAAATGCCGTGTATCTGGTTTGTTAGTAAAACATTGCCTATGTTTTGGCACATATAGGTACTACTTATATTACGAATCACTAATAAGTTTTCAAAAATTGTTGTGAGAAACTACATGAATTATTATGACTACTTATTTGGAGTTACAAACAAGTCTTCCTAAAAAACTTGTATACACAAAATCATCTAGGAATTCACCAACACAAAAAAAGTTATTTAAAGTATTAAAAAACGGTCGTAAATTAGCTACGTAATAATGGAGTGCGAGTACGAGAATCGCGCAACTCCGAAAAACATAAAAAAGTAATGAAGTAAAAAATCCTTATCCAATGTTTTTACGCGAAAAAAAATTTACAACACCCCACAGGCTAGGGTATATTATGTCAAATTTTATAACTATGACCCTAACCATATTTTGGATTTTATTTACCAAATTAATGTCTCTTTTATGGCAGGTTTAAAAAACATATTAATATCATGATTTAAGATAAAATTTTACGAATTTGACAACTTGTATCGTTTTATGATGTTTCTACTCGTATTCATTAAAGAATTAAGTTACTTAAGCTTTTACGAACGAAATTGTTAAAAATAAAAATACTAAGTATTAAACAAAATCAAAATCGAGATGAAGGATGCTCCGTCCAAACTGGTTTTACTTCGTATGGCACTTAATAAATAAATAAATAATTTATTTTTGCTTTACCTGATAGCTTACCTATTTTTCTTTCTTTTCCAGAGCTGGCCACATCTTCCCGTTGACATGATACCTAGTGAAATTTAGTGAAGCGCCAATTTTAGTGAGCTGTGACTAAAAAGTGACATAACAATAAGTTTTAGTGACTAGTGTGTGACTGGATTTAGTGACAAAATGTGGAGGTGATTAGGAACGAATTTATTTAAACTAAGTATGTGCTGTGCTATTTTAGTGAATCAATACAAAGATGTGTGCCAAAACAAGATGCTTGGTGGTCGTTGTCTGTGGTAAGTTTTTTTAACTAATTATTTTTTAACCAAAAAAAATATTACTCGAACTGAGAGCTGTTGAAATGCTAATAAAATTTTCAGAGTAAATGCTTAAAACTCTCAGAACATTGCGTTTTAGGGTTTCGATTTTGAAAGTTTAGAAGTAAACATTATTACCTACATTCCTTTTTCTACAACATATCAAATAAATTATATGAATCCTTGAGTAGGTAAAGTGGATTTACGTTGGATTTTCCGTCAAGAAACACACCTTTTCTAACGCAAATCATTTCAATTATGCAGTGACATGTCTCACTGACGGTGTCAGTTCCTTAGACAGTAGATAACTTTGAAAAAGACACAAACGTATGTGGAATATTTATCTAACGGATTATTTGGTTACTTGGGATCTTTTTTTAATAAGATAACAAAAAAATAATTGGATTCATAAATTTTTCGCCACAAATTTTATGTATAGCTCTTTGTACACATTTCTTGGTTGAAAAATGTAATTGAAGAATCAAAATGAAATAATGCTCCTAAAACAATAATACCCTTAGTTTCTAAGCACAACAATTCTAATAACCCACCCAACCTTTTTTTGTTCACATAAAAACCCTTTTCGTTCTTATTCAACTTGGCCCTGTTTTAACATTCAAACAATTTAATGTTTGCGCAAACAGTGACCCTACGTTTTTATTGTGCCCAATATATTTGCGAGAGTTATTGTTATTTGTTAAGCTGTAAGCAAAAATATACAATACTATTGTATAGTTTGTATTTATTAGGCCGAAGTAATTTCAGGGGTGGAGGTCAGGTTGCCACAGAATAACGAATGTTTTTGAAATTAAACAGCGAAGCGAAAAACGTTTCATGCGAACATTTTTTCGGCGAATTGCCCAGTTGGGTTGGGTAGTGTTTTTTCTCTTTTTCTGATATAAAATGCTTCACACTAACCAAGCCATCCATTCCAAACAGACGCACAGTGCATGGTTGTATTTTCGTCGTCACCTTAACCTGAAAATTGTTTCATTTTTTTAGATACATTTTTTGATAGAAAATATCAACATATAAAAAAAACAATATTGTCTAAAATACTTAAAAATAGTATTTTAGTGGCGAATGTGAGAGAGTGATATTTATTAGTTCTCCCTTCCTCGCAATTAAATTTTAATTAAAAGCTCTCAGGTAAAGTATCAGTTAAATTTGAGTTTTATTTGCTATTCACGAGGACAAATGGGAAGAAATTATTGTGTTTCGAATAATTAATAAGGCTTCTCTTGTCTGATACACTTAAACATGTGTATAAGTCAAGTGAAACTTGGTTTTATTTTAAGGGACATCACCAAGAAACTACATCACTTCGTTTCTTTCCAGTTGTAGATATGGTGTTTTTAACTATTTTTAAAAAACATTATTTTCAAATCTATCTTTAAGTAATAAATCCATATATAAAGACGAAATTAATGTATAACTTCAGAATGACTGGCTCAAATTCGATCAATTTTTGTTCCTCATTGTCAGGACAATAAGTGTTTGTATTTAATAAAAAGTTGTTAACAATTTGCAGTACAAAGTTCGCAAGGTCAGCTTATATTTGCAACAAAACTAAAAAAATACTATGGAAGTTGAAATTGTAAAAGCTTCCAAGAAAAATATTCTTACACGTTTTGAAATTCTTAATTTTTTGTAGTTTAGAGCAATTATTGCGAGCTAGTTCTGAAAAGCAGCTTTTCAAACTTAAGCTAAAGCGTGTTACATTTTCCAGTTTATTTCACATCAAATATGATTCAATTTAAAATGAAATAGGACAAGGTAAAGCGTTTGAAGTTTTGGAATTCTGGCAACCGTCCCTTTGAACAAAATTTAATATTTCAAGGGACTTATCACGAAACAGGGTCATCTCGATAGCTGGGCCAAAGGTTCAGGTATTCGTTACAAGATCGCAATTACATGATCTGGATAATTAGGTAGACATCTTTGATATTTCACTCAAGTTAGAAAATAAATATTAATTACTTAAAAAGTTCTCCTGTTTTCATGAATCATTTTTCATTAAAACTATATGAGTATCATTAGTTCATGAGGTCAGTACAGCAAATTGAATATTCATTGTAAAGGTGTAAATCGTAAGTGAACTATTTTTGTGGAAAACCATAAAATAATATTTATATAAAAAGACTGATAACGAACATGACGACTTTATAGAAAATGTCTTCCTTTAAACTATGTATATACTTGTAAATGTATTATATTTTTATTATATTAAACATTTACGTAATATATATTTTTTTAATTAAAAACAAAAACAACGTTGTCTGTGATAGGGTTTTGTAAGTCAGGATATCGAGACTATCACTCTCTCTTTTTATATCTGTCTCTGTGCGTTTGAAAAAAATAAGTAGTATTATTAACGAGTGAAGTAATTTCAAAGAAGATCACTTATCACATTCAACCCATTCCGTTAATGTTCAGATACGTTGAACACATAAAATCATTACTTAAGCATAAACGACCGTTCCATCTTACTCAAGGCCTACTTGTGATACCGGATTCCTATTTATCATCGTCCGCTCCTAATTCTTGTATTAATGCCACCCTCTTTGGTACAAATACAATGAATTATCTGTGGCCCTTACCACGGGTGTTGTCCGAAAAACTTTTACCCTTTGGCAGTCAAAGGATTATTGAGGGTTATTTTTGTACGTCATTTTGCAAGCATCTCTTGGTATAAGGTAATATTTTTGAAGCAGAAAAAATCAACTGTCTTAAGCGGGGATCGAACCTGAGTCCGCGGGAATCCGGCCCGTGTGCCTTAACCACTCGGCCACCCAGACCCAGTTTAGAAAGTGAATGCTTATCACCTTATAAATGATGTAACTATCTCCTGGTATAGGCCGTCACGTTCCTACGCGACATCTCTATATATTATATATAAAATTCTCGTGTCACAATGTTCGTTCCTGTACTCCTCCGAAACGGCTTGACTGATTCCTATACAAATTTTTGAGTAGGTCTGAGAATCGGCCAACATCTATTTTTTATATCCGTTAGTGATAAGGGTTGTCCACAATAATTAATATGGCAAAACAACGTTTGCCGGGTCAGCTAGTTCTACTTTATAAGTAACAAGCGACGCAATCCCCCACCATTGCATCTAAGATACCTCGGGTGTATTGCACACAAAGTTTAAAGGCTATAGTTACACGGGTTATTGTTAGAAAAGTTAAAATAACGAGAGACCTTTCAAAATACCAACGACAATTTGACGACCACTTTAGTGTAATGGTCAAGAAGTTGACTATTAAACAAGAGATCGCGGGTTCGATCCCTGCACTGTACAAACATTTGTGTTTGTACAGTGCAGGGACAAACAGACATGAACATGTCTGTTTGTACTGGTATGGGTGTTATATGTATTTATTTAAGTTTATTTGTAATACCACTGTTGACTCTGACATCTGACACAAGTGCTTAAGCTACTCACCACGGAGTCAGATCAATGAATGTGATGTTGTTGTATATTTATGTTTAAAAAAAAAGAAACGACTGTAACTTCAGATAGTTTTAAGACAAGACATTGAATATTTGATGACAGCTTTGGTCTAGTAGTCTGAGGTGCAGACTACAAAACTGGCTGTAGCGGGTTCGAATCCTGCTAGGGGCAAATGTTTGTGTGATAAGCACGTGCATTTGTACTTGAGTCATGCGTGTTTATAAGTGTATTTAAGTATTTTCTAGTCACCATAGCACAAGATATCGCTTAGTTTGGAGCTAGGTAATTGGTGTGTTCGTTGCAACCATTAATAAGACATTTCTTATAATAATAATTGGCATGATGACAGCTATCTTAAATATTTTCAAGACCATGGCGTTTAAAAAACATAGCCCCTATGAAGTAATTATAACCAGTTTATTTCTAAAAAGCTGTCGAAACCAATTTTTAAACACACCATACTCAATAAATATTCGGTCAATTGACTCCGATTTCTAATATATGACCGTAACGTCACGTTCATTTATTCCCATACAAAATCTATGGAGGCAGACCGTTTTGACAGATATTAAAAAGTATGTCAACGATTGGTGGTGTCGTCTAGCCAATTAAAACCAGGCGTAAGATGATACAAAAGAAACACATGTTGAATAATGTATTTGATAACTGATTCTTCAAAGCGTAAAGGTCCGTTTTCAGTTTTATGTTACTAAAGATATTAGATACTAAAATTTTTCACTGTTAATGAGTTTAATTTATCTACAAGGAAAAGTAAGGAGAAGAACATTGAAATAAGACTCTTTTTACGGGTTATTTCGCGATTTACTTACATATACATTTTTTTCAGGCTAAAATAAAACGTAAATAAATCGCGAAATAATCCTTAAAAACAGTCTCACTTCAACGTGTACTTTTCACGTAAACCGAACGAACAAATATAAAAGGAAAAGAACTCCAAAAACTGGCACCATCAAACTTTGTTTGCCTGGCATATTGAAAAAAAAATATTTTGATTAGTTATTTCTTTTTTAAATAAAAACAGAAGATATTCAACTATGTGGCATTCTAAGTGCAGCTAACGTCGCAGTGTAGATTTCACTTTACTGAGCAATGTCTGCAATCTATTCCCAAATGCCACTTGCGCGGGTGAAGGCAAAACATCGTTTGTACAAACATTAAATCGAATGGTAAAGGAATATCCACGTAATTGATTAAAATGTCACTTGAAATAGTAATCAATTATTGTATACTGAAATGTCTGCACGTTTCATAACCACTAGTGAATCAAATTATTGAATTTGTATACATACTAAATTGTACAAAACCAACCTACAAAACAAAAAATTTCTCTTTTTGAAAAAGTATTTTTTGTTACTCGTTTAAAAGGTATTTTATTTATTTAGCATTAACAATGATAATATGAAATTAAAACACACTTAGAAAAAAATGGAGTGCCACAGGCGAGACTCAAACCCGCACCTCTCGCAAGCCGGGCGATTGCTCTCCCAATTGAGCTACCGTGACTCTAACTCATCGGTCCGAATTTCTGAAAGCGCTCTTTTGGCTGCAGCCAGCTATAATTCATCAATATTGTGGTATGATACCTTTAACATCCGAAAGAAACACCTTTACAGCTGTTTAACAATCGGTTAAGATGAATCAGCTAATTTTTAAGTTAACTTTTTTTTTGCACTAACAATGCAAATTTCTTCACAATGTAAAAATAAAATTACAGGTACATTTAATTATTGCTACATAGCTGCCAGGATGTGTTCTGTGACCGCTGAGAGCCGAGAGCCGCGGTGACAATATGCTGCATATGTGCTCTGGGCGTTTTTTTTTCTCGCTGTGGAAATGCTTTTACGCATGCCCCCCACAGATCTGCAGGGGGTATGTGGGACTCAACGGCTGGTGTGCAAGGCCGTAATACCCACTAAAACCACAGCGCATTCCACCACTCCGCCATTATGGGGGGTGCCATGGGGTCGCGTGAGCATTCACCACGGCACCCCGGCGGATAGCCCGAGGGCCACAAACTCCTTGGCGGCGGAGCAAGGTGTTGGGCTCCGCCACCTCCCGGCCGCAGAGGATAGGGAGGACGGAAACGACACACCGCATCTCCTCTTCCTCTGCGGCCCACCGCAGCGCCATCCAACGGTGCGCCCCCGTTTGGTCGCGGGAGATAGGCCGCACGGCAACGACACACCGAGACGTCTCTCCTCCCGCGACCGCACCCGACTGCGAGGGACAGCCAAAACTGTCTCCCACACCCGCACCCTTGGACGCACCCTGCGCAGGCCTCCCCAAGCCCACGTGGAGCGTCCCCTCCCGGGATCCCACTTAGCTTCACCGTGGGTGGCAAAGCCACGGTTACTGAGCCCCCCCACCATGACAAGGTGAAGATCCCACAAGGGGGGATGTGCTCTGGGCCTAAATTACCCCCATTTGTGCTATTTTACCCCCCGACGAAAAAAAATGCGTGTCTGTCTGTAGCGTCGTGGCTTACGAATAGATGGACCGATTTCAACGTGGTTTCTTTAATTCGAAAGATAATTTAATCACGGTGGTTCTTAGCTATAGCTGATCAAAATCCGTCCAGCTTTTGAAGCTCGCCAGCTGTTTTCGTGGAAACAGAACTCCGGCCTTTTTTTGCAAAGGTGCTATGGTTTGCAAATGTCTTACCTACACAATTCATTGTTTTTATTCTTGTTAGAAATGTACCTTAATATAATATTCCAAAAACCATCAACTCACATTCGAGAACCTCTCGTACGGTTACCGTCCAATCCGTCATACCGCCATTTCGTCGCACGTAACGGATCACGTTATTTTTCTTGTTTTATTAATTGCTGCGTTCCCGTTTAATCGCAACTGGGAAAATAATTAATAGGGATGATGACTGGGTTGAATAAAGGGAATATAATAGGTCGTAGGTGGTAGTTTGAAAACTTCATCCATAATAATAATAATAGTCCTCCTGGCCGATTTCGACCACGGCGGCCATTCTTAACAGAGATCAGCCAACTACGCAGGAGATATTATAGTGCACAAGTGTGCGCGCAGTACACAGGTGCACTCACTGTTCCATTACTCTCAAAGTTCGGTGAGACGGCAATCCGACATGACCGGAGAGAGATCAGGCGCAGGACCAACGGCTTAACGTGCTTTCCGAGGCACGGGGGTGCCAACTTCCCGACTCCAAGCTGTTTTTGAAAAATTCATGACAGAAAATCTCAGAAACAATTTTGGATCGACCTGGGATTCGAACCCAGGACCTCACAGATGTAAGGCAGAAACTTTGCCACTACACCAACGAGGCAGTCAATCATCCATACTAATATTATAAATGCGAAAGTAACTCTGTCTGTCTGTGTGATACTCAATCACGCTTGAACTAACTACTAAACCGACTTGTATTGAATTTGATATGGAGGATATTTTGATACCCTAGAAAGGACATAGGCTACTTTTTACCGCGGGAAAATGACACATTCCCATAGGAAAATTCAAGAAGCCCGATCGCTTTTAAGCATTAACTACTGAACAGATTTAAATGAAATTTGATAAGAAAATAGTTTAAAACTTCAGAAAGGACATGAGTTTCTTTTGACAGCGCGAAAACAACGCATTCCCATGAGAAAAATTACTCTCCAGTACAAACAGACATAATCATGCACACAAATGTTTGTACAGTTCGGTGATCGAACCCGCTACCTCTTGGTTAATAGTCAACTTCTTGACCATTACACCAAAGTGGTCGACAAACGTAAGTAGTTTATATCATGTCACTGTACTCGTAACATTCAATATGCACAAACGCCACCAACTCCCAAATCCGAGGCAATTCTCAAACTTTTTTTTATTCCCGAAAAAAAAAAACACTAAGCAAAAACAATTTAACCCGTTCAAAGCTTAAGCCAACTTTGTACGTCACGTTTGTAAACTTTCGCCGAATAGTTTATACCATTTTGTCCCGTACGATACGGTAACTCGAACTTCGCGCAAATAGAGTTAGCCAAGTCACCAATCGTATTCGCGAGTTTTAACAGCGTTTATAGTAAGAAAAAAAAGTCTTGCTAAGTCAATTTCGCTGACATCCGGTATTTAGGTCAAGTGGGAGTGCTGAGCAATTGGGGCGCGACGGGTTAAGATTTTAAGTGTGCAAACGAGAACGGGTAAATGCAAATTCTGTTTGCCTTTTTATATTCAAAACAAATGATATTTTTTATTGGTATTTGTATATTTTTTTATGAAAATTACTATTCATCACATAATATCATAATTTAACAAACTAATCAAAACTTTCTTTTTAATTTTTTTAATTTATTAGGGTTCCGTACCTCAAAAGGAAAAAACGGAACCCTTATAAGATCACTTTGTTGTCCGTCTGTCCGTCCGTCCGTCTGTCAAGACCCTTTTTCTCAGGAACGCGTGGAGGTATGAAGCTGAAATTTATATCAATTACTCAGGTCTACTGTCCCTTGAAGCTGTGAAAAAATCAAACTTCTAAGCCAACGCAATCAAAAGATACAGCCGTTTATGCCGCAAATTTTCGACACTTGCAAGGGAATCAAAACCTACAGGGTGCTTCCCGTGAACTCAGAATCTTGAAATTTGGTACGAAGCAACGTCTTATAGCATAGATAAAGGAAAAATTACGAAAACCATAAATTTTTAGTTACATCACATAATATATATTTTTTTAATAATTTTAAACTTACTACCCATTTCCTCATAAACGCGTAGAGGTATTAAATTGAAATTCATACCAAATACTCAGGTCTATAATACCTTTAAGCTGTAACAAAATCAAACTTCTATGTCAACGCAATTAAAAGAAACAGCAATTTAAGCTGCATATTTTAAAACTCGCAAGTACTCGCAAGGGAATCAAAACCTAAAGGGTACTTCCAGTCGACCTAGAATCTTGAAATTTGGCATGAAGCAACGTTTAATAGCACACATAAAGGAAAAATTCCAAAAACCTTAAATTTTTAGTTACATTACAAAATATATATTTTTTAATAAATATAAACTTATTACTTTTTTCCTCATGAACGCGTAGAGCTATCAAGTTGAAATTCATATCAAATACTTAGATCTAATTGCCTTTAACCTGTGAAAAAAAAAACTAAGTCAACGCAAAAACGCAAAACGCAAAAGTACAACCATTGATACCGCATATTTTGAAACTCGCAACTACACGCAAGGGAATTAAAACCTAAAGACCACTTCCCGTTGACATAGAATGTCGAAATTTGGTAAGAAGCAATAGCTTACAGCACAGGTAACAGAAAAATTCCGAAAAGCTTAAAATTTTAAGTAGTTATACCACCAATGACCGCGAGTTATTAATACTATGTATGTGGAGGGCAACATTTTTCAAACGGCAAAGACGACCTCACTCATCGTCATTCAATCCCGATGTTTTGGTGAATGTAGCTGTATAATCTACACACACAATGTCAAATTAATGTTGCAATAGAATGTATAAATACAACAATATTCGGCAGCAACCTCAATATGTACACTTCATCTTCTCGTCTGATTGTTGTGGGAGACTTCAATATAGATTTTAGAATGAATCCCCAAAATGGAATTTCCACATATTTTTCATCCATAAACATGTTTCCGTTAATAAACAGTAGCACTACACGAAGTTGTACAACTATTGATAACGTTTTTTCGAACTTCAATGTTCAATGTTACCACATTGTTATTACAATAGTACCCTATTCATAACTTTTTCAGTCACCATTTACAGGTCTGGTTCAAATTTAATACTTAATTAATATTTTTGAACCAGATTTCTAAATAGTGACTATAAAACTTAGTAAATAAATAACTTTAATAAAAGAACTTTCGCAAGTCTGCTGCAAGGCTAGTATAAGTGTTTCAGTTATATTATAGATAAATGATATGTGTTAATATAAAATAAAGGATTACTTAAACGATAAAGAGATCTTTGTCTTAAATTTATGCTCCTCCATCTTTCCCCATTGTAATGTTATGAATTTCATCTTGCAATAAAAATACCATAGTTATGACTCGATTGTCGTAATGAACGAACTTTGTAAACCTTGCAGGTTTGTACGGAACCCTCGGTGCGCGAGTCCGACTCGCACTTGGCCGGTTTTTTTTATTTAAAACTTGATTGCACAAGAAATGTACAAAGGGCGGACTTAATGCTAAATGTATCTTCTGTAAATCAACCTCAAGGTCATGCAGAAGGCAATGGGTGCAGTCAATTTTGGTTTTAATGCCTACGTGATCGTGCGTCTGAAAAATTCAAATATAGATACAATATTAAAATATATATATAATATAAAAAAACAACACTAGTTTTTTAAGGTACCATAACGTATATTAATACAAAAAAAACTTGGGCCAGAAGAAACAATCTCTAAATAAAATAAAAAAGCATTTAGTGAACCATCGGCACCCTTAAAGTACTAAAAAAGAAGGTTCTCGTTAATGAGCACCTTTATCGAACTTCCCTGCTCTTGACATTTATATTTCAAAGTTTAACACTTAAGCACCCTGGTATTTTAAGTTTGTTACCGTCTTCGGAAAGAGGAGCCGCTTAAACTGACAATATTTTACAAACTTTCGAATTTAATTTTTAAAACTTCAAGTGTTAGAAATAGGTGTATTAGTTTAAAATAACTGTGATTTTGAAGTAGGATCTTTTTATTTTTGAATACTTTCAAAGTTGAAGTAAAAAATATGACGAATAGTAGTAGTTAATTATTTTTTTAAATAATATAATTCGATTTTATCCAAGTACGGAGAAAGATCTCTCCCAAACATATAACTACAATAAACATTTAAAAATTTAAATAGCACATTTACCCCAGATACCCCTTAAACAAGTCGCGTGTAAATGGTTAAAAGATCATGACCAAAGATATATGAGCGCCGTCTCCACCCATCAACAGATATCAAATTGATATCGATGTAATCGTTAGTATCAGCAGTAAAAAAATCTATGTGGTATTTTAGAAAAATCTAATGTTTTTTTTAAATTATTTCCATACAAAATTAGTTCCAGTGCACACGATTAAAACATTAATCACAAGGATTTTTTTTTTATATTTCGGTAAATCAACGAAATTCAGTCTAAGAAAGTTATCACAATAGTAGATTATTATTCATAAATATTCATTAGTTTAAATGCGAATTTGACCTGAGCGTCGCACCGCCGTGGCGTGATACAAAGCCCAAGCGTTGTGAGTCAGTGCATTTTAAAAGCAAAATTTCTGCACAAAACATCGAATATCATGGAAACCCCATCGATTTGCTCAATGTCGCCTTACTACAAAATGATTTACTCACTGAGATCTACCATTTAAATACCATTTTATTTCTGTTGCTGGGTGGAGACAAAAACGGTCATGATCCTTTACTTGTAATTCCCTCAAGGATTACCACTTTAATGTTGAGTTTCAGCTTTGATTTTACTAAAAGCAATCACTGATTGGTCAGATTCAATCGACTATAAAAGAATTAAAGACCTAACCCTGATGCTGAAAGCCTGAAACTTCTCTTAAAGCCTTTTAGGCGCGTTTAAAACAAAATCAATTAGTACAAAGCAAATGGTGGTTTTTGATAATCCATTTCGGTTTGTTGTCTATGCTTCAGACTTTTAGGGGTTTAATGTCTAGATTTATCGGGGAATAGAGATATACTATATTTTGTTTCTTCGGTCTACGCAAACAGTAATTAATAATAATAATAATAAATATTTCACAACAATCACACCAATTCAAATTAAGCTACGAGGCTTGTGTTATGGGTACTAGACAACGAATAAACATACTTAAATACTTTTTTTTTTGAAATTAAATACATATAATACATAGAAAACACCCAGACCAGTACAAACACACATGTTCATTCACACTTATGTTTGTACTGTGCGGGGATCGAACCCGCGACCCTTGGTTTTAGAAGTCCGACATGTAATGTATAATATGTATTTATTCACAAAAAAAAAGTGTTTAAGTATGTCTATTCGTTGTCTAGGACCCATAACACAAGCCTCGTAGCTTAATTTGGAACTAGACAATTGGTGTGATTGTTGTGATTTTTTTTTAAATATTTATTTCTATCTGCCTACAAAACACGCATTTCTTCAAAAGACACTTGAACAAAACCGTTCTATATTCAAACGCGATGCGGTTATCCTGAACTATGCCCAACTTACAATACAACAAACAAATATCACCTTTATCCTATCGTCATACTGCCTATTTTGCCAAGATTTATTTCAGTTTATTTTTTGATGTGCCTTCCCGACAAAACTGACAAAGCCTCGTTTGATTTTGGGCTTTATTTTATTTTTGACAAGGACAATATTTGCGTGTGTCATATTTCTTATAATCCTACAGCTTTTCCACGCCAGAGGGTTTTCAATTTTATTTTCTTCTGTATAAGGTTGCATATGGATTTTAGACAGGAGATAGTAATTTAAATGCTTCCTACACCAAATAATTGTGGTTCCAGCTTTTTAATGATGGATTATAAGATGTATGGAATGCATACGTTCAAACGACGCCACATCAAGCTATTCATTTTCGTATAAAAATCACCCTTATTACGTATGTATAAGATTCCGCAGTTATCAACTTGACGTGATGTCGTCTTTAATTATTATCAGTCTTCTTGACGGATTAACGAGAAACTCCAAGCAATTCTGAGTCTTATGTCTGAACACTGTACCGTAGAATTTAGTTGTAAAAAGAAGAAACAGCTTACAGCTTAAGTGGTCAAGGGAAATTATAGTGTAAACATTTTTTTCCTTGGAATGTACTTTAATAATAACACATTTAACACCTTGTAGTTGAAGTTTTTTGTTTTTAAGTTAACTAGTAAAGAGTGGTTTTATTATTAAAGCCCTATGACGATAGCTTAGGTCTAGTGGTCTAAGGTCCAAACCACAAAACCGGGTGTCGCGGGTTCGAATCCTGCTAGGGGCAGATGTTTGTGTGATAAGCACGAGCATTTGTACCTGAGCCATGGGTCAAATAATTAGAAAATAAAATAAAAAATTTATAAATAAATAGAATACAAAATGTATTTTACATATATACAAAATATTTAAGTATTTCGTATATATGTAAAATAAATTAATTACAGTATTGTTACCGTTATTCTAGCCACCATAGCACAAGCTAACACTTAGTTTGGGGCTAGGTAATTGGTGTGTTCGTTGAAACAATTTATTTATTAAGACACCAGTCACTGCTTTCTTGAAAAATGATTTCGTTTAAATGAGACCTAAAGCCAGTACATCATTTTATATACAGAAAAAAAAATCACTCACAAATTGTCAACACCTAAAGAAAGTCATATCAAATTTTCACCCGCAGTTTTCCTTGAGACAGACTCAACTAAAACGCCGTAACACATGAGTGTGTACAAACAACACATCAAGATAACCACTGCTGTGTCTTATTCACTTATGAATAAGGGGGAAGTTTCAACATAAAATGGATAGTTCCATGTGCCGTCTTAACACTCTGTGTCACTCAGACGTAACCTTACAGGCACTTACGCGTCCTGAAGGTTTTCACGCGCATCCTCTTTGTATGAGATGCGCTTTATGTGTGTTACATGCCATGAGATGAAGCGGTAGCGATGACAGTTAGAGAACTGTAGGTTTTTTCGTCATAATGCTCCATTCTTTTGTTAATCCCTGACGGCAAAGAGAGCTGGAGACAAAGACGAAAAACACCTAGGAATTTATAAATTTAAATTAGTTATTAAAAACGTCTTAATGATGTTTATTATAAATTCCCGCCGTCATGTTCCCGTAGCTGTTTTGGTATTGTGGCTACTTTTGGTTTGGATATATTTTCATATATATATATATTTTCAATCCATTAACAAGTAAAAAGTCTTATAAAACATGTAGGTGTTAACTTAGTATAAAACCACTAAGATTGGTAATGTCACTAAGTTAACGTTTACGTGCTAATTATCTTATATCTATAATTATATATCCATACCTTTGCATGCAAATCGGTTCAGTAGTTTAGGCGTGAATAAGTAACACATAGGAAGACAAGAGTTACTTTTGCACATATAATATTAGTGTGGATTTCATACAATCACATCAGAAGAATGCGGCGACATGTTGCCTGCTGCAATTTAATGAAGTCCGCTTCCAACTTGAATCTTAACCCGTTCACTGTGCGAGTGCGTTCACCTCTGAAGTGTCGTCGTCTGTCCACTTCTGCCCACTTGTTTGGCCGTCGCATTAGCCTCCGATGGGCTTTGTCTTTTAGAGATCCTTCCGCTTATAGAATTAAGATGACGAAAAAAAAAGAAAAAGAAATTGCGAAGAAATTGTGAAACGTCGCCCTACCTCATGATGGTGTATTACTAACAACAAATGGATACAATTGTCACTCATATTATGCAAAAAAAAATTCTTTGTGCAATAATTTCAAATGCATGTGAGTATGATTATTAATAAGTTGTGTCATCAAATAATGATTTGATACCATGAAAAAGAAAGCCATTGAGCGCAGTTTTTTGTTTTCATAAATTGATTAGTTTGAATAATTGATAGGATTTTGTTATAAATATCTGGAGCCATACAATTGCCACTCATTTCAAAATAAAATGGATGATTTCGCACAAAATTCACTACCTCAAAAATGTTCATAGACGAGTAAATTTATTTGCGTCGAATTCTTTAAAGTTTGAGAAACTACGTACGTAAAACCGAACTCAATGGGAGGATTCGGGATATCTCTCCTACGTAGACCATTCTCAAAAACTAGACGTACTGCAGATGTTTTCGAATTAAGCACTCCGCCGTCGATTGAACCAAATCCGATGGAAATGGCTGTATTAGTAGGGTTGCCACAAAAATTTACATATTGCATGTAAAATTGCCTTTTGCAACCATACCTTATGTTTCTATAGTTTAAAGCGCTATTCAAAAAATACTTACCTGATTAATAATAAATAAAATTATTTATTAGAGTACATTGTGTGTACAAAAACTTTTACATTAATTTATTTTAAACTGTGATAAAAAATATGAAACTTACGGAAACCGGCAATTTTTATGCCGAAGGCATTTTATAATAGTCAACATAAAATAAAAGCAGTGAAAATTCAGGCGACTTAAACAAAAGTAAGAGAAATATTATAACAGTGCAATGATGTTCAAATTGATGACATACTAAATAAATAATAACCATGGAGGTTATCAAAAATCTGCAACATACGCACTTTATCTTACTTCGCACTCTTACAATCTTTAACATTTTTTCTCTGTAAAAAATATAAAAGTGATTGAAATACGGCGCCTTTGTCACTCATAAAAATAGATAACCATCTCCCCTAACCCCCAGTAAACCTAATTCTGCATACTCCTTCAATATTCTCAGCATTACGCTCGGAGTTGTCTGCATAGTTGCCAAATTTCCGTGCAGGTGGCACCCCTGAGGGGTGTCGGAGCGTAAGAATTCTGTGCGCTTTGATCACAGAACCCTTGTATCTGTAGGAATGGAACCAGCGCCGCACTCGGTTCTAGTCGGTAACCAATTTTGGCTTTGATTATCTGGTGTGAAACGGTTACTGAGCACGGCAGTGAACGGGTTAAGACGTTGGTAATACACTCATTTTTCGTGTGTTTTAAATATTTTTTATTTATGTTACTCGAATCACACAACGATTATTTGCTATCGTTTACAATTTGTTGGATAGTGGTTTTATTTATTTTAAGTGTTCATCTATTTCAATCATGTCAGAAACCCAAATAATTATAGGTAGTGTAAATTATTATATTAAGCGTTATTATATTTAGCATTATTATGAATTAGCATTATTATGCATTGGCATTATTATATTTTTTTTATATTTAACGTGTATCATCTTAGCATGGTGTATAGCTAAAGCTAAAATATTATTATTTAGAATATCTTCAATAACCACATATATTTTTTTGTTTTTATTTCACTTATTTGGAAATTATTAATTAATTATTTATTTGTTTGTGGTAAATTTTATCAAATTTTTATTAATTGTATGTGGTTCTAAGAAAACTGATTGAATAAATAAAATATGTTACATGTAAAATATCTTACTTTAACTTATCTGAAGTATTTACATTTAAACTTAATCACTGATGAATATTGATACTTATCATTAAAATGAAATCGTTGCATTATAAATTCGTGTCATTATAACTCAACTGTGACTTAGCTATGACAATTTGAAGTGCTTTAAAATTTATCTACGGACATATCATTAGTGCTCTAAAATGCGTTCAGAAACCGTAGGAAATGACCAGCATTACTACAACCAATTTTACTATGAGAACTTTCTTATCTGTGGCAGTAGGTAAAATCTGTACTGTAATGTTATAACAGTATCAATTTCTGTAAGGTTATGACTTTAAATTTGGAACAGCTGTCAAAACTAAAGTAGGTCTCTATTCTAGTATCCATTGATATTAAAGCAGTTATCGATATGAAACGTCAAATTCAGTATGTTTTTTAATCCAAATCGCACGACATATGATCACGAGTGACATGAGGATAGGGACTTCATTCGTTTGTCTATGATATAAAAAAAAAATCGTCGTGACGGAGGATTGAATTATCCGCCATTACTGTTTTTCCCTACGACCTCTGAACCCATCTTAGAGTACTTATGATATGTGTGTAGATAAAGTAGTGTATGCAACTGTACATAATTAGGCCTTAAAAAACTCGTGTGATGCTATTATGAAACTCGCTGACGCTCGTTTCATAAAACCACACTCGTGTTTTAAGGCCCCTCATTATGTATCAGTTGCATAAACTACTATTACCGTTCAGTAAATGGTAACTTCCCACACTAAGATTTATACGTTTTAATAATTATTATTTACATTATTTTTTGACTGGTTTATACTTTGCACATCGACAGGTTCATTTTAATAGCAATGGGAAAACATAGATAGGTACTTAGTGAATCTATTATGTAATAGAACAGGCTAGATGACACCGTTCGTCGACAATAGTTGACATCATCTATCAAAACGATCGGCCACCATAGATTTAAATATAATAATATACTATCAGAAATCGAAGTCAACTCACTGAATATTTATTTATTTCTATGTAAATAAAAATTGGTATTTCTAAAGCTTTTTGGAAATAAATCGGTTTTAATAGCTTCATATAGGTTATGTCTTTAAAACACCATGATCTTGAAAATATTTATGATAAATGTCATCATGGATATTCCCGTTTTTGAGTGCCTAGTTCCTAGTTTGTATTATGTCACTGCAAAAACAATTGAAAGTACCAATACTTGGGATGTTTATATATTTGTTTCTTCGGTTTACGTGAACAGTAGACATTGAAATGAAAAAAAAAAATAATAAAAAAAAATAATCAATAAAAATTGTCTTTTTACGGATTATTTTATTTTTTATTATGTTTTATCACTTTAGGATGTTTTTAGAAACGACGTAAATCTAACCTCAAACGTGTAATAAGTCTTAATTTTTTAGCTGTCTTAACATTTTCTAATTATTAAAATTAATGATATCGCTGGAAGGACGAAGTCGCCAAAGACCTGAAAGAACTAGAAGTGTCCGACTGGTCAGATTTGGCACAGAATAGGGAAGAATGGCACACTTTAATGTCGGAGGCCAAGATCCACTTCGGGTCGCTGAGCCAGCGCAGTAAGTAAGTAAAATCCGAACGTACGGAACTTTGCATATCTCTCAAAAATATCAATCTTACCATCACATTCGTATCAATAAAACACACAAGGATGTCCAAGTTTTATTTGTACTGGCAATCCTTTTAGGGCCGCCGCACACGGACGCCAGATGGTGTGAGTGACGGACGCATTATTTATTATGAATTTATATCGTTATGGCTTTTCGGGGAAATATGGTTAGGTTTATTTGTTTCTGTTTTTTGGGAGTTGTAATTTTAGTTTGTATTTAGAATATAGTTTTTGGTGGGTAAGATCAATTTTTTGACGTGACAACGTCTTAAATTAGGTTGCGGCTCGGAGTCAGTCATGAAAAAGTGTAACGCCCGGTAACGTAACGATGAGTCACCGAACGAGAGAGAGGCCTGCCGGACCGGCGAATGCCTTGCGTCTCTCTCCCACTCAAACATGATCGGTGTCACGTAAAATCTTCGCCCGTAAAACCGACTTTACAGGCAACCGTTTTTTTTTTAGTGTGTTTACGTTTTGATTGACTAGATATTTCTTAAAAAGGTAAAATAAATGATAGGCTTTATTCCTGACAGTATGGGGTTAAAACATAAGTTTTTAATTCTGATCTGATTTGCCAGAAGAGAAAAGCGCCAGAGTTAACTAAGGAAGGTTTTATAATAATAAGCATACTGTAAGATTGATTACATAACTTTTAACTATGTTTTGCACATACTGATTCCGTTCCTCATTCTCCAGTACCTACATAGTATGGCTTTTCTTAACTTGTTCATTTGACGACCAATTTGGTGTAATGGTCGAGTAGTTGACTATTAAAAATAGATCGCGGGTTCGACCCCCGCACTGTACAAACACTTGTGTGCATGAACATGTCTGTTTGTACTGTTCTGGGTGTAATGTGTATTTATTTAAGTTTATTTTTAATACTACTGTTGATTCTGATATCTGTAACACAAGTGCTTAAGTTACTCACTACGGAGTCAGATCAATGTATGTGTTGTTGTTGTGTATTTATTTTTATTAGTAAATAGCATTACAAAATCCACTTGCCTTGTGTGTGTAGCAAGCCTTACTGCGAATTGCCACTTCAGACACAAATATCGATCGATTGGCCGATTTATTGATCGGTATTGAAAATCGTGATAACAAGTCACAATCGCTCGCCCACATCGCATCAGACAGTGTTTAAACTTAATCTATCATCGAGCCAGTGGTTGGTCAGTGGGTTGATATTATTTAGGCTAGTCGTAATATCATTAATGTAATGAAATGAATTTATTTTTGTGATGTGATATTTTTGACGATCACTTTGGTGTAATGGTCAAGAAGTTGACTACTAACCAAAAGGTCGTGGGTTCGATCCCCGCACTGTACAAACATTTGTAAATAATAAATAATTAATATTTTCACAACAATCACACCAATTCTCTAGTCCCAAATTAAGCTACGAGGCTTGTGTTATGGGTACTAGACAACGGATAAACATACTTAAATACATTATTTTTTGTAAATAAATGCATATTATACATAGAAAACACCCAGACCAGTACAAACACACATGTTCATGCACACGTATGCTTGTACTGTGCGGGGATCGAACCCGCGACCCTTGGTTTTAGAAGTCCGACCTGTGGACCACTGCACCAAGCGGTCGTCATTTGTGTGCATGAACATGTCTGTTTGTACTGGTCTGGGTGATAATGTATTTACGTAATACCACTGTTAAGCTCTGCTTAAGCTACTTACAACGGAGTCAGATCAATGTATTAGGTTGTTGTATATTTATTTATTTGTATTTACCTTTACCTTTAATTTGTTTTAAAAGGTCACATATGTAATAGAAATATTTGTGTCTCATTTTCTAAATAAAACACTTTATCAGGATATGTACACTTTTTTGAACAGAACATTTTGAACTAAAGATAATTTTCAAAAAACACGTTTTACCAAAATCAAAAAATCGAGCGAAGCTCTGTCAACCAAGTACTACTATACGATCTTAACATATCAACGGGCAGTCTGTCAGACACGATACAGGTTTTATTGTTATAACGTCTATAGGCGTGCAGTGTCCGTGGATGTGTTAACATCTTCTTCTTCTTCAGCCTGTGGTCACCCATAGTCGGGTATAGGCCTCTTCATGAGCACGCCAAGTGTTGCGGTTCCGTGCCAATCGCATCCAGCCCCTCCCTGCCACTTTTGCAATGTCACATTGTTGTCTTCCGAATTTCCGACGTCCCAACCAGGGTCCACTCCACTCAGCAACCTTAAGGGGCCACCTGCCATCTGTTCTACGAGCCATGTGGCCAGCCCATCTCCACTTTAATCTGGACACTTTTAGGGCTATGTCGATCACTTTGGTGCGTTCCCGGATGGTTGCATTGCGAACTCGATCCAAAAGTGATATGCCCAGCATAGCACGTTCCATAGCTCTCTGTGTGTTAACATAGGATAGTCTTATATTAAAGTCTTATTGTCGTGTTTTGTCTCGAAGCGGTGGTAGGGCACAAAAGATAAAAAGACATTTTCAAACCTGATAAAGTGTAATTTTGACGTTCCTAAATTACATTATATATGTTTTGAACCCGAATTAACGATTTTGACTAATGTCTAATCAATCCTTCAATTGTTTCAGTACTGGCCAGCGCTGCAGCATTTCAGCAGCAGTACTTCAGGGTGGTGCCTCGAAGCCTGCGGGTCCAAGAAGGCTCTGAGGCTGTTCTCGAGTGTTCCGTTGCTAACTTGGCTGGACAAGTGCAGTGGGCGAAGGATGGATTTGCGCTTGGTAAGTCATTTAAAAGTCATTTGTATATTAAATCCATTTTTAAAATTTACATGCTGTTAATAATGACTGAGTAAGTAGAACATCCTAAAAAAATTATCATCATCAGTGAACCTTATTCATGAGAAGATAATAAATTTCATTCATTCATTGATTTTATTGCGGGGTAAATGGTGAGAGGCTTGGTGTAACGGTCTGCGGTGTGGACTGCAAAACTAAGGTTTGAAGTATTGAACTACTAGTGGCCGCCCGCGACTTCGTCCGCGTGGAAAGCCTTTATCTTAAAAATTCTTTATGAATTGTAGCCTATATGTTATTCTGATGTTTAAGCTATATTGTGGTAAAGTTTCATTCAAATCCATTCAGTAGTTTTTACGTGAAAGAGTAACAAACATCCATACATCCATACATCCATACATCCATACATCCATACTTACAAACTTTCGCCTTTATAATAGTAGTAGGATAATACTGTAGTTTAAAAAAGATGACTTAAAACTACAAATAAACTCGACAGTGTCAAACCAGTAATCGAATTGAATGATAAAGAACACAATGTGTTGTCTGCACCTAATTGGATAATAGGCTACATGACACCACCAATCGTTGACATACTTTTTTTATCTGTCAAAATGGTCTGCCTCTATAGATTTTGTATGGGAATACAAGACCGTGACGTCACGGTCATATATTAGAAATCGGAGTCAATTGACCGAATATTTATTGAGTTTTGTGTGTTTAAAAATTGGTTTCCACAGCTTTTTGCAAATATACTGGTTGTATTCACTTCATAGTGGCTATGTTTTTTGAACGCCATGGTCTTGAAAATATTTAAGACAGATGCCATCATTCCAATTCTTTTTTTTATCTCATTAAAAAAGAAAAATTCAATTAGGTGCAATCGGTCTGAAACTATACGCGTACATAAATTTTGCAGCGATTCATTATTATATAGAAAGATTATTTACAAAATCTGTCTAGCGTGAAGCTACTATATATTTGTCTATCTCTAATCAAATTTGCCCACAATTCTCAATAGAGCAGATTTTCCTTTGTAGTTGAGAAATTGAATAATAACAATGTATAAATTAATTCAGTTGGTTAGCTCCTATTCTATACAGATTATATCTGATGCGTCCGATTGTTAGCATAATACGTCGCACACGTACCTAATAGAGTAAGTTAGTAGAATGGGTGATTAAATTCTGAAGTTCATTTGTAACTTAGCTGAAATAGGCACTACCTGAAACTTTCAAGGATTCTTTCGCAGTTTTGCTTTTAGATTGAAAGCAGTGCTAAGAAAAAAACTGTGGTGGAGACTAGAAGATAATTAGGATGAATTAATAGTTGAAACTTACCAACAATTAAGACGTTTATTAATATTTTGTGAGATTGCCTAATAAAGTGCTGGGAAATTAAAACACACTTAAATAAATTGAATTGAATTGTATTAAAAATGGACTGCCACAGGCGGGACTCGAACCCACACCTCTCGCAAGCCGATTGCTCTCCCGATTGAGCTACCGTGACAGTTACTCATCGGTCCGAATTTCTTTAAGTGCTTCTTAGGCTGCAGCCATGTTGTGGTAAGGTACCTCCAAAAGCAACACCTTTTCAGATGTTTAATCGAGGCTTGCGAGAGGTGTGGGTTCGAGTCCTTCCTGTGACAGCCCATTTTTCTGTTAGTGTTTTTTTTAAATTTCACATTGTATACAAATTTTCATTGTTAATGCTAATAATAAAATAACTTAAAGATTTGTGATTAAATTAAATTATTAGCAAATCGAACGTCAATGTCATATTTTAATGTGAATTTTAAAATTAGCTTGTTGACCATAAGAGCCAATTTGTTTTTTTTTTATGATGTTAGCTAGTAATGATACCACCCTGTATATGTGAAAAGACAACACGAGACACACAATCCTCTGTACAAACGTGGCAATTCGCTGACTCGGCTCTGGCTAGGGTGTTTGATTGTAAGGTTAGTTTGGCCCAAGTTAGGGGAACAAGCGATTAGATGATAATAAAAAATAAACAACAACATCATACACATTGTTATGACTCCGTGGTAAATAGCTAAAGTATTTTTTTACAAATATCAGAATCAACAGTGACATTACAAATTACCTTAAATAAATACATATAACACCCAGACCAGTACAAACAGAAATGTTCATGCACACAAATATTTGTACAGTGCAGGGATCGAACCCGCGACCTCTTGGTTACTAGTCAACTTCTTAACCATTACACCAAAGTTGATCTGACATCAATGTATGTGATGTTGTAATATATTATATTATTTTATTATATTCAGCGAAAACAAAACCGCCATAAGGCTTCAATAACGGCTCCTCACTGGTGTACCGTTTAATTTATTGATTATTTATTAAAGATAACACTAAAATCGTAGACAGTTCATAACTTGTAATGTCACAGGGCAAGCCGTCACCTGACAGCAACTATTGGCCTCTCTCGATTGGCTCGTTCATGCGTTTGTATTCACTATCTATTGTTCTGCTGTGCATTTAGGTTATGGCTGAGACTTCAAATTGTAACTTCCTTGTTAGAACAATAGTTCGCAGGTTCGATTCCCGCAACATTTTTGTGCGTGAACACATATGGTGGTACTGGTCTGGATGTTAAACTTATGAAGTTTTTTTTTTGTGTAATACCACTGTTGGTTCTGATTTTTATATTATATAACACAAGTACTTATCGCCATATCGGTCAACGATGACCGCCAAACAATGTTATTTCTATTGTGTCTAATCAAAGGCTTATGCTAGTTACCACGTAGTCATATCAATGTATATGATGTTGTTGTTAAAGAATAAAATAATATACAAAGCTAAGATTCTAAAGCTATTTTTTCTAATAAAATGCGTATGAGATTACCAAAACTTCAATCTCACGGTAATATCGACAAACCAATTAACAGAATTAAAAGTCTTGTGATGCAATCGGCACCGTAAAAATTTGCCAAGACACAAAAGTAATTTTGGACGTTGAAAATTATTTAGTCACAGCTCTAGTACGAAGACACCGGGTAATTGTTTTTAAGTAGAAAAGGCACGAAATCTATGATGAATCGATATAAATTGTCTATACCGTGAATATGAGTCACGCGATATAATAGCTGTCTTCGAATAGAACCTTGCGCGACTCCTTGTATTAAACGATATTTTGATAGAAAATAATCTATGGAGATATTCTCGGAATATCAGTGGTAGCAAGTCTTTGATTGGAGTTGTATTAAGGTCTTTGTAAATGTTTCCAGGTAACAGAGCTTTTATAAAGTTCCTAGGATAGATCTAATTATTCTAATTTTAATTAATAATCCGATTTCTCTTTTTCTTCATTATCGTTATCAGATATTGTTAACAAGTATTTTTGCGTCCAAAACTAGCAAAACTGCCCAAATGATTCGGATATTTATATTAATCTACTTAAAATATGCATACAAGTCGCTGGTACCTATCACATTAAAATTTGCCTCTGTGGAATTTGAGTTCACTTACACGCTGGGTTTGTTATTAAATATATTAAGTGTTTCGATTGGTTACTGATTGTGATCTGATAAAACCGATAATATTTCAGTTCCATGCACTGATGTTAACTGTCAAGATTTGTCAAAACTCTTGCTCAAAGTGAGGTGACTGGCGCACAGGGGACATGTTAGGGCGCGCAGAGCATAATAGCATAAAACAATAAATAAATAAATATACAACAACATCATATACATTGTACATTGATCTGACTCCGTAGCTTAAGCACTTGTGTTTCAGATATCACAATCAACAGTGGTATTACAAATAAACTTAAATAAATACATGCAACACCCAGACCAGTACAAACAGACATGTTCATGCACACAATTGTTTTACAGTCCTGGGACCCGCGACCTGTTGGTTAGTAGTCAACTTCTTGACCTTACACTAAAGTGGTCGTCAATTTAAGTGACGTTGTCTCCATTTTTGTACCACTCTCATCACCGTCTCCCTTCCAGGTTTCTCCTCCGTCATCCCGGGCTATCCCCGCTACACGATGTTCGGCGATCGTCGCCATGGCGTCTACAACCTTCGCATCATCAACACGACCCTGGAAGACGACGCGGAGTACCAGTGCCAGGTCGGACCGGCTCAGATGCACAAGGTCATCAGGGCGAATGCCACGCTGACTGTTATATGTAAGTTGTTTTTTTTTAAATTTAAAAGTAATTTACTACGGCTATTTCGGAACAGATTTTCTTTCCATTACAGCAAACGAGAGCATCTCAGACTTTGTGTCGTACAACTAGTTCTTTAAAGTCATAAATGTCAAAAAACGATCTTTAAGCCTAAATAGATTCGTATGAAAAGAAACCTGTGCAATGGTTAACTCAATTTTAGATTATGTGACATTTAAGCCGTTAAAGCACTAGATGTGCGATTTTTATTTTAAAATCTTTCTTATTACGAGTACTTATGATGTAACAGCATACATTGACAAAATTTTGCGTAGATATCGTTATAAATGCCCATGACATAAAATGAATCTAAACATGGGCAGTTTGGATGCAAACGTCCAATCAATAAAAGATAACCTCTAGAATCACTTTTAGAATCTTACTTGTGATCCAGCGACAAAATATTTTGTAAAAACTTTTTTTACGGACAAACTTGCTTTCGCTATAATTAAGAAAAAAGTATTCGATCAATCAGATCTTATCATAGATATAACTTGTAATTAATTACATTCTTGTCTGAGCCCTTGGAACAGGGCACGATAAATATTTGCTCGGTCATTTTAGGTCGGCCATCTTTCAGAGAGAGCTAGGTAATCAATAAAAGTTCTAGTATATTAAATCTTTTTTGATAAATATTATGTCTTCTGAATAAGTTTACTTATACGTAGAGTTTTTTACAAGTTTTTGTTTAGTTTAACCTTTCCCGGTGTTTATTCATCTGACTATCGAGTTTTGCAAGCTAAATTTTACTGACTTCCTAACGTCTCACGAGAAAAAAAATATGTATAGACCTATATATAGTAAACCACAGTGGTTTCCACAGAAAACTAGCGCCATGGCTTGCCGTGGCAATAATGCTGTGTGGGGGACCAGTTTGGTCAAGTTATTACATTCATTTTTTTGTTTTTGCTAAGTTTTATGTTTCATCATATTGTAATGTTGTATGAGCCAAATAAATATTTTTCTCTCTTTCTTTAGTTTAGAAGACAATAAAATTTGAGTTTATAATCTCTATATATATAAAATTCTCGTGTCACAATGTTTGTTCCCATACTCCTCCGAAACGGCTTGACCGATTCTAATGAAATTTTGTGAGCATATTTAGTAGGTCTGAGATTCGGCTAACATCTATTTTTCATACCCCTTAGTGATAAGGGTTGTCCACCCTTAACATTTATATGGCAAAACAACGTTTGCCGGGTCAGCTAGTATATTATAATAATTTGAGTATAAAAGCTTGTTTACGAACAGACAGTTATAATAAATAGAGATTATCCAGGGATAAGGTCGCGTTCTTAAATAAGATATACATACAAACTTTAAGCAATAATAAAGGCGTTAAAAACCCAGCGCTAAATAACCCGTCAAAAAGGGTTTCAAAATTTATAATTTCGAAACCTACTACCACATGCAGAGAAGGTTCCAGATATATGACCCCTACTATTGCTTATTGGATACGGAACCCTCAAATTTGAATAAAAGGTTCTCGTAAAATAGTCGCCTTCCTATTACATCGATAGTGATGGGACACGGGACTGATAGGGTATCGATAAAATTGAAATGAATAAAATTGCGGTTATAATTCGAAGTTTTTATGTTCGGGGTCGGATGTTCTTTATGTGTTCGGGCTTGGAAATTGTATTGGTATTAAATGGTTTATGAGTAAAACTAAGGATGTAAAAAAAGATATGGATCGAGCGTGCGTATTGTTTTTGATCTTACATACTTAGTTTTTTTATTTAAATAAAATTTTATTGCATACATGAAAAAGATTCAATAATTTGACGATGCTTTCTCAAAAGGATAATAGTGCTAGACACATTTTGTGAGAATCTTGTGAATCCTGAATCCTGAATCCTGAAGAATCCTGTATATTTTTTTATCCTTTTCTAATAATCATATTAGAAAAGGATAAAAAATATATTTCGATGCACAATTTCTTGACGATTCACAAAAGTGCGAATACGATGATACAATAAGATTTAAATTAAATTTTATTGGCTGATTATTTAATTTCATTCTAACTTTTTATTATTCGATAAAATAACGGTCTGAATATACAATGAGGGTAATATTGTAAAAAATAATTTATTAATTCATTACATTTTTCTGATTCCAAACGGCGTGACGGTTGTTTGATTAAATAATTGGAATTTTTCAATAAGTCTTTTGGCTGATATGAATGGAAATGACAAAATTAGGCCCGATATAATTTGAAATTAGAATTTTATTCAGAATTTAGAAAAGTTATCCTACAAGCTTAATTCACATAAATTTTATATTTTGCATGATTTGGTAAAATCTTTTGAATCATCAAACAAAAAAAACTTCAGACCAGCTATTAGCTTAGCTGATCACATCCAATTTCCGGCAACCAAACTTTGCTTATTAAAATCAATGGCTAGACTCTCTTGAGAAATCTGCGTTGAACATCTTTGAGGCTTTGCATAGGGAGACCACATATCGACAGGATTAATAAGTTTGTTGTTGCTAGTTCGAAAACTGAGTGGAACTTACGAACGGAACGAATATTCATCGGTAGGGCTCATTTTTTCATGTTAGCAATATAAAACACTTAGGTGAACAATCTGTGTGAATAAATAATTATCAAAGTAGGTATTCTGAATCCGAAAACTACAACTACTGTGAATTGGCCTTGTGAACATCGCATTAGGTAATAACGTACACCATGGGCTCAATTTTGAAGCTGCCATCCACTCAATGACAAAAAAATAGGTACTCAAAAAGTTAAAAAACAAAAAAACTTTTTTTTTTCAACAGGCTTTTTTATTTAATTGTGAATTGTAGTCCAAACTAAACCAATCGGGCATTGCGGAGTAGATGTAATTTGGCTTGCGAAATTTGATTACAAACAAACAAATAAACACCGGGACAGGTAAAACCATAAAAATGTTTGTTAATTAGAACAAAACTACACTAAGCAGCTATGCTGCTGACCGGAAACCAACATAACAATAGAACCTCAAGTTTGAACAGACGGTAACGCATAGCCTAACGTCACAACTTTTATGCTATTACAATGCTAGTATCCATCAAACTTTAAGACCGTATCTCGAGCATTAAATCGATATGAAACAACACTACGGGCCTTGTTCAGCTCCAAAAGTACATCACAAAGGGCAAGATAGTATTAATGTTCAAAGTTGGTAACGTCAAAAGTTCAGTTCATTATGCCGACCTGTGTTTTGATGGCTCTGAAATAACTCTGTTGTCTGTTATCTTGCGCTGTAAAATATTAATATGGTGAGCTGACAAGTGTCATTGTGAGATGTGCAAAAGGATGTTGTCAAAGACTTTTTTTAATTTTAGTTGGAATTACAGCGATTTGGCCGCGGTGATTAGTTGAATCGTTGTAATTCGGAAGTCGCAGCGACAGTATTACGCAAATAGTAATACAAATTGGGTCGTTTTAAAAATTGTAAGTAGGTTGCCAAACTGTAAGTAGATACCTACTTACGCAACCAAAAACATATTTATTTATTTATTTAAATAATGTATTTATATCCAATTAAACATAAGGTATTTATTTAAAATCTGTCCATAAGATAGTCAAATCTAGCTAACAACACTCTATCTCAACATAATTTACAAGACATTTTTTTTTAAAGTTACCCGTGCGTTTTTTTGAGTTTCGTTCCGTTTGTTTAAAAACTGCATCTACAAGTTTTATCGATTACATGTCCTATCCCTAGTCAAACCAAAAGTTGCGTAACACTAGACGGAAACGTGTAACATTCTACTTTAATTCGAAATGACAGCGTTGAAGCATATCGATTAACCCTTCACTATGAACACGGGTCTATTTGACCCCAGCTTATTTTTGAAGTGTTTTATACAGGGTGTCGATGTCTTGTCACAAAGCCACTTTTAATATTTTCTTTCTGAAACATTTTATTGTTAATTAAAGATTAAAATCTAAAGGTTTAATTTTTTAAACATATCTACAAGTATTCAATTATATTTTTAATTACAATTAATCGTTGTCATTAAGATAACCTTATCCAGCAATCAAAAAAAACCTACTTATCAAATAAATTCATCATCATTTAGGATTATGAACAATACAGGATGTCCCAGAAGTAGCTGATTTAGGTACATTATACATTTTATGACTCAGCGTGTCAAATTATCTTTCGAAAAACAAAATCATAATCGATGACGATAACTTACACCTCTTAAGATATCTGGCTAAACGCCTCACATAAAAAGCGCAAAGCCCACTCCCATAGTACAAGATTTTTCGCTTAGGTGCCAACTAAGTATTATATATTTTATACAGTTATAATCACGGCAGAGGGTTTAATGTATCTTGATGGGCTATAACTGTCAAACTGAAGGGTATTCGGGTTATTTCTATGAATTTGTGTTATCAGGCATTGGAAGGTTTGGTGGTGGAAGTTTTTATGACGGAAATATCATTGCATTGATTTGAAAATGCAAAAAAAGGTTTTTGGATCGATATTTTCATGGCAATAAACAGGGCTTTCGGTGTTAGTGAAGAAAAAAAATGTTCAGTAAAAAGTACGGTCAGCGTCATAAATATCTTTGTACTTTTAAATTATGTCATCATAACGGATCCTAATTGCGCTAATGCAATTGTTACAAAATCGAAGTTGAATTGCATGATTTTGACAGCTCTTAAATGTCAAAATCAAGCAAGTTAATTACGATTTTGTTAAGATTTGAAATCGGGGCTTAATTTGAGCATTTTTCTCGACAATCTCATGGAATCATTAATCAATAAAGTGCCAACATATTTATGACGCTAGTTGTATATATTAATGTCAAATGTTAAGCGACCTAATGTCATAAAAGTCATTTATTTTCTGGCTCATAGGGCCTTTTACGCTTTTTATGGGAATAAAATCTTCGGAACAATTTGTGTAGGTTTATTTCAATAAAACTAGAATACCAGTAACTAATTTATTATTTTAAACTGTATACACATAAAATCATCTGGCTTGTTTGACAGTTTTTCTTTTGACAATTTTATACCAGCAAAAGTAATATTTCATGCAGCTGCACGCATTTTACAAGTACACATTTTTTCAAGTATTTACCCTACATTTTAAAGTGTTTGAAATAAAAATGGAAGCTATTCTAAATAGACAATAGTAGCAACTCAAAATTATCAGAGACTATTTCAATTCCTTCCAACGGCGAGAGAGCTAGACAATGAAAATAACAATGAACTTTTACGGGTTTCATAGCGTATCTTTGCTAGGGTTGCTCGAACATATTTTTAGTTAGATCGGTTTGACTAAGTTTTAAGTATAGATCTTCTGCCACACGCGGGGCAAGGAATATTATTGCTATCAAGACAATCGTTAATTGCATAGTAGATAAAGCTTTTCCGTACAGTAAAAGCTTCTATCGGTATAGCAAAGGCTTTCACTCAAAACTATTTCTGTGTTTTTTTTTAATGTTTTTTTTTCATTTATAGTCGTAGTTTTCAATAATATTGATAAAAATCCAGTGCTTCGCTTAGTGCCATTGATTTAAAGTACAAACTAAGTCATATCAAAGGTATACGGCCCAGTGTACAACCCTGCACAACCCCCATCCACACTACCTACGCAATCACGTTCTTATATAAAATTTGCAAGTACGCGAAAAGTTATGTTATGTTTTCCTCCTAAACCCTTCTAAAATATTGATGGAACGGCCACCCTGTATATCTGACTATAAAAAAGATATATCGCCACGGTAAGGGTTGAAATCTTTACAAAAAGTTATTGATAACGCGACTGGGGTCAAATGGGATATAAAATGGCCACGGGTATCGGTAGTGATGTGAAACTCTCGATGGAATTCCGTATCGATAGTTGTAATAATGATTTATCCCAAGCATTACACAAAAAAATCTAAATTGTACACCTTTCTGTGTAAATTGTGTGTAAACAATATCTACTTGTTTCGTAGTAACTAAGGTGCAGCACATATTTATTGAAATGAGTGATATTATTAATGATAACACTACTTACTCACAACATAAGGCTATGTTAAAAATATCGATATTTTACTTGTTTGCTGTAATAATTTTCCCATCACTACACATACGTACCGCACTAAGCGAACTTTATGCGACGTATCGGCACGTTTTTTAATAAAACTTTATTTCTATTGAGTTGTTTATTATACGTTACAACATAAGTTTTGATAAAAATCTCCATGGCAACAATCCTGATAGTATTTTTGTTGTTTAATGGTCACCACATACATACAGGGTGTCACAAATTTCTATTAGTGGTCATATTTTTATGCCTTTGAAATTTTATTCACATAAAACTAAGTTTTTGATAATAACAAAAATCCAGTTAAGAAGCATATCACAAAATATTTACAGCGTAGCGGTTTTTTTTGCTGAAAACTTGGTTTTAAAAGGATGAATTCAAAATCGGAGGCCGCCACGTAGTATTACTTAATTACACACATATTAAGTAATTTAATGTGTGAAAATATTACCTACTAAGTCTTATGTACAGATCGGTATGAACTGTAAGTAAAAATTCAGTTAAGTGCGTCGATCTTTACCGTGGCAAAGTTTTTACGCTAAGATTATTTAACATGTGTGTAATTTTCGATTGATCCTTTAAAATCCAAGTTTTCGGCAAAAAAAAATTGCTACGCTGCCAAAATTTTGTGATAAACAATTAAATTTTATTGTTTAATAATTACTATTAAAGTACGTAGTATCATTTCAATAACTGACTGCCTAGTTGGTGTAGTGGCAAAGTTTCTGCCTTACATCTGAGAGGTCCTGGGTTCGAATCCCAGGTGGAGCCAAAAATTGTTTCTGAGATTTTCTGCAATGAATTTCGTCAAAAACAAAAAAACTTCAAAAACAGCTCGGAGTCGGGAAGTTGGCGGTGTTACAACCCCGTGCCTCGGAAAGCACGTTAAGCCGTTGGTCCTGCGCCTGATCTCTCTCCGGTGATGTCGGATAACCGTTTCACCGAACTTTGAGAGTGATGGATCAGTGAGTGCACCTGTGTATTGCGCTCACACTTGTGCACTATAATATCTCCTGCGTAGTTAGCTGATGTGCACTATAATATCTCCTGCGTAGCCGCTCTCTGTTGAGATTGGCCGCCGTGGTCGAAATCGGCCAGGAGGACTATTATTATTATTATTTCAATAAATAAAATTCCGGAATAGGAATGAAATAAAATCCAGGTGAAATTATTATTATGAATGTGGTCAAAAATTTAGCGAAGTTCGTGTTTTGTATCACAAGCTGGCTTTTGGAATAATTTTCAAAACATAGTAAACAAACAAATGCTATTAAAATCATAATTCTACCCTCCCGCACTGAACTAAAGATACAACGTTGCGCTTTAAGTGAAAACTCCTGTTTTCTTTCAGATACTGTTTCCATTATCTTAATAAATACGATAAATAAACGTGTCAGAATTGAACTATTTGTTTGATAAATCTTTTGATCTGACTCTGTGGTAAGTAGCTAAAGCACTTGTGTTTCAGATATCAGAATCAACAGTGGTATTACAAATAAACTTAAATAAATGCATATAACACACAGACCAGTACAAACAGACATGTTTATGCACACAAATGTTTGTACAGTGCGGGGACCGAACCCGTGATCTCTTGGTTAATAGTCAACTTCTTGACCATTACACCAAAGTGGTCTTTATATTTGTTCATTGTTTTGTCGTTATGCTGTTATTTGACGACCGCTTGGTGCAGTCGTCCACAGGTCGGACTTCTAAACCAAGGGTCGCGGGTTCGGTCTCCGCACAGTACAAGCATAACTGTGCATGAACATGTGTGTTTGTACTGTTCTGGGTGTTTTATATGCATAATACGAGTATGTATTTTTTTACAAAAAAGAAGTATTTAAGTATGTTTATCCGTTGTCTAGTACCCATAACACAAGCCTCGTAGCTTAATTTGGGACTAGAGAATTCGTGTGATTGTTGTGAAATATTTGTTTTATATGCGTTTTGTTAACATAGTTACTTACTTAATAATGCACGCAAGACCGTTATTGGCAACAACAGTCATTACTCTTTAGTCGTACCACGTCATTGGGATAACGGAAACAATTCCCCAGTGGATTAAATGCAAAATGCATGCCGGTTTATAATGCGTGTTTTTGTTTTCAACTTTGCACGCGGCTGTTTTGCCGGTTAAATATCTTTTTATCATCTGTGCATTTAAAACATGAACGAAATTGAAAACTGTTGGAGAGTTCTGGCTAGTAGTTTTTGTTTAAAATTATTTTGGGGATTTTTTTGGCACTAACGAGTGCTTCGTTTGCTTTGTAGGAATATCTGAAGTATCATTTTTTATAGCTCATAAATGCCTACTAAATAATAAACTAACCAGACATTTGGCCACAATCTCACCTGATGGTAAGTGACGATTAATTTGATTAAGACCTGTCAATCTGAAAACCTAAGAAGCCCCTATTCAGCAGAGGACGCCTTACTGGATAAAGATGAAGCAATCTGTACAACTATTTTAGAGTGCACTGCATTGGCTTAAAAAAATATTTATCTACAGTAAATTGTAAAAGTAGATTAAAAGACTGCTAGTCATACTGACTGGTAGAAAATGCCCTACAGCGGTAGGTCCACTTGTATAAAGTTTTGTTGTGCAATCAAGCTTAAATAAATGAATAAAATCCTCCCCTCTCCTAAATCTTTTGCTGTGTCTTGCAAGGGCCATATGCCATATGATGCCTTAGCTAAAAATTGTACTTAAAAAAAAATGAATACTGAAAAAAATAGAAGTGAATACCTATGCCTTTACCTACATCATGACGACCACTTAGGTGTAATGGTCAAGAAGGTGACTATTAACCAAGAGGTCGCGGGTTCGATCCCTGCACTGTACTAACATTTGTGTGCATAAACATGTACTGGTCTGGGTGTTATATGTATGTATTTAAGTTTATTTGTAATACCACTGTTGATTCTGATATCTGTAACACAAGTGCTTTAACTACTAAATATTTAAAAAAAACTACTTACCAAAGAGTCAGATCAATGTATGTGATGTTGTTGTATATTTATAATTTATTTATGTCAAATAATGCAGTGAATACATCTGCAACATACCTATTTATTTAGATCAACAATTCATACTCCACTTCCGCCAGCGAACCCAATCGGGTAGCACTTTAAAAATTCAAACAGATATCTCACTTGAAAATCGACACTTTATCCCGGGACTGTTCCTTGTAAGTTACAGTTAGTAGTGATGTAATGGTGTCGATATTTTTGAGTTATCGACAAGAAGAATTCTATCATGAAGTACCATTATGATTTAGTGAGGTAAGGTTTGGAAAATTTGTGTGCCACTAATTATATTTATTTATACGTTTGTGGCTTATGATCCACTTCCACCATAGATATGAAGGCCCACTACCACCATAGATTTCCAAATCGAAATAAATAAATCTTAAAGGTGACTGACTGACTGACTGACAATGCACAATGATCTATCAACGCACAGTCCAAACCAATAGACGGATCGGGCTAAAATTTGCCATGCAGGTAGCTACTTTATTGTACTCCTGCTGTCAACATGGTGCCGCCATCAATGAGGTCCCGGGTTCGATCTCCGGACGTCACTTTGTGGTTACTTCGTTGTTTCTGATTCCCATAGCACGAGTGTTTAAACTACTTGTTCGGATCAGAGCATTGTATGTGATGTTGTGCCCATTTATTTATTATCATTTATTTATTCTTACTATCGATACTGTCTAGTATCTGTGCAGTTTCTCATCACTAAAGAGTCTAGAATTTGCATTTCTTCTCAGAACAAATGCTGGGTATGTCGTGTTTATACTCTAACTCCAACTTTAAACTAGTTTAAAGATTTTATATGACTTTTAAAGATTTTTTATGGCACTGACGAGGTGTTTACCTGAGTTTTTGCATCGTAAAGCTTCTGGACTAAGCGATAAAGTGACCATACGTATGCTTAGCATTTTATATGCAAAGTTATAACGACGTTTGCATGTCTCATTAGTGCACTTATGGACATGATTTTCATAAGATCCTCATATTTGATGCAGTGGAAATATTTGTAGGAAAATTCTGTTAAGAAAAATTTGATTAAATTAATATTACATTAAATATTGGAAGACATGATTTGACAGCTATTAAAACAGATTTAACTGGGCCTTAGTAACGTTCGCTTTTTTATATCAATATCACCTGTCAATACAACACTATTTATCCTAAATAATACTGCTTGTATTCATATCATAACACCTTTACATCATCCTTCGTTTTATAGCAAAATATCAGGAATCCCTTCACGTAATGGAATGATAAATCGGTAAATATTTCACATTGCTCGTAAACAAAATGATCCATCTAAACTTGTCTACCTAATACATAATTGTTATGGATTACGAGGCACGATAAAAGCCTACTCTCTAAGCCGTGTTCCGCTGTTGCGAATGAAGACATTTTTGACACTCTAATGTGATTTTATAGTGACGCGTTTGCCAGCGCGGTTGGTAAGCGTCGCGGTTAACGAGTTTGAGTGCCTAAGATCGTTTCATAGTAAAATAAACCGCGCGGACTGTGTTTGGGCCGCGTTTTTCAACCACGCGCGGGTTTCAACCAAAGCGGAAAAAGAGGTTTATTTTGCTTTAAATTTCCACTAAACGACGCCAGCGCAGGAACCAAAATACATCCAACTGTAATCACCTAAAAAGCTAGAGCTGGAAGTCGCAGGACTTACAACACCTACAACTCACAACGTGACACAGAAGATGCACCTGGAATCAAAACACTGACACCAACAAAACACTCGACTCGTTTCGCCACTACACGTGGTATCCTCAGGAGATGTTGTCGCTTCGACAGCGACGATGGACTGGCTAGACCCGAGAATACCAACGACACGTCAAGTACAGCCTAAGGTTCCAATCAGGTTTTGCGTGCATCAACATTAATTTATTAGATGCATTTTTTAGTGATATCTCTTCTCTATATTATAAAATTCTCGTGTCACAATGTTCGTTCCCGCACTCTTCCGAAACGGCTTGACCGATACTCGTGAAATTTTGTGAGCATATCGAGTAGGTCTTTGAATTGACCAACATCTATTTTTCATACCCCTTAGTGATAAGGGTTGTCCAAAATAATTTATATAGCAAAACAACGTTTGCCGGGACAGCTAGTTGCATATTTGTTGCATTGCATTTTACCTTTCATTTTCTTTGAAGAAAATACCCAGTCAATGCCAGGACACACATACGACTCTCTGACAGTCTGTCACATGTGTGCTCTAGGCCTTGAGTCACTTTAAACATAATTATAAATACAAAACGTAGTGTAAGTCGTTGATTTGTGTCTTTTTATCATAATAAAAAATTGTAACACCGCAAAACAAAATAGAAAAGTAGTTATGATAATGAATAAACTTTTAAGATTCATAGCTTGACTCCAGTGAAAATCATAGACTCCTTTCCATAAATCTGCATATTTTAAATTCGCGAGAGGGAATAAACTTTCTTTGTGCACTTTTTTAAAATGGCGGTGACAATCTTTGGATTTATTTCTCTCAGCTGCTGAAGGGTTAAGACTTAAACTATCATCACTATTAAAAAACTATAAACTGATATATAAGTCAAACCAGTTTTATTTAACTTCTATAAATTGACAAAATAATTGATTGGAATTTTAGTTTTAAAAGGGGGAATCCTTGTTTTTAAGCGTAACATATTAAATTTAAAGTTATTGTCTATAACTAACTAACTAACATTGTCTGCAACTGTGACTTATAAGACAGTAAAGTATTAGTATTATGAAGCAGAACATTTCAAATTGCTGTTATATCTTTTAAACATGCTTTAAGTAATGTCTAGCTTATTTGGGGTAAGGGTGTTAAAGGATACTATTTACACGATACCAATGATGCGAAAAAAAACCCTTTACAACAAAAACTGAAAGAAAATAAAATGAACAGGTTATTCATATTATCGACATCAGTGTATATAAAAGCATAACTGCTAACAAACTAACGGACGTGAGATAATTGCAAATGTATTACAGACACTGTGTATTTAGAAAGAATCGTTAAAAGGCAATGAAAATGCAGATAACTTGAAAACGACTGCGAAGCGGCTGCCTACCAAACAGGTTAATTCCAAACTTCCTCCTTCTTGAATAAACTGTGAGAACTTTGCATGTTCCTCCTATTGAGACATAAAAGCCGTGCTTTCTTTTTAACGTCAAAACTTTAACAAAACGAACCGGCTTCTTGCCTCGCAACTTTAAAAGAGAGGACTGAGAAATGCTCCCTGATATACACCCTGCGTGTTTCTTACATACACTACACTTACTGTCGGAATAAAGTGAATGTTCCAAGTTTTAGGCAAGAATTAGAGCAGTGAACTTTATTTCAAGTTTAACTGTTTTTCTCACGCTATAACAATGGATAGTTACATCGTCAAATGCTGTTTTGAAATCAATTTTGAGTAAGAGATTCTCACAACCTTAGTTTGTTGCGTATAATTTTCATAAGGCTTAGCAATTTTGGTAAAGTAATCATGTGTTATTGTTTTGCCAAGTTTATCAAGAAACTAATTACATTCTATACACATTATGACATGTCAATGTATGGTTGGAGCACATGTGACTGTTAATCTTTTACAACAAATTAACAGTAAGTTTTCGTGGTTAAAGTTCTAGTGGTTTAATTAATTTTACTTTGAACATCTTGAATGCTTAGAAGTTAAAATTTGAAATCCGTGCTGGAGGGCACTTATCTGTTTTGAATTTGACCAAATTAATCAACACTTTGATTTTGTTATCAATCAAGATAAAAGGTGAAACTTACTTCAAGAAGTGGCTATAAAAGTTACTTTGATAATCTTTTGATTTCATAATTTAAAAACAGTGCAAAAATATGCAATAATATATGGACTTAGAACATGCTAGATAAATAAAAACTATTCTCTGTTCTCCGTCATATTCTGTTTTAAACTAAAATTCAAAACTAACGCAAGCTTAAATTCTCATTTAGCTGAAATTAGGTCAATTGTCAACTGTGTTGCTCTAGTTATTAATTAATCACTGCTATGAAGACATTTTCACACAGTATGGAATGGAAAAGGTAGTATTACTTGAAACATCTTCTATAGGTCTTGTTGGACGTCCTATTTGTTAGGAAATTTACAATTTAAATACTAACCCTGTTTATTAAGTTAAGATACTACTGTTTACAGTTAAACACACGCTCTTAATATCTTCTAACCAGACTTGCAACTCATTGTAAGATTTTTTGTTCTTATAGTTAGAAAAGTAACTTATGTCTGATAATGCCTATATTTTTTAAATACTTTGCTAGATGTGAACAGAACGACTCTCTATGAAAATGAAACCAAAATTATCATTTACCTGAATTAAAAGTGTGTGTGTCAGCTCCGACGCAAGACTGGACTACTCCTTAAGAACGGTTATAAAAAGTAAAGAGATTAGGGAGTAAAGATAAATGAATGCATTTTTAAGATACTTAAAGCATGTATGATCAATTTATTTGTATTTATTATACAATGAATCTGTTAAAATCCACAACAAAACCATAGAAATATAAACAATAGTCTCCATTATATTCACTTACATACTACAACACACCTATACAATACTCGGTTGAATGTATCAGAAAATGACCGATGCGTCTTCGGGTAACATCGTGTGACATCGTCATGTGACATTTTCGTGTAACATCGCGTGACACGGGAATTTGATTTTACTCCCGTATATTTTCATACCCCGGCCTTATATATGAAAATCGACTCTTAAGGAGTAAATTCCAAAAAGGACGAATAAGATTACTGAAACTACTACTTTTACTGTGTGTTGCGTCCTTGAACAAGCTTCTGACACAGGACTAGGTGATTATTACCGGGATAATTAAGGCGTCGATACGTCAGTGTAGTTTATTAATAAATCATATGAGATGATGTATTAGCTTGCTTTGAATATTCCAGTAATGAGCGTATGTTTAGAGGTCGCAGGATTTTCACTTGATAAATTTAATATAGATAACGTCCATGTTTTATTTTCTGGGTCAAATAGGTCATTCAGAATTTGGAGTTAAGATTTATTATTGAAAGTAACTAAATAATAATTATTTGGTGCATTAGAATAGTAATGTAATTAAATAAAGTCTTATAGCGTAATTTCAAGTTATTGTTTATAAGCCTATACCTATTGTAATAATATATGTGTGCTCTCTTTAGCCTGAGATGCAGGTTTATATGTAACCTAGTTCAGGTAAAGAAAGTAATTAGCCTGTAAGTTTGATCCTAACCCCAAATTGATTGTAATTTACCTTTTGAAACTGTTATTATTATTATTTTTATACTATACGGGATTATTAACACCATGTTTTTTTTTAATATCATTTCATGGCGCAGTTTAAAATCCAGTGTTAAATTTTTAAATTTGTTTGAAAGCAAAAACCTTTGAACGACATGACTCAAAATAAATCTGAAACGTTATAAAACAAATCAAAGTTAAGCATCTACACCAAAAAAAGGCCAAGACAAAGAGCGTCGCACAGTAAAAATAAAAGGCTCAACACTGAGACCAACTAATAATGATAACAACACAGTAAATTCGGACGAGAGCAGCAAACATGTCGCAGCGAAGAATATATGAGCAATGCCTGAAGATAGTAAAGGCAATTTGACCTAGTAATTTTATGGCGACGTAAAAAAACTCTCAAACACCATCTAGGTAGGGTGCTGATAAGAACGAAATTTTACGCGCAATCTATAAAATACTCTTACGGAATGAAATTATGTTTAGAAATTTATCTATAGCCTTGGTATCTAAGTAGCATGTCAAAATGAGAATTGTACAGGAAACATTTTTGTTTTAAGCATACTCAAAATTCCCTGCGTTATTTTGAGTAATAAATCGTGAAGACAATTTCGATGGTTATTGTAGGCACATATTAAATATCCATTGCTTTTTTTAAGGCTAAACTCAGTTTTAGAGCATACTGTCAGAGTTGAAACGTATATAGGTACTTGCTATGCGTATAATCTGTTTCTCAATTTAAACCGTAGAAAAGAATCTGTAAGAAGTTTTTTTACACGTAATATTAAATATCAAGTAATGCATCTAATATTTCGTGTCTAGTAACAAAACCGAATTCCCAAAACATAAACCTTTATTACAAGAAAACGGAACGTCTTCGGGCAAGATTAATGTGTTTCGAGATAACAAAACATATATACGTCAAAACGGAATGTAAGTTTCGCGGGAAATGCCCAGCCTTAAATATTATTTGGAAAATATATATTTGATATTCGCTCCCCACAAGTGACATTGCTTTTAAGAAAACCTGTAGAAAATATATTGGAAGCAATATTGATTTTAATTTATAAACCATTTTATTACAACTAGCGGACGCCCGCGACTTCGTATGCGTGTATTTCCCGTTCCCAAGGGAATTTCGGGAAATCCGTTCTTAGCGGATGCCTACATTATAGTAGCTTCTTGCATGCCAAATTTTAGCCTATCCGTCTAGTGGTTTGGGGTGTGCGTTGATAGATCACTATGTCAGTTAGTCAGTCATTTACTATTAAATTTTACATTGAAATTATTACGTTAAATAAAAGCTTTGCATCACATCATTTTAATCACATAGGAATTGCTAGTAACGCAATATTTTACATATTCTCTGATAACTCGCATTGTAATTATGTGACAGTTCAAACTGGACAATTAATATTACCTGTTTAGCATTCATAATTAACAATACCTATTAGAACAGTACTGTAATCAATAATTAGATTAATATCTGCTATTGTCATAGTCAAATTATAACTAATTTGCAATCGAAATTAATATATCGATATTCAATTTGATGTTAGAGTCAAAACACATATTTCAAGTTCAGTTTGAAACTTACCAAATGACACATAGTTAGTATTGATTAAAGTATTATATTGTTTAGATATCGGTTTCTCGTATAAATCCGTATTGACCTATAAAGTAATTTGATTCACCGTAAAACCCCGTGGCAGATTACGTAAGTACCCCCTGACGCGGCAAGAGGGTTGCTAGGGGTACGTTTCAAATAGTTTCATATGTTTTTATAATATTCACTAGATATAAACGAAAACACTCATGATTTTTTGCGATATCATTGTTCAATAATAATAAATTTAAAAATATACAACAACCTCACATACATTGATCTGACCCCGTGGTAAGTAGCTTAAGCACTTGTGTTATAGATATCAGAATCAACAGTGGTATAACAAATAAACCTAAATAAATACATATAACACCCAGACCAGTACAAACATACTTGTTCATGCACACAAATGTTTGTAAAGAGCTAGGATCGAACCCGCGACCTCTTGGTTAATAGTCAACTTACTCGTATTAAGTTCCATAAACATGTAGGAATAGATCTTAATTCCTCACACATCGTAAAATAAATGACTTAACACAGAAATATGTAGTCATCATCATCAAGATCATCATTTGACATGTTCATGCACACAAATGTTTGTAGAGTGCGGGGATCGAACCCGCGACCTCTTGGTTAATAGTCAACTTCTTGACCATCACACCAAAGTGGTCGTCGGATGTTAATATATCATTATCATCATTCTTAGTAGGTAACTGAATGCATCCAAAACTACACAGGTCTTGTTGAGCTAATAAAAGTATTCTTATTTATTTTTTCAGCATTTTGTCGCGAATCTTCTTTGAACAATAAAATACCTTCTAAAGAATTTTGGAATAGGCAAAAGCCTTCGAAATAGTACCCCCTGAGACTAACGCGTGTTCTCTCGCTTCTACTAAGATTAATCTTACTCATTTTGGTGCAATGCGATACGTATGGCCGTATTAGTGTAAACACATTGTTTGCAAATTAGAAGGGACTGTGCAAGGCTCCATTCTTAGCCCTATTTGTTAAAAGAAAAAGTTCTTCCATAGGTACGTCTGGGATTTGGTGAGTCAATAAATTTAGCAGTATCTACGTTAGTAAGAAGTGTTGATGGGTAGAGTTAAAATAGGTCCTTATAAAGAAGTTTTATAGCTTTGGGCATTAGTGTGACTATAAACACAAAAATAATAGGTTCCCGGGATACTGAAAGTAGGCAACATCAATCAGCTGATCTTTACTAGTCTTCAGAGAGTTGATTGCGTAAAAAAGGACATGTAACTGTTGTTTCTTTATAAACTATTCCTGTTTGCTAGTACCAGTCATGGTCCCATACCTATCTTAAGTTACAAACGGGTTTGTTTTAATATTAAATTTTTTATGTGATTGCTATACGATATATGTACATTAAATATACGATGGAGGTATATGGATTACCATATAGTCATATAGTAATTTTCAATGTGGTATTTGATTAATTTAATAAAAAGTTCAAATAAAAAATGATGATGTGTGATTGATCTGTACATAAGACATAGATAGAATATTCTTTTTTGCACACCTCACATAAAGGGAATTAAAAAATAAATCAATTCTACAGAAGTAAGAGATAAGAGTACATAAGAAAACTAATATTTCAGTAAAAAAAATGGTTGCCCGTAAAATTTTACGTGACAATGTCTTTCGAGAAAGACAGAGATACAAGCACGCACCGATTCAACGCGCCTAATTCTCTAGTGCTGCGCGCGCGGCGGACCGATCATGTTTGAGTGGGAGAGAGACGCAAGGCTTTCGCCGGTCCGGCGGGCCTCTCTCTCGTTCGGTGACTCATCGTAACAGACGTGAGCGGGCGTTACACTTTTTCATGAGTGACTCCGAGCCACAACCTAATTTAAGACGTTGTCACGTCAAAAAAGAATGAGCCAGGAAAACTGGTGTGCTGGTAAGCTTCAACGGTTGGACTGATTTTTGCCAGCCAGACAGCTAAGAACCACCGTTTTTAATAAACTACCTTTCTAATAAAAACTACTCTCTCTACCCGTTCAGGAGCTACGATACCACAGACAAACAAACAAATATATATACATAGGGATCAAACTTATAAAACTCCTTTTTTTGTCCGGGAATGATAACAAATTCATTGAGAATAAGACTTCTGCGTTTTCTTTCTTTCATGAATAATTTCATTCGAGATTTTTAGCGCTAAATTCAATTATACTCAAGCCAACATTATTATAAACACCAAAACCAATTTGCAGGTCCAGTGAAATGGAAAGAATAATACATATTTTATATGTATATGAACTTGAAATTGAATACTCGACAAGATAAACAAAGTTCAAAAACAAGATCTTTTTAATCGAAATAAAATGGCGTTACGGCTAGACTGTTTTCTTTAGAACCATTGGTATTCTAATTCTCTGTATGTATTCTCTTCAGTTACATATAGGGTGTTAGAAAAATAAACGAATGTTCTTTGCACAATGTGCTGCGTAGCACACATTGTGACAACATTTATTTTTATTTTTAAATGATTCTAACTTAATCTGATTATTTAAAAAAAAGAAGAGAAGAATTTGGAACAGCATATTTCTAAAATATATGAATCTAGAGGTAGAATAAACATAGTTGATGGAATCAGGCGTTACTTTACCGACATCCCTGACTATAGCTTCAACTGTGACCACTAAACCACTAGAGCTTGAAGTCGCAGGACTTACAATACAACTTACAACGTGACACAGAAGAAGCACCTGGAAACACAACACTGACACTAACAAAACACTCATTTGAGTGTTAAACTGTTTGTGTTTTTTCAAGTGGTCACAATTTTATGTATTATATCAAAACACCCTGTATATTCAAGATATAGTAACGGAGTAAGCTACCAGTATCGCTCCTTACATTAACACGCTTCGCCCGTTTATTTTCAGCTGAAAATATTTAGCATAAGAAGTTTCAGCTCGAGTCACGTAGCTGAAGTGGCTAGTCGTAGCTAAAACATGCTGAAAACTGGACAGCATATAGTTTATAATTGTTCAACAGCTTGTAATATACCGTTGGTTAACGTAAGACATTGCTCACTGGAAGAGATCGCTCTTAGAAATAACCCTTTCTACATTTATCCATGTAAAATTGCTCTGATTCGTAATATAATACTCGTAGTGTGCAATAAAGAGTTATCCCATTTGTATGAGAAATAGTTTAGAATAATAGAGGTAATTAAATACAAATCTAAATTATAGTAATAACTAAATACAAGGAGAATTTTATTTAGCTTTTTTGAAAACTATTGTTGTGAGTACAATATACTATTACATACTTATTTAATTAAATAGTTCTACTTAAAATTATATAATTTATATAAAATTATAAATATTTCTATTTCTAAATTAAATTTACTTAGAAATATATAAGTAAAATTGACGCAGTCCTATCCGCTAAGAGCGGTCTCTGCAAGATATTTTTGAAGTGAAAACTTCTTTAGCGGCGTTGAGCAATTTTGTGGCATGGGTAGAAACTGTGAAACTCGCGTCAGGTCACGTGATGCTGATCGAAAAACCGTAAGACGGTTGTTAAGTTTTCACTTCTGCCGGCACTCCCGGAGTGCAACCCGTGTTAGGTTTTTTTTTCTTCATAACAAAATAACATGTCTGGGTTAAAAAATGTGTGAATTTTTAATCACATAATCCAACACATTTCATTTCACACACTACTGCTTTATTCACACATCGCGAAGTGGAGACGCAGCATGCATTAATGTGTCTGCTAGAGATTTCCCTATAGGTCCTGCACTCGACATTGTCTCGTTCTTAGGAAGTGGAATTACTGAAATATTTTCAGTGCAGGCACCAAACGAAAATCCACCTTTTCCTACAGTTCGACTAGGTTTAGTAAAGGTTGTATCCTTGAACTCATCTCTTTAGTTAGTTCGGAGATTTGTCGGTGTATAGGAATTGCGAGTGTCGCTATGTGAAGAGATAAAATGGCGAGGTTTTCTTTCAGCGAGTTATTTTCGTTTCGCTTTTTTCAAAGTTTTGGGATGAAATTTGGAAAATATCTCCGATTTAGGATACCCGAAGGACCAATGAAGAGTATATGGATAAATTAAAGATAACTTTGAAAATTGGGGATACTCTCACTCCGTTCCGTATTAGTCGTTAGGTAAAGCCTTTTTTATACTAGTGTATTATTAAATTGACACAAATTTTCTTTGATTTTTTTAATATCCTATAGGCTTTGTTTGCAATACAAATTGTTAGATAAGATGCGGAAAAAAGACGCGTAATCGCGTCTTTCGTCATGTGAAGAATCGTGTTTCAGATAAGTCTAAAGGTTCCAATGTCATTATAAACCTTTCATTGAATGACATCCTTATTCCAAATAAATATTAAGATGCCTTTAATAAACATCCTTATTATGACATAAAATCTGATGCGGAAATCTAAAAAAAAGACAACAATTTTAAATATGTGCCGGCACCATCGTTTAGCATGCTATAGCAACCATGACAGTTATCTTACTGTGTTTGTATGGTAACGGGGTGTATGGGAAAGTTCACACAACACCATCCATTCATAGTGTGGGACTCTTATAATGGCGCTATAGCTATTTGTGATCAAGAACTAAGTAGCATTTGTTAATTGGTACATGAAAGTTAGTTTAATGATGTCGTCATCATACTACGCAGTTGATTTTGATAAGTTTGACAGTTTTTTGAAAAGTTTGACAGTTTTTATTTTATTAAAACCTGTCAGTGCTATATCACGTGTGTTTATTTACTTAATTCAAGAACTTTGTTGTTAAATAAGATGATAGACCAAAGGCGGTGTGTAATGGTCAAGAAGCTGACTTTTAACCAAGAGGTCGCGGGTTCCCCGCACTGTACAAACATTTGTGTGCATAAACATGTCTGTTTGTACTGGTCTGGGTGTTATATGTATTTGTTTAAGTTTATTTGTAATACCACTGTTGATTCTGATATCTGTAATACAAGTGCTTTAATTACATACCACGGAGTCCGATCAATGTATGTGATGTTGTTGTATATTTATTATTTATTTTGTATCTAATTTTTTAAATGATTTCTAGCAGTTCCAACCTCATCTTTAGGTCATGCAGTAAAATGGCGTATTTTTAACGAAGCTGATGGTCTTTACTCGATGGAATGATTGTTTATGGAAAAATTCAGTTTCTAGATACACAAGTTTTCCAAGTTATTTATCCCCAAAAATATTTCAATTATATTACGACTACAACTCCCTGCTACGTACGTATGCGAATACTCGTACGTTACATTAAATCTAATGACAACCGACCTACGAGTATAATTGCAAAAAGCCAAACCGATTTTTTTTCCAACTACCGTCATCCAATTCTCGGACCATTGGACCCGAGAATGGAAATCACCGTTTATTCTGGCCAATTTAATATTCCTCACAATACCTATTAAGACGAACGAGCCAATAGCAATCGCGTTGGAACGATCCCCTAAGTTGTATTGACTTCGATCGAGAAGCCCAAGTTTGGGGGTTCTACCCTCAAGGTGTATGTAAATGTTTTGTACAGTTGTGTTCAAATAAATAAACCTACAAGGAAAGTAGCATAAGCACTTATATCAAAATCAACTGTGGTTTTACCAATAAACTTAAATAAATACATATAACACCCAGACCGGTACAAACAGACATGTTCATGCACACAAATGTTTGTAGTGCGGGGATCGAACCTGCGACCTCTTGGTTAATAGTCAACTTCTTGACCATAACACTAAAGTGGTTGTCGTAAAACAATGTGCATTCTTTGGCATCTCTTGCTTTGACAGTTTAAACCGATTCAATCTTGAAAAACAAGACACCATGAAATCAAAGAGTCAGTCTTACCGAGTAAGACCCTCGTATACGCAAAATATTTTGATTCGATCCAACCGTGTAGATTTGTTTTCTAAGTGTTTTCGGTGCTTTTTGTAGGAAAATTCTTTTTCTTTCGAGACACTGTTTTTCGATCACGTTACGTCATCGATTCGAGATGAGTGTGATATATGTACGTAGAGGATAATCCGTTGATAGGAAGCCCATTGCTTTACATCTAATACAAAAGAAAATGAAAAATACTTTTTCAAACATGTATACAGAATACCACTTATGAACGTCATGATGTAAAATATAATAAGGCTCAGGCCATACCTGCGTGTTTCTGTCGCCGTGTCAAAAATCGGCACGCCTCAATTGGCTAGACGACACCACCAATCGTTGGCATACTTTTTATTATCTGTCAAAACGGTCTGCCTCCATAGATATCGTATGGGAATAAATGATTGTGACGTCACGGTCATGTGTCAGAAATCGGAGTCAATTGACCGAATATTTATTGCGTTTTGTGTGTTTAAAAATTGGTTTCTACAGCTTTTTTGAAATATATTGGTTGAATTAACTTCATAGGGGCTATGTTTTTTAAACACTATGTTCTTGACAATATTTAAGATAGGTGTCATCATCCCATTGTCTATGGTGGTTCAAAGCTATGATTTGTCAATATCCGTCTAGCCGACTTGACTCCCCAGCCATTCCTGGTGTTTTAAACTGGAAATTTAGATTTCAATCATAGTTTTTTACCCCCGCCGAAAAAAAGGGATGTTATAAGTTTGACCCCTATGTTTGTTTGTGTGTGTGTATTTGTGTTTTTGTGTGTGTGTGAACGTGTTTTTTTTTTATTAGAAAGATAATCTTAGTATATTGATAGTTGCTCAAAATCCGTCCACCCGTTTAAGCTCACCACCTATTTTCCTGGCTCATTCGGAGGTTTTCTTTTAACTGGAAAGATAATTATAGGATAATTTAAAAAAAAATGGCCTTAGTTAATAGACCTGCAACTTCTAGAGTAGACCTAGGGTTAGAACAACTAACACTGCCTCAGGATATTCCCAGTAATTTCTACAAGCATTTTAAAATGGTTAAATTTTCATCTCATCTTACGTTACCAATTAACTTGCTGAGCAAGCCCTTAACATTATAGAGCTGAACTTCATTAGAAAAATACAGAGAATCTTACAAGTCCCACCGTTTTCTATCTAGCGTTTCGTTGTCTTTTCTCCTAAACTTTTTCTCGTTTCAGTGGATTGTCATTCTTTCGCACAAGCAAGATTGCATTTTAGTTATTTATAGAACACAGTTCGCTTGGGCTTCGGGAAAGGCACAGTCTGTGTTATAGCAGTAGGTTTTATTCCATACGTGAAATAAATTGCAAAATTTTAACTTTGTTGAAAATTTTATGAATAATTTAACGGTTTTTAGTGACAATTACACTGCCAATTATATTAATATATGGCAATATTTGTTGTCTTCTTCTCGATGTGATGACGCCTATTCATTTTTCGATTTTGTATATGAATAAGTGCCTTGTTACCTAGATTGTTAATGCTACTGTACGCAAATTACTTTAATTTTGTATTATTATTTAGTATAAATAAATATCTTAAACCATACATTTACTGATTGAACAAAAGCTTACGGGTAGACATTGATGTAAAATCACCTGATTTTGCTCAACTCTACGGTCAAATTAAAAAAAGGCTAATGGTAACGATAAATAATAACAAAAACAAGAAATTTAAAATTATATTACGTAAAATGTTGGCGTGATAAAGATCACAAGCATTTCTAATTTAATCATGAAAGATTAAAATATATTATGTGTTTATTTATCAGTTATTTATCCTAGTCCACAAGGTACACGTTGTAGTTGGTATCCGTCGAGGTATTTAGCATTTTGAGAACTTGCAATGCAAGAAAAAAACCTTCGTTATACGATTACTATAAGACAGAAATACTTGGTGAGGCGCTCATCTAACTTTCACAGTGACGGAACAGTGAGTGCACCTGTGAATTGCGCTCATACTTTTGCAATATTATATCTCCTGCGCAGTTGGCTGATCTCTGTCGAGATTGGCCGCCGTGGTCGAAATCGGCTTGGACTATTAATACAAGGTGTTACAAAACAAACTGTAATAACTAAAGGGTGTTGTTGTGCCCGTAAAACTGTACAACTTTCGTAAAGACACCTAGGTCGAAATCTAAAAAAAAAAAATTGTTTCTCCCATCGTAAATCGATCAGCTGAATGGCAATTTTGTATGGGAGTTCTGATTTTTTTTTAGATTTTGACCTAGATATCTTTGGGAATGCAGTTTTCCGGACACAACAATACCCTTTAGTTATTGCAGTTATTTATGTAACACCCTGTATTAATAGTCTCTAAGCCGATTTCGACCACGGCGGCCAATCTCGACAGAGATCAGCCAACTGCGCAGGAGATATTATAGGGCAAAAGTGTGAGCGTAATACACGGGTGCACTCACTGTTACAACAACACCCTTCAGTTATTACGGGGTTGTTTGTAACACCTTGTATAAGAAGTTGGTCTTCTATAAACGCTCTTATCGTAAGAGGCACGCATACAACCGCCTCATCTGGATTCGGCTTATTATGTATTTATAACTTGATCAGTTACCTTATAAACAAGGATACGGAAACTCCAATAGAAGGATAATTTTTTTCCGCGTTTGGAAACCCTTTATCTTCATGTGATTTTCTGATGTATGAGCTTTATTTTGAAAAATTCATTAATATCCATACAGCAGTTTTTACGTGAAAGAGTAATAAACATCCACACTTCCATAAATGGTTATTCTAAGATCAATTGGTATTTGAGAAATTCTCAAAAATCCACATAATTGTACAAACTTTTGTTGTATACATAGTAAAACTTAGCAATATTTTGTGGAAGACAAAACTTTTCAAATTTCAGTATTTTTACACTTCCTACTTAATGTAATAAACACGAAAGTTTTTATGGACTTTTTTATTCTATCACGCAAAAACTAATACACCGATTTGTCTGATAATTAGAACATAGATAGATTATAACCTTGAATAACAAATAAGGCACTTTTTATCCTGTAAAACTTCAAAAGTTCCTACGGGATTCGTTGAAAACAGATTCTACCCGGGCGAGACCGCAGAGTACAGCTAGTATAAAGACTGCACATAATTGTATGAAAGTTGAAGAAATAATGTAAGAAAGGTTAAAAATAATTACCCAACTGTAAGCTGTAATATTAGTTATCATACTATTTCGTTCAATAATATACATGTGTTATTTAGTTTTGGAAAAGTGTCACAGATTTGGCGCAAAATAGTCATCTCGAAACATCATTTCTTTTATTCATCCAATTGGAATATCTTTCCAAATCTACTACATTTTCGTCCAATCCATATAAGGCTTACTATGTTATCACAATTGGATTCTGAATGTGACCACTTCAGACCCAATCTTTTTTGAGGGATTAAAATATATACACTTTTGATTTTTTTAAATATTTAACAAAATGCATCATAAAAACTTTTTTTAAATTCTTCCACCCTGAAGTGGTTTTTCCAGAGTTTAAATTCACTTTTTTATAATAATAAGTTTGACAGTTGGATCTTCAAAATATATTTAACTCACAAACACGTATAATACTTTAAGATTATAGGTACATCGTTCGAAGATTATTTTATTATTGTGGTTGGAAGCATCTTCATTTAACTTTGTAAAAACCAGCTTATTAGCTACACGGCTAGGCGATTAACAATGCTGAAATAGACAAAGATTTTTTGCTTGTAAATAAGTAAAGTTATAACAATACTTAAATCCTTGACTTTGAAAGTGCAATGAACATCAGCACTATTCCCTAAGAATGTTTTTAGGAAAAGCTGAGTTTTCACTGCTGAAAGGGTTTGAAACGCATTTACATGATTGCATTATGCATTTCTGAAGGCACCCGCTTCGTACACTTGTCTGCATTGCTGTCTGTTTTCGGACTTGTCAAAATGTATGCGTCATTCGTATTTTGTTTTAGAACTCACAAGGTTGATGTTATATTTGACGAGCCTGCCTCGTTGGTGTAGTGGAAAAGTTTTGCCTTACATCCTGGGTTTGAGTCCCAGGTCGAGCCAAAGTTGTTTCTGAGATTTACTGTCATGAATTTCTCAAAAACAGCTCGGAGTCGGAATGTTGGCGGTGTTACACCCCCGTGCCTCGAAAAGCACGTTAAGCCGTTGGTCCTGCGCCTGATCTCTCTCCGGTCATGTCGGATTGCCGTCTCACCGAACTTTGAGAGTGATGAAACAGTGAGTGCACCTGTGTATTGCGCTCACACTTGTGCACTATAATATCTCCTGCGTAGTTGGCTTATCTCTGTAGAGATTGGCCGCCGTGGTCAAAATCGGCCAGGAGGACTATATATACTCGTACTTTGACGACCTCTGTGGTACAGTGGCGTGAGCGCTGGCTTCACGTCGCTGCCATCTCTCAAGTCCCGGGTATGATTCCTGGACGGAGATAATATAGAACACTAATTTTCAATGTTGTCACGAGGTTTTAGTGTTGTGATTGATGAAATTAAACTTACTAAAAATTAAGTATTTTTAGTGACTTTACATCTCCAAACACTTCCATCATTACCAACTAATATAAAATTTAAATAGCAAGTCAAATGCTTTTTAATTATCTTGAAATTGGATTTCCAAATGCAAGTGACGCGTTTAAAAGGGCCTTTCATTTTTTTAATTACTGCAAAAACTTCCCGTAAAGGAATTGGGGCGAAGTATTATTTTTAATTAATGAAAAATATTTTTGCATAAATATTTGTTGGAAGCGATTTAAAAGGACGTGCGTTGGTAATGTAAGTGGATGGTCGCCTTTAATCTTAGTTCAAAAAGTAAATTGACATATTTTTAAATAACTCTTAGATTATTTTATGATAATCTAGGTAATTAACAACGCCAATTTCATCTCCATCATTTCCATTTATCGTTCTCAAGCCTTTCAAATGTATTTTTGGTAATACTTCATCACGTTGTTTTTCTTATTTTTTTTGGTAATTATTTGATTATCTCTTATTCAAAGATGGATCAACGTAACCTAAGAAATATAATTGCAAGTTAGCAACCAGTTCGGTTCTGCTCTCTATAATAATTTTCATTTTACTTAGCCGATCAAAAGTATTAAGCTGGGTAATACAAAATTTGTTGGGACATTGAAATAAGACACTTCTTACTGATTCTTTCGCGATTTATTTACATTTTATTTTAACCTGACGTTTCGGACCTTTTTCAGCGTCCGTGGTCACAAGTTAGTTGTCAGTGCATAGTTTTGAAAAAATACCATCACTCAAAAATATTTATTTACAAATATATTAAAATGTAAATAAATCGCGAAATAATCCGTAAAAAGTGTATCATTTCAATGTCTACTGTTCGCGTAAACCGAAGAAACAAATATTTCTTGAGATAATAAAGCCGGTATCTAGAAGTCTAACTTCTAATTATTCAGCAAGCATTTGACACATACTAATTTCATGTTCTTTTAAGTAAGCTATTTAACCTCTTGAACCTACGTATTCAGTAATTAAAATATTCTTGAATAATAAAACGGATCACAGTGTATTAAATAAAGCAAATTATCAAAAGGCTGGTGCCTCATTCAAATTTCCCATACAAATACTGGAAATAACTTGAAATGCTATGATTGCGTTATTTTAACTCTAGCACCTCCCTGGAGACATAAAAGGGAGGCACTCAGGAATATTAAGTTTATCTTTCACCCCTTTCTAGTTCACAATGTAAGGTCTTGAATTCGATAAATACTTCTGAATGGTGGATTTCAGCGAATGTGAGTTGTCTTCGATCGGATATATATTGTGACCTTTGAATACCCTTGATTATATTATTTATAATAGTCCTCCTTACCGACTTCGACCACGGCGGCCAATCCCGATAGAGATCACCCAACTAAGCTGGAGATACTACTCGTATAGTGCACTAGTGTGAGCGCAATACACTGTTCCATCACTCTCAAAGTTCAGTGAGACGGCAATCCGACATGACCGGAGAGAGATTAGGCGCAGGACCGACAGCTTAACGTGCTTTCCGAGGCACGGGGGTGTAACACCGCCAACTTCCCGACTCCGAGCTGTTTTTGAGAAATTCATGACAGAAAATCTCAGAAATAATTTTGGCTCGATCTGGGATTCAACCCCAGGACCTCTCGGAGGCAGAAACTTTGCCACTACCCCAACAAGGCAGTCAGTAATATTATTTATTATGTTTAAATCAAGCATCTGATATCTACTTTTACGTTCCGTAAATAGTACGAGATGCCAGATATAATTCCGCTAGGAAACCTTGTGTCTGAAAAGGTACATTAAAGTATTAATATCCAAAAGTAGTAATAATATATCAATAGTTAATAGCAAAAATGACATTCATAATTTATCATATATATTACAAAAGTATACATTTAAAAAGAGATTTGTCATAAAAACTAAGCTCAGATATTATTAACACAAAATAATGTCACATATAATTGCAAATTGGTGCTCGCTTTAAATTTTCATGTAATTCGCTTAACCTATAAAACATTACTATGCGATTACACTGTTTACCAACAGTGGTACGAGTCGAAAATTACCTGGGCCAAAAAAACTGTCATAACAATTTTTATTTAACGCGAAAAAAATGAGAAAAACTCTCACACACATCACGCATTTCGAGAACGGTTATCTTTTGTGTGAAATAAAACGAAAATGACAGCTCCACTTGCAATATTTTGTGGCTTTATCGTCCCAAGGTGCGCATTTATGAAATTACATGAAATAAAAAATGAGTTGTGTTTCAATGTTTTTTTTTCTGCAAATAGATCGTTGGAATGTCTTAGCGGTAATTGGTGCAAGCAAATTACATAATCTTCGAGCGCATAAGATTATGAAAATGCATAATCGAATTGAAATTTTGGGCTTACATAAAATGACCATGACATAACACTGCATTTTATGGATTTAAAAAAAAATGGTTGTTAAATTATCAAACTTATCGAAATATATAAAACAAAACACCAATAACACTACATCACTTTCAATTTGCAAAAAATGTATTACCTTCCTCTAATACAAAAGAGGATCTTTTTTACCGGTACGGAGGTCTCGCGATTCGCTTGGTTTATTTCTTTGTTTTGTCCATTTGTATTCCTTACCCCCGTTACACTTTCGGCAGGTATTTTTCATACAAAATACGCAATATATCACACCTCTGACCCTTGTTTTATAAATAGGTTCGGATTCCGAGTAATTTCACAAGCGTTCAAGGTGTGTGGTGCGGATCTCTAAAATGCGATAGTGAGCATTTAGATTCAGCCTGTGGGAGGTTGTGGGCTTGGCGTGAATAAAAGCGGGGGGGAAACGTGTATTTGAATATATGTACTTAGAGAATTGGTGCATTTTTGTGTTTCTGATTATTTGATTGATGAAATGAATATTGATGATTAGAGGATTTTTAAGAAAGTATAAAGAAAAAAAATGTTTATTTGGCTTATAAACTACACTTGAAAATTGGCACAGGACTGGGTCTAAGTATATTAAACAACTAAAACGTAAGAAAAGGAATTTTCATATTATTTTTTTCGATTTCTTGTTTTTTTTTCTGACTGACTGACCGTATTTGAAAAAAGTAGAACAAGATTATTATTATTAGTAAATTATTATACTCGATGTATAATAGGTTTATCTTTTGATTGGTAAGCAAGCAAAAGCGCAAGCGGACTCCTGAACTATTAAAATTCAAACGATTCAGCGAGAAAAAGATGTGAAAAACAATGCTCTGATACCACAGAATCAGCAAAAACAATTTAAACGAAAACTAACGCGAAAATACTGTAATGAAAGCAGAACCAAGGGATATGTACCAGATGCGATTATAAGACTGGTCATTGTAAAATCCGCCTGCGTACTGAAATGAATGGTAGGTACCTCAGGTCCTGTGACATCTTTTAACATTGCGATATTCTATGTTTGTCTACTTATTATCTCCTAACGCTTATCTCTCCGCTTTCATCTGAACGTCACCTGAAACCAAGGCTGTAGTCCCGAATGCCGTCGGCAAGATTTAGATATCTCCCTTTTGTGAAAGCGTGACGTCATAGCCACCTGTTTTCGCGAAATTATTCCAGTAAAATATTTTATTACTCGATTCCGGGAGGCCGTCTTTATAACAGGTTAATTGGTTTATTTTTGTGATCGGCAAGCTTTGGAATGATTATTTTAAGAGCTCTTGAAATATAGATTTTGAAGGACGATTTTGTTTTCGATTGTTAAAGTTGCTGGAGACGGGTAATTTGTTGAAGGGCAACAAACAACTTTATAAAAAATATCTTTGTTCTTAGCAAGTATTTTTTAAGCTTGCTCTAAAAATATATAAAGCAAAATGTGTAATTATTTTTTGCTACAAATCCGATAAGTTCATACTTTCATCGTTTTTTCCATGCCATTCCAGAAAAAGTATCCGCAAAAGTTATTTCAGCCTCGATGAAACTGGAAATTCTATGAATATTTTGATACAAAGCTAAAAAGTCGATTGATACCGACATACCCGGTCAAAGGTATTTATCGATGCTGGGCGGAATACTCTAACGTGTACACGAATTTTTTACATACATTTTGAATCAGTGCGAAAAAAACTACCTTTCCTTTCCTTTTCGATCCCCGCACAGTACAAGCATAAGTGTGCATGAACATGGGTGTTTGTACTGGTCTGGGTGTTTTCTATGTGTAATGTGTATTTATTTACAAAAAAAAAGCATTTCAATATGTTTATCCGTTGTCTAATACCCATAACACAAGCCTCGTAGCTTACTTTGGGACTAGAGAATTGGTGTGGTTGTTGTAAAATATTTATTTGATTTATTTATTTACCTTAATTGGATTAGAACCCATTCAACTTTGAATAGCGTAATGTAATTTTTAAATGTTTTGCAAGCAATCAATGGTATTTTATAAAAAAAATCAAAACTAAACGTGTTTTTTAATAATAATAATAATAACAAAAATGTCGCAGTGGCTACGAATAACAGCACATAAAATCGTGATTTCTCAAAGACGTGAGACAACACTTAAAACAATCTGCTGTTTACCTAAGCTTCGACTTAATTGGAAATTCTAGAGGATAGAAGGGATTTATTCTTAAGCGGTTTCTTTGAGAAAGTGCTTGTATTTTTAAGAAAAAATATCGACGTTTTTATAATATAGCTTGTTACAATAAAAATATCATGTTTTTTGCGGTTTTGTAAACATCAATTGTGTATTTTGACAAAAAAATCTGGTTCATAGCAACTTTAAAAAATCATAAAATGAGCACAACAGTATCCTATTTTTACCCGTCGCATTAATAATATGTGGTCAATGATTTTTTAGAATTAATACTCTTTTTTTAAGTAAGTCAATTAAAGACTTGGGATATTGAATGACCTCAATTAATTACTACCCATTCATAGTATTAAAAACATTTGCCACAATCTTTTCATAATTACCACTTAAAAAAAACAATTGTGTTCCCCTGACATAATTATTTTCATCACTCTCAAAATTTGCCAGAAATCCCAGGTGCAGAACAAAAGTCCACATTTTTTTATTTTACATGTCCAATGAATGTGTAGGCCCGTACCACTGTGCGGTGAGGTAATGGGCACATTAGTTACGGCATAACGTGAGAAGGCGCAGAAGATTTGTTATTTACCTTTTCTAATTTAATACGGGATTTGAATGTTAAACGACTTTCGTGTTAGCGAGTAACAAAAGAAAAGTTTTATTAAGAACAGGAATTATGAGTTAGGAACCTACCGTTAATTTCGTCCATATTATGACTGCCTCGTTGGTGTTGTGGCAAAAATTCTGCCTTACATCCGAGAGAGAATGACCCACTGCTGGGCACAGGCCTCATCTCAGCTGTGAGGTGGTATGAGCCAGACTTACCTAGTCCTACAACTTTACTGTCATGTGCAGCATCATGTGCATGCTATGTAGCAGTCCTAGGGTCTTTAGCTGAGCTCAACACTAATCATACTAATATCACAAAGGTCCGTCCGCGACTTCACCCACGCAAACGTCTCATCCCAAGGGATTATCTAAACGAAGAAACTTTCACATCATTCTAATTTTATAAATGTAAAAGATTCTTTGTTTGTATTTTTGTCCGTCAATCACGTTGAAACTACTTAACGGATTTTGATGAAAATTGGTATACAGACGGGGTATGAGCTGACTTAGGTGATTAGATACTTTTTATCCCGATTAAATGCTCCCTTGGGATAAAAACGTTTGCGCAGAACGGGCCGCTATTATTATTGTAAACATTAACCGTGTGGATGTCACGCTATCTAAGAAATGCTGTTATTCCTTACAGTGTGGCGTGGTATATAGCTATCGGGGCTACCATATAACCCTACTGCGACGCTGACATAAATTGTGGTCAACCTAAATAGTTGGATGGATCGGCTAAGGTTGCTTTAATATACTGGGTAGACAGTGGTTGAAAACCCTGAGATATTCCGATACATTTTATCCAGCAGATACTACCTTATTAATACCAGATAGAAACATAAATCTATTATCTTCAATAGTTAGTGTTTTGACGTGACAACGTCTTATAAATTGGTTTGCCGGGTGACACCTCAAGAAACTGCGTTACGCTGCTCCGCTCACGTTTCGCGCGAGAGAGACAGAGCGAGAGAGAGAGAGAGAGAGATAGGCATACACACCGGTTCATGTTATACGAATGAATATTCACAATGTGAATATAAAATTATTTTACCACTCAGAGTCATTGTCACGTAAAACTTTCGCGCGTATACCGACTTTTTTTTATTATTTAGGATAGGTTTGCTCTTGACCCAAGACTAAGCCCAACGAGGCGAAGACTGAGTCTACGATGGAGCGAGCTCACCTAGAAGATGCTTGTTCACTCTAGCTTTGAAAACTCCTAGGTTGTAGTTGCAGAGAAACACTGACGCAGGTAGTGAGTTCCACTCTTTTGCAGTGCGCATCAGGAATGTAGATGAGAAGCGTTTGGTTCGTATCAGTGGAACATCGACACATACTCGTATATATACATATGTCGACCTTGTAATTCACTCTGATGTAGCCAAACAAATATTTTGATAGATAACTCTTATTTATTACTCACTCATTAAGTAGCTTCCTACCTTAATAACTTAAAGCCTTAAAAAAACACTCAAAGACACTGTCTTCGCCTTGTCTTCCTAAATACTAGACAGTTTCACACATGACCAAGTTTCAAAACACTTAATAATGCGGAAGTGGAAGAGGAGATAATCTGCCTTATTTATTAGAATTCTAATGATCAAGGACAGTATTTTAACATTTCTTTGTATCACACAACTCATGTTTTCATTATATACTAGTGGATTCTATACTTGTTGTCCTTCTTGTTTTTTTTTTAAATTAGAATAAAATAAATAGTCTCTAATAAATAAATAGTCTAAAATTTATTGAATTTAGAATAATTATTTATTTACATTGTTAATTTTTGATTATTTTACGCAATAGGGAATATGCATAAAATTTTAAATGGCCTAAAATATTTTTTTCTCGAATACTTATAATCGTAATATTATAATGAAAAGATTTTTTTTATTTACTTATTATTTAAACCCCTAAAATAATTTTCAAAAAGTGCAAAATAAGGGAGCGAAATTCAAACTTCCAAAACGTGCCACCATAGGTCGAACGAAATGTGACGTCATCTGACACGACATTGTATTGTAAAAATTACGAAATAACTGAAAAGTCCACAGTAAACACTAAGGCAAACACCCGCTGGACGTGTCATGTGACGTCACGCAAAGCGCGCGCAAAATGGCAGCGTTTGAACTGCTTACATTTTTTTAAAGTTTTAAATTTAAGCCCATTAATATTTTTTTCTATGTTAAGACAAAAAAGAAAAACATGAATATTCCCTATTGTATTTGCATGCTAACAGTTTTGGCAAGACACTGTATTTATTGTAACATCAATATACCATGTTCTTATGCAAATAAAGAATTATAAATTTGATTTTTTTCGTAAGAACCATCACCATACAACCATATCATAAACAAAAGAATTGGCCAAATTGGTCCAGGCGTTCTTGAGTTATGCGCTTACCAATACATTTTGCGATTCATTTTTATATTATACATTTCTTTATAAAGAGCTATCCAGACATTTTGTCCCTAATCTCACCTGATTTAATTGAATTATTATGTGTAGCAAAGCTTTTACTGTAAGTATTCGGACGTACTTATGTTAAACTTGGGCTTGCGTGCATCTGAAAAATCGTAGTCAATACCTTACCGTTGTAATTAACGAATAAATTCAACTCGAAAAGTTTGTGAGTAAACTTTTTTTTTTGTAAACTTACGCAAACTGAGTGAACACAACAATAAGTTCAGATCGGAATGTGTGCCAAACCTATTTTTAACCGACTTCAAAAAAGGAGGAGGTTCTCGATTCGACTGTTTTTCAGTGTATGTTATCGCGTATTTCCGGCATTTATAGTCCATATAGGCATTTTGCAGGTTTTCATAGTCTAACCGTAAATATTTAAAATACCTACATTCTACAATTATGGTAACGTAATTGCAACCTTAGGCCTAACATTGTTTTAATATGAATTTCATTCTTTTTTTTTTGTTTACAGGTAAGTTAACCGTTCCTCACGATCAGATACAGAAAAACGTTAAGTACCAAATATTTCATACATATTTTTTTACATGATGAAAATTTTAATATTATCTCAACTGTTTTATAAGCAATTTTTGCAAATAAAGTTTTAGGGCTTCTAGCAATTCTTTAGTTCGGAAAGATCGTGCATGATCCTCCTGCGAGGCGCACGCGCATACACACATGCAACCGGATTTGCTTTCGGCTTATGCCGCCGGCACAGATTTAATACGGGGAAAGGATGCATGTGCCGGCGGCCTGGCCACCGGGCATGTGCGCCATTAGATGTATCTAAGCAGGGTACGAGATATTCTCGAGGTAGACTAGTGGACCCGGCAGACGCTGTCCTGCCCGCTATTTTGGCAATTTATCAATATTTTCCTCATCGGTTACGACTTTCCTGGATTTCCACAAAATTTTCAAGGCTGAAATTATTGAAATCGGTTCAGCCGTTCTCGAGTTTTAGTGAGACTATCAGCGATTCCTTTTTATACATAAAAAAGCGATCGGCCCACCTGAATTTTCCCATGGGAATGCGTCATTTTTCCGCGGTAAAATGTAGCCTATGTCCTCTCTCGGGTATCAAAATATGTCCATACTAAATTTCATGCAAATTGGTTCAGTAGTTTAGGCGTGATTGAGTAACAGACAGACAGACAGAGTTACTTTCGCATTTATAAGATAAATATGGATGTGAGCAAAGGGTAGGTAATGCCAAATAAATGCTAACGGGAAGAGCAGTGCGTATATCGCGCCAGTGAGGAGCGTTGACGAAGGCGTTAGCCTATAAATGATGATGGTCTCCTATCCGATTTGGACCACGGCGACCAATCTCAACAGAGATCAGCCAGGAACGTTGGAGATATTAAAGTGGAAAAGTGTAAGCGTGTCCTTCACATTTCGACCACGGCGACCAATCTCATGAGAGATCAGCCAGAAACGCTGTAGATATTTTAGTGCCTGCCTCGTTGGTGTAGTGGCAAAGTTTCTGCTTTATATCCAAGAGGTCCTGGGTTTGAATCCCAGGTCGAGCCAAAATTGTTTCTAAGATTTTCATGAATTTCTCAGAAGCAGCTCGGAGTCGGGAAGTTGGCGGTGTTACACCCCCGTGCCTCGGAAAGCACGTTAAGCCGTTGGTCCTACGCCTGATCTCTCTCCGGTCATGTCGGATTGCCGTGTCACCGAACTTTGAGAGTGATGGAACAGTGAGCGCACCTGTGTATTGCGCTCACATTTGTGCAATATAATATCTCCTGCGCAGTTGGCTGATTTCTGTTGAGATTGACCGCTGCGGTCGAAATCGGCCAGGAGGACTATTATTATTTTAGTGCAGAAGTTGCATGTCGGCATACTTATAGGTAAACGTATCTGAAAATAATTTTCAGGCTTTCACGTTTCACGTTCTGTCAATGTGAAAGTTATCAATCTATTATATCTTTCGTGACCTTTCTCCGACGCCCGTTCAATGGCTTCGAATATAACAAAACAAAACGCCAATTTGTTTTGACAGTGATTCGGCGCGCTCAAGTAAACTCCGTTTTTCGTCTTATGTCAATATTTGAGTTGTCACAAAAAGTGTGTGAGAGAATTCGATAATATTTTCTGTGTAATTTCTTTTTGTAAGGTCTGAATGGAAAACCGCTGTCAATGTGTTTTTTATATGTAAGTTTAATGAAAGTAACATATTTTAATTAAAGTTAAAAATCACTTTTAGACACACTATAATGGGTAGGAAGAGCATATTATAGTTAGGTAGAGCAAATATTCCATCTGCATTTTGACAAAAAAAAACACTCAGACCTTTGACTAATCCTGTTACAAGATGCAGTCTTCCTTAACAAAATCAGCCATTTTAAAACTTATTCCTTACACTGAAAGACACCATCATTATTTTGGAGGTCTGTACATCTAAAAGGTTCATAACCTCACAAAACATAGCATAATAAAATGAATTTATCATCTACTAAAACCATTTTCTTCTAATTATGATTATAGAGTTTATGTATCTGAATTTTCCTCGTTGAAAAGGGACGGAGATAGCTTTTCCTACTTGTGCAACAGTGACAACAGCTTATGTATCAAAATGTCGCACTGCAATTTCCCAGATTAAAAATAACGCCTGGCCTGGCAGCAAAATTTGCTGTACAGTTAGCAGTAAAAACCTTTTTTTTTTCATTTTTATTGTCTTACCCCAACGAATTTCACTAAAAGTTCCAACTGAAAATTGCCCCTGAAATGTTTGAGGGTATTTATTTAACTCGTTCAATTATGTAGAATGTGTGGCAAGGTTACTGTAACGTTGGAAGTGCAGCTTTCGAAATGAGCGGAGCGTTAAATTTGGGTTTTTGGCTGGAATGAAAGACAAAACTATTCGACCAATTTTGGTTTCTTTCCGATATATAAAACTATTTTGCATTATTATACGATTATGGTCACACAACAGCTGGTCAGGTTAAACACTGCGGTATCTAAATCATTTGCAATAAGGGTGTTTTTGCAATAATGCGTTACTGGTGTACAGATTTATCAGAAAAAAAAAACAGTTACAATGTTGTTCCCTAATTAAAAGCTAATTTTAACTCATTGTCATGTTTGTACCCATACGTCCCACTGCTGGGCACAGGCCTCACCTCAACTATGAGGTGGTACGAGCCATACTCCACCACGCGGGCTCAGTGCGCGTTGGCGGAGGAGTGTGTTCTCTCGGCCTACGGTGAACCCGCCACGTCCCCGACTCATATGGCATCGTACAGCACCGTCAGGTTTTTAGTGGGATGGCGGGTTCTCTCTGGAGAAGAGTCTGGAGTCCCACATAACCCCCAGCTGCCCCCGCGGCTGGCGGGTATGCGTACCAGCATTTCCATGACTTAAAATAAAAGGCTTACTCTCAGATGGTATTAAGCCGCCCCTCTTACGCAAGACATATTTAAAAAAATATATAAGTGAATAGTTTTGCTTAACGAAATACCTAGTTTATCTACATATGTGTTAATTCATGAATTTACTAATTCACTTACCATATTATAATTTTCTGAGCAAATATTTTTTTCTCAAAAAACAGACTAATACAAAAAAAAACTTTTCTACGTCTAATGCACCTAATTAAACTTTTATGCTGACGTTACTTGCAGGTATGCTCTACGTGAGAGCTTTAAAATCGGCAGCCATTTTTACAAGAGGCACCTGAATTTCAGCTTTTCACCGGGGGCAATTAGAGATGTGATGCAGATGTCGATATAAGATCATTTTTTAATGTCATTAAAAAATGTAAGCACAATTAAGTTATAACAGTTATTTATTGATTGATATCGCTTTATTTGAGTCCTTAAAATTAAACTCACAAAATGTACACTAACCTTTTTTTTAAACTATGAAAGAACTAAAATGTTCTATCAAAAAAATGGATGTTAAAATTGGAAATCTCATTTAGTTTATTAATGCCCTTGATTTTTTAGAATAGAATAGAATTGGTTAAAATCGTTTATTTGCTCTTGAATATGGTACATGTCAAATCTTTAAAAATGGTACATACAGTTCTTACATATCCAGCAATTTAAAATAATGCAAATATAAATATATAATTGGAAATATATTGTAATCTAGATTAATAATAGATTACAATTTTGAACAATGAATAAATATTAATTTTGAATGCTGAACTCAGCATTCAAAATTAATGTTCGTATACAAAAACAATAGGTACTATTCAATCAAATGTCAATATCATTCCTTGCAGTCAAGACTTTTTTTAAAGAATAGAAAAATTGCTAAAGCAGCCAGTTGTGTAATACTTTTTTAAATTGATATAATGGTTAGTATTATACAATTTCGGGAATTTCATTATATATATTGAAATATTGATATTCTATCGACAGAAATGCCGACCTCCTTAGCACCAATTTTCATTCAGAAGATGTACGTATCGCAAAATATAGACATGAACCTAAATCGTGAGGCATTTTATAGGCAGGAAATATTGATGACAGAATATCAAGCTAAGAACTACAGGCAACTAAATCTTATATAACACTTGCTGTCTCCCTCGACTTCATCCACGAAAAGATGTAAAAATGTAAACATTTAATAGTCCTCCTGGCCGATTTCGACCACGGCGGCCAATCTCATCAGAGATCGGCCAACTGCGCAGGAGATATTATAGTGCACAAGTGTGAGCGCAATACACAGGTGCACTCACTGTTCCATTACTCTCAAAGTTCGGTGAGACGGCAATCCGACATGACCGGAGAGAGATCAGGCGCAGGACCAACGGCTTAACGTGCTTTCCGAGGCACGGGGGTGTAACACCGCCAACTTCCCGACTCCGAGCTGTTTTTGAGATATTCATAACAGAAAATCTCAGAAACAATTTTGGCTCGACCTGGGATTCGAACCCGGGACCTCTCGGATGTAAGGCAGAAACTTTGCCACTACACCAACGAGGCAGTAAACATTTATAATAATTAAGAAAAATCATGATGTTGACGTATACACCGAAATATGGTTTTGGAATTTTAAAACTAAATAACGTTAAATCTCATAATTTCAGTGCAAAAACATTATAAAACATATCGCATATCTAGTTCTTTAAAGTCATAAATGTCATAAAATCTAAAATTGAGTTAACCATACCACAGGTTTCTTTTTATACGAATTTATTGAGTGACTAATATATTTTTTTGACATTTGTGGCTTAAAAGAACTAGATATGCGACATTATTTTCAAATTGACATTACAACAATACGAAAAAATTACAATTTCAATTTTTTACCGTAATCACAGTTTAAAACAAACTCCATTTTATTGTTGGTTATGATTTATTATTGTTAAAAACAAATAAACTTCGGGATGTTTCGAAAATTCAAATCCATCAATTTCAATTAATATTGAAACGTTTTGGAAAGTTACCGTTCGATTAAGGAGGTTTCGTTTAAGGTGAATTTAACCAGAGTTTAAACGAATTAGGGGAGAATAAAACAAACTAGTTGTCCATATAAATCAATCTTAACATATTTGTTCTTATAATTTACTAGCTTTTACCCGCGACTTCGTCCGTATCAGGAAGTTTTTTTGGAATGCGTTGTTTTCCTGAAGTACCAATCTTATCCAAATATAATTAAAATCTTTGGTAATTTAGGAGTAAAAGCAATCAGATTTCCCGAAAAGTAGTTTTTCCCATTGGAATGCGTTGTTTTCCCGCGGTCAAAATTAACGCATGTCCTTTATTTAGCCTCAAACTATCTCCACCTACCGAATTTAATTTAAATCTGTTCAGTAGTTTAGGCGTAAAAGCGATCGGCCCTCTAGAATTTTCCCATGAAAATGCGTCATTTTCCCGCGGTGAAAATAGCCTATGTCCTTTCTCGGGTATCAAAATATCTCCATACAAATTTCATGCAAATTGGTTCAGTAGTTTAGGCGTGATTGAGTAATAGACAGACAGACAGAGTTACTTTCACATTTGTAATATTAGTATGGATTAATTACTTTAAAATCGTGATTGAAAGCCCTAATTATGAGAGTTCTATCACAGTTTTGAAAATTAGCAATTCCATTGCAATTTTGTTACTATTAGAATCACGGAATGGAGATCTAGGATGCAGGTATATTACAGCTGTTTGTTTGGAAATCCGGTGGGGAAAGAGAGCTACTTATGTTTAGCAGTGGAAGTTCAGATTATGAAGATGATGATTGATTAAGCAAAAAAAAGGAAGGCTAAGCTACTTCACAACCTATAGTGATTTAAAATCAATACCAAAAACTCATTTAAATCAAAAAGCACTAGAAAGAAAGACACACTTTCCAAATAACATAGGATCTAAATCTGTAGTTAAAAGTTGTCACCAGTGTTATTGTTAAAACAATCTTACTCACCCACTTTTGTAAATGTTATTTATTACTTTACAAGCTCAAACTACCACTCCCATGATTACATGAAACGATATACCACCCACCCAGCAGACCATGTAAACGATGTTTTAACAACCACTTAATTTCTAAACACTTAATTAAACAACACTTCAAAACAAAACAATACAGTGCAAGCGTGCGTTACGCTCTTCAATTGTTTAACGGAGCAAAAAACAACGATATCGCCATTCGTTATAACGACGTTATGGCATCGTTATAACCATTAGTTACGTGGTACGACCCCGTGACGTATATGGTTAGTGCAATGCGTAGTGTATGTGTCCATTTCACAATGCGGAACGGCTTTATTGTCGTGCGTTGGCTTAGAAAACGCGGATGTGGAAATTTATTGCCCACAAAATGGATGAATAGAGCGATAAAAGGATGGGACTTTGCGATGGTCACAACGGATTGCCATGTGACGTGACTGTGTTATGCTCTCGGCTACGTGCAAATAATAGGCCATAATGACATTTATTCAGTTCTTTCAATAATTCTAGGTCTCTAACTTAAGCCATTTTTTTTCTATAGGAAAACAAAATCTAGATATAATAGTGATGTCAAATCGCTGATCTCTGTAAAATTATTGCAGCATTTTTTTAAATTAAAACAGAATATATTTATTCATTCAAAATGTTCTTGCCTTATCATATTATTATAGTACATTAGTAGCTCCATTTAAGCAAACACTGCTTGTGTTTAGAGGACCTTTCATCTATCTATGCAGTTACAAGTAAATTAACAGCTTTTTTAAATTTTCATTAGACGGTATTATCAATTAAAAATGCATAGCACCAAATAACGGTTTTTTTTAAATTAAAGGCTGCCTTTTTCGAATTACATATTTGGGTTCGATCCCCGCTCAGTACAAACATAATATGTGTGCATAAACATGTGTGTTTGTACTGGTCTGGGTGTTTTGTTGTATTTATTTACAAAAAAAGTATTTAAGTATGTTTATCCGTTGTCTAGTACCCATAACACAAGCCTCGTACCTTAATTTGGGACTAGAGAATTGGTGTTATTGTTGTGAAATATTTATTTATTTATAATATTATTTTTCCTATGCTAGTGGGTGGCGACATCTATTATGAAATATCGTGTCGTCTCACAATGGAAACGGACACAACATAAATTGCCGTCGACAAATTATTCGTTAGGGACCGCGTCAAACTCCCGGACAACTCTTTCAGTGCTAAACGCCCCGTGGGGGTGTGTACCTAATTAGTTTTTTAGTTTTAGTGTATCTCTGTTTTAGTGTGGGAGTTTTAGGTGAAGAACAATGACAAAGTGCATGGGTTGAAAACAGTTTTGCTGTGAGATGAATGTGGGAGTGAAGGATAGGTGAACGTGGGTTAGATTAGGACTCTGTTATAAAATAGTGTTCAATGTCTAAATTTTTGTCTAATTGGACCGACGATTTAAAGTCTGAGGGACCAAACTGGTAGCGTTGATAGTTTATATGTTTTTAGGAGATAATATCATCAATAACAACTTTAGTTCTTTTTTAATCAGTTATTGAGGTGATTGTGGCGCAGTGGTTGCAGCGCTTTTGTTATGATACCAAAAGTTAAGCAACATACGGCGCGGTCATGTTTGGGATGGGTGACCATTCTGACCATAAAAGTGACGTCTATTTACAAGCATCTCCGTGCTTCGGAAGGCACGTTAAGCTGTTGGTCCCGGTTAATATCGATTGATATTAGTCGTTAATCCTGGTCGGAGGCCCTCGGGCGGCTTAATAACATCTGACAGTATGGTTGGTCACTTACCTTACACACAGTGGTGGAGGGGCCACCAATCAGCACTGAGCCCGCGTAGTGGAGTATGGCTCGCACCACCTCACTGTTAAGGTGAGGCCTGTGACCAGCAGTGGGACGTATATAGGCTGATGATGATTGATAAAAAAAATCACAAGTAGAAACCTATATTTTTCATGAGTGCTCAGGTTTTGTTTAATTTGGATAAAATGCCGGATGGTATGCAATTTATAAGACGGGCGGATAAAGCGAATTTCAGTTCGCCTTGTATTAAAACTAACTTCCAGTAAAAAAAAACCCCGAATGAGTTAGGAAACCAGTTAGTGAGCTATAACGGATGAACGAATTTTGACCAACTATAGCTAAGAACCACTGCGCACTGTGATTAAAAACGCACTCGCAAATCGGTTTATCCGTTCTGGAACTACTATGCCACAGAACACGGGTCAAAGGTCGAGCTATGAGGCACACACAAAAACACAGAACACGAGTCAAACTTGTAATACGTGTGACCTGAAGACTGATAGCGTCGACAGTCTGTAAAAAATACAAGATGGTATGATTTGAAATGTCAAACTTGATAATGCAGAAGGTCAAACCGAATTTCAATTAATCACCCTGTTTTTTGTCGGAGGTTGAAAAAAGTAATCTTTTTACCTTTTTATCTTTTTATCCTTTCTACCTTTCTAGACCTATTGTGACCTATTGATTTAAGTTGGACGATTCCCCAAGCGTTGATCTACCTCTAACGATTATGCATAGAATCGTTTGGCGCGAGTCGAGCTCTCGATTCATAATCGATTCGTCTCGATACGCAATAAAAATCGGTACTTTTGCAATCGATTACAATTTTAACAGTAGAAATATTGTGCCGTTTTGCAATGATTGAAAATATTTTGAGCTCACTTTTGCGTTTCGATACAATCGATTTAATAAAACGATCTATATAAAAGTAGCTGGCTGATATGTTGCAATACTTCAATCTAAGTAATCACATTTTTTTCTGTCTCAAAGACTAGCAAAAAAAAGAACAATCTTTATAAAGTTGAAAAAGAGAATTATTTTGCTTTCAATTTCCACTAAACAACGCCAGCGCAGAAACCCAAATACGTCTAACTGTAACCACTTGAAAAAACTAGAGCTGAAAGTCGCAGGACTTACAATACAAGTCATAACGTGAAACAGAAGATGCACCTGGATACGCCACACTGACACCGACATAACACTCGATGCGTTTCGCCACTACACGTGGCATCCTCAGGAGATGTTGTCGCTTCGACAGACTACGAGCGACAAACTTTATAGTAGGGGTGACACATATAAACTCTGGTACGATGACACGTGAGCAGTCTTCCTTACTTTCTTACCTTACCTTATCTTCCTCACCTTACTATACTTCCTTCCTTCTAATACAGTGTTGTATAAGAAGATTTGAGGACTTAAACTCTGTCTGTCTGTTTTGTTTTAACACCTCAACTACTAGCTCGATTTTAATGAAATTGCATACGTATACCATAGACATCCTTGAGAAAGGACATTAGCTAATTTTTATTTATTTTAGCTTTATTGCACAACAAAACTATGCACAAAAGGTGGACTTAACAGCGTAGGGCATTCTCTACCAGTCATACCTTTGGGCTAAGCGATCACGAATTTTATCACGAAATATCAGCTAGAAAGCGTTTAACGCAGGCGAACCACAAACTATATGTCTGATTTCTAACTCCCAGTTAACTTGAAACTCCGTTACAACTATAACTTAGCATGCTTTCAGTTCAAAACCTTACCTGAAGTTCTCTGACTGACCTATATTGTGTTAAAACTTACTGGCTTTGTACAATTAACCACTTAACTCTGCCTTGAGGTTTAAATACCGTAAACTTCTAAATAGTACCTTGTGTAGAGTTGTGGAACTAAAATGGCCGCTTAACTTATTTTTACATATATGCAGTGCAGTGCATGAAAGTAGTTTATCGTTATGTTTTAGATTTCTGCAACTTAGTGTAGGAAAAACAAATTTTTGGATTTTTTAAAAATTTTAATTTCCAATTCATCAATTTTAGACTTATGCAACTAAAGAAATCTAAAATTGATTAATTAGAAATGGTTACATAGGCTAATAAAATAAAGCAACATAACAAGGGCTGATTTTTTAATAGACTGATAGCGTCGACAGTCTGTAAAAAATACAAGATGGTATGATTTGAAATGTCAAACTTGATAATGCAGAAGGTCAAACCGAATGTCAACTAATCATCTTAAATTGGCTAGACGACACCACCAATCGTTGACATACTTTTTATTATCTGTCAAAACGGTTTACCTCCATAGATTTTGTATGGGAATATGTGAACGTGACGTCACGATCATGTATCAGAAATCGGAGTCAATTGACCGAATATTTATTGAGTTTTGTGTGTTTAAAAATTGGTTTCTACAGCTTTTTGAAAATAGATTAGTTGTATTAACTTCATTGGGGCTATGTTTTTAAACGCCATGGTCTTGAAAATATTTAAGATAGGTGTCATCATGCCAATTCGGTCCTCCTTTCTTATTCAGTACTTATCATGAGACCTCAATAGAAATAAAATTCTCAAACTAATTTAGTATACAACCTCAATGGTCTTATTTTAATACAAATTATGGTCTCACAAGATAATTTTGCTTACTAAAGAAGTCATGTACAGAAAGAAAAAACATTCCTCCGTTTTATTTTGTGTCTTGTTCAGTGGACTTAAAGTCAAAACTGCCTTTTTTGTGCTGGAAATCCAAATTTTCTTGGGTAAAAAAGGTAGAAAAAACCGTCTCCCGTATCTTAGAGATAAGCTTGAGGACGCGAAACGAGGGTAGCTACGCATTTTAACATATTTTCCTGAAGTCATTATGATGTCGTATACGTAATTAGTATTAAATACTGTGACACACATGTTTTACAACTATTTTGTATTTCACTTTTTTTTTAACACTGACCTTATCACTGATCTTACGGCCTAGTTAGTGAAAATTATGTAAGTAGATATAGTATTGATGTCTACATAATTTTCACATAATATATGACATTATAAGTTCTTAGCTAAGAAGCTTCAGTACTTTATCTCTATATATATATATATAATTCTTGTGTCACAATGTTCGCCTCCGAAACTTGACCGATTCTCATGAAATTTTTTGAGTATATTGAATAGGTCTGAGAATCGGCCAACATACGTCCTACGTCAGCAGGACAACGTCTGCGGGGTCCGCTGTAGTATATTATAAATTAGTATTTTATATCGCATTTAAAAAATACTCCAACTCGAAATGTAAATTTGTGGAAATCTATGATTAGCTGTATGCGTATACACATTATCACATGTCAAACAAAATTTATCACTATTGATTTCCTGAATAAAAACAAAAAAAACTGGATATCACAACGAAAACAAAACTGAGAATCGGACGCGAGCGTGTTAGAAAAATATATGAAATGGCAATGAAAATCGTGAGGTTAAGTACTAGTTTTAAGTGTATTTAGGGAAAGGTAAGCTGTGGGTATGCCAAATTAATAAAAGCTTCGAAATTATGGATATCAACTTATATAATTTGCTAAATCAGTACTTTTTAAGATTAGGAATTATTGCTTTGAATCACTTAACATATTATATTTATTATTTTTAAATTGTTTCATGATTTTAACTAATATACAAAGTATTTTGAAACATACCTAAATATTTTACAATAATCTATTAAGCGCAACACCAAAAAAACTGCCCACTCGACTACGGAATCCATATCTTTATATTTTAACATTCATAAGTAACATGTTTAACATGTTTAAAAACAGTTAAGTTTTAAAACAACCCGACACAAAGTTCCGGAAAGCTTATAAGGGTGACCAAAACTATAAATAGATTGATAGATAGATCAACACTTTATTGTACAACACAAAACAAAATTACAGACAATAAACTTGTCTGTAAAGAAAGAAAGAGAAAGAAAGAAAGATGTACAATTCGGGCGGTCTTATTGCTTGTAGCGATCTCTTCTAGACAACTTTCGGTTAAAGGAACCCAATAAAAAATCCAATAATATCCATTTATTTCTGTAACTAACAACTAGCACTTTTACACGTCCCAACATATAAATTAACCCTACCTTTAATTAACAGAAAGGGGGTTGATAATGCACACAATTTTTACGAAACAAGTAAGTATTTTAGGTTCGGTACAAGTAACAAGGGCCAATTTATGAATAGCATTATGTCCGCCCTTTGCAAAAAGTTTTAAATAAATAAATTGTCAGGTAGCGCTAACAGTCCGGTAAAATTCCAAGATGGCTAACCAAAGAAGTCATAACGCATTATGTAGAGAGTGAAAACGAATTTTATCCTAAGCTAGGTCGGTTGGTTATGTGACTATTTGTTCGATAACTCATAATATAATATTACAACAACATCACATACATTGACCTGACTCCTGATTGATAGTAAGTAGCTTAAGCACTTGTGTTACAGATATCAGAATCAACAGTGGTATTACAAATAAACTTAAATAGATACATATAACACCCAGACCAATAGAAACAAACATGTTCACACACACAAATGTTTGTACAGTGCGGGGATCGAACCCGCGACCTCTTGGTTAATAGTCAACTTCTTGACCATTGCACCGAAGTGGTCGTCAGTGGTTGTCGTCCATAAATTATTTATTATCTGACTTAGTTTTGTAAAACAGCGCTGAGTGCCTAAGCGACTGAAAGCTAAAGGCTTAAAATTATTTTTACAAAAAGGTTTTGAATCTTAATAGTCTATAGTTACTCACAGTAACTGCTAACAACATTTTTATTAAAATGTATTGTGTAACATTTCCGATCGCCGGCTTTATAATTTGAATAATTTGTTGACCATGGCAGCCAATCTTAACAGAGATCAGCCAACTGCGCAGGAGATATTACCTCTATAGTGCACAAGTGTGAACGCAATACACAGGTGCACTCACTGTTCCATCACTCGCAAAGTTCGGTGAGATGGCATTCCAACATGACCGGAGAGAGATCAGGCGCAGGACCAACGGCTTAACGTGCTTTCCGAGGCACGGGGGTGTAACTCCGCCAACTTCCCGACTCCGAGCTGTTTTTGGGAAATTCATGACGGAAAATCTTAGAAACAATTTTGGCTCGACCTGGGATTCGAACCCAGGACCTCTCGGATGTAAGGCAGAAACTTTGCCACTACACCAACGAGGCAGTCAACTGAATTAAAGTAGACATCGTAACATCATAACTTAACAAACATAATAGCCTGCAACGTTCGAACGTGATACGCCTTAGGTAACAAACATGAGGAAATTTGACAATTATTATCCTTTGACAAGATTTTATGAGTCAAAAATTATCTCGTATGTACACGCTAGAGTGATTGCATTCTGTACCTCCCTTCTTCTTCAGCTTCGGCTAAGGCGGATCGCTTTTAAAGTTGTCAGCCTATAATGCGCTCAGCACCATGATTTTTGTCTTACAAAAGTTGAACACCAACAAGCTGAATATCTCATGTTTTTTTAATTACTTAATCTAAAGAAACTCTTTAAGTATATTAACAACTAACCCTCCGTGAACATTATGAAAGAAACAACAGCTTATTAAAAGTTTATGAACCTTCAGCGAAGTCACTCGCTTGACAAAAATTAGGAAATCTTTGGATATTTCAATTTTATTTACATTGTTTTTGTTCACAAAGAATCGTTTTTGAATTAATATTAATAATATAAAAAATATTCTCAATTAGCCACGAATGTAACTTTGTTTTAAAAGAAAAAAAAAACACGTAGTATTCAAAACTCAAATGTTTATGTTTATCGTAACGTTGCATGGCATCGTTGCGTCATCAAGATTTGTCTCAAGATATCTCAGGCACACATCTCTACGTGTGCAGCGGTCTTGTCAAACGTCGTGCTACCTCGCCCCCCGAACATCTGTCGCCCCGCAGGCAGGGTCCGTACGAATTTGTCGAACTGTGAAATAAGGGGTGTTGTAAGTTTGACCCTTGTGTATGTTACTGTGTGTCTGTCTGTAGCATTGTAGCTCTCGGATAGACCGATTGCAGTGCGTTTTTTTTTGGTCGAAAGATAATTTAACCATTTTTCAAGCTAGGTCGGTTTGTTAAGTGACTATTTGTTCGATAACTAATATATAATAATATAATATTTATAGTATATAATATAATATAAATATAACTAGTGGACCCGGCAGACGTTGTCCTGCCTGTTGCTTTTTTTTACATTTTCTTATCTTTTAAACCTTCCCTGGACTTCCACGAATAGTTCAAGACCAAAATGAGTGAAAACGGGTCAGCCGTTTTCGAATTTAAGCGAGACTAACGAACAGCAATTCATTTTTATATATAAGAGTAATATAATTTAATATTACAACAACATCACATACATTGATTTGACTCCGTGGTAAGTAGCTTAAGCACTTGTATTACAGATATAAGAATCAACAGTGGTATTACAAATAAACTTAAATAAATACATATAACACCCAGACCAGTACAAACAGACATGTTCATGCACACAAATGTTTTTAACAGTGCGGGGATCAAACTCGCGACCTCTTGTTCCATAGTTTACTTCTTGACCATTACACCAAAGTGGTTGTCAAAATTTCGTCTAGCTATTGAAACTCAAGGTCATTGTCCTGGCAGTTCGTAAGCTTTTTTAACAGGAAAGCATTTTTTGTTTTAATTAACATATCTAGTGTTAATTACACCACCCTACCTTGTTTGAAAATGCCAACAATTTTATCCCATTTCTCGCAAATCACGACACCTCCATATTTTATCTCTATCTTTTATTTCTGTCTCACTTACAAAATTCTTGTCCCGGTAATTATAAAGCTAAGCACACATTAACGTGACGTCACGTTTCGTTAACGACGATGAAGATATTCGCTAATTAACTGTTCCGAGGATGAGATAGTGAATTTGGGAATTAACAAGAGTTTTATGGATGATGTGTTTTTTTTAGAAGTAGCGATTTGCTTTAATAAATGTTGGAAGAGAGTTAGAAGACGATGATAATTAGATTGGTGATTAGATGACAACCACTTTGGTGTAATGGTTAAGAAGTTGACTATTAACCAAGAGGTCGCGGGTTCGATCCCCGCACTGAACATTTGTGTGCATGAACATGTCTGTTTGTAATGGTCTGGGTGTTATATGTATTTATTTAAGTTGTTTTTGTAATACCACAGTTGATTCTGATATCTGTAACACAAGTGCTTTAGCTACTTTCCACGGAGTCAGATCGTCGTGTTGTTGTTGTATATTTCTTTATTATTAAAAAAAAACAAAGATTAAAAAAAGAGTTATACAACTTTAGTTTATTTTCCACAACACACTAAAACAATTTGGGCCCCTAACGATTTGGCGAACTTTTTGCTTAATTAGTTCCTTTCTTCTTAATGTTAGAAATAAGTTAAATAAAATCATTTGACTAAGGTAGTTATTTAAATGACAAAACTCCTCCAAAAAATCTCTTGTTTCACATTTGATGCAAATCCTAACAGAACAATTTTAGGTAAGATTATATTTCTAGAAAAAAAAATTGTGAAAAAAAATAACACTCGTACTTATTATATCCATTTAACTCGCCACATAAACCGTCTATTAACAAATCCCTTGACAGCACAGTATACACAACACTCAACAATGCAAACAGCTCATTCAGCACAAATTGGTCCTTTTGTGACAAACTTGGGCGAAATATCTCTTTTTTTCCATGGACAAAGTAACGTTTTCAGTTGCTGGAAAATATCCTCCCTCATTATACTAGGGATTACTCTTTGATAAGTTCTGGGTGTTCACTCTTTGAGATTTTTCGCGTGTAATCTGTGAGTGACGGGCTTACGCTAGATTTGTGTCGAAAATGTAACGTTTTGAATACATACGTTTGAGTATACTAGAGGTCTTGGGTTCGAATCCCAGGTCGAGTCAAAACTTGTTTCTCAGATTTTCTGTCATGTATTTCTCGAAAACAGCTCGAAGTTGGGAAGTTGACGGTGTTACACCCTCGGTGCGCACGTTAAGCCCAATGTCATGCGCCTGATCACTCTCCGGTCATGTCGGATTGCCGTCTCACCGAACTTTGAGAAAGTTGGAACAGTGAGTGCACCTGTGTATTGCGCTCACACTTGTAGTTATATATAATATCTCCTGCGTAGTTGGCTGATCTCTGTTGAGATTGGCCGCCGTGGTCGAAATCGGCCAGGAGGACTAGGACCAGGTGCACCTATGTATTGCGCTCACACTTGTGAAAGTCTGAGCGCAATACATAGGTGCACTTACTGTTCCATCACTTTCAAAGTTCGGGGAGACGGCAATCTGACATGACCGGAGAGAGAGACGCAAGACCAACTGCAGCTTAACGTTCTTTCCGAGGCACGGGGGTGTACCACCGCCAACTTTCCCGACTCCGAGCTGTTTTTGAGAGATTCATTACAGAAAATCTCAGAAACAATTTTGGATCGAACTGGGATTCGAACCTAGGACCTTTCGGGTGTTATGGAAAAACTTTGCCACTACACTAACGAGGCAGTTATATAAATAAAAATCAAGTGAAGCTCCCAATCCATCTAAATAAAAATCGCCCCTCAATATTCTAGCCCGCAATTTTCTTGCATATCTCTTGAAATACGAACCGAGCAAATATCTGTAACATCTACGTAACAACAATGGCAATGCCATCCCAAATAGTTTTGTCATCGAAAACTTGAAACCAATCTGTCTGCGTTCTGCCACAGTGCAAATGTGAAGAGTAAGTTAAGGTGATTGTCTGCTAGAGGTTTCACTAATATAAAAAGATAAGCCACTTCAATATTAAAGATGAATTGTTTTTTTTTGAACTATTATCCTTTACTCTATCTAAGTAACAAAATCAATAAAGATCGGAAAACAAGTCACAATAAGTGTTTGTTTCAAGTACTTTTATCATAACCTACACGAACGCCTGCTCTTTGGTAATAGCAACAAATTATAGCTTGTCGATATTGAGACATTGAATGTGAAATTTGCCAATTAAAAAACGCATTTCAACCGCACCAGAAACACGTCTTTTTGTGACAAAATAACGAGACGAAAAATACTTAAGTTGCTAATATTACGAGTATAAACAGAATTTGAAATTTAAATTGGTTTCTTGGATATTTTTTCCCATGTGAAAGTTTCAAAGAATAATCTATCTATTTCAAATCAATTAAACTACTGCCTATATTTCAACTGTGGTCTGTACCGTAATCCATACGATTTGGTGATTGGATTAAAGTCGATCCAATATACAAAATGGTTTCAATCACATAGTATGTTGTCGATTGCTACATTTTTTGGTTTCAATACATTTGGTGTTACATTGACAGTTGGTTCTGTTGGATGTAAAACTTTTACAATTGACTACCACTTTGGTGTAATGGTTAAGAAGTTGACTTTTAACCAAGAGGTCGCGGGTTCGATCCCCGCACTGTACAAATATTTGTGTGCATGAACATGTCTGTTTGTACTGGTCTGGGTGTTATATGTAAATATTTATTTAAGTTTATTTGTCATACAACTATTAGGGTAGTCAGTAGTCAGTGGATTAACAAAAGCTCTTTCTAAAAGATTAAAAGCCAACACCGGTAACTGATCAGTCAGAATAATCTGACGTCAGAGCTTCCCAAACTTTTCACCAAAATCATAATACGAAGAAAAGTTTTTTTTTTTTCGAAAAATACCTTGAAATCCAACACTTAGAAACTTAGAACATATATATCTCAATAATCATTTTTCAACGTGCTTTATTCCCGGAGGGCAGTCTTAAGAGTTTTGTAGAAAAAAAAAACTTTTGAAAACAAACAGGGGAAAACGGAGATTGATGGCTTAACCTCGTCTGAGCATGCATAAAAGTTATAGTCGAGACATAAGGGTGGAAAGAATAGCGAATATTCAAGCTAGCATTCAGATCAACGCGACTCACTTTTGAAGGTAGCCTTCAATAATATGTGACGTGACGTCACGAGTCGCGTTGATCAGACTGCTAGCTTATATGAAACTTATCTACTAGTTTATTGACAGCGTTTAATGCAGTCATAATAAGACTCAAGATACTTACAATTAATTTTAATTTGAATGGGCTTGTTTCCACTACGAAATAACTATTTTAAAACTGATTTTCATTCAAATAATTTATAATTTCCGATCCTCTTCCTTAAATATTTTTAAACTTAAACTCAGTTGATAAAAAAATCACTCAGTCGGCATTGCACGTGCGTAATTCCCATACAAACTTTATGGGGAAAAGCGTTTTGACAGTAGATAAAAAAGTACGTCAAGGATTGGTGGTGTCAACACTGTTGCTTTTATTTCATCATTAAAAATGAGTATCTATGTTTTTTTTCTTCATGGCATCAAAACCCATTAAAACATACAGCCCGCGGACATTTTGCTGCTCATCCTCCACAGCAGTGTGTACACGAATTTTAGAAGTATTCAAACCAAACAAAGATTCCACAAAAGCCGCCCCGTACTTTGTGCAAATAGCGATTTATCAATCAATACGGATCGGAAACTTGTTAGTACTTTACTTTGTAATTCTTGTGTATTCGGATAATGTGAAACGATATATATTTTTGGAGATTTGCTCTTGGATTTGGGGATCTGTCACGATTAATGCGGAGGGTAGATTTGAGGAAGGAATTATGAAAGTATGTGCAATTCAAACACACTTGAAGAAAACAATATTTGTTATATAATAATAATATGTAGTATAATATAATATACAACAACATCACATACATTGATCTGAATCCGTGGTAAGTAGCTAAAGCACTTGTGTTACAGAAATCAGAATCAACAGTGGTATTACAAATAAACTTAAATAAATACATATAACACCCAGACCAGTACAAACAGACATGTTCATGCACATAAATGATTGTACAGTGCGGGGATCGAACCCGCGACCTCTTGGTTAATAGTCAACTTCTTAACCATTACACAAAAGTGGTCGTTAGTCGTTGTTAGTAGAGCAATCGCCCGGCTTGCGAGAGGTGCCGGTTCAAGTACCGCACGTGGCAGTCCGATTTTTTCTTAAGGTGTGTTTTAATTTTACACTGTAAAGAAATTTGCATTGTTAATGCTAAAAATTTAGTTAATTAATAATATAAGAAGTTTTTTCGATAAAATCAATTTTGACGACCTAATAACCGTAGTAATAATAAATGATGATAATAATGTAATCCATTATTATCATCTCTTCATGTAATTATTTTATTGTAAGCACTAGAAAAGATTAACTATATTCTATATATCTTTGATATTTCAGTTGAGAAAACACACTCAAGTGCCTTTTTTGGGCAACAAAGTCACGGTAATATTATCCATACAGTATTCCATCTCGGCCGTGTTTTTAAAATAAGTACCTACCGCCGCGTGGTACGTAAGCATGAGATAGGGCTGTCGCCGTACTCGCTGTCGCCTACCTACAGCGTTTTAATTGCATCTGCCTACTTTGAGTTTCTATCTAGTTTTGATATTGTAAATTTGTTACTTTTTATTTATAAGCACAGATACTTAGAAACAATATAAAATATTTATATGATTACATAAAATACTTAATGAATTGAATAACAAGTGTTCAATTAAAATGCAAGTTGTTTTATTGATTGATAGATTTAATTAAAACCCATGATTATGTGACTTTATAACAAATCGGGCTAATAAATTTGCGACCTAAAAATATTTGCGCATTGATTGTATTACTAATATTATTCTCGTATGAACGAAATGCTTAATTATTATATTTAAGTGTATAAAAAATCCGCAATCCAAAAACAGCACAATATATTCTACTTGGCATGTTAAATAGCTACTTGCTAACAAATCGGTCTAATAAATTTGCGACCGAAAAATATTTGCACATTGATTGTATTACTAATATTATTCTCGTATGAACGAAATGCTTTATTATTATATTTGAGTGTATAAAAAATCCACAATCCAAAAACAGCACAATATACATATTCAACTTGTCATGTTAAATTGCTACTTGCACTTATTTCGAGTTAAAATTCGGGCGGTTACTGATTAAAAACCAGCACACCGTCCGTTCGTCACTGCGTGCACTCGCGACTGTAGCATGCCAAGCGCATGCCAAGATCCGGGCGCGTAGGTATAGCTCGCGCGTCGTCCGTTTATATGAAGATGGAATACTGTATAGATAATATTACCGTGACAAAGTAAAGCCTTTATTTAAAAGGTTAGGCTATTGGGTATAAAAAGGTTAAAAATAGTGAAGTGAAAATGTCTGTGAATAGGTAAAGAATAAATGTCTGTGTAAATTTTAGTCTAATGTGTCATAATTATCGGTATTTGATTTGGTTTCTCTTACAACTATCTGAAGTTTAGTTTTTCCTTTGTCGCACCGCCCACTGATCATTTCTGCTTAGCCCAAAGTAATGAATGGTATAGAACGCCCTATAGCGTTAAGTCCACCTTCTGTACAAGTATTTTGCAATACATAAAGCTTAAATAAAAAAGTGTGTCTACCCACTTATTTCAATCGTCTCCTGGGAAAACATGTCACCTTATCACACCGCACAACCGGTTTCTCGCCAAATCCGGCACGTCACAGTGACAGCTTGTCACTGGCACAGATAATGACGCTCAACTCGGCTCGCTCACTCAGCTCGTATTGACATCTGGGGTCCTATTCCGTGCACACCCGACAGCTCCATACGGCTCCATAGGCTAGATGGCGCTAGTTAGCCTAGTACCGCTCATGAACCGCGATATATGAGATTTAGATCCAGAATAATATGTGTAGATAGACAAATCAAGATCATGTCTATCTGACCTTGGTTCCCGACCAAAACAGCCAGGTAGGAAGGAAGTAGGAAGGCGCAATAGATTAAGATTTCAAACTTAAAACTAAAGCTAAAAGCTAAAAGTCTAAATCTGTTGCGCCAAACAAGTTTTCGTGTCATTGGAACTGTCCCTGTCGCCAATGACACGAAATACCATCACAAACATTGTTGCTCCTATATTCGCTATCCTAATTTGCAACTAATTGTCAAGCAAGCAAGAGTGAAGGGGATAGCTACATTCGAAACCTTAGACCTCTGTGTACAGTGTAGGGTACTTAGCAGCTAATAAATTGACCTAGCTTATATCGGGATTTAGTTCTGTTTGATGTAGGATTTCATTGTTTTATAAGGTTTAAATAGTTTAGCCTATAATCAGTTTTATGATTGGTTTATTATAACTTATGGTTCAGATAACAACCTTAGTAGTTTAACAATACGTTTCCATTTGCGCTCGTTTATCTTAAAATGTAACTAATAAATTTTTTTGAAGAGACAGTAAAAGCGCAGAGAACTCTTTTTTACGTAGAACTTATGTTCAAAATATCTACAGGTATTTCTGACTGTCGCTCCCTTAGTAACATTTTTTTAGGCATTAGGTAGACATCTATTTAATCCATTAATGAAAATATTAAACTATAACGCAAACTGTATTGTCACAGCTTGTGGTATTACAAGCAAAAGTTTCACAAACATTTCTATAAGTATTCGCAAGGATTCCCAACCGAAAACGCTGTACAATGCCAAAAATAGTTGTCAAACTTTCGACGCGACGAATTCTCTAAATTAAGGTTGGGGGTAGTTTTAATAATCGCCTAGGACTAGAACGCTAAAACTCCGCTCATCTCAGCCGAGGGCCGCGTTAGGTGTAGAACACACAGGCGCGACCGCATCTTGACCGCAAGGCGACACATTAATTTCTACTCATGTGCGTCACTTTCTAATAATTAATAAATAATAATAATAAATATTTCACAACAATCACACGTATTCTCTAGTCCCAAATTAAGCTACGAGGCTTGTTGGTACTAGACAACGGATACACATACTTAACCCATTGAATGCCGAAATTATTTCACAGACGAAAGTTGGTTGCCACCATACATTCGTAATTTTACGTATATATACGTATACGGCACCTGTCAAATTTTAGTTACCTGAGAGGCCAGCTACGGTTAAATACGTATACGTATATATACGTTTATGCGGCATCACAAATGTAGTTAATCTTCCCGGGTGCCGACTACGTATAAATACGAATTCTCGCGAGTACTATCTACTTGGAATGTCGGATATTGATACACATGCCTCAACTTCACGACCGTCCACGTCGTCACAATCGAACCAAGCAAGTCGGGTATCTCGGGTTTCTCCTGACAATTTCCATTACTTGGAAAAGATACCTCCAACCGAAAAAAAAAAAGATCCCCGGAAAACCGTGCAGAGTTTGTACTAAGGAAAAAAAACGAAAAGAAAGCTCTTATTTTTGCCCTGTGTGTCCAGAACAACCAGCACTGTGTATTCTAAATTGCTTCAAAATATATCACACGGATCCCAGATTTATGTCATAGGCTAATTTTTTTTTTTTTTATGAGTGGCAAAATTGTTCGGCTGATAAAAATGATTACTTCTGAGTTATCTCATTTACTTTACATAAAAATTGTAATTGTATAACTTTTTTCTTAATAGTTTTATTTTATTTACGTTAGTACTTACTTCTAATAACTTTTCAAATAAAAAAATTAGGTTTAGAGTGGAAAAGGCGGTAATTTATAAAACGTCCAAATATTGTTCAAGACCTTTCGAAAACATGACTTTTTTCTACCTTACAGTCAATAAAGTTACTTTTTTATAAATGCTTGTTTTATTTAAGATGCCAATCTTCAGAAAAAAGTTCGCTCAAGGAGGCCAGCTAACATACATTTCATGTAAACTCTCATAGAAGTCCTACGGACATATCCGTAGTCGGGGTCCTGCAAAGAAAATAGCTACGTATATATACGTATAGGCACTCAATGGGTTAAATAGTTTTTTTTTTTGTAAATAAATACATATTATACATAGAAAACACCCAGACCAGTACAAACACACATGTTCATGCACACTTATGCGTGTACTGTGCGATGATCGAACCCGTGACCCTTGGTTTTAGAAGTCCGACCTGTGGACCACAACACCAAGCGGTCGTCGAATTGCCTTCTTTCTACATGACCTTGCGGTTGATTAAGTCCGCCCTTTCTATATTTCTTGTGCAATAAAGTTTTGAATAAATAAATAATTTGTCTTTCCAACGTGTTTGTTAGGTTAATGAAAATCCTGGTTCTATGATATGAGAAAAAATAATCGCAAAATGTGTTGGTGAGCATTTTCGAGAGCTGCTTAACCACTGTCAATAATATTTTCTTACGATATCGCTTGATGTACGAATATTGTTCTTACGGATAGAAAAATTAATACAATTGTCAGGTCAACACCAAATCTAGAAAACTGCCAACGCCCGTTTTGATATTGAACGTCCTAAAACAAATGACAGTTACAATGACTTTAGACTGCGTTTTTCAGCGGGGCGACCAGCGACTGTCGTCCGCGAACTACGAGTATAAACACAGCGGTGGCGTTCCGATAGAGTGTGGCCCACTCCTTACATTTTATATTCGAGATTTATGTGGGTCTACATAAATTTTACGACGTGGAAAACTTGGAGTTGGCAACGAAATACGCGGGTACACTCGCGAACAGTGTACAGCGCATTTACGCTACTCATTTTTGTTGCAAAATCACCATTATCACAAGTGTATAAGGTGCCTCCGTGTTTACCACGGTGTGTACGAAAGCGGTTGTATTGACGGCCGTCATTTCAGCCAGTTTATTTGGGTGCTGAATAAAAAAAAGGTGTGAACTACGGTTTGAAGTTATGACCTGTCGTGTGAAGGGTTAGACTCCTGAGAGTATGTTTGGTTTCTAGTTGGCACGCATGCAGTACGTGTCTTAACCAGGAATAAATAGGAAAGTGACGAAACCTTGCCTTTAACACTAGTAATAATAGTCCTCCTAGCCGATTTCGACCACGGCGGACAATCTCAACAGAGATCAGCCAACTGCGCAGGAGATATTATAGTGCACAAGTGTGAGCGCAATACACAGGCGCACTCACTGTTCCATTACTCTCAAAATTCGATGAGACGGCAATCCGGCATGATCGGAGAGAGATCAGGCGCAGGACCAACGGCTTAACGTGCTTTCCGAGGCACGGGGGTGTAATACCGCCAAATTCCCGACTCCGCGCTGTTTTTCAGAAATTCATGTCAGAAAATCTCAGAAACAATTTTTGGCACGACTGGGATTCGAACCCATGACCTCTCGGATGTAAGGCAGATACTTTGCTACTACACCATCGAGTCAGTCACCACTAACACTAGTGATAGTTATTCTTACGGCGATATCATTTCAAAATTGGTAGGCCTTATTAATTGTTTATTATATATTAGGCCTATTTGTGGTAAGACCGTTTAAACGCATCTAGTTCTTTAAAGTCATAAATGTCAATAAATAAAAAGAATACGATCTTTAAGCAACCAAAAGATTCTTAAAGAAATATCAACGGTTGTATCGCATCCTTTAGTGCGATAAAACGTTCCTTTTCAAGTGGTTACGATTGGATGTATGAGGGTTGCTGCGCTGACGTCGTGTAGTGGAAATTTAAAGCAAAATAATTATCTTATTCAGCTTCAAAAATTATGATACACATCGTGATATAAATACCCTACTGGGTGCCCTATTTATAGGAATGATACTTATTTCAAGTAAAAATCAATTTATTTTTGGAATTTTATATTTGTTACAGTTCTAAGTGTTTTTTAAACTTCAACCTTTAAAATCAGAAGAACAATTAATTAAAAATGTTCGCCAAGAAAATGCTTTCAGTTCTCCAAGTTGGCGTAACTGAGTCTAACTCGCCAGATTAAATCTTGTAGGCAGATGCCACAGGCAAGAAAAACCAGCCAGTTCGATTAATTTATTCGCAAAAATGATCTTTGAGTTAATAATAAAAAATGTATCGGAATATAAGCAAGGGTTTTGCCCGTGTAAGCAAAAATCTTCAGCGGCAAAGCTTTAACGAGCGTTGTTATTATTTTGGTAGTGTAACTATTGATGGTGGTTTTGAACATATTTTTGTTTCTTTGCATGCGTTAGAGTTTAAATTATTTTTTTAATTATGTTTTTTATAAAGTAGGTATAAAGACTGTTTGACAATATATTTTATATATATTGTATATTATTTATATATTTTTAGTAATCAAAATCATGCTGAAATTACTATCCCCGCGAGAGGCAAACATCCCCCTTATCATTGTACACGCTAGGAAGTCGCCTAAGTCGCGGATAGTCATCTGCCATGGTAGGCAACTATCCCTTTTTGTATTGGTGAAAAAAACTAACTTTAACTTTCCGGCTTTCACCCTAAATTACTGAGCTAATTATATTGCTTTTCCTCTTTTGAGAACCCGATTATCTCCCACAAAATTTATTGTGCCAAGCTATACAAGGAATTTTTGTTTGGAATTTTTCTCTTTTTTTTTCTGGCATGGCTTACGTCATTTGTTTAATTGGCCACTGTGAAAACCTTTTGCAGGGTGGAGACCAAACTACGACAGTGGCTTCTCTGTCTTTTACGCTTACACGCCTAAACTACTGAACAGATTTGAATAAACTTTAATACACAAACACAATCATCGGTTCTCTGTTTAGGTAATAAATTTCATCCAAATCTGTTTAGTAGTTTAGGCATGAAAGCGTAACAGTCACACAGTCTCCATACCCTGAAAAATGCCTTGAAAAAAAACTTGTGTTATCTTATCTTATTTGGCTGTGATATACGGACACGCAAACATTAGGGATATTATACGGTGGCACGTTTATCTTTGAACATTTAGCAAATCAGACTAAACATTTTCGTTCCGATATTACCCTTATAATAATAGCATAAGATACAACAGTACAAAACTCGAAGCGCTTTCGAGTGTATGTAGGTAGGTACAACAGCCAACAGTATATCTCGCTGCCTATTTTACTCCAAAATAGTCCCTATTATAACGGCATAAGAAACCACAGTGTTTAGCTTTATGTGCGTGCATAATTTTCATGAAAACTTCACATCCCTCATTGTTCGCAAACGAATACAAGATTTCGCACTGAAAAGTTGTAGCGATACAAGATATTTATAGGTTTTTTGAAATATGATTGCATTTATATTCAAAATTATACCAAATCACACCTACACAGATTTTACGTTACGCTAAAGTATTGAATAAAGTTTCATCCTGATAAATTCGTCATTACTTCTGCTTGTAAGTATAATTACTGCGATGGCGACGTTTACGCGAGAGACGCGATTGCCATTGACAGTAGACGTCAGAAATATTGGCCGTGATGCGTGACGTCACGTTAGGCTAATAAGTCAACAAAATATTTGTGTCTAAACTATATTCAACCCTTTAAAGGCCGGTCAATATTGCTTTACAAATAAAATACCTTGCGTAATTAATAAATGAATGCATGACCTTGAGGTTGACTGGCAGAAATTATTTTAGCATTAAGTCAACCCTTTGTACATTTGTTGTGAAATAAAGTTTTAAATAAATAAAAAACTGAAAATAAAATACCTAGAGCTAACACAAACCAGTAAATAGCTTGTAAGGTGATTATCTCTTTGATGGAACACAACACAGTCACCAAACATAATCCATACCACTCTCGAAACGTTTTAGTACCTCAAAATACCCATATTTTTAGCTCTTTAACATTGTTATTATAACACACTAGACATAACAAAAAGCTGATTAAAGAAAATCATCTGGTGTTCCTCATGTAATAAAACGTTGTATATTATTATATCTAGGAAACTGAGTACTACACGTCCAACCTTTGTAATTAGCTTGGATGTTCGAGATATGAAATTAGCTGGAAGCGATATCCGTGTTTTAAAAGGAGAGTTAGTTAATTCAGAGGATGTTAACACGGGTTTGATGCGAGATAACAGAGTGATTAGAAGGTGATTATTGATTATTTGGAGTTTGATATGTTGGAATACTAAAAACTCTATCTTTTAAGTCGAAATTAAATGCAAATTGCCTCTTATTGAAGGTAAATTGATAATTTTATATTTTTTGATTGCAAATAAATATTTTAATTAAATTATAATCCTATAAATAAAAATTAATTTATTTGTATAATTCAATTATTTTGATTTCATTCATGATGTAACCCACTGACAAAATAATAATGAAAAAATAAAATTATTGTTCAAATAATAAAATTTCTTAATTTAAATAAATTAATAATTGAAACAACTTCATTGCTCGTGAAGGTTTCGGTTGTACTTATTGCGTAAGATAATAATGGTTACGTCCAAATTTAAAGGATAAACTGTCGTTAACAAAATTTTCAGAATCGGATCGGGTTTCAATATATGTATAAACTTGAGTAAATACTAGCTTAACTTTACAAATGCAGTTATGATATATGAATTATTCGGATAAACGGACTAAAGAAAAACAGAGTATTTAATTGAACCGTATCCTGTAAAAATCTCATCTTTGTATTCTTTCTCGGAAATACATATTTCTCCAATACAAGCATCGCCCCCGGATAACCCACGAACAGATGCTAGAGTTTCACTCTCTAGTCAAATGTAGCCCTCCCTGTCACTCGTGCTATCTTTACGTGCAAGCGAAACGGGACGGCTATAGTTAAAAAAAATCAGAGCATTAAGGAATGTTACATTTGAGAAATATTGCGGTAAATTCTAAAATTCGCAAAGAAACATAGATTATATTATTGTTGGGATTTAAATATTGGCTGACTTTAATCGTAAAATGACGGTTTTTATACACATTTATTTTGTTATTACACAATTAATATTAAATGTTAAATTATAATCAAACTAAGATAGAAAGATATATATTTTTTTTAATTTAAAATTAAATACAGAAGGTAACTTATTAAAATGTTGTTAAATTTAGAATTGTTAGTATAGAGGTAACTTTAATGTTTCTGGCAAAATGTATTTTGCCATCAATTTGAAATATTCATTACAGATGTTAACGAAAGGGTCGAGTTCTCAACAGAATAAATTATTTGTTTCTACCTATTAACATTTGCAACTGTTAATTTTATGTCTCTACTGAAATTTTAATAACACCCTTTTATTTTGTTTCAGGTAAGTCTACGCCAACATAAAATTATCGTAAACTTAAGAAATTGAAAGGTGGTATCTCAAATGTTGGGTAATTTATTACATCGTAACCTAACTCCCAATTTTCCTAATCTCTTTTGTAATGTTTATATTACAGTTTCTCGTATTGTTAAGTGGTCGATTTGAGTAGAGCTGGCAATTAATATAATGGAACACGCTCCGCAATGAAAGTCAAAATAGAACAGCAATATCATTTATATGAGAAAGAGCTCATTTTGGGGAAAAAAGCATAATATAAATTACATGTTTTGAGATCATTTCACACTTAAGTCTAAAGTTTCTAATTTACCAAAATTATTCATAATAATTGGTGATTTTTTACCCAAACGAGAGGGCACAGAAATAAGAGGGCTTATTAAAACAAAAAAATTGAAAAAATAATTATGCTCTGTAAATTAAAATCAGCGTGTCCGTAAAAACGTATTATTTCAAATTAAAAAATAAACGATTACTTAACTATTAAGAAGAAATAGAGGCACCTTGTTTAAATAATTTAACCAATCAGTACACACCATTACAGATTATTGGTCTAATTTAAGCGTGTATTCGACCGAACAGATTTAGGACTCAATCTCAAAATTTCGTCATACTTATAAAAAATATCTGCAAAAATAACTTGACTTGGAAGAATACTTCACATTTAACTCCTAAGCCGGTTTGCACGAATCTTGGCCAAGTTTTTTGTACACTGCACTGGCTTACTTCCCTTGGCTACGAGTCTTAATGACTGGAGTATCATTTGCTGTTGTGACCTTAATTAAACATACATACATAGATACAGTAAGATAGCAGGAGTAATCCAAGTTTACGTTTAACCTGTATCCATCAGAGGAATGTTTACCGAAAATAGTTTTCTACGTGCATTTGAAAAAAAAAACAACGTAAATGGGAACGACGTCACGCTCTCTGACGTGCTCTGATCTCGAAGTAAGTAATTTAAGCACTTGTGTTATTGAAATCAGAATAACGAAGGTACCATAAAAAAAAGGGTGACAACATATCGTCAGTGTAAAGGAAAAACTGCTAAAGCGCCAAAACGGTACTTGTGGAAAAAGAGGTTTTAAGTTTTAATTTTCGGAAAAAAATCGTATCTCTTTAGATATAGAGGTATATTTAGACGACCGCTTGGTGCAGTGGTCTACATGTCGGACTTCTAATAAAATCAATAAATAAAATCAATTTATTTTTGTAATTAGGCTAACAAATTAGCACTTTTACACGTCCCAACATATAAATTGACCCTACCACCGCTTCGGGACAGTTTGGGCCAGTGCTGAGAAGAAGCGGCGCAAGAAACTCAGTCACTATTGTCATTGCCTCTTTTCAAAATTGATTTACAATAATTGTAATTGTTTGCATTTAAACATTTCCATATATCTTTGTCATTTATATAATCATCAATTTTATAATATCCTTTCGACATTAATACATCTTTTACAACTGTTTTAAATTTATCTAAAGGCAATGAAATTAAATTTTCAGGTAATTTATTAAAAAATATTACACATCTACCCATAAATGAGTGACCAACTTTATGAAGCCTAAAATGTGGAACGGCAAGCCTATTTTTTTGTCTTGTGTTGAAGTTATGCAAATCGCTATTTTTAGGAAATAAGTGTAAGTTTTTTCGAACGTAAATTAGGTTTTCGTAAATGTATTGCGAGTAAACTGTAAGTATTTTAACTTCTTTAAACAATTCTCTAAGTGTTTCATTTGATTTAAGTTTATAAATAGCCCGCACGGCTCGTTTCTGCAATACGAAAATTGTCTCTATATCTGCAGCTGAGCCCCATAGTAAGATGCCGTATGACATGATACTGTGAAAATAACTAAAATAAACTAGTCTTGCCGTTTCAACATCAGTCAGAAACCTTATCTTTCTTACAGCGTATGCAGCGGAGCTTAGTCTCTTTGATAAGGTCATGATATGAGGACCCCACTGGAGCTTATCATCCAAAGTAATTCCCAAAAAAGTTGCAGTATTTGAAGTAACTAGTTGTTCATCCTTAACAACAACCCTTGTTGGAACTTGTCGGACATTGGGCATTGTAAACTTAATGCATTTAGTTTTGGTCGCGTTAAGCAATAAATTGTTAACGGTGAACCAATGAAGTACTCGCGAGAGAGTACCATTTACATCGTCAAACAATTCTTTACCCCTTGGAGTTTTAAAAAGTAGTGAAGTATCATCAGCAAATAACACTATCTCACAAGCACCGTCGACAAAGTATGGAAGGTCATTAATATATATTAGAAACAGTAACGGTCCCAATATCGAACCCTGGGGCACACCCATAGTGAGAGGTGCTCCAGGAGACTCTGCTCCATTGATAGAAACCTTTTGTGTTCTCTCAGTGAGATATGAATTAAATAAGTTACATGCATTAGTTGATACACCATAATGGCGTAGTTTTCTCAACAGGGTCTCATGGTCAACACAATCAAACGCTTTAGAGAAACCAAGGGTCGCGGGTTCGATGCCCGCTTAGTACAAGCATATGTGCATATGTGTTTTTTTACTGGTCTGGGTGTTTTCTATGTATAATATGTATTTATTTCCAAAAAAAAGTATTTAAGTATGTTTATCCGTTTTCTAGTACCCATACCACAAGCCTCGTCACTTAATTTGGGACTAGAGAATTGGTGTGATTGTTGTGAAATACTTAATTATTTATAAGCAAGTACCTCAGCTTGTATGAAAAACACGAGCACAACATCACACGGACATTACATGTTTTCACGTTACGTCCCCCCCCCCCCCTTACTTGATGAAAAAAACAGGTTTGTAGCTCATTTAGGTAATTTATATTGGTCTTTTTTATTGTCCGAAAATCGAACATCACATCAGTGTTGGTGGCACCTTAAGACCGGTACGCATACCACAACACCACGGAACGACAAAATGTAATAATTTCGGACCTTAAGGGGTGTCAAAATATGCACATGTTGCATACGTTTGGTTTTAAATTCGTTTGGGATCGTTACGTCTTTATGACATGCAAAAATCCTAAAAAGGTCGCGTAATTTGCTAATAACATATTTATAAGGCTGAGTACTGCACCTTGAGGTATTCCGTTCTTAGACCCCGAAGAAAAAGAGGGTGTAATAAGTTTGACCCCTATGTCAGTTTGTGTTGAAGTTTACTATTGTCAAACAAATATTTTGCATGCTATTTTTCAATGGCTAAATGGGCCGAACACCAAATTGATTGTAAACCTTCTTGTACCTCGTTTAAACGCAAATAAATGATTCTGATTCTTTGTTTTTGTGTGTGTGTCTGTAGCATCGTAGCTTCCAAATGGATGGACCGATTTCAAAATCTAATTACTGTGGTTCTTAGCAATAGTTGCTCAAAATCCTTCCAGCCATTGTAGCTCCCCAGTAGTTTCCTGGCTCATTCGGGGGTTTTTAAACTGGAAAGTTATGGGGAATTCGTTTACACATTCAGGAAGTTTAGAAATAAGTTCACTAGATTATGATTTTATGTTTTTAGTGTATTTTGTTGTTATCTTTAGGTTCCAAAAAAAGTAGCTTTCAACTAGCTTTGCCAATGTCTGCCAATTCAAACGCTTGGATGACAGCGTAGATGCTTGTATCTAAGCATCTACGCTATCATCCAAGCGTAGATGCTTAGACACAGCCTGAAAAGTTGATAGACTCAAGTTTGATTCTTGGCTAAACTGGAAATAAAGTTTCTAACGTTGCCATATTAAAATTTGAGGACAAGATTGCATCCCCGATATCTCTTTACTCACTCTATTACTTTTTTGTATGACTCCATTTTGGAAAATCGCTCGTTATATTTTGCCTAACAATACCCAGCCGCACATAACTCAGGCAGAACAATCTTATCTCTAACCAATGTAATATTTCTTTATACCCATTTACAAAGCTTTGTGGCAGAGTAAATATACCAGCTCCTACATTAAATTAGAATTTTTTTTTAAGAACATTCGTTACAAATAGAAGATTTTGAAAGGAATTCAAGATATGCATGGAAAAAAAATCCCGAATGAGTGAGAAAGACAGCTGGTAAGCTTCAAGGCATAACCGGATTTTGAACCAGCCGTAGCTAAATACCAGCGTGATTTATTTATCTTTCAAATTAAAACAACCCGCTTTGAACAGAATCGGTTGAAATCGGTCCGTACGTTCGAGCGCTACAATACCACAGACAGACAGACACAGAAGCTCATACACACAAACAGACATAGAGGGGTTAGGAGGGATTGGGATTAAGAATTGGTCTGCTCGTTGTAGGAAATAATGTTCCATTATTGTTAGGCGCGGTGACAGATTTATTCATTATATATAAGCAAATACCTCAGTTTGTATGAAAAACACGAGCACAACCCCGCTTGGATGACCGCTTGGTGCCCACTGCACCATCCACAGGTCGGACTTCTAAAACCAAGGATCGTGGGTTCGATCCCCGCACAGTACAAGCACAAGTGTGCATGAACATGTGTGTTTGTACTGGTCTTGGTGTTTTCCATGATAAAATGTATTAACAAAAAAAACTAACACGGGTTGCACTCCGGGAGTGCCGGCAGAAGTGAAAACTTAACAACCGTCTTACGGTTTTTCGATCAGCATCACGTGACCTGACGCGAGTTTCACAGTTTCTACCCATGCCACAAAAGTGCTCAACGCCGCTAAAGAAGTTTTCACTTCAAAAAAGTATGTAAGTACGTTTATCCGTTGTCTAGTACCCATAACACAAGCCTCGTAGCTCAATTTGGGACTAGAGAATTGGTGAAATATTTATTTATTTATGAGCAAGTACCTCAGTTTGTATGAAAATCACGAGCACAAAACACACGGTTAGCAAACACACTTTGACTTCAAATAGTTGCAGCAACAGTATACCGCATGTGTGAGCTGGTGTTTTTAATCAATGCCACCATATTATTGGAATCTCGTCAGTTAATCATTCACTAGCGCTTCCCGCGTCTTCGCTCGGGATTTACGCGTTTCCGTTATCACTGAAATGTTTCCCATAAAATGGGGAAAAAATGTTTTATTAGTTTTCGCCAGCTTTTATTTGTTTGTTAAGAATAATTTGCTTATTACAACGTTACGTTTTATAAAAATTTTTTTTTTAAAGGTTTTACAACATCGCCAGTCCATTTTGCCAATGGACACCTTACGAACGCGTTAGATTAAAGATGTATTTTCTTAACCAATAAATTGACTTCAACAAGCCTCAAGTTATCCGAAAAACACCACTTAAAATTCGAGCCGTGTGATCTCGAAATTCTTAACACGGAGTCACCTTAATGTTCGATAGAAAAACTGCGAATGATGAACAGACAAAACACAATTCGGCAGTACAAATACTTTGGGCATATTAGTCAGATGTCAATAGCGACCGTGACCTTTTTATCGGGCCTGTTTTTGGGGGGTCGAAAGTGATGGACGATTTATCGATATCGATAAGTTTAATATTCACACAAGCTTCTTAACTTGACGGCTAAAAAGTATGTTAGATGAAGAAGAATTTGTGAAATTAAAACACACTTAAAGAAAAAAACTGACTGCCACAGGCTATAGAAGGTACTCTCTTCCGGTTGAAGATGCAGCATCTAGTAGTAACAGCAATGTATGTAAAGTATTTTCTCTTTAGCGGAATTTGGAACGGACTAAGCGTTTTGATTTTTTTAAACTGTGTTTTAATTTCACATTGTATAGATGTTTGCATTGTTAATGCTAGAAATATAGTAACAATGTAAAAAACTATTAAGAAAAAAAATGTCATATCATAGTGCGATCTCACCTACTGCTACTTAAACCTATTAGTTTTTAATAGTGAGATTTGTAACCCAATAAATTAGAAAAAAAAACGATTCATAAAAAAAAGATTTCTATACAATTATGTTACAGTTATTTTGACTGCTTCCATAAAACATTTTAAACTAGTATGTTAGGTTAGTTTTAGCTTATGTACTCATCAAATTTTTACCGAAATCTGGTAGTAACGGCAATGCATGTAATGTATTGTTGCTCTCATTGCGTATTTTCCCACAGGCTAAGCGTTTTGTGATCTTTTCTTTCGCTTAATCATCATCATCATATCAGCCGTTCGACGCCCACCGCTGAGCATAGGTCTTCCCTAAGGATCGCAACCGCGATTGGCCCTGCGCTTCCCGCATAAAGCGGCTTCTTGCGACCTTCACCAGATCGTCGGTCCATCTTGCAGGGGGCCTGCCCAAGGATAGTCGTCCGGTACACGGTCGCCGTTCGAGAGCCTTTCCGCCCCAACGACCATCGCATCAGTCCGTCGCATTATCTGTTCGGCCCACTGCCACTTCTTCTGAATCTGCTGATTCAGAGCAAACCTTCAAGCAATGTCGGTCGATTAAGTTCTACTATCGGATTCGAGATCGAATATCGATTAAGCTATCGAAACCTCCAAGGTCATTTATCGATACCTTTCCATCCTTATCGCAAACCCTCTCAAATATTCCACGTGCGTACCGCAAGTTATTCGGCCAGGTATTTTACTTTAATATTGGACGAACATTTTGAATTTTCAACTTGTTATCTTGCATCCTCAAATGGATATCCGATTCGTGAAGATTTATTGGGGACCTTTGTAGGTATCTTAATTGCAAATTTTGTTTAAACTGTATCTATTACTCTCCAATAATTTACATTGTCGATAGCTAGCTGGCACTGCCTCGATGGCAAAGTTTCTGCCTAACATCCGAGAGGTCCTGGGTTCGAATCCCAGGTCGAGCCAAAATTGTTTTTGAGATTTTCTGTCATGAATATCTCAAAAACAGCTCGGAGTCGGGAAGTTGGCGGTGTTACACCCCCGTGCTTCGGAAATCACGTTAAGCCGTTGGTCCTGCGCCTGATCTCTCTCCGGTCATGTCGGATTGCCGTCTCACCGAACTTTGAGAGTGATGGAACAGTGAGTGCACCTGTTTATTGCGCTTACACTTGTGCACTATAATATCTCCTGCGTAGTTGGCTGATCCCTGTTGAGATTCACGTGGTCAAAATCGGCCAGGAGGACTATTCTAATATAGTTGATGGAATCAGGCGTTACTTTGCGGAAATCCATGTCTAAAGCTGATAAAGTTTCATTTATTCAAGTTTGGTTTACATAGTGGAAATTTAAAGCAAATTATATTTTTCAGTTTTAGCTAGTTTGGGCTACATTAAAAAACAACCAGACACAAAAAAATATTTAAAAATTAATAAGTTTTTCTTTGTCAATAGTTACAAGATTTACGGTGCAAGATTGATTTTAGATATCACTATTTGATCACAAATTAATTATCACGTCACCGTATGATTTCTTTAAGATTTCTACACAGTTGGGTTCGTAACTTTGAGCTATGTTTTTTGATATTATTTCTGACTTCATCGAAAAAACGATCTTAATATTTTTTCATTCTCTTCTTTGACCCTATCATCATTTGGAAAAAGAGGAGAAAATACATTTAGTAATCAAGGGATTATCAAAAACACACACGCACATAATGCAATGATTTCTACAGAAATTATTATATCTACAATCATTCCTACATCTATTTGCATTTTCTATATTGAGAGACATTTGCAATTAAAAACGAAAACAAACAGTCTTCGTTTCACGATTGAAAATGCTTTTCGAACGCATTTTAATTATGCAAGACCGTAATTACGTTCAGCAAAAAGTTACCGTTTAATAGACTTTTGCTGCGTTTGAAATTTACACTGGGAACATCTATTTCTAGCCGCTCTTGTACTTTTACTATAAAAATGAACGTCAACTTTTTCTCGATCATGAATAACAAGCTTTTACCCGCGACTTCGTCTGCATTAGGTAGTTTATTTCGAATGCGTTGGTTTCCCGTAATAGGTACCAATTTTATACAAATACAATTCAAATTTTTGGTACTTTAGGAGTGGAAGCGATCAGATTTCCTGAAAAGTATTTTTTTCCATGGGAATGCGTTGTTTTCCCGCGATCAAAAGTAACTCATGTCCTTTCATAAGTCTCAAACTATCTCCCTACTAAATTTCATTAAAATCTGTTCAGTAGTATAGGCGAAAAAGCGATCGGATCACTTGAATTTTCCCCTGGGAACGCGTTATTTTCCTGCGGTAAAAAAATTGTCTATGAAGGACATGAGAAAGGTCTCAGGTATCAAAATATTTCTATACCAAATTTTATCATCAGATCAATGTATGTGATGTGATGTTGTTAAGTAAATATGTTTTGTTTAACAGTCCTGAAAGTAAACGTTTGCAAACTCAAACCAACCATTTTTTTTAACTCGGAAAGTCTGAAAAAAATATCTTTTAAATTCTCAGGAATTAGGTTGATAAAATGAAACCAAACACCCGCATACCCCGCCAATTTAAAGCGGATGTCATCTATACCAGCTAATTCAACTCCGACAAGATAAATTCAGTCGGAACTTCAGAATATATCGTCGGTTCAATCGTCGTGGTGATTTGATTAAAATAAAATATCGGAAGATATTGTGTCCTTAACATTTAGATAAGTCTTTACAACAAGTATGCATGATATGTAAATGTACTATATCAAGTACCCTCCACCGCACCGCACTGAACCCTCGTGGTGGAGTATGGCTCGTACCACCTCATAGTTGAGTTGAGGCCTGTGCCCAGCAGTGGGACGTAGGCTGGTATAGTGAAACTTACTCGTATTTAGGACCCACAAACCAGCATAGGGTGATGAGATACTATCAAGTGTAAGACATATTGTAATTAGCATCACTACCTACTCGTAGTCGGTAGCCTGGGGCTTAGGTAAACACTTACTTACTTACTTCGCTGGCTCAGCGACCCAAAGTGGATCTTGGCCTCCGACATTAAAGTGCGCCATTCTTCCCTATTCTGTGCCAAATCTGACCAGTCACTTCTAGTTCTTTCAAATCTTTGGCGACTTCGTCCTTCCAGCGATATCTTGGACGCCCCACCGGCCGGCGCCCGGAAGGTTGTCCAAGATAGGCTAAAGGCTCTTTGCTCCTCTCCACATGTCGTAGCCAGCAAAGTCGGGAAGATTTTATTTCTCCGATGATGTTCGGCTCAGGCACTAACTAGCTCTTCTATCTCTCGGTTGTACCTATGCCTCCATACCGCATCTTCTCTTGTTGGTCCCAGAATTTTCCGCAACAGCAAACAGAACAGACAGAACGAAAAATGTTGCGGAAAATTCTTAGGTAAACACACGATTACAAGTTTTTTTTGGCTTATCTTGAAGCTCTATCTTCCGTATTTTATTTTAATCAAAGGATCGGTGAGGGTTAATTTTGTACGTTAGGCTGAACTGGACTAAGTTCTTGTGAGTTGCGTTAGTTTGTCGGGTATCTTAAGAAATGTTCGCTGATTCGAACTTCGGTGGCAATCAGTTTTTAAGTGATAGCTCAGACTCGGCTAGTTAGTTCGTATTATCTTAAGGAAGTTGGATTGGAATGTTCGGTTTGAAATGGAAAATATTTGCTTTAAACATTTTGACGGCATCGATATCTTATTAAAGGTCTGCAAACTTAAGCGTGGAACGTCATTGTATTTTCATAGAAAAACTAATATTGGATTACAACAATGTTATTAAATAGCATACTTGTTTCTGTTTTTTTTTCATTTATTTTGGCATTAAACAGTCATATACAGAAACAGATGTATGTTTAAATTTAGATATAGTAACAGACCTTATAGTGCCTAAATGTTCTGTTTCTGCTAAGTATATCTATCTATATATATAAAATTCTCGTGTCACAATGTTTGTTCCTCCGAAACGGCTTGACCGATTCTTATGAAATTTTGTGAGCATATTGAGTAAGTCTGAGAATTGGCCAACATCTATTTTGGATATCCCTTAGTGATAAAGGTTGTCCACAATAATTTATATGGCAAAACAACGTTTGCCGGGTCAGCCAGTGTATATATTTTTTTGATTCAATTATTTACGACGTCTCTTGAGAAGCAAAAGCTACAAGCACTAGCAAAAAAGGGGAAAACATAAAAATAATAGGCACAGTATAATTTTCATTCATTTTTTTAGTAGGTGATTTTTGTATGGGAAAGATGTCCATTATTTCTCCATTCCACTTCATTTACATACCTTCCTTAACACGGGTATAATCGAATCCCACACATCCAAACTCCCGTTACTTACCATCAAATGTATTTACGACCAACTCTCCCCGCAGCCCTAGCCGATCGGCAAATAAAATCTGATCTCGCTACCCTATAACTCCACATTGAATAATTGCTTGAAAAGTACGAAAAAAACCTATAAAGCTAATAAAATCAGGCGTTCTGGGCCTGAGCGAACCCATTATCATCTTGGTACGCAAACCGTCTGATTTATTAGTAGCTAGCACTGAATATATTACCCCCTCCCCCCCATAAAAGGGGGAGAAAATGTACAGATTTCACCCCAAAAGGGGGCGCTCCATTCAGTTTGGAATAACATATGGTGTGGTTTTAAGACCGATTTTGCTTGTAACAAGATACGGAGTGATAGGGCTGCGAAAATAATGGAATTACAATCTGAGGGAATTCGATTGCGGTTTAGGAATGAATAAATCTTTGCAACTTTTTCACGTTTTAGTATGGAAGAGCTCTCTTTTTGCAAAAGGGTTTTTAAATTACTATTTTGGCTACCTGCCTAACATAGCGACGTCGATAAAATGTTATCTTTGCAATATAATTAATATTAAATAATAGTCCTCTTGGCCGATTTCGACTACGGCGGCCAGTCTCAACAGAGATCAGCCAACTGCGCAGGAGATATAATAGTGCCCAAATGTGAACGCAAAATACAGGTGCACTCACTGTTCCATTACTCTCAAAGTTCGGTGAGACGGCAATCCGACATGACCGGAGAGAGATTAATGCGTTATTAAAGTGTTCCAGTATTTTTATTAATTGATGTCTGAATAAAATGTGTTGTTATTGATAAAATGTACTTCAATTTAGTACAATATGAATGAAATTATCAGTAAAATTTATTAATAAAATTTTATGAAATCAAAAGTTTTATTAATAAATTTTACTGATCCCATATTGTCATGGTTTGAGTTTAGTTCAGTGTATTATAAATAATTCACTGTTTTATATGAGTAAATAATAACTTACCATCTAACAACAGATGAACTAACAGCTTCTATTAATGCATTTGCTTAGAATAAAATACAATGGCGTCAGAAGCTGAAAAGAGGATTATTTTGCTTTAAATTTCCACGAAACGACGCCAGCGCAGGAACCAAAATACATCCAACTGTAATCACCTGAAAAGGTAGAACTGGAAGTCGCAGGACTTACAATATCTACAACTCACAACGTGACACAGAAGATGCACTGGAATCACAACACTGACACCAACAAACTGTTGTGTTGTCCTGCGACTTCCCGTTCTACCTTTTCAGGTGATTACAGTTGGATGTATTTTGGTTCCTGCGCTGGCGCCGCCGTTTCGTGGAAATTTAAAGAAAAAAAATCATCCTTTTCAGCTTTAATTCACTGCTTTATATGAGTAAATTATAACTTCCCATCTAACAACAGATGAACTAACACCTTCTATTAATGCATTTGCTTACAAAAATTACAATGACGTCAATGCATTACGATATATTAAAGTCATGTGATTAGTATTCTATGCACATAATAAAGATTTATACATCCTATAAGATCCAATTAAATATCTACTTCTGTATACACAACCCTAAATACTTGTAATATATTGTTGTTGCCTCAATATGTGGATTTAGATGTGTGACGTAATGTCATAATGTTATAATAAACAACACATACCTAATTCTGATAAAAATAGAAATTTGTTTTTAGGTAAATAGTATATACTAGTGGCCGCCCGCGACTTCGTCCGCGTGGAAAGCCTTTATCTTAAAAATTCTTTATGAATTGTAGCCTATATGTTATTCTGATGTATAAGCTATATTGTGGTAAAGTTTCATTCAAATCCATTCAGTAGTTTTTACGTGAAAGAGTAACAAACATCCATACATCCATACATCCATACTTACAAACTTTCGCCTTTATAATAGTAGTAGGATTGCATTGTTTTTTTGGTGTTTGTTAAATTTAGGCATGACTTAAGACAGGCCTTAAAATGCCTTGCAGATTTTCTTTGGAACCTAGCACAGTTTTACAGTTTGATATGAACTTTTTTTATCCAGATTAAATTAAATGCTCCCTTGGGATAAAAAAGGAAGTACGAAAAATCTTACGTTTGATCGGATAAAGGAGCGGGTCTGCTCGTTTCTAATAAATTGAAAATATTACTTTCACAATGAAGTAAACATTTTGTTTGTTCGTTAATAAGTTCTTCACGTTTTTAATCACCAAAATTCCTTATATATTGATAATAATCTCGAGACGTCCTAATTGTTGATTCTTGCCATCCTTTAGTTATCCAATATCCAAGTTAAGCTAGCATGAGTGACAAAGACAGCTATCGAGTCTTTGTCACTCATGCTAGCTTAACTTGCGATTGAAGAGGATGGCAAGAATCAACAATTGCAATTACGAATTGCAGACATGGTTTTACATAGTAGACCCTCAGAATCGATTACAAATCCCCCAAAAGTCGGTAAAGCTCACTTAGCAAACTAATCAGTAAATGAGATCTTGTACTTCAACTCCATAGCTTTGTTCGGAGTCTAAAAATTTTGTTAAGTTGAAGTGGCTAAGTTTAAAGTACACAACTTAGACCATTATGAGCGATCTATATCGGCGACTTGGCTAAGAATTTTGTATCAGATTAGATTATAAGTTTCAGAGGTTAGAGAGGTCAAGTGATTAGATAGGTACTGTAAGGTGAGCACGATCAGCTATCGTTACGTATTCGTAGCGTTTACCTATAGTGATCTTGACGACCGCTTGGTGCAGTGGTCCACATGTCGGACTTCTAAACCAAGGGTCGCGGGTTCGATCCCCGTACAGTACAAGCATAAGTGTGCATGAACATGTGTTTTTGTACTGGTCTGGGTGTTTTCTATGTATAATATGAATTTATTTACAAAAAAAAAGTATTTAAGTATGTATATCCGTTATCTAGTACCCATAACACAAGCCTCGTAGCTTAATTTGGGACTAGAGAATTGGTGTGATTGTTGTGAAATATTTATTTATTTATTTATCTTGTCAATTTGTATGGGAATACTAACAGTTTGGTCGACACGAATATGTTATGAAAATGTTCCTGCTCACCCCACTGGTGTTACGTGTACTCGTCCGCGATTGGTGAAAACATTTTTCAAATCTGTTAGTTAGTTGTTCCTTAGACAACCTATAAAAGAATAAAACGATAATTTGACCACTATAATAGTTTGTACGATGCAATAGCTAAAAATCTAAAAAAAGATAGATACTGCTAAATCCAGTTGTATGTATATATTGTCCGTTAAGCCTGGTCAGAGGCCCTCGGGTGGCTTAATAACATCTGACAGTAATCAGTCACTTACCTTACAAGCAACCCCTTCACTTACAATAAGCCCGCGTGGTGGAGTATAGCCTGTCACACCTGGTTGAGGTGAAGTCTGTGCCCAGCAGAGGAACGGATATAGGCTGATAAAATGAGATCAGGGACTGCGAATCATCCAAGTGTTCTTCTTTATTTATGTTAGCTTTATTGCACGTCAAAACTATGTGCAAAGGCGGACTTAACGCTGTAGGGCATTGTCTACCAGTCATACCTTTGGGCTAAGCAGAAATGATTAGTGGGCGGTGCGACAAAATAAATAAAAGAGAAAACACAAAAAAATATATACTAATAATGTGACACAAGAGATGGAATATTAATTATACAATAAATTTATACGAGAATACATATTTAAAACACAATAAACAAATAAATAAATGTGACGAACTGTCAAAGAAAGATTCATAATGACGGTTGCGATAAAGTAAGAATACCATTACCTTCTTTCTGCATGACCTTGAGGTTGACTGGCAGAAAATGCTTTTAGCATTAAGTCTACCCTTTGTACATTTCATGTGCAATAAAGTTTTAAATAAATAAATAAGAAAGTGAGTGCGAATGAGTCTTTTGAATGATAGTTTGCTGGGAGGCTGTTTTATATTTTCGTGAAGAGCATTCCAGAGCCTAATGGCCTGAATGTTGCTAATTGTTCTATTTTTTGCATCAGTGCATCATACTCAATAATTCTATAATATATATGTATGTCTTTAAGTCTGTATGTGGGATGTTTATGTGCCTCGACCTCTTTTCCACTCTTCGGTAAATCCTCTTACACACATATATCAGACCATTTTCGCCAAAAATTCGCTTATTGACAAATTCTCTTTGAATTAAAGAGATACGGAACAAGGATTTTGTGTGGCAGAATTAATGGAAGGTGCGCACTGAGTTATCGAGTTAAAAGAACAATGTGGTTAAGAGCAGGTGTGAAACAAACGCATTGAATTTGACATTTCGGCTAATGCTTCTTTGTTAAATGTTTTGTAAGTTAATTTAAAGGCTTAAAAGATTTTTAAGTTTGAATGACTTTATTTAATAACTCATAATTCATAATTCTTTATTTGCGTAAGAACGTGGTATATGGATGTAGTATATGGAATACAGTGCAAATACAATTGGGTAATAAGCAAAAATAACAATGTCAGTAAAAATTATTCTAAATTCAATAAATTTAATCTAATTATTTTAAGTTACTATTTTTTTTTGTTACTAGCGAACCCGACATTGTTAACCAGCCCGCTGTGTTATTAAACATATAAACCACTCTATCTTGTAACACTCTATCTACTTTAAAACACTGCATCAAACTCCGTTAAGTAGTTTAATGATCTAAAACAATCGGCTCTCTCTCTCGGTTGGCTTATTTATTTATTAGGATTACCAATAACTGTTACATTATATCTTGGATGATAAAGCTAACAATAGTCTATGCTAAATGCACAGTCAATTATAGATAAACATAGCTTGACTGATATATTTTTAGAAAGATCTAAAAAATTTAAACTGTATCTTGTATCTCTCTCTCTGTAGCTCGTATCGGATCAAATGTCGAAACTTATTTGTATCGTGTCAATTTTTAAACATTACGGTCCTATTGCTTTAGAATCATCCACCCGACATCCGAGTCTATTCAGTTATATCAAAAGATACTAAGAAAGCTACAGAAATATTTACTGTAGGTATATATATCTGATATCCGAACAGCAACAATGGGTATTAATGTCAGTTTGACAAAGGTGGTGACTCGGCGATAACAAGCCAGAGATTTCGGGTGTTATGCCAAGCTGGCAATGTCTTAATGCTGTGTTTATTGTATAGATAAGATAAGATAAATTTACTGTATGAAAACTTAGCCTAATTAGAATAATAATCTATTGAACCAGATGTAAAAACAATAAATGCTTACTACTATGTCAGCGATTGTACCTAAAGTAAGCAAATATTTTGTTTGTATTTTAGATATCTATTCTTATTATGTGGGTTAGTGCTTATATGACAATTTAATAATGACACAAAAATAATGATATATTACATAAGAAAGTGAAAGTTCATACTCATATTACATTATGTAACTGACGGACTTATTATACAGGTATTATATAGGTAAATTAAAGTTATGGTACTACTTTTAAATATTGTGCTTGAAACAAGACAATAAAATTGGAGAACTGGTATGAAATAATAATAATAAAATGATATTTCAAACATGAGGAAAACATAGGTACTCTTTTTAAGATTCTGTGAGGTCACCATTTACATTTAATTTTTCACAAAACTCCGAGATTAAGTGAAAGTAACTAAAGTTACACTTTTTTTAAGTTATTTTGACGATTTTTATTTTTTTCTGTTTCGTATCATTTCAGTCACTAAAGCATTCAAGTCGCAAATTTTGAAATCACCTCATTATTTTAACTGACAACTTTCCACAACAGTTGTTAACCACTTTCCGTTGTCCGATGTTGATAACTTGGGGTTGTCAAGTGTTGTTGTTTTACGTGGAAGTTCTGTAATGTGTATCATATTCTTTGGAGTACGAGAACCGCTGTCGCAACAGTGTCTGCGGGGTCCGTTAGTTTATTGATTACAACTGTAGCTTATTATTATGGATCAAAACTTAATTTCTGAATCACTTTAAAGAAAAACCCATCAAAATATATGTGTTTTTAATAAAACGTGAGCCAATGGAAAATGCAAACAGGCGTAGCAACTATCGATTCAAAACATATATAAATCTAATTCACAATCTAAACACACAGGGCGTGTCACTCGACGCTTTCAATTAATTGATTCCTCGATTACACCCTTTATTCAAATCGCAACCTGTTAAGGGTGAGTTATGAAGGGCCATTGTTTTCTCATTAGAAGCCGATGACAATAAAACCTAAGGCGGTTATCACATTGCACTGCTTCGCCGCGATCCGTGACGCTTTCAACACTGCGCTGTGCCATTTTAAAATAATAAATAAATATTTCACAACTAGCACACCAATTCCCTAGTCCCAAATTAAGCTACGAGGCTTGTGTTGAGGGTAGTAGACAACGGATAGACATACTTAAATACTTTTTTTTTGTAAATAAATACATATATTACATAGAAAACATTCAGACCAGTACAAACACACAATACATGTTCATGCACACATGCTTGTACTGTGCGGGGATCGAACCCGCGACCTTTGGTTTTAGAAGTCCGACATGTAGACCACTGCACCATGCGGTCGTCAAACAAACTTTTGTATCGATGTTTATAAATCGTCTGAAATCTGTATCTATCTAAAAACATTGGTTAATTTTTGATTTTTCATGTAGTTTTTATTTTAGCATGATCTCTAATTCGCAATCAAAAAGAAGTCATGATTGATAATAATATCATAATAGTCCTAACAAAATAGGTTGGGGCTTAATTCAAACTTATGAATTTTAAAAGGAAAAAGGTGTGTGAAAAAATATTACCATTTTTTTTTCTTCTTTTGCGTGCGAAGTCGAATTTTGTAGATTGGTTGGCTGTAAATAATTGGGATGATGACACCTATCTTAAATATTGTCAAGAACATAGTGTTTAAAAAACATAGCCCCTATGAAGTTAATACAACCAATATATTTCAAGAAAGCTGTAGAAACCATTTTTTAAACACACAAAACGCAATAAATATTCGGTCAATTGACTCCGATTTTTGACACATGACCGTGACGTCACAATCATTTATTACCATACGAAATCTATGGAGGCATACCGTTTTGACAGATAATAAAAAGTATGTCAACGATTGGTGGTGTCGTCTAGCCAATTATTTGAATCTGTCAATCCGTGTACAGACGAAGATCTTATGCGGTTGTAATACGTGCGACTAAGCAAAACAAAAGGCCACTATCTCTACGGAGTGCGGTGCAGTGTGTTAACGCCTTAACGGCGGGGCCTCATTAAGCAATTAAAAATAAAACGGTATAGCGCAATTAGACGCGCGCCAAATGTCACGGGTACTGTGCATTTTGTCTCAATCGGCTTAAGGCATGAGAGGGAGAGAGAGCGATTTTCGTTTAATTCATAGCTATAATGTTAGTAGAGATTTGTGATTTGTAACACGCTTTTAATAGCTCAGGATGTATGTATATATGTATATATGTAATGGAATCTTTGAGCTCAATTTTCGCCAACTTCCAGAAATCGGATTAATTTGAAACTTTGTACACGTAATAAGTACCGATGACGATGCAATAATTTGATAAGGATAATCCTTATTAACTTAAAACATAAAAATAGTTTACAAAACTAAAAAAACACTCTAAAAGAAAATAATTTCTGAGTACAAAGAATTGATATTACAGTAGGGTAAAAAAAAATTGGTTGCCTGTAAAGTCGGTATACGCGCGAAAGTTTTACGTGACAACGACTCTGAGTGGTAAAATAATTTTAATGTGAATATTCATTCGTATAACATGAACCGGTGTGTATGCCAATCTCTCTCTCTCTCTCTCGCTCTGTCTCTCTCGCGCGAAACGTGAGTGGAGCAGCGTAACGCAGTTTCTTGAGGTGTCACCCGGCAAACCAATTTATAAGACGTTGTCACGTCAAAAGCGTGGGGTGCTTGGTATAGTATTTGAATCATTCTATTAAAAGCAAGTATAAAAAGAGAACTATGAAAACGACGTAAACCTAGGATTGGACCTAGGTTGACTGGTAGAGAATGATTTCGGCGTTAAGGTCACCATTGTACACATGTTTGTGCGGACCTTAAATAAATAAAAGAAGAAACACTTAAACACTACAACAAAACGTTGTCGTTTGTAGATTAAAAGTTTTTTTACTACCGCAACTTTGACCATCCAACAACAATCTATTGAATGAGTACCAACACACCCCGTTCCACCCCCTACAAAAAAAAACTCTCCTACACCGGCCATAAGGTTCTTTGTCGTTTGCCAATCACGTTCATTTTTAGAAAACGTCAAACCCAATTACAATACGGTAGTTGACACCACCAATCGTTGACGTACTTTTTATCAACTGTCAAAACGCTTTTCTTCATAGAGTTTGTATGGGAATAACACGCTTTGACGTCATCGCGTGCAATGCCGACTGAGTGACTAATTATCATTTGAATTCCAATTAAAAATAAAATAATACGAACTGCAGAAAAATATTAGTGTAAAGGCATCTGAAATTATGAATTATTTTAGAGAAAATCAGTTATTGAATATTTCTTTCATAGTGGAAACAAGCCTATTGGCAATAATGGCGGGAAATTTAGGAATGCTGATTTCATTAGGGGAGTGAAAACAATTTGCATTTTTCCGGTGCATTTAAAGTTGTTACAGAATCATGACACAAGGGACATGTGTGCCAGTAGCCTTAATGCTTCCAAAACTAGCTTATTTTTATATGAAAAAGTCATTTAAAAATATGACTTTCTAATAGTTTTATTGATCTGTGGCGACCTCTACCGTTCGCCATCACAAGCGCAAACCTAACGGTGGCAAGCACGACAGCGAGCGCTGATACGGCTCCATGGGCTAGATGGCGCTGTTAGCATAGTACCGCACATGAACCGCGGCATATAAGATTTAGTTGCAGAATTATATAGATAGATAAATCAAGATGATGTCCATCGGATCTTGTTCTTTCTTGGGTTCTTATTTTGGATTTTAGGCAACAAATTTAAAAAAAAATGCAGGCCTTTATTATAAATACCTTACAGACCTTAAAAAATACAGAATCTAATTAAAATATTACACACAAATCACACGCGTCACATTTCACAAAGACACCGTGTATAGATTTATTTCAGTTTTTTCTTAATCACATACGTAATCCAATACAATTTGAATCTGACAAGTAAGATCATGCTATCACTTCCAGATTACATACCATTTAAGTTAAAGTGAGGCTCGTAAGAAACAATACGAGGATGTCGTAAAAGAATAAAAAAGTACAATAAGTCGGTACTCGGGGGAACTGAGTGAGTTACCTTTCAATTCGGTTGGATATTCCGCCTTTTAGGGGTGACGAAATGTATGGAAAAGCTTTTTTTTAAACTTTATTGCACAAGAAATGTACAAATGTTATTGAAAAATTTTAGTTGGTCAAGTTGCATAAAAGTGGTTTCAGAATTTGGGCAGTTCTGAAGTTCTACGTTTGTTCCTGGGACGGGTCAATGTTATATTTGATTGCAATTTTCGTTATCGATAATACAATGTTGCCTTGTCTAGGGGTTCAGATGTTAAGTGCCGAAAGTGGAAGCGCTCTTATTCTAAAATTCTTAAGCTTTAAGGCACTGGCTATCTAACCTTTTACTACCGAAATACAATCATGCTTAAAATGAAAATAATTATATATATCGTGGTTATGGCGACAGACTTAGATAAGACGGTGGTATCTAGCCAGACGGACTAAAAATGGGTTATTATACCAAAAGACAATTTGTACCCCCACCGGGAATCGGACCCTAGAACTTCCAGTTTAAAATCAGCGGTGAGAACCAATTCACCAGACAGAGAAATATCTACGGTATAATCTTTGATATGACATATTTTTCGCATGTCTGCCACCCCTAATGTTACCCTAAAATTCTGTAACGACGCACGGTCTCCCTAAGGAGACACTAGGATAGATCTGAGTGCGATCGCCGCGAGGTATATGTCATGATATCTGTATTGAGAAGATGAGATTTTTTGTGTTTTTGATATTAGAACGACTTGATACCAACGGTGATATATAAAATTGATGATTATATAGATGAAAAAGATATTATAGGGAAATGTTTGAATGTAAGCAATTCAATTATTGTAATTCAAATTTGAAACGACGCAATGACAATAGTGACTGAGTTTCTTGCGCCGCTTCTTCTCAGCACTGGCCCAAATTGTCCCGAAGAGGTGGTAAGGTTAATTTATATGTTGAGTGAGACGTGTAAAAGTGCTACTTGTGAGTATATTTACAAAAAAATATTTTGATTTTATTGATTTTGGTGGCAAGGTTGTTTCTTAAGATGGCAGACCTAGGAGATCAAAACAGATAGTACTTGGCTAACTATTTTATTTAGTAGAACCACAACTTGTGATCTTTATCTGAACAGTGCCCTCCGATTTGCATATTACGACTTTTCATATAGGTACATCATTTCTTTAAATAATACACGCCCTCGTGGAATTCGGTCCTCTAATCATATTGATCATTTTGGAGTAATGGTTAAGAAGTTGACTACTAACCAAGAGGTCGCGGTGTCGATCCATGCACTGTACAAATATTTGTGTGCATAAACATGTCTGTTTGTATTGGTCTGGGCTTTATGTATTTATTTAAGTTTATTTGTAATACCACTGTTGATTCTGATAACTATTTAAGTATAAGTGAGTGTTAGTAAGATAAGTATTTAAGTATGTTTATCCGTTGTCTAGTTCCCATAACACAAGCCTCGTAGCTTAATTTGGGACTAGAGAATTGGTGTGATTGTTGTGAAATATTTATTATATCTGTAACACAAGTGCTTAAGCTACTTACCACGGAGTCAGATCAATGTATGTGATGTTGTTGTATATTTGTTTATTTTACATTTTATCTGTATCTCATTCGAAGTGAAATGTACAATTTCTTATGAGAAATAAAGTTCTATAAACCTAAACCTACATTGCATTAAACTCGTTGGGCAGTTTTAAATTTAACATACAGACGGACGCAGGAAGCATGCTTTTTATACTGTGTAGTGATAGTTTACTAAGCGTAGCATAAGGCCATTTAATACCATTAGACTAAGTAGGTAATTTTGTTTTGTTTTTAAATATTAAAATGATCAGCCTCATCTAATCAAACCAGACGAATTGTTTTCCAACTAATTCAGTTTCCAAAACATTTTTTACGAGCGCATCAATAATTCGTCCTTCCTCTAGTACATAGTACTATTCAAGACCCAACAATGGTTCTACGAAAACATCGTGATCCGTCACATTTGCCGGGGCCCGAAGAAAAACAAACCTTTATGATAGTAACAGCGAACGTCACTTTCCCTAAAAATATATCTCGTGAAATAATATACCGAATTTCTTTTAAGGCCATCTTTGGTCATAAGAGGAGCGGTTAGCGGTTTAAATAATAAAGCGATAACGAGGTTGAACTATAAAGAAAGAGTGTAAACAAGCACGCATTGCTTATTCAATTCAATGTAAATGATTAAAAGGTAAGCTTGCTAGATAAATGGCGAATAGGATAACAAAACGACACACTTGACTAAATTCCATACACATAGATGGTCTCAATGGAAAGGCAAATTACAGACGCCAGCAAAAGGTGACTAGTGCAAAATCTTAAAGTACTCTTTTAGGTAATAATTGTGTCTTGACAACAGAATTAGTAGCCTGATCTTTGTCATCTGTATAAACGCGTTTAGAAATATTCTTGACTAAGTGACGATTTTTTCAGAGTCAGGTATATACAAGAGTTATCGGACTAGTTATATGAACCGACCGATAAAATTTGAAATAACTTTTGTTTTGACTTACTGCATGCATTTATGGCTTCTAACATTATTATTAGAATTAATAGCTAAGCGCTTGTCTATTTAAAATTCGACCCCACAAACTTTCCACACAAACATTTGTCCATGGCAGGGTTCAAACCCAATCGATTGGTGGTTTCTTGACAATCCAGTATTATGTTATGAAAAAGTTAACACAGAAAAAGTTTCCTAGAAAGATTCATAACAATTGAGAACTTTTTTTATTGCTCACATCCGCCCATCTCTTCACTATCACCCCACCTAAGCCTACCCCCTTCCGAAACATAATAATACGTCATATTTATCTAGTGGGTAGCCGTGGCCGCTTTATATATTTTTATTCCCACTATCATTGTACTGTGGGGTAGGCAGGGTATTTTTCATATTAAAATCAGGGAAGTTTCCCGGTGGCAGGGAGTTTTTTTCGCAATTCACGTGAGATTAGTATTATACGATAGAACGGGACAAGGAAATTTGAATACCAGGTAAAAGAGATTACGGCTTTACGTGTAATCTTTTGTTATTTCTATTCTTATTGCTGAAAACAAGAAAAGAATTGTATATTTCAAGGTAATGTGAATTTAACTTATCATACATTATTATAGATTACAGAAAAAATGGTTTTATTTTTTCTACAGCCAAATTAATTTGATGATATCGTCGTGACAAATGTGAAAGTTTCTATGTTGTCACGGGTACAGGTGTTTGTGTTACCTTGGTTGTTTCTGATTTTCATAACACAAGTACTTAAGCTTCTTAGTTTGGGACAGATTTAGATTCGGAATTGCCAACGTTTGAAGCTTTTGCAGTTCTATTGGTATCTCGATACTTATCAAAAGATTTTACCCTCTTTTTTATATTTATATCTTGTTTAGTTCTCAAGTGTTCGGGTGCCAAATCAATGGGGAATCCTTAAGCTAAATACTTTTTCTCGGAAACTTCCAGAAGCTTCGAAGCTTTATCTTTTTTTTTCCACCGTTCAATTTACAATATATCTTCATTTCCCATCTATTTCGGCTTTAAGATTGTCAATTTCGCTGCGAGCCGTAGTTAATGTTGCTACTTTGCGTTTTATGCTTTCAGAGTCAGGAATTAGGGTGTTCTTTACATAAATCGATCCTGAAATGTTAAGCAAGCACCGATTACTGTCGCTTTAAGGCAAGGTCGGCTGAAAAATACTGTTTGGGAAATTGGTTCGGCTGACTTGGCCTTATTTCGAAGTCATGTACACTCTTAAGTGGCACAGTTACGAAAAAAAATATGTTCAGAACGGAAGTCCTTTTACGACACTAAAAATAAGTTTTAATTATTAAAATAACTACTTTTTAGGTGGGAGGTCATATTTGAGATAGGCCAGTTGCCAACATGCATAACATCTTATTTGTCCAATTCTTCTTTTTATTTGTAACACTTAGTATAATTATTACAAACCCTCGTGGTTTCCTTGTACTAAGTGAGTTAGTCAAATGTTTTGTAACTGTTATTTACATGATAATAAAGAGAAAAAAAAACTATAAGCGAAGTCTTATAACAGTTTTAAACAAAATTTTAATTCAAGATACTACATATAGGTACACTTAATTGTTTCTTCGGTTTACGCGAACAGTAGACATTGAATTGAAAACTACCATCACTCAAAAATATTAAGTTACGTTCTTATCTACACAAAATGAGCTAACAGTATCTTGAAGTCTTGCAGTGCGGGGTCGAGCTTGAGTCTTGGCTAAAACAGGATCCTAAGGTGGTAGAGTTTTCCAACCATCTTCTCTATAAAAATTAGGGTGTCTTCTTATTTCCATGGCAAAAAAAAACCAAGCAATTGCAATCTTCCTTCAGAAATACTCGTATTTATCTAGAAACATAAAAATCTTAATAAATGCTGTGGTTTTTCAAAATTAGAGACACAATTAAAATTTTCGCGTTACTCACCTCCAAAATAAATTGAATAATCTCACAAATTCGAACAAAAACATGTCCACAAAATGTTGGAAGTGAGATTTTTCCATTATTATCAATTCTTGAACTTTCGCTATCGTATGAAACAACTCTGTAACGTTATCTAAATAATTTATTGGCTGAATAAATTTAATTCGGTTCGGAACGACCGAATTCCAATTTGTGGAATTATTAATTGCCAATCCCATGTTCTGGTCACGATATACTGGAGGGATGGAGTCACTTGATGCAGAATGATTGCTTGTCTATGGCAAATGCTATTATGATAAAAATAAATGTGATTAAAAGATAACTTCTAGACTGGATTGAATGGGAAGGAAAATAAACAAGAATATGCGATCTTAGTGATTTCGAACTTAAATGTAAGTTTTACGTAATTTTATTGTATAAATAGGTAAGCCTTTTGCAATCTTATTCATTAGAATGTAGTGACAATTTTTATTTATTACTAACGAATTCTTTATCGTAATAGGAAGATTAAATGAACCTTCTTCAAATCAATCTTTTGACATACACTGAGCTCGAACAATAGACTGGATTATCACTATCGCACAGATAATATTCCAAAAACAATGGAATATTCCACAAAAGGGGCCAATTATCGGATCTTTTGGACCAATCATGGTATAAAAATGGAATCAGAAGGGTTGATTTTCATAAAAAAGAATCTAACAACACCATGACAGCAATATAAAACATAGTTATTATTCTAAACGGCTGAGCCGAATCTGATGCCATTGTGTATGTAATGGCATTTCAATTTGTCTTTACTGGTTTTTAAATTACCTTGGTAGGCTTAGCAACTCCTTCTTGATACTTTTCGGTATAGTTTTTTTGGGGACATATGTTATGTGCCCCTTGTAAGTCTATATACAAAAAATTACTTTTATTACTTTTCATGGTAAAATTTGATAATCATCATCATCATCACATCAGCCTTTGGATGCCCACTGCTGAGCATAACCCTCTCCCAAGGATCTCCACCGTGAGCGATCCTGCGCTTCCCGCATCCAGTGGCTTCCCGCGACCTTCACCAGATCGTCCAACTTGTGGGACCCTGGCCATGGAGCTTCGTCTAGCATAGTTGCCACCCTGCCCCAACGGCCATCGGTTCGTCGCGCTATGTGTCCCGCCCACAGCAACTTCAGCTGAGCAATCCTTCGAGCCATGTAGAAAATTGGACACATCATGCCAAAATCTTGTCACCAATCCTACTGCTCTGTAGCTGCATTATCAATCAGATGAGGGATAAAGGATTGCCGCCCCAGATCGATTCTATTGTCATGTCCGAAGTTTGAGATTTCTTTGTGCCAGCCCCCCTAATCTCTGAGCCTTTTTCCGTAGTTTCAGTATAGCCATCCCTATCGCACTTACAAGATCGACCGTGCGAGCGAACGTGCTGGCTAGACCCGGAAATGCAGACGAAATGTTAGAGAGTACAGCCCCAAAGACCGGGGCATAATTTAAGTTTGGTGCGAGATTCAAAGGATTTTTCCAATAAGTCTTGAGTCAGATTGAGTTTTTGAGATGTTCAAGAATTTTGTCCCGTAGCTGACAGCAAGCAAACATTACTAGGAATTTATGAAGAAATTGAGAATCATATTATCTCCTTAGCTTTAAGCTAAAGCGGTTAATCTTGACATAAGATTTTTAGATACCTATAAATTTAGATACATGCAAAGGTACTAAAGTAGGATATGTGCAAAAGTGTGTTATGTAAGGATTCTCGTAGTCAAGTAAGATTGGAATCTCAGGTTTTCAAAGACAACGAATCGAGGTTGTCAGTTCAATCATTAGGCATATTATGATTCCATTCATTTCCTGAAAATTCTTATAATGAAATATATTTATGAACAAAAGTGACATCTGTTTGTATAATTGTCTTCAAATTTTGCAAACGTATCGCCTATTACCATCATGGCGGAACCAAACTGAGCCAAATTAATTTCGTTCTAATTAGCTGTCTGGAAATGTGAGCAAAATTAACATCGAATATTGAACGTGTGCCCTACTTTGCTTCCCGACTCTCTAAACCATGTCCGAAGGTTCGTGTGTAGTCAGCCAACTCTGTCACATAAAAAATAATGTTCATGCACGTTAAGCCGTTGGTCCTGCGCCTGATCTCCCTCTGGTCATGTCGGATTGCCGTCTCACCAAACTTTGAGAGTGGTGAAACAGGGAGTGCACCTGTGTATTGCGCTCACACTTGTGCACTATAATATCTCCTGCGTAGTTGGCTGATCTCGGTTTAGATTGGCCGCCGTGGTCGAAATCGTCCAGGAGGACCATTCTCAATGTTGATGCCATTTAGGTTAACTCGTTTATGTTACAAGGATGAAGCTTGTATAATTAACATGGATCATTCCAAGGTATCCATTTCTTGGAATCACACCAAGTGAATCAGAAACAACCAAGGTACCACCAACAACCAGTGACAATATAAAAAATTGGCTTTCTATATTGTCTCAGAGATGGCAGCAACTTGAGACCACTATACCGAGTGAGAGCGCTTTGGTAATTCCCTGCGCAATCCACTCAGATATGAAGAGATACCTACACAGAAGAACTAAATAGACCGTCATCGCTCGATGGATTGCTCAGCTGAAGTGGCAGCGACTCATAGCCGCATCAACGGCCATCGGTTCGTTGCGCTTGCGCAAGGTACTCGAATAGCGGGCGCGTGCGAAGTGGGAAGTCGCTGGATTCTAGAAGCGTTCGCGGTGGAGATCTTTGGGGGAGGCCTATGCTCTGCAGTGGGCGTCGAACGGCACCATGCAGTGGGGTGAGCACGAACAACTATCGTAACGTCTTCGTAGCGTTTACCTATCGCTAACTTGTCAATTTGTATGGGGAAACTGACAGTTTCTGACGTTTGGACGAAACACGATTACGTTACTCTAATGTTCGTGCTCACCCCACAGGTCGTCAAAATTGGCTTTCATAGTAGGACCCCTGATACCGGATGTACTGTCAAATTGGACGCTATCTGAATGTTTCTGGTTAATTAATTAGGTGTGGGTGTCGAAGAAATGTTCTTTGAGACAAGATGTTGCTTTAACATCGATTTTGCGATGAATATAGCCTCTGTCGTGTTTGAGTGATTAGGGAAATACGTTTTGTTGTTTTTGGTAAAAAAGAACATTTGTACAGGTGGCGTTCAAAGCTATAATTTAGGTGCCTTATATTAGGGTGTGTCCAAATCACTTTCTTATATGTGCTTAATTTAGTTAAGAGATAGATTTGCTTAGTTTAGTTATAAATAGTAAACTATTTTTCACGGCAAGGTTGGTCACTTTCCTAACAAACACCTCTTGACCACACTGCACTGAGCCCGCGTGGTGGCGTACGGCTCGTACCATCTCATCCCCATCCAACCATCCCTTCATCAGTTGAGATGAGATCTGTGTCCAGCTGTGGGCGAATAAACCCTTACGCACGCAAAACTACGCAAATCTTACAATTTTAGTCTCTAGCAACTAGTTAGTTGCATAACTACTGTAGTTAATGGAATCAGGCGTTACTTTGCGAAAATCCATGACTAAAGCTGAAAAGGTGAATTGTTTTGCTTTAAATTTCCACTTAACGACACCAGCGCACGAACTTAAATACATCCATGTATAACCACTTGAAAAAACTAGAGCTGGAAGTTGCAGGACTTACAATACAACTCACGATGTGACACAGAAGATGCTCCTGGAAACACAATACTGACACCAACAAAACACTCGACGCGTTTTGTCACTTCATTTGGCATCCTCAGGAGATGTTGTCGCTTCCACAGATTACGAGCGACAATGGATGTATTTGGGTTCCTGCGCTGGCGTCGTTTAGTGGAAATTTAAGCAAAATTATCTTTTTCAGCATAACTAGTGTAAATGCCGCAATAAATTTGTTCATGGCGGTAGGCACCTGGAGACTCAAATCGTCTAGTATCGAAGATTTGCGTAACTGCCATGTGTAAGGAGGGGCTATGGCGGAAACTAAGTTACTATTTCACTCAAACACACATTCCTCTTTGACCATGCAAACAGTGATTGGACAAAGCCACCTCTCAATTACCCACCTGACTAAGCATTGTACGGAATCGGTTAAACAATAATTAAGTCTAATCGAGTATATAATTAGCACAAAGTTTAACTATGTACTGATTAGCGTGAGAGGGTATGTATACTGACGTTATGTGATGATTTAGACACAAGAAGTCAGACAGGTTTTCCTAGAAGTAGTAAATGAAACTGCTAAGGGTGGCAGCCTGATTATGTTCTATCCCAAAAATATACAATGTTACTTGTCATCAGTGTGGAAGACTTTAAGGATTGAGCTATTAAATAATACCTTTTTTATGAACATACAGCATTAATACGATAAATGGTAGTCGAATTATTACATGAGGCAAAATAGCGGCTATATACAACCGAGAAAGCAGAAACGACGTAAACCAGCAATTCGTCGATAAAAATGCCATATTTTATACCATTAAAGTTTTGACACTGGTTTCGGGACACATACTTGTAGCATAATAAGATATTTTTTTTTGGTTTTTTTTTGGACATGTTGTCGCTTAGACAGATAGCATTATAAGATTTTTTTTTGTTTTTTTTTCTTAAGTTCTGTTTCGTCAGCATCAGCAGCTTGGCCAAATTGAAAACACAAACCAATGAAGACTTGGCTGATCCGGAAATATCCTAAACAGTCTTGGAACATGCAATTGCCACTACCAAATAATGAATGGAAATGTTGCGCATTTAATTTCCTCGCACTAAAATATTATCACTGATACAAATATCTTACCAACTTGACTAAGCCCCAAGTTTTCAACTCCAGAATGACTTACGCCCATCGTTAGTTCACATTACTATTTTCAATTTCTGGCCAAATACCATGGATTATAGAAATAAGTTATTGCCCTCGGTTCCGTATTCCAGGATCGTTCTGTCCGTATATTTCGGTTGGCATAACTCCAAAACTGTCCGTAACGAACGCATTGTGACTGCATTTAAGTATGGGGCAAGTCAGGGGAGATGGATGGTTCCAATTCTGTGAAAAATTTTCAATGTTCAGCTTTTTGAGTTCCGATATTTGGAGATATGATGGCGATATTACAAAGATAGATTGGGCATTTAGAAAAGTAAAGAACATTGTTAAAATACTAACTTGTGATGAAAAGGAGAAAAGATTTACTTATTAACCCACGTTTTTGGAAGGGAAAAGCAAAAACAAAAAAGTACTCGTCACGATTTCAGACTAGCATTGGAGCCCTATCATGATCTTGTTTAGGCTCAACAGAAGCTCGTTTAGGGGGTTTAGGGGTTAGTCGTAATTTTGTTCTTAATTTTTCAATAAAAAAGCGTCAGAAATCGGAAAGCGAGATACGGTCCCTAAACAAAGGCCGCTTAAAACAAGGGATTAGAAAAATTATGTCATGGGAATAGAAAAATTGCCCAAAGATTTCCAGAAAATTGAGAACTCGATCGGCTTTTGAAAGATGGACGACCCGATTCCTAAATCCATTGACCTTATATTTGCTCCCTATGCGCTCATTTTAACACTTGTAACACACACACGGCAGGAAATAATTTATATGTGCGGTGGATCTTGTATGTCCGCAGACTCCTTTAATAATTGAGCTATCAAATCAGACTTTTGGCCGTCTTATTGTTCTTTAACTACCATCCTTAGTCATTAAATTGGAAGTTATCGTAAAGTTTTTCCTCTGTTTAGTGAGGTGCATGTTTTAAATAAGTATTCTTTATCACCTTAGTTTCTGCAAACATTCTGTCAAGCAAAAATTGTCGCACATTATCACCAAATATTTCGCTAGCAAAAACAATGAGACCCTTTGTCCTGAGTCCTGACTCGCACGTAACTATTGTTGACCGGCCAAACAAAAAAAACAGAAAACGTTTTCATGAAAAGCGTGGTAGCATGAAGTCCGGTGTCGATTGAGTACAAAGCAGAGATCGGATCGATAGCAGTTGTGAAAGCTATAGAGGAGATGGAAGTAGGAAATCAAATTAATGTGTAAATTTTGGTAGCTTAAGGATGATAGTAAGCTTATTAAGTCAGTTTTTCTGTCAGGTTTTGGGCAGATTTTGACACGATGTTAAACAACACAGCGGCATGCCAATAAACAATTGGCATAAACTTAAATCCTACACGAGTAATAATCAGTCATAATAATCATATCATATTGAATCTGTATCAGCTTGAATCTGTACTTAGTCTTACTCTATACTCGTGTAGAGTTTTAGTTTATGCAGATATATTATCTACATGTGCTGTTTGATATATATATATATGAACATTATGATGTGTTTCATATAAAAAATAAGTTTACTCGTAATACTTAGTCTATTTTTGAGTTTAATTGGTATTAAATATGAATCATTTGATGAACCCTTAAATCTTTAATAAAAATATTGAATACATAAGGTGTCAGCATTGTCCCCTGTGGTACACCCCCAGTCATTTTGTTGCTATTTTCCTTCTTTTCTTTAACAGACATAAATAAAACATCTAAATAGAGGCACTATTGGTTCATATCTCAATGAACGCAAGATTTTAAAACTTCGATGCACATTATCAAAAGCTTTGCTAAAATCTAAAGTTTGTTTTCAAAAGAAAATTGCACGCCACATCCAGTGTATGGTTTTGCGTGTAAACATGCTACTAGAGTATCTATGAAGTTAGTGTACAATAGCCTGGGGCATAGCAAACATTGTAGCCGATGGAAAAAATTGATTTAGCTCCAAATTGATAAAGTTTGGCCACAGAGAATGTCTACACTTTGAAAATGTTTCGTACTTGGAGTGTATGTTTTGGTTACCTACTATGCAATGCACTCAGATTTATTTTGGTAAAGTGGTTGCAGGTGGCATTTGATCGACTACAATTTTTTTTTAAACACAGTTTTAACATAACTTAACAATTAGGTAATTAAAAAACATATAAACCAATTAAGTTTCCTCATGTTAAATAATACATGGAGTAAACCAATGAAAAATGTTTAGAATGTCAAAATATGTAAAACTATAAAATTAAAAAAAGATGAGATGGAATTGTTTATAATTGGGACAATTATTGAATTTCTTTTTTTACTTACATAATAGTTAATTATACTTTCTTGTACAATAAACGTATTTCTACCGATTATGACTGACTAAATAGGTATATTATTTGATGAATTAAACAAATCAGCCATCTTCGAGTTTTTATCGAACGGCTTACGTGAATTGACTAGCTATAAAATTTGGCTATAACCGCCAGCGTACATATGCGACATACCGTCGCAACGTGTCGTCACTGGCAACTTGTCGACTGCGCATCTAAATCAGTGACAGTCGTGAGCCACTGTGTCCTGGCTCAAAGCGTCAAACTCGACAAACGCGAAAGAGGTACGAGACGCGTCTGACATTGACAAGGCGTTTGAAGTATTGGTCACGTGTTTGTACATCTCGTTGGTGTAGTGGCAAAGTTTCTGCCTTACATCCGAGAGGTCCTGGGTTCGAATCCCAGGTCGAGCCAAAACTGTTTCTGAGATTTTCTGTCATAAATTTCTCAAAAACAGCTCAAAGTCGGGAAGTTGGCGGTGATACACCCCCGTGGCTCGGTGCGCACATTGAGCCGTTGGTCTTGCGCCTGATCTATCTCTGGTCATGTCGGATTGCCGTCTCACCGATCTTTGAGAGTGATGGAACAGTGAGTGCACCCACCTGTGTATTGCGCTCACACTTGTGCACTATAATATCTCCTGCGTAGTTGGCTGATCGCTGTTGAGATTGGCCGCCGTGGTCGAAATCGGCCAGGAGGACTATTACTAAGTATGTATTTTCCCAAATCGACACAGAACTACCAAAGCAAAATCAAGGGCATTACGTACTATACTACTCGAAGCTAAAGTGCCAACATATGTGTCCTGTCAATCTCACATTAATTTCATATGAGGAAAAACAGATGGCGAAAAAATCATAACGAGTACTCTTGTTCTCAGTTCCCACGGGAAAATCTTTGGTTCGGTATATTCGGGAGAGAACCTCTCGGATATTATTATTTTATTCCATCTATATATCGGTCAGGCATTCAAGGCATTATAGCAATTCGCTTGCAATTTTCGAATGTCATCGTTTCTATTTGATGGTGTTTTGCTTGAATTATATTTATGTTATCTTTGGGTGAATGGGTATGTTTTGGCTTTAGTGTCCTTGATCATCCATGGCTTATTCTGAGTGTTGACAAGTCGTCTTTTAGTTGGCGTTTGGTAAATTTAACTCCTGACGAAAAAGAAGGAGGTTGTAAGTCTAACCCCTATTCTGTTTGTGTATGTTTGGGTTGTGTGGATTTGGCCTCGTAGCTCCTGAACGAATGGACCGATTTCAGTGTGGTATTTTTAATCGGAAGATAAGTTTATTGTGCTTGTGGCGCAGTGGTTGCAGCGCTTTGGTAGTGATACCAAAAGTTAAGCAACCTACGGCGCTGTCATGTTTAGGATCGGTGACCATTCTGGCCATAAAAGTGACGTCTATTTCAAGCATCTCCGTGCTTCGGAAGGCACGTTAAGCTGTTGGTCCCGGTTAATATCGATAGATATTAGTCGTTAAGCTTGGTCGGAGGCCCTCGGGAGGCTTAATAACATCTGACAGTAAGGTTGGTCACTTACCTTACACACACCCCACAACCAATCCACACTGAGCCCGCGTGGTGGAGTATGGCTCGCACCACCTCATAGTTGAGGTGAGGCCTGTGCCCAGCAGTGGGACGTATATAGGCTGATGATGATGAATTTTATGACAGTGGTTCTTAGCTATAACTCAAAACCAGTCCAGCCGTTGGAGCTCACCAGCCGTGTTCCTGTCTGATGTCGGGGGTTTATAAAGTTTTGGTTTGCTTGAGTGCTGTGTAGTTTATTGTCATGATTTAAGCCAGACAGACAGACTTAAATGATTTAAGACATTCAGCATTCTATCATTCAGATTAATAAATCTAAAATTAAAGAAAATTACAAATATGTAATTTTCTTTATTTATCAGCATTAACAATGCACATTTCTTGAGAATGTAAAATTAAAACACACTTAAAGAAAAGTGGACACGAACCCGCAACTCTCGCAAGCCGGGCAATTGCACTCCCAATTGAGCTACCGTGACTTACTCATCGGTCCGAATTTCTTCAAGTGCTCCTTAGGCTGCAGCCAGCCATGATTCATCACTGTTGCGGTTAGATACCTACAACATCCGAATGAAACACCTTTTTTTACTAGTAGTAGCTCTGTTGTTGGACGGCAAGCAATTTTCCTAATTATGTTTCAAGGCAACAGGAACAAAAAAATTTTTCTCTCAAAGCAAAACATTACCTAGGTCAGGTCTTTTTATATCTTTATTTATTTTATCAATTTATATTTTGTGAATGGAATGTAAACCGAATTTAGTCAAAGCACATTGAAAATTGTTTCCTTTGTGGAAATAATTTCGAAAACTGACAGTAATACCCGTACAGTTGATTTAATAAAATATTTTTTAGAATATTTCATCCGGATATAGCACAATCCAATAGAGCGATGATTTAACGAGCTGTCAGCAAAAATGACATAAAGGCCCATTAATTAAAACGTGTGGGGATTTATTTTTAATGCTTTATGATGTCATAAAGCTGGTATGTTTTCTGGAATGATCAATGGGACGGTTAAAATTTTAATTGAATTTTGAATGCGGTTTTATTTTGTACTAAAAATAACTGAAAGGTCTATTTGACGTTCTTAAAATCTTTATAATGGCAATGGGCAGGGCACATAGCGCGAAGAACTGATGGCCGTTGGGGCAGAAAAGTTTTGGATTCGTTCTAGAGTCCTTCGACCAAAAGCGCATCGTAGGACGTCCACCGACAGGGCAGACGACCTTGTAAAGATCGCAGGATCACACTGGATGCAGACCGCTTGTGATCGGTCGATGTGAAAAACTGTGGGGAAGGCCTATGTTCAGCAGTGGACGTCCTTTGGTTGATAATGATGATGATGATAATGAAAATCTTTATAACAAAAGGAAAATGTAAATGTGATTACGTTTTTACCAAAGGCAAATCAGTATGTAATAGTAATTCAACTTAAAGTATGTATTTAAGGCAATAACCCTCCGTTACAGTAAACTAAATGTTCTATATAAACATTTTCATGAAATCTTACGCACAATCCTAACTCACTCCGGAACGCACGGTCCGTGAAAAATCGATGGTGAAACTTGAGCCAAGTTCTCAGCAATAAAACTAAAAAAATTAAAATTAAACAATAGTAGCAAGAGCGAGCCAAGTCGCGCTATATCGTGCGACTTGGCAACGGCACCGTTTCCATTGTATACCCAATGACGTTTCTTGTTAGAATAGGATCAAACGACAAACATACTGTTTTATGTTTTGACTAAGCCAAATGAAATTTTCGTTAAGCGCTTTTTGGATGGTTTTTTGCTGATTAGTATGACAGGCAATTTGAGTTGGACGCTAAGGGGTTACATAAGAACCTATTATGTTATCTCTATAAATAAAGTATTTTTTGAGAATAACAGTCACTTAAAAATCTTTTAAGTAATCATAGCTGTGCAGAATTATTTTTTTAACAATTAGTACAAATGAAGCCTACTTTCTGTTAGGGACGCCAATCTATTATTTATATCCATACTAATATTAAAAATGCAAAAGTAACTCTGTCTGTTTGTTACTCAATCAGGCCTAAACTACTGAACCAATTTGCATGAAATTGGTATGGAGCATTTAAATGATACGGTGATATTTTGGTAATTGGAAAATTGAGGTGGGCCAATCGCTTTGTCATATATAAAAATGAATTGCTGTTCGTAAGTCCCACTAAAACCTGGTCAGGCTGATCCGATTTCAATAACTTTAGCCTTGAAATATTTGTGGAAGTCCAGGGAAGGTGTTGACGATGAGAAAATATTAATAAATTGCAAAAACAGCGGACAGGACAGCGTCTGCCGGGTCCACTTGTAATATAATAATATATTTTGCACTTTCACTTTACAAAACGTTCTATTTTAATTTAAAAAAATATATATATATATATATTATTTATTAGTCGTAAAGCCTGGTCAGAGGCCCTCGGGCGGCTTAATAACATCTGACAGTAAGGTTGGTCACTTACCTTACACACACCCCTCCACCAATCCGCACTGAGCCCGCTTGGACGAGTATGGCTCGCACCACCTAATAGTTGAGGTGAGGCCTGTGCCCAGCAGTGGGACGTTTATAGGCTGATGAAAAAAAAATTCACATTTGTAGGCGTCAAAGTGTGAAAACAATACGTTTTCTATTACCCTCGCTTCCTCCTGCAAAGGGTTTCCGAACTTCATTAATCTCGACGCCCTACTGCTGGGCAGGCGTGAGTCAGGATAAATAGGTGTTTTTGATGTTTAATGCAATGTTTTCTATTGATAATCAAACAAAATTAAGCCTTGTAGAGTAGAACTATTAAGACCTTTTAATAATTATCATAACATTTAACATAAATATTATAACTTTTTATATATTTATATATTTTAATCTATAATATAAAAATAAATAGCTTAAGTGTGGGTAAGCGCATAACTCGAGAACGCCTGGACCAATTTGGCCAATTCTTTTTTTTTATATTACTTATTGTACGGGAATGGTTCTTACGAAGAAAAAAAACACAAAGGGCAGGACAACGTCTGCGGGGACCGCTAGTCAATTATAAAAATACAAACGACTTGATAACTAAAATTAAAATTAAAAACTTAAATTATTTTTAACCGACTTCAAATGAGGAGAGCTTTTTTGAAGTCGGTTAAAAATATTTTTTATTCTACAAACTTTTTTCCTCATATTTACAATTTATTTATTTATTTGAAAAAACTTTATTGCACAAGAAATGTACAAAGGGTGGACTTAATGCTAAAAGCATTTTCTGCCAGTCAACCTCAAGGTCATGCAGAAATGGGTGCAGTGAAAATTTAATTAGAAAGGTAGTGTTTAATAACGCAAAAATAAATTAACTTAATATATAGATATACAATACCAATACATAAAAGTAAATATTAAATTTTATTATAAAATACAAAAAATAAATATCAAATAATTAATATGGATAATATATACATACATATAATAATATTTATATATGCAATTTATTCATTTAGAAAACTTCGAACTTTTTTCTTGAACGACAACTTCGAGTCTGATCTTTTGTTATCCATGGGTAGTGAGTTCCACAGTCGCGTTGCCGCCACAGTGAACGACTTTGTGACGTACGATGAGCGATGAGCAAGTGTGCTTAATTTACAATAAGGCTTCATTTTCAATAAGGATAATTATTTGTAACATACTTATTTATTATAGAATAGGGTTCACATACTTCCATTCTTAAAACCTAAACAAAAACAAATTTTACTTTACATTTACTTTCAAAGGTACTTAAAAGTTTAATTTACTAAACACACACTTTGTTTTCGGAAAACAAATGTCAAGTAAGCAGGAAACAGCCGATAAAGATCTCATTGAAAGAATTGTTGGCACGGCAGTGTTCGAGCCAAGTTTGATGTGTATCGCCTCGTAAACATTCGTTGAAAATGTTGGGGACATTTTTAGGGGTGCAGTTTTTATTGTGACGCTGTATTGCATTGAATTCAGCAAGTTTGTTGTTAGAAATAATGTGTTGGTCAAACCGGTTAAATAAAAATACTTTTGTAGAGGCATAATAAAAATAATGACGATCACACCTGGTCCCTAGTTCAGCTGATTTTATTTATAAATGGACAAGGAAAATTCAGATCAGTGCATCGATATTTACTTGACAATGTTTTTACGCAATAGATTACTAAACATGTAATGTAAGTAATTACAAAATTCCTACTTCGTAGCGGCCTCAGTTTTTAGATTTATCCTTTGAATACTAAGTATTCGGCAAAAATTGCTTAGCTGACAAAAATTTGTAGTACGCTTCTTAAGGACACTTCAATAGACCAATAATTTTAATCCATCAGTGCGCAATAAAAATCTTTTTTTTGTTTAATTTTGAAACTATAATACAGATGCATGGTTAGTCACTAGCAAATTTTTCAGATCACTACTATGCCAGCAAAATCCAAAAGTTGCGTGTATCGGAATAACCAACCCATAACATCAACACTGCGGTTTACATTGTTAAATGTAACATTTTATTTACAGAGGTACACATCAATTTCGCATTAATTAAAACGAAATTCATACTTAAGTTAATTAAATCCACTAATTAGTTTTAACGAAATGCTCGGTGTATTGGAACGTGAATTCATGATCAATTTATTTTGACGTATCGAGTGATCGGTGGTTTTAATATAATGAAATTTGATTCACAATTTTATTATCAGCCACACCATACATTCCTATAACGTGTGGACTCGTAGATAAATAATAACTTACATACGTTGCTGTCATCCCGAAGTAAGTAGCTTAAGCACTGTAACGGAAATCAGAATCACCGAAGGTTCTACAAACACATGATAAAATTTGAAAATTTGTTTCCAAATTTGTCTCCGTCCGGAGATCGAACCCGGGACCTCGGAGATGGCGACACTTAAAAACTAGCGCTCACGCCACTTCACTTAGGAGGTCGTCAATTTGATTCCAAAGATTTTCTACGTGGAATAATTGATGACGATCATCACACATTCGTCAGTTCGTTTTGCCGCTGCGCTTTCTATCCAAACTTTCAATTATTATTTTTATTTTTTTTTAACAAAACACCTCACGTTTCAAAGCGTTGGTAGGTCCCAAAAATGATTACAATGACGTTCAAAAGTGGCGTAATATGTGTCTTAATTGAATCTTGAATCTTACCCAATGGTCGCCAATGTAGTCCTATGTACTACCCCAAATGCCATCAGTTCTTCGCGGATTCTTTTCTTCAAGGACTTTTCATTATGTCAAAATTCAAGAGGCCGCGACATTTTCCTCGAATGAAAAAAAATGGATAGATCACTCAAAGGTTTTGTTATCATTTTGTTTGTAAGCGTTTTTGTTCGCTTTAAAACTTATGGCAGAGGAAGTTTCTTTGAACGTTTTATTAATCGAACGGAGATGACTAGCGGATATTTCAGTAATAAATAAATGTGATATGTTTCCTCTCCGGGTTTTTTGGGATTGTAAGCAAATAGAGGATGAATTTCACGTTGAAAACGTTTTGTGTAGTCAGCTTAAGGGTACAATAGAGTAGGAAAATGATTTGGCTTAAATTATGTTGGATACGGTTAAAATATTACTAGTAGACCCGGAAGACGCTGTCCTACCCAGTGTTTTCGTATTTTTCCATATTTTTATACAACCTTCTTCTTCAATCACTCTATCCATAAATAAAATGCATCAAAATCTGTTAAGTAGTTTTTAAGATCTAAGCATACCAAACAGACATAGGGACTGACGCGAAAATCGACTTTGCTTTATACTTAGTAGTGATATGATTTTAAAAGTAGAAATAAATCTTTCCAATACAAAAAGATTCTGATTTTCGTAACGTATTCATGTCGTCCAAACGTCAGAAACTAACAGTTTCTGACGTTTCACAAATCGATAAGGTAACGATAGGTACCTAAACGTTACGATAGTTGTTCGTGCTCATCCCTCGGATCTTTTCCAAACATTTCAACTTTAATCACTAATTTAAGTTATCAAAGCGTGTTTTTGACTTTTTCTAGATAAAGTCACACATGTGGTCACTGCCCGCAGGTTAGTTGTGACTATAGACAATTGACTGGGCCGAAATCTTCGGGTAACGAGTGTTAGGACAACAAATTTACTTACTAGCAAAATGAGATTCTAGTTTATGCCCAAGCTTTAAGCGAAAGCGGATTTTAAACTCAGTATAGGTAATAAAAAGTTAATGCTGAAAAACAGAATTATTTTGCTTTAAATTTAAACTAAACGACACCAGCGCAGAAACTCAAATACATCCAAATGTAACAACTTGAAAAAACTAGAGCTGGAAGTCGCAGGACTTACAATACAACTCACAACGTGACACAGAAAATGCACCTGGAAACACAACAATGTCACCAACAAACCACTTCAGAATCCTCAGAAGATGTTGTCGCCAGACTACAAGTCTGGAGGATGTCTGGAGGAGGAGTCGGCGAGGATGTGAGCGTCGCTCGTAGTCTCATTCCTGCGCTGGCGTCGTTTATGGAAATTTAAAGCAAAATAATTCTCTTTTTTAGCTTTAGTCATGGATTTCCGCAAAGTAACGCCTGATTTCATTAACAGTAACATTTAATACAAGTCCTAGAAATAATATCATGCCAATCTTTATCAGCCATAAGACGTTCACTGTAAACCATTGACGTTAACCACAAACGTGACAAACGCGACGAGACGCGACGCGACATTACCAAATATACGAGTGACGAAGCGCGAATTATTTTGACACAAGTATTTGGCCGCGTCGCAGCGCACTGATCGCATTGCGTCACTCACATAGAATAACGGCTTAGACGTAGATTCCATGTCGGGCAGTTGTAAGTACCGTATGTCCATTTCCCTCCTGAGATATTAACAAGGACGTAAGTAAGTCTGTCAATTGCTTAAAATCGAAAAAGTGCCTTTTAAGATCAAATTATTATCAATCTTTTTATATTGTTGCTGATTATTATGTGGGAGAGAGTGTTGACTCATTGTTTGACTTCAAACCTTTTCCGCTCAAAATACCTATCTCCCTCTTTAAGTCGTAATCAGTCTTACAAAATAACTCGCTCGTCTCTTACAACTTAAATATTTAGGTAACAGGATATTGCTGTCTAGTGACCAACGGTTACGCTCCCCTGACGAGGAACAAAGGTGGGAAACGGCGCCTTTGTTGCGGCCAGGGGTTGACAACATTCGGCCTGTTCTGCCTTTCATTACTTTGGGGATTTAGCAAAAATGTTTCGAAAGTTGTAAAGTTTCACTCTCGTTTCGGGTGAAAACTTTTTCATTATTCTTTTCCGCTGATTATTGAAGGTTCGGTAGTTGTTATAACTTTTCGGTTTAAGTCTAAGAATCAAGGTCGGAGCTCGGATGTTAAATATTTTAGCCAAAAATGTTATGAATTTTTAGGTTTTTTAATCATATTTTGATTTTATAATCTGTCCCTGTTTTGTCTGACCCATTCGAATAAAATCCTAAAATGCTATATTTTACTTTTCATAATTTTGACAATTATGCTTCTTCAACCAAGCTTACATTTAAATGCAAAATAAAAACACTGACACTATTAAAATTAGAAAGATGGTTTTAAAATTCACATGAGATATTCTATCTACTCTGCAATCGATATCCGTAGTTCTTAATATGGGCATCTCTGTCACGCGTACAAGGTTGACCGTGCGTCCGAACGGGAAAGACAGTATCGAAAATATGGACTTTTCGTTACGAAGTCACTTTAGACCGTGCGCTCCAAAAACTTTCCACATTTGGACTTACGTGCTATAACCGCGATAGACCCAAAAATTTTCTGACTCATTTTAATGTTGGGACCTCCTGAAATTCAAATAAACACGAGTTTAAACGACTCATGCGGGCTGTAAAGGCGAAATTTTTAATTACGAACACATGTGCTGTTTTTTTTTATTGAGTGGATGTTGAAATGGCTTTAAAATTATGAACGGATGGAAAATATGATGAGGTTAAATGATAAGAATTACGTATTTTATAGCAGTGAGAAAGTAACATCATATTTTGAGTGCGCACGAAAATTTTATTATTTTACCGACTGAAATCATAAGTTGATTCGTGTAAGGAAATACTCAATTTGCGTAAGACATAGAGTTGTATTTGAATCGTTTTACAATCAAAACAGATAAAAACCAATCTAATTAAACTAGTAATCGGTTTTTAACATGTACTTTACACTAGAAAAAATATTAAAATTGATGGAATGGTGTCTTCAACGCAAAATGTGGTAAGTTGCTTTTGGTCACTTTTGCAGATTCGTAACAAAATTAAAAAAATAAAAACGATTTGATTCAAACTTGTTTTGTTAGCGTCATGGAGAATGCGATACTTCTGATTTAAGGAAAAAGGAAAAGTCAGAGTTACTCATTTCTTTAAAAAAAAATTAATGTCTTTTTAGTTGTATGCTAAAAAAAACAAAAGTCTTTTTTTTTATTTGGCTCAACCCTTTCGCGCCAAAATGGCAGGCCATTTAGCAAATCCTTACTCGATTCATTAGTGCTATTGCTAACAACTACGCAATTAAAGCCCATTGGCCCATTCGAGATATCCATTTGCCGGATTACTTATTCGGTGCGAACGGGAGTTTCGAAAGTTTCGCGTAATAGAAAAGAAGAGAGAAAAATAGGCAAGGGTTTAGGTTCCGTATAAAAAAAAAAACTTTTTTCGGATGTCTGAGCACTGAAAGGATTGTGATAAAAGTTGTCTAAGTCAATTGAAATGTGTTTGATTAAGTTAGTGTTAATTATTGTAACTGAATCATGATAGTTTTTTCTTTTGTATCGAATAGTATGATTACAGTTGCATGGATTCCGATTGTTGCATTTATATGGCGTTTAAAAACAGAACTTAGTTACTCAGCACCTCGTAAGGTTAAATAACAGAAATAAATACTACAAAATTTGTTTGTTTTGATTACAATAAAAAATGCTTTATTTTCTCCCATACAAGAACAAAATACTTAAAAATATAGGTAGGTACTTAAGTCTAAAGCAGTTCAATATGGGAGACTGGTGACCAAACTAAGAAAATCCTGTATCTTGTTACCCCAGGTCTCACCCCAACAAGTAAACAATGTCTAGTTCACTCACTCACTAGCAACTCAATCATTATGATTGTTTACGCTTTTTTATGTTTGTATAATATTTCTAAACTCTCTACCAATCTTTTGTTTGATTTGCTCACCTTAAACTTAACTAACCATCCACCAGTTTTGTGGTATGTAATAACCAGTCTGTCACTTTTTACATTGTTCCCTCTATGTAGTCGAACACTGAATTCCGAAACACAGGCTTCGCCTAGTTTGGAAATCAGCGTCTTAACTTGTATTGTTACATGTAATCATAATATCATACGTATGAGTTAACTTAATACTTAGGTACTTAAACACCTTGTTAGTTAAGTAAGTGTTAAAATCATGTTAACAATCTTTTTGTGAATAAATAATTTTATTATTATTATTATAGTTACTCAATAATAAGTAATACAACAAGTCCACCTGAAGTAAGTGCGAACGTGAGTAATACAGCTCTTGCAGGCCTAAAATACGTACATACGTGTGCTTTGATCTTTCCAATTACAGTACCAAGTTCAAATAGAAATAGAAATAGAATAGAAATAGAAATATATTTATTGACAACTAAAAACATACATGTATTTCATATAAATTATAATATAAAGAAAAAGCCACAAAATCTCAGAATTACCAGAGGCTCTCAAACTAGGCTATGCCTGTATCTTGAGAGACCAATTATGTTATTATGTAAAATTGAAACTGACTAAATGAAGTTTGTCGACATTAAATCTTTAATCACGTCCTTTAGTGTGTATCGAAATTCCGAAGTAACAGCAATGAACGCTGTCCCAATCCGTAATTCAGCGAGAGCAAGGCTTTTTTCTTTGCTTCCTTTAAAGGACCCTAAAAAGGCGAAAACAAGTGGGGTTCTTAAAGTCGATAGAAATGTACCGGCTTGGTAATGCAATTAGAAGAGGTACTAGTGGCACTAGAACACTTTCAGAGGCAGAAGCGTTTTTGCGTGGTCTTTAGACAGTTTTCGCGTAAAGTCATACTATCCGGTTCACCCAAATTACATTTTGGTGGCCAATCTTAAAAGAGGTGAATCAAACGGCACACATGGGGAGTACTGTCGTCGTGACTAGCGACTGTCAGTCTGTTGATGTGGTGATTGGTTGACACGCTGACAGTCGCGAGTCAAGGCGACATATATAATTTATAATTACAAGAAATGTACAAAGGGTGGACTTAATGCTAAAAGCATTTTTTGCCAGTCAACCTCAAGGTTATGCAGAAAGAAGGCAATGGGTGCAGTGAAAATCAAATGAGAAAGGTTAAGTTGTGGTAAATAAAATAACGCAAAAATTAATAAACATAATATATAGATATATTATCATAATATCAATACAAGCCTTAAAAAGACATATGCCGCTGGCGGTTAATTAGATTGTGACTCGGTCATGAATTGAAAAAAAACTCACAAAATACTGTAAGCATAACACTTTGATCGTTTTACGCAATGCCCCCTTTTATATAACACTTTCTTCAAAACGATTTCGAACATTTCCTGCAGATCAACACGTACTAACTCACTTAGTTATACCAACAATAGATCAATACGAACTACTCCCAAACCTAAATGGAGTAAAATATGACTCCTAGCCTCAATTTTGAACGCTTTTCTTCTCCAACAAAACCTCTTCCTATTTGCGAAGTGGTGAAAGCCACTTCTGACCGTGAGAAAAGGTAATTATTGACTTTTTCAACTTCCTCACCCCCTCCCCCCCTAAAGGCTGTCGAAAGTAGATAAGGGGGTCTAATTAAAACGTGGCCGGTGCTTTTAGTTAGTTTTTATTTGGGCTTTAGGGGATACGTGAGCCGTTTAGAACATTGGTAGTTTGTAAGAACTTACAATAATGATTTCGATCGACTTGGTGCAATGTGAACTGTTAGGATGGTTTTGAATTTGAATAAAATAATTAGAATGTTAAGTTGTCAGTAAGCCCAAAAGGGCCTCATATACAATTTGTTCGGCTCACTTAATATGTTCTATGTTTCTTTTATAAATGTTTACAATTAATCAAGGAACACTGTAATGTTATGAGCACAAATTGTAAGCTAAATATTATCTAAATAATAATCTTACAATATATCACATAAAATAATCTTGTAACATTCCTGAGTGTAATATGTCACTGGTGGCAATGTTAAATCAGTAAAGAGTTGTAATGTTAAAAGACCGATTATATAAATATTTACTTATCATCATACTACATCTAATAAAACTCATATTATATACTCATATTGATATTTTTCCCATAAATCAATCGAAGACACATTTTTACTTCAAATGTGTCATATAAAGTGTTTTCCTTTTGTCTTAAAGCCTTTTTTGTTTCCGGCTGAGTAAATATTTGACAAACATAAGGAAAAACTGATTTTGATATATTGAAGGTAGTGAAAGCATTGTCTATGTTTTAGTTATAATGATTTGCTGAACAATTAACATATTGTGTTTTAAAAAAAAATTACTTGTCTGATTCTCAAAACGTTGTGTTAACATGTACTGAAAAGATAAACTGACGACCTTTTCAAGATTGCAGGTTCAATCTAAATACACATGACTTGTAACTTCTTTATGCTGATGCTTATTTGCTAAGAATGATGATCAATGTTATGTAAAGTTTGCAATAACCTCACTGGACTCTACTTAACATTAGCAACCAATTTCATCGAATGTACGTCACAAAGAATTAATAAGTAACTCATTTAAAAACACCAGCACAGCTAATTTACAGTGGCAACAACGCCCTCTGCCGGCAATCAAGCAATACAATACAATACGGGACCTCCGCAAACAGTCCGTGGGTAAATAAGGCCAGCACAATACTCGAATAAGTCTCGTCTGGATATTTTTTCGCGCATTTTTCCACCCTGTTCGTTGAAAGCGACGGTCTCTGGGAAGCAGGGATGAAAAATGGTGACAAATGCAAAATTTTCTAGATTGAATACCAAGATGACTAAATCGTCACGGTAACCATTAAAATTTATTGTGTCTCATAAGCTTTAATCAAGAGATTAAACTGTAAACCTGCATTTTACATACCTAGTAATAATCCATTCATTTCAATTTCTAGTAATAATTGTGCCTAGGGCATATTTGCTTATGGCAGTTAACATTTTCTTAAATATAAATGACGACCGTTCGGTGCAGTGGTCTACATGTCGGACTTCTAAAACCATGGGTCGCGGGTTCGATCCCCGCACAGTACAAGCATATGTGTGCATGAACATGTGTGTTTGTACTGGTCTGGGTGTTTTCTATGTATATTATGTATTTATTTACAAAAAAAAGTATTTAAGTATGTTTATCCGTTGTCTAGTACCCATAGCACAAACCTCGTAGCTTAATTTGGTTGGTGTGATCGTTGTGAAATATTTAAATATTTATTTATATTTATTTATTTAAAAATGGCGAAAAATCGGTAACTTAGTTTTTTATTTATTACACAAATACATATTTTTTTGTTGATAGAAGGCGCTAAACTGATTCACCAGTTCCCTTTGTAAAAAAATCAAACCTAAAGAACTCTAAATCTCTTTCTCACTCAAAACGAATAAACACTTAATGGACGCCCAACGCCCTCATTGGACTTGCATTTCACCAAATTCACTGAAAATCCTCGGTCAGAAAACGTACTAAACTAATACAAACGTTGAACGTAATTATTTCTAGGCAAATTCAATTTTCTGAACTAACCGCCCCTTGAACGTACTAACATGATGTGACATAAGTGTCTCGTTGTGAACGGTGCTTCCTGAATTTCAGCACTGAATTTGACAAACAAACATTCTCTCTAATTTGGGTAGTGTTAGGTCCAATTTTGTGTGACGGCTGTTATTAAATTAAACTTGCAGTGGTGCTTGGGTATGCTTATGAAATTTGTCTTGTTTAGAATAGTGAGATGAAAAAGCGTTTTATCAATTAATCGTAAATTTAATAAAAAGTAGCATTTTTAGTAGGAAAAGTATGGTTTTTATTCTTATATTCATTGATGTTTGTTACTCTTTTACGCCAAAATTATTGGACGATTTTTGTAACATAAATACTATATAACCTGGAACAACACATAGGTTACTTTTTAATCCGTAAAACTTCTTTCTTCCTGCGTATCCCACAGGATACGTAGAAAAAGGGTATTATGCGGATGAAACCACAGGGAACAGCTAGTATAAAAAAATATATTTTTCGGAATTTAAAACCTCACTTACTAGATTTTACGTATCAGCCTAACAAACACAACACGATATATTGACAGCCTCCACTGAAAAGCCGGAATGAGTGCTTTGATTCCAAATGAGAGTGGCGAAAATCGTAACAAAAATTCAAAAGGCTTTTTTTGTGTTTTTTTTTTACTTATACCGTTTTCGCGCTCGGCCACGTTTTATGAGATTAATATGCAACCCTGTATGTAATGGGGTGTTTTAGTTTTATTGCGATTACTTTTGGAATGGAAACGGTTTGCCTTAAGGATATTTGATAAAACAAAATGTATTCACAGAGTAAACGGTTTTTTTTTAAATATACAACAACATCACTTACATTGATCTGACTCCGTCGTAAGTAGCTTAAGCACTAGTGTTACAGATATCACAGTCAACAGTGGTATTACAAATAAACTTAAATAAATACATATAACACCCAGACCAGTACAAACAGACATGTTCATGCACACAAATTTTTGTACAGCGCGGGGATCGAACCCGCGACCTCTTGGTTAACAGTCAACTTCTTGACCATTACACCAAAGTGGTCGTCATTTTTTTGAAACAATTAAGCTATTATGGGGCTGCCGCGTCACTGCAGTGCATCAGGCATGTTTGAAGTTGATCACGCAGAAGGTGTCTATGTCATCAAGCGCAAGAGAGCTGCTTTGTTGCTTAGCAGAGTCAGCGGGAGCTCCATCAGCATTCTGCGCGTTGTGGCTGGGCGAGCAGATTGCCCTATATGCCTATCATGCAACATTGTGTGGGGTTGCATGTTACACAGACGAAACTTATCCGCGTTTTTGTAGAATACAATTTTTACATAATATACTAGTGGCACCCCGCGACTTCGTCCGCGTGGAATCCCTTTGTTTTCACAATAGCGTTCCAATGGGATAAAAAGTACCCTATGTCCGTTTCCCAGTTCTAAGCTATCTCTCAACCAATTTTCAGCCAAATCGGTTCATCCGTATTTGAGTTATAAATAGTAATAAATAAATAATAATAAATATTTCTCAACAAGCACACCAATTCTCTAGTCCCAAAGTAAGCTACGAGGCTTGTGTTATGGGTACTAGATAACGGATATACATACTTAAATACTTTTTTTTTGTAAATAAATACATATTATAAATAGAAAACACCCAGACCAGTACAAACACACATGTTCATGCACACTTATGCTTGTACTGTGCGGGATTCGAACCCGCGACCCTTGGTTTAGAAGTCCGACATGTACAAATAGTGTAACTAACACCACTTTCTTTTTATTTCTATTTATTTATTTGTTTCAGGCAACAGAGTTACAATTTAATACAGGCCCATAGAATATATACCTTATAAACTAACATATATATATAAAAATATAACAGTTAAGCTGTTGGTCCCAGTTAATATCGACAGTTAATGTCGATAGGTCTGGTCAGACCCTTTGGCAGGTTTAATAATATCTGACAGTAATATTACCTTACAAACAACCCATCGACCAATCCGCACTGAGTCCGCGTGGAGGAATATGGCTCGTACCACGTGAGGCCTGTGCCCAGCAGTGGGACGTATGTAGGCTGTTGAGAAGCTTTAAACATCTGAAACACGAAATTCGGTCTCAATTGGTTACTGTCACGTTTGTTCAGAGAGCCAGAGAATCATATCAAAATCAATATATACCAGAAGTTAAGAATACCAGAATACCGACAAGAGCGCAGCTCTTAAGTTAAAGAAGAAGAATAGATTACCACAAAGATCTTACTCCAGTTCTCCCCTAATTTTTTTATCGCGACGATAAACCCGTAAAGTTCATTAAATTCCATAAACTGTCAGGCGTTCCGCAAAATTAATTTCTATCAAAAAAAAGGTATATTTTCGAATGAATAACGCATTATTCAAGCTTTAGGGGGCCAGTCGAAGAATTAAAACGATCGTAAATTCAATATTAGTCTTACAACAGTCAGATTATTCGAATAATTAATTTTCCGTAAAATTTTTAGGTTAAAATTGTTTTAATCACAGTATGAAATGATACAGTAACATCAGTCAACCGTGTGTTGTCAGTACAATATTTATTTTGGAGTCAGGCCAGAACATCAGGCTACCCATTTTTGTTGCAAAATCCCCCATATTACAAGCGCATAAGATACCGCAGTATTTACCGTGACGTGCTGGCCACCAAACTACAAAAAAAAAACTTTTAAAATCAAATTGTGCATTGCCACTAAAAGCAACTTTACGTTATACGAAATTTCAGCCTATTAGGACATTGAGTATTGGGTAAAATTTAGCTTGCAAGAGACAAACAGACACGATACATGTGAAACTAAATTAAATCTTGTAAAAAGTAGAGTTTTATAGCGTGTTAGTATCATGTCTGACACGGTCATGGTATGATACATTTATTAGGCTGAAACCTTGAGTACCTTAGCATGGTGCATGTACTGGCTAATGCTAAAATATTATTATTTCGAATATCATTAATAACCATAGATTTTTATTAATCTTTATTATTTTAATTTCTTATTAATTAATTATTTGTTTCTGGTAAATTTTATCTAATTTTTTATTAATTGTATGTGGTCCTTAGAAAACTGAAGAAATAAATAAATAAATTATTATTATTAAGTGCGCTGGTTAGGCCTGTGATCCTACTGTACCCAAATTCATTGTATTCAAATGATATTGCGCGCCGGAGATTTTTTTCCAACGTTTTTGCGAACCAATCAGAATAAGTGGAGGTTTTCATTGTATATTTTGCGGAATTTCCGGAAGCTTTTTGAGTCGAATATATTTTTCACTTTAAAAGCCATTGTTGACCTCGGTACAATAAAAAACAGAATGTTTGTCAAAGAGATGTTTTCGTAGAAATATTAATTGTACACACTTTTATTCTCATTAAAAACTGAGATAAAAATATAAGTTAACAATTTGGACTCGGTTTACAATCAACGTTTTTATTCAAATAAAAAAAAGTTTTTTTTTTTTGAAATATGACATATAAATATTCTCTTTTTGTTCCCAGCACCCCCCAACGCGGTGGAGATCACGAACCACCCTCACAACTCCAAGCTGGAGGTGAAGGAGGGCGAGGACGTGTCACTCGAGTGCCTGGTGAAGAACTCGAAGCCGGCTGCCAAGATCGTATGGTACAGGGGCAACGTGGAGCTGAAGGGTGATAAAGGTAATTTAATTCTGTTTTGATAACTTTGGAAAATGTGTTTACCAGTTGGAAAATTTGATTAAGTCATAATTTATTCCATTAATAACAAAATACTTTGTTATAGTTGATGGAATCACGCGTCAATTTTCGGAAATACAAGACTAAAGCTGAAAAAGAGAACTTTTGCTTTAAATTTCCACCTCAAATCACCTGGATTCACAACACTGACACCAACAAAACACTCTTGAAACTTGAGTGTTTTTCACACTCAACACTCAAGAATGTTTTGTTGGTGTCAGTGATTCCAGGTGCATCTTCTGTGCCACATTGTGAGTTGTAGGTGTTGTAAGTCCTGCGACTTCCAGCTGTAGCTTTTTCAGATGATTACAGTTGGGTGTATTTTGGTTCCTGCGCTGGCACCGTTTAGTGTAAATTTAAAGCAAAATAATCCTCTTTTTCAGCTTTATAATACTTTGTGTCGAAAATTAAAAGTGAGTTAAATAAAATTAAAAAATAACAATGAAAGGATTTACATTAATGCAATACTATAACAAACATCCAAATTAAAATTGACTAAGGCCTTGTACTACGTGAGTGACGCAACGGGTCTAATGCGACGCGACAAATTTTAATACTTCAAACGCCTTGTGTCCATGTCAATCGCATCTCGTCCCTTTGTCGCTTTTTGTCGCATTGCGTTGCATACGTAGGACAACGGGTAACGCTCAAGCCACTCTGCGACATAATATCGATGATTGTCAGCGTCTGACGCGTTGCGATTGGTTGACGCTGTCAGAAGGGAATTGCGGCGACAGAAAGTCGCAGTTGTGACATGAGCTTAAATCATGAATCAGGTTGACAGGATACAGATAACTATAACAGATGGACCTGTTTTTTTTTGGGAAGACCAGTTTACCAGTGAACGACTTGCAGCTGATAATGATGAAGTAAAGACACTCAAACCTAGGCCAATTAGTTTTTTGGCCTTGTGTAGCCTCTCTACTACACAGATGGTGTGTAGTAAAGAGCACACAAAAGCCTATGTTTTAAATGCGTAAAAAAATAGTTTAACAAACTAAAAAAAACACGCTTTTATTACTAACTAAAAAAGTGAAAATAATTTCTGAGTACAAAGAATTTATATTACAGAAGAGTAAAAAGCGTGGGGTGCTTGGTGAAGTATATATTAAAATCATTTAATATATATTTAATTTATTCGATTCCCGCACAGTACAAGCATAAGTGTGGATGAATATGTGTGTTTGTACTGGTCTGGGTGTTTTCTATGTATAATATGTATTTATTTAAAAAAAAGAAAAGTATTTAAGTATGTATATCCGTTATCTAGTACCCATAACACAAGCCTCGTAGCTTACTTTGGGACCAGAGAATTGGTGTAATTGTTGAGAAATATTTATATTTATTTATTGGCAACAACAAAAAGAAAAACTACGAAAATGACATAAGTGCACCCCACGCTTTTTACTCTACTGTGATATAAATTATTTGTACTCAGAAATTATTTCCTCTATTTGAGTTAGAAATAAAGGCGTGATTTTTCATTTTTTTTAAACTATTATTTATTTAGCATGAATATTTAACTGTGTTCAACTGCTTTGTAAAAAACAACATGGTTCAATACTTTTTATATCTAATTTCATAAGTTCGCGTTGAAAGTTTAGTGAAACAGTCATTTATTGACTTATGTTTTTGGTTTTCTTGGATTTAGTAATACTGGTAGGACATATACAAATATTGGCGATATAAACTGAACTTCATGAATAGGTGGTATCACAATAACTAAATTGTGGCTGCCCGCTATACTAAAATAGACATATAAATCTCCACCACCTATAAAACATTTCCGAAACAAACAAAAAATAGCGTTGGGGTCGTTATCGATCCCATTGGCTATCGACTTTTAACGATAACAGTGGGCAATGAATCGAGTACCGATGATTAATATTCAACTGTCAGATTCATCCTGTTTTAATATCCAACTATTTCTAGGAAACCGTACTTTTTCCGTTTCGTTAAGCAGTGTAAATGAAAAATTCAATTTTAATGCTAGCCGTTTAATTTGTATGGGTATCGGAAAATTGTTTGTTGATGCGTCGAGAATGCTTATGAATGCAATTTACGTTTAAAAATATAAATTTTCTGGTAAACTTAAATAATTTTTTTTCGTTATGTGATAACAAGGATGTTTATTTATTTAATTGTAGCTAACAATAATTTTGGTAGCAGGTTTTATCACGCGTTTGGATATTTAGATGTTAGTCCGTCAATACGCTGAAGCTGCTGAACGGATTTTGATGAAATTTGATATACAGACAGGGTATGAGCTGACTTAGGTGACAGGATACTTTTATCCCGATTAAATGCTCCCTTGGATTAAACACGTTTGGCGGACGAAGTCGCAGCCGGGGCTGCTAGAAACATATAAAATAAAATAAAGAACTTCCACTGATTATCAAATATTTAATTTATAATCAAACTGTAATCACGTTTACCCTAAGTCCTAAGTAAACTAATACTAAAAAAAATTGGCTAATGAACAATCTGTTACAGAAATGTCTGCCCAAATGTAACGCACTTCTGCCAAGTCCCAAAAGTTGACAGACTCTATCCAGCTGAATTCGAGAGTACTTAAAAATACTGCCACTCGAAAATTTATATTATTAGACGTACTGGCATCCAATCATCGTGTACTTCTGCACTAATTGGGCTCATAGGTTGTCTGCAGTCATTAATTAAGCAAGTTTTCGATTTCAATCAACAAACAATTGCAGTCGCTGTTCGGTTTATAGTGAGGGGAAAATTGTCGATGGTTGGAGACGATAAATTATTTTGACGATTAAGAAAATATATTAATCTGAAGAGAAGATTTTTTATTAAGATATGAATTCTTGCACTTCATTAAATACTCTTTTTTTGATCTGCAAGTTTAGTGTGGCCAGCACGTCACGGTAAACACTGCGGTATTTTATGCGCTTGTGATACGGGCGATTTTGCAACAAACATTTCAAGCCTGATTTGCTGGCCACTGCACATAATACAAATGATGGTTAACGATATTTTTTAACTATGCTGCATGATATGATACTGATGAATAATAATAACTAATATTTTATTTCAAGAATTCAACTTTAAGAAACATACACAGATACTAAGAGGTACACAGACACAAAACATAAAAAAAACATTGTCAAAGTCAAAATCATTGTTTCATAATAAATGTAATAAAATTAATAAATAAATAAAACAATAAAAGTTGTACAAAAGTTAAAAGAATGGTAGAATACATATCACAATTAAATACAAAAAGACATTAATACATGTTAAATGACCAAAATTCATTTACAACATCTAATAGGTTCTTATTAAATTGACAAAATACCAGACAGTAATTTGTTAATGTATTACGAATAACTAAAGCACAATAACTTTTTACACATACAAAAAAAATCCACCCAATATCAAGCAGAAGCGAAAGATCAAGTTTTAATAGAAAACGCCGGCGATATTACGCGGTATAACGTAGATTCGCGGCATAAAATATTAGCTGTCGATTTTCGTTAGTTGCACCACTAGCAATGCCATAAAACCGGATGACTGGAATCGACGCGGTCGTGTTGGTTTGACATGTCATGCAAACGTGTTAGGCCTGGTTTGCACTAAAGCGAAGAAGAGGGGAGACTAGAGGAGACTAGAGGAGATGTGTTTTGAATAACCAATCAGATTTAGTTACTTCCACATCTAGAGGAGATGCTTAGAAATCAATCAAGCGGAAAGAAGAGGGGATGTTTCACTTTTATACATATTATTATACAGAGTAACTCGACGTATTCCTTAAAAACAGACAAAGAAGAGATGATCAGCAACAAAAAAGGTTCCGTCGACTAGGGTTTCGAAGCAATTGATTTTTTAGATATCGTGCTTTTAAGATTGCGAAATTTCTTGTTAAAGGGGCTTAAAGTGCATTTTGTAATTTTTGACCCCTACCCTACTCTTCGTTGATGAGACCTTTTTTGTAGGAAATCTTTACTATATCCCTTATTAACTTTTACTATTACTCTTTTGAAGGAACACGTCGAGTTACCAGTAACCCTGTATAATCTTGTACCGCGCGCGCGCAAGAAGCGGGGCCGAGCGATGTCAGATGTGTGTGTAAAAAACTCAAATCTCCTCTCAGCTACTCATCTCCTCTCCGCTTTTGTAGAAAAAAATGCCCGCTTAGCAACACATCTTCTCCTGTCTCTTCTCCACACCACTTTAATAGAAACAGGGCCTAAAACCAGATGACTGGATTCGGCCGAGTCGTGTTCATTTGATATGACACGTAAACGTGTAAGTTTGTATTGCAATTTTGATCCGGCAATGTGTGGGATCGGGATAATTGGTCTGTTCATCCTGACATTAAACCGGCATGTTATGTTAAAGATAGCATATTTTTTGCTGGTTAGTCAACGATTTAATGACTATATTGATGACTCACTAATTGCTATCCCCCTTTTTTGTTTGTACTATCATAACATAACGATACACTTATGCTAAGATAAGAATAATGAATACAGTTTAAAATACATTTCTACTAAATTTATAACACATACAACGCAATTAATTTAATAATTAAAGTCCTGTTATGTGTACATCTAATCTCATAATAATAAATAAATTAATTAATATTTCACAACAATTAAGCTACGAGGCTTGTGTTGTGGATACTAGACAATGGATAAACATACTCAAATACTTTTTTTAAATACATATTATATACTAATATTATATTATATTAGTACAAACACACATGTTTATGCACACTTATGCTGGTAATGTGCGGTGATCGAACCCGCGACCCTTGGTTTCGAAGTTCGACCTGTGGACCACTGCACCAAGCGGTCGTCAAGTAATCTTATCATATAATCTCTTAACCGTTGTCTTACCGTTACTTACTTATCTCTTCTTCATTCATTCAAGTCTTTGAAGTCCACACCGCAAACTTAAATTAAAAAAATACATCCCAAAATCTACGTAATCACATCCAGCAGTTCTATACAACATTTCCGCGGTTTCGCCCGACTCCAATAACTCGCTGTGACATTGACATGGACCCTCGATATTCACAGATCCATCCCCCCCTCCCCCTTCGGCTTTGTGGGGGTGTCTTCGTCGGAAATTATTTTATTGAATTTTTAATTCCTCTCTCCCCATCTCGTGATTCTGACGAATTGAGTTCTGACGTATTGAAAGTTGATTGAATTGATTATTATGTCGTCTATGTACGAGACATTCGAGTTTCCATTAAAACTTATTTCTTTTGTTGCAAATCTCATCTTAGGGACTATTTAGAGCCGTATGACGTTCGTCTACATAATTTTTCAGACCTTAAAATCATGGCATTATTACTTACTCGTTTTTACGAAATACACTATTATTTGTCCTCGTCACCACATTACACATTCATTCATGTAATCATTTTTAACTTTGCTTTAAAAAAACTGGTAAGTACCCTGAGTACCCATAATGGTATTCCTAATTTTGCTTCCCTCTTTTCCATATTAACATTTCTCTCTTATAATAACATTGCATGATAATAAAACAATATCAATCATGTAGCTATAGAAATATCATCGTAACGAATTCACAACAATTTTCCACTTCTTGTTTATTTTATATCAAGGGCCCTTGTACATGCTCCGTTGTTTTCAGAATGGCCCTTATCGCGCTAGGGATTCGAAATCGCGGAAATTTTTATTGTACAAATCTGATAGTTATTATATCGGATAAAGAAAACTGATTTACTTACAAATAAAATAACCGTATGGACTGAGATCTAATTGAATAATAACGAAATCTGCAAGTTAAAACAGAAAAATATAAATTTAAATCCTTATTTTCGGTTATTTGTAAGTGGTAAATTAGACTTTTATATTAACTTACGTTTATCATTCATCAAGCTGTTATTATTGGAAAAAATAATAATGAACACGACTCCTTAGCCTCTGGAGTTTTAGGAACCATCATTGTGTAAACAAAATGGCTCAAACTGTTTTTATTTTGAATGGATTAACGACAACTCAATAGAAGTTGCTTTCCCTGTATTTGAGCAAATGATGTTTCGGTGAGCAAATGATGACGTTATAAGTAATTCTGAATTTCAGACAAGTTTATCGGGAATTCCGAACCAATTAGTGATTTTATTTCTGAAAACATTTTTACCGTGTTTCGACCTTCTGATTAATTGGAGAATCGTATATCATTCTCATTCAATGAATTTATTTTTACACGTTATTGGAATGATTTCAATTGAACGAAAGTTAATCTCATTTCTTGATAAAATATTCTAAAGATATTTTCTTTTAAGAACATGAAATGTGTAGAGAATTTATTTTCTAGCAAAGGTACAATATTATGTCTGATATGTGCAAAGACCCATATCTTGAAATTGAAATTCCACTTCTATCATAATAACGGTCCATGTCGTTAAGTACATTTTAATTCATTCTCATTTTCTCCATAATGGTAATAGTTATTTCCCTGAAATTGCTATCAATTTTGTCTAATGCACCAACTAGCCACTTATGGCTACCTATTAAGTTTTTCCTGGTTTTATGGTAAACCTGCTTCCAGGTGCTATGTTAGTGGTACCTTGTTACAGTTTAGGATATTTTGTGTAAAGAAGTGTATGGCAATAAATTATCAACTTTCTTGAGAATAAAACTGATATTTTTTTTAAGAACTTTATCAATTTCATAAAGTCAATTGGAAATGAATTGTCCTTTTTTATGAAGTCAGTTGAAAAATAATTTGTTATTTCTTTCTCGTGACTCATTTCAAAAAGCGGAATAGGTACTTGCGCATCGTTAAGCAATCAATGAGAGAAAATGATATAATTACAAATGAAAATCGATATGAAATATCCATGTTTTGTTATCAAAGGAACAAATTAGCGAGCGACATCAAATAAACATCTAAAGGGAACCAAACACGCAGAAAATTCCGCCATAGTGGGCAAATAATTTGTAATATGTTTTAATACCTTTTGTGAGGCTGTTTCGATATAAAATATCCCTGAACAGAAATAACCATGGCATTCATACAGATAAAGAAATCATCAAAGGACCTCTGTGAATACCCGTTACGTATTTCTTGAGTCCAATTTATAAACTGTGACATTATTTCGATGTCTCAACAGGTAGCTTTGATAACTTCGTATTTCATTTAATAAATCAATGTGAACACAATATCTTTTAGATTTCACTTTGATTTGAAAGCATATACACTTGTAGCATACTGTCGCTACGACTTGCAAATGTCAGCGATTTAGCTGGTCATTTATTAATATATTTAAAACTTTATTGCACAAGAAATGCACAAAAGGTGGATGCTTCAATCATTTTCTGCTTGTCAACCTCAAGGTCATGCAGAAAGATGGAAATGTCATTGGTTGACACACTGTCAATTGCGAGTCGTGAGTGACACAAAGACGTATAAAGTGCTATGAAGGTTAAATCGCTTTCTTTTATACCTTGGAAAGGGTAGGAAGACATTTTAAAAACGGTTCCCGGTATCTAGTCCCGTCGTTTGTTTATTGGGCTACTGAGTTTTTGTTATACAACAAGAAATAAAAGAGGATTGTACGTTTAAATATCTCATACAGATTAGGGTGCGTGGGTTGGCTGGTTGTAATTTCGTACAGGAAAATGGAACCATTGGGGGTTTCGGATTTGGTTTGCAATCGACTTGACCTTCATGTTGGGATAGATAATTGCCAACATATGCATTGTCTGTCTCATTTATATAATAAATATAACCTTTTTGGGACCTATTCGGATATCAAATGTAAGCAGAGCATTATTTGCACTTGTTATTCAACCATTCATGATAGAAAATCTCAGAAACAGTTTTGGCTCGACCTGGGAACTTTGAGAGTGATGGAACAGTGAGTGCACCTGTGTATAGCGCTCACACTTGTGCTCTATAATATCTCCTGCTTAGTTGGCTGATCTCTGTTGAGATTGGCCGCCGTGGTCGAAATCGGCCAAGAAGGCTATTATTATTCATTCAACCATGAACATCAATATCATTCTTACCCTAACTCCAAAAAAAAACTTGACCGGTCAAAAAATCATGCTATACAGAGTGTACGGACGATTAATTATCCACCACCCGACTACACTTTAATTGCATCAAACTTGTCTGCCCCTGACATGTAAAAGGGTGATAAGTCCGCATTTCGGACGGAACCCTCGGATGAGTTTAAACCGATTAAAGGGGCCCGCTAATTGGTTGTTCCGTTATACGGGGTGATTGGATTTGTTGAAATCGTTTTTTGAGTTTTACTTTTAATTGACGGAGCGAGATTTCAGTCAGGATCGTTCGAAAGCGATTCTGAGTGGTTCGGCAAATCAATATTGTCTATGGAAAGCAGAGTTTGCGAACCTATTTGCATTTTAGTTTTTTTTTTTGATTGACTTGTTTGTGACTAGTAAAGCTGGTTTCTGACTAAAAGGTTTTGAAATCAGTTTGCTGATTTGGTATCTGAGTTCGACACTTTTCGGTGTGTTTACAAATACCTATCTTCTACGCTCTACTTAGGCTTACGCTCTTGAGCCACGCATGTTTAGTTCTGACACAAAATATATTTTATTGTAACCTGGAAAAAAAAATAATCAATTAAAACATTTTTTTTAAATCGACTCACAAGGAGCACATTCACACGACCCAACATATCAATTTACCCTACCAGCATTAGCAATGGACTTCTTGTAACTTTATTTTTACTTTATACTTTTTTTTACCAACAACATCCCATACATTAATCTGACTCCGTAGCAAGTAGCTAAAGCACTTGCGTTACAGATATCAGAATCAACAGTGGTATTACTAATAAACTTAAAAAAATACATATTACACCCAGACCAGTACAAACAAACATGTTCATGCACACAAATGTTTGTACAGTGCGGGGATCGAACCCTCTCTATAAATATGTATTTATTTAAAAAAAAAGTATTTACAAAAAAGTATTTAAATATTTTTATCCGTTATCTAGTACCCATAACACAAGCCTTGTAGCTTAATTTGGGACTAGAAAATTGGTGTGATTGTTGTGAAATATTTATTATTATTATTATTATAATGCAATAATCTGTTTTAATACAATGTGAAACAACTAAATCGGTGAGTGCACTGCACCAGTCATTTACAAATTCCACGTTAGACTATTAGTTAATTTGCTTTGTGTTGCATTTATATGATTATGGGCCGAATTTGAATATATTAAACGTTAATTGTGTGCAAAATGTTGTGGAATTTGTGTAGTAGGTAAATCAACGCAAACTAATCAGGAAAAGACAATAGAAAATCTGATTTTGGTAATTAATGTTTAACATAATTATTAGAAAAAAAGTCAAAACTTTTGACGTGACAACGTCTTAAATTAGGTTGCGGCTCGGAGTCACATATGAAAAAGTGTAACGCCCGGTAACGTAACGATGAGTCACCGAACGAGAGAGAGGCCTGCCGGACCGGCGAATGTCTTGCGTCTCTCTCCCACTCAAACATGATCGGTGTCACGTAAATTCTTCGCCCGTAAAACCGACTTTACAGGCAACCATTTTTTTTAACAGAATACTTAACCCCTAACGCCGCGTGAGTCACATTCTGACAGCAGGTTGACGTTGTCATTTGCAATTAAATAAATAAAATTAATGCATTTTTTAATTAATAATAATAATAATAATAAATTGTTTCAACGAACACACCAATTACCTAGCCCCAAACTAAGCGTTAGCTTGTGCTGTGGTGGCTAGGATAACGGATAGACATACTTAAATACATGTATAAACACCCATGACTCAGAAAAAATGCTCGTGCTCATCACACAAACATTTGCGCGTAGCAGGATTCGAACCCGCGACAGCCGGTTTCGTAGTCTGGACCTCAGACCACTAGACCAAAGCTTTTGTCAAATTGATTGATTTTGTTGTGTGTGGATCGTGTTGGCAGTATGATCTTTAGCCTTTGCCAATTCATTTACGTCAGAGAGACAATTTTTAAAGACATAATAATTACAAATTAACTTAGTATGATGACTTCATATGTCTTGAAAGAAAGTGTCTAAGCAAATCGCATTTTTGCAAGTTTTCCAACCAACTACCACGCCGTCATCTAGCTCAGTATAAGAATTTGCCTAACCCGGGTAAGATGTAAAATACCCGAAATTATAAAGTTTAAGCCACACGCGGCTATGCCGCATAAAGGTGGGGCCACATTTGCATAGTTTGACTATGAAACTCTGCGAGCAAATCGCGTAAGGGTATGTTTTAGTGCGCAGATGTGAACGCATATGTACTTCCTTGTTGGTTTTATAGCATAGAATAACATTAAGGCACAAAATGTATATTATATTTAATGAAATTGGTTACGAATAAGTATTTCTTATGATTAATCAAAAAATAAATAAAATAATTAAGATTATAAGACTTTCATTTGTACTAGTTTTTTTTGTTGTATTAATAAGAAAAAGGATAAATAAATAAATAAATATTTCACAACAATCACACCAATTCTCTAGTCCCAAATTAAGCTACGAGGCTTGTGTTATGGGTACTAGACAACGGATAAACATACTGATGCTGCTGTTTATGCGACCAGTCTAAAAGGGTATTGATTATAGTATATATTTATAGGGTTATTTCTGGATCACCAATAAACTTTAAAGAGGAAATTGCTGTAATCATTAAACTTTTTATATATTTTTTTTAAAAAGTTATACCTTTTTTTTTTAATTATATCCGATAACGCATGAAAAAAATATATATATTTGATTGAAATCAGCGGATTTAACAAATTTAAACGAACCTTCCCAAGATGTGTTTAAAAATGCGAATTTTAATCTTTGCTTCCTCATGCGCATTGCACAAAAAAAATTTTAGCTCTAATAATGTACTTTTTTAAAGCTTTAAAACACTCTTTTAAGTAAATTTTAAAGTAAATCATAAAATAAAAAAAACTGTTAAGAGTAGTATCTTTGTAAAAGTATACTCTTTATAATCAGAGTATATTTTAACAAAGATAATATTCTTAACAGTATTTTTTTATATTTTATTTTGTAATTTTGGTATATCCTAGCTGTCAACGTGCACACACCTTTACTCAGTATAAAGGTAAGTGCATATTTGCATAGTTTGAGCACGGAACTACGGCGGCGTATTCTCTAAGGCTATATAATATAACGCGCTGTAAGACAAAGGCAGTTTTACTGCAATAAACTTTAAATGGTATGATGTGTGAAGTTATATGTGTATTATTTTAACTGGTGTACCTTAGGCCCGAATCAAAATTTAGATATATGGTTAGCTTACTTATGACTTTTTTTCAATTGTCAGTACAAGAAATATCATACAGATTACATAAAATACTAAATAATTAAAATTAACTATACAAAAAAAATTTACATATAACACAAAAAAAGCAGAATCAAAATGGTTCAACTTGCAGACCCACACCAATGTCAACGGTGCCAAGAACACTAGCAGTGTTTCCTCGCTGAATGGCCAAGCTTATTCTTTGGCCAAGGTAGCTGCCAGCCCTTGAGTCACCGGTGACACTGCGGAGTCGCAAAGAATAATAATAATAAATAATAATAATAATAATAAATAATAATAATAATAATAAATCATTTATTCCTCGCCATTTCATTACAAAACAATAATGAGACGGTGAAAACAAAAATTAAGAATACATGCAATAAAAATTAAAATTGTACATTAAATTTAAATCAGATGATATAATTTTATATCTTCTACATATAAGATTTTAAATCAGCCATATTTGTATTGAATCGGTTTGTTAGCGCTAGTGAAATTTAAATTATTCGTATTGAAATTTTTTATCATCTTTATAATTTATACATAGCAACCGGAAGTCGTTCACTGTTGAATAAGGCCTCCCCAACGATATTTAAATTCGTTGGGCCTCCCCCACTAGATCTCCAAATTGACTGGTTAAAAGGTCTTAAGTGCATCTTGTCAGTGGACTCCAAACGCATTTCCAACCATTAAAATAGTCCCCAATTTCTTAAAACCTTTTTTATCTTCAATATTTGTATATATCTCCAGTATTATATAGTCTAGATTCATTTTCGCTTTATATCTTCCGCTCCTTGTACCTTGTTATACACATCTACGAGTATATATACATAAAAGGAAGTGGTGTTAGTTACACTATTTATAACTCAAGATGTAATGAACTGATTTGGCTGAAAATTGGTGGAGAGGTAGCTTAGAACCAGGAAACGGACATAACCTACTTTTTATCACGTTCGACCGCGATTTCGAAAACAATGGGATTCCACGCGAACGAAGTCTCGGGGGGCCACTAGCTTCATATAAAGAACCAGGGTGACTTAATAATTAATGTACGAAATCCTAATATATGTGATTTCATTGTTGCAGTATCAAAGGAGGAAATCAAAGAAATAGAAAGCCCCAACGGAAACCACAAGTCCACCAGATACACAACTATTTCCAGGTGAGTCAAAATTTATGATATATTTTTGTAAATGTCTGTAAGGGCTGTATAAATAAACAAACTTTAATATAAGTCATGTTATGCTATCAGATAATTTATCCAGTTTTAACACGCTTTTATTAGCTCGGGCTGTATGTACGTGTGTATGTAACGGAATCTTTGAACTCAATTTTCACCAACTTCCAGAAATTTGATAAATTTGAAACTTCGCACACGTATTAAGTAACGATGGCAGTTAATTAATTTGATAAGAGTTATCCATTACCCTTATTAACTAAAAGAAACAATACTTTAAAAAACTTGAAAAAACACTCTTTTATTGCTAACTAAATAATACTGAGTACAAAGAATTAATAATACAGTAAGGTGAAATGCATTGGGTGCTTGGTATAGTATTTATTTAAATCATTCTATTATTGGCAACTATCAAAAGAGAACTATGAAAAGGACATAAAGTGCTCCCCACGCTTTTTACTCTACTGTAATTTAAATTGTTTGTACTCAGAATTACTTTCTCTTTTTTAGTTAGCAATAAAAGCGTGTTGTTTTTAATTTTTAAACTATTATTTATTAGGAGAAAACTTACACTGACGGATTAAATTTATTGTTACCTTTTAAAGAAGATCAAAAGCCTTTAAGAACATAGATATTTTAGCAGCTGACAAATCTCACTTAATTTAATTTAGTAAAAACTCAACCATCTCAGCTTAGGTTTTTGTAATTTCATGTTAAAGAGCTTTGCAAACCAAAATGTTTCCAGTTATCATTATCAAAATGGAATAAATAAAAGCATTCCTGGAATATCTGACCATCGTCTTCACTCACTTTGACGTTTATACGAAAATAGGATATTCAATTTCCACTTCTTGGTATATCTAAAATAATTTCTGTTACTTACCCTGTACAAGGACATAAACGTTTTCTTTGAAATAACCGTTGAATTAATAATTTGATCAAAACCAACATTTACAGGAAATATGGAGTTACCTCCATTCAAAGAGTAGATATTTCCTGTCTATTTTAAAAGCAGAAGTAGTTCTGCTAATTCTTTTTTTCTATTACTTGATGACACGGCTATATGGACAGGCAACCTGAAGAAGGCAGCTGGTAGTGACTGGACGCAAAGGGCGGGAGTTCGTGCGCTGTGGCGCTCCTTGGGGGAGGCCTATAATAAATAAATAAAAATCTTTATTTACGTAATGAAATACAACCATAAAAAACAAGAAGATGTAGTCTCCTATCGGGCAATCATTACAGAATGCCTGTATTAGGAGGCCACGCTCTTCCATAACGGTAGAAATTACGTAACTAATCTTAATGTAGGTACTATTTAGGTTTAAAACGACTTACTCTATTAAAAACAAATTATATAAAAAGTTGACATGAATGTGTGTGTGTGTGTGTGTGTGTGTGTGTGTGTGTGTATGCGAGTGTGTAGTGTGTGTGTAAGTGAGTGCTGCCTTTTTTATGTCCTATGTCCAGCAGTGGATTGTTACAGGCTGATATGATGATACCTTGATGTACGAGGATGGTTTTTACGAAAATAAATTACGGCAGGACCACGTTTGCAGGATCTCGTTTAACATATTAAACAATTTGTCTTTAAAGTCGAACCCAGGTCGTCATGTGCCACCGTCATGAGAAATATGTACTAAATTATGTTAATAATTCAATAGCATACTCGTATACTGAGTAACTTGGTGTTGAACTTCCAAACACCAAAACCTACTTCAAACACGAACTTTCCCCTAACCAAATCCCGTCTGTACTCTTCACATAATAGAGCTGAAATTTCGCCTGACATATTTTGACATTTCGCAGTGGATGGTTAAGACTTATGTTCTTTAATACTTTCATAACTTCAGAACTGAAAACGCGACGGAAAGTTGTCGGCAAATCCACCATAACAACATGCGTTATGTTACGTGTGAAATCAATTTTCACCACCATAGAGGATCCGTCACACTTGGCTGCCTTGACAAATATCGAGCCATTTGTTTTACTTATCTACATCTCATCAGTCTATATACGTCCTGTGACCACACAATAGCCATGATGACATCTATCTTAAACATTTTCAAGCCCATGGCGTTTAAAAAACATAGCCCCTATCAAGTTAATACATATTTCGAAAAAGCTGTAGAAACCAATTTTTAAACACACAAAACTCGATAAATATTCGGTCAATTGACTCCGATTTCTAATACGTCACGTTCTTATATTCCCATACAAAATCTATGGAGACAGACCGTTTTGCCAGGTAATAAAAAGTATGACAACGATTGGTGGTGTCATCTAGCCTATTGTATGTGGTGGTACGAGCCATACTCCACCACGTTGACTCACTGTTGATTGGTGGACACCCCTCCCGATTTGTAACTAAAAGACCAAACTTACTGTCAGCTGCTATCAAGCCGCCCAAGGGCTTCTGACCAGGCTTAACTCACTTACTAACTTTTTTTTTTATGTAATAGTGATTTAACCAAATTTTTCACTTGGTTTCGAGATAGACTGTTATACAAGATGGCAACCATGCCATGACAACTGACTTTCAGTCTGTTGCGCTTTCACGCCTGAACTACTAAACAGATTTGGATGAAATATGACACACATATATAGTCGTCAACATTCTGTATGTGTATTAAATTTCATCCAAATCTGTTATCTAGTTTAAGCATGAGAGCGTAACAGACAGAAATTCAATTGTCGTAATGTGGTCGCCACCCTGTATTTGATGGTGGAGGTTCTACCTTTAAAAAAAAGATAACTATGAAAGAAATTACAAACATAGGTTTAAGGCATCCAAGTGAGACAACACCAAGAGCGCAGTTTAAACACCCGCCCAAGTTTGAAATCGTACGATAACCGTTGTCTTTGGTAAACGTAATTACTTTTCGGGCATATAGTGTACTTTATACATGACATAATGATTCTGTTTCGACATGTAATGTAAGTACTTATTGTTACAATAGGCTAAATGACACCACCAATCGTTGATATACTCTTTACTATCTGTCAAAACGAACTGCCTCCTTAGATTTTGTATGGGATTACAAAATTGTAACGTCACGGTCGTGTATAAGAAATCGGAGTCAATTGATCGAATATTTATTGAGTTTTATGTGTTTAAGAATTAGTTTCTACAGCTTTTTGGAAAAAAACTGGTTGTATTAACTTCATAGGGGCTATGTTTTTTAAACGCCATGGTTTTACTATTGTTATTAGGCAGACATGATCCAATAATATGAAATTATGTCCAAAACATTATGAAATAAAATTCAGTACAAGTTTAACGCAGTCAGTCGAGCAACCGGATAACCTAGTTTTCACGGGTTGGAATTCCAGGCCAAATTAAATAAAAAATGTCTCGTTTTCTAACTCTCGAATAAATTAGGGTAATGATCGTCTAGCCTTCGAAGCTTTAACAATAGCTGTCAATTCCATGTCTGAAACATGAATGAAACTTGTTGGAAGTTGATGGTCAATATAATATTTTTTATTCTTATAGAAATTAATTTAAGAAAAATATTCACTCTACATGAAACAGTCTTAATGAATGAATAAATTTTTAAAGAACACTTCATTAATAATATCAAAGAAACATGTTTTGGGATTTATCATTTATTAAGTAGCCATTCACTTCCTATTTACTTATTTTTGTGTGTACAATGTTTTTGTATGTGTGTACTATACACAAAGACCTAGGCGGTATTATCGCGAAAAGCGATCTCTATTTGACAACCTTTCTGTAAAACGATAGCCATCCTAGTTTACGCTGTACATACATATTTAACAGGTCTGTTTAGGAAATACATAAGAATTTCCTAAACACACAGGTTGTCTCGCAGAGATCACACTTAGCGACAATACGGCTACCTATCTATACAAATAGACAGACATTCAAACAGTCGACACTTAGTAACAGGGTCGCATAAGCACCCTTCTTACAACCTCTACAACAATTAATCAAAGTCGAATAACAAAGTACATATACCACTCTCATTACAAACTGTGTCCGTTCGTCATATGTAGATGTTACGATTTGTAAACTGTCACTCTCAAAACACAACAGTAAACTTTTATTACCACCCTGTATTGTTGGGAGCGTCAGCACAAAAAGTGCTCGTTTATTTCCGAACTTTAAATGCGGCTGGTCAGCTCGAGTTTCGGAATAGCACTTGTGGATTTGGCGTACAAATGAAAAAAAATACAGGCATAATTCATGTAAAATTATTTATTTTTATTTAACATTATTGTACAAGAAATGTACAAAGGGTGGACATAATGCTGAAAGCATTTTCTGCCAGTCAACCTCAAGGTCATGCAGAATGAAAGCAATACCTAATAATAATAATAACTAACATAACTATGCAGAAGGCGGCCATATTGAACACGTGCCGTATGGTATCAGGATTTTTTACAGGATGACCACACAACACAATATTTAGGTAATGAGGCCCACTTGGCTTAGGCCCGTGAGTCTCATTTTTCTACCGAGACTGGCAGAAAGGAGCTATTCTTTCGGTCTGTCCCGACATAAAAAGAAAAACATATAAATAATAATAATAGCTTCAATACCTAAGCCATTTAATTTGTACTAGAGGTTATAAAGACGAAAAGGTGGTCTAGAATTTTCTTAACTACTCTTCAATCATCATACATATTTCAGGCTTTGTTTAGATTAGTTTAGTTGGGCTATTTCCGCACTTAGCCGCTTGATTGATTTAATTTTGTTTTAATCACCTAATTTCAATTGACATTTCCATTTGAGGTGCTTGTGGCGCAGTGGTTGCAGCGCTTCGGTAGTGATACCAAAAGTCAAGCAACCTAAGGCGCGGTCATGTTTGGGATGGGTGACCATTCTGACCATTTAAGTGACGTTTATTTACAAGCATCTCCATGCTTCGGAAGGCACGTCAAGCGGTTGGTCCCGGTTAATATCGATAGATATTAGTCGTTAAGCCTAGTCAGAGGCCCTCGGGCGGCTTAATAACATCTGACAGTAAGGTTGGTCGCTTACCTTACGCAAACTCTTCCACCAATCCGCACTGAGCCCGCGTGGTGGAGTATGGCTCAGAACACCTCATAGTTGAGGTCAGGCCTGTGCCCAGCTGTGGGACTTATATAGGCTGATGAGATGAGACTCTTGAATCATACATATTTCGGATTTAGTTAAGTTTAGTTTAGCTGAGCTATTTCCGCACTTAGCCACTAGATTGGGCCATTGTGTGTACTTCTGTTCTCTTCCTATTCCAACCAGCCCAGGCTTTCCCAGAAAGTAAGCAGCTTTGCTGGATAGCCACAGAACTCCGGGAGTGTTGCTGGCGATTGAAGTGTGAGTGCCCGCTATCCCGTCCCAGCTTGGCACTCCAAGAGCACGTGATGTTGTTACATGAACCATCTCTACATCACATGTGACGACCTCCTCGGTGTAATGGTCAAGAAGTTGACTATTAACCAAGAGTTCGCGGATTCGATCCCCGCACTGTACAAACATTTGTGTGCATGAACATGTCTGTATGTACTGGTCTGGGTGTTACATGTATTTATTTAAGTTTATTTGTAATACCACTGTTGATTTTGATATCTATAACACAAGTGCTTTAGCTACTTACCACGGAGTTAGATCAATGTATGTGATGCCGTTGTATATTTATTTATTTTTGTGACGCAATACGCACCCCTCATGAAGCAGTAGGTAATCAATTTTGTCATGCACCGAGAATGCGTCGCGATGACTTCGTGATAGAGCCATAAATATTCGTTAATAAGCCTCATTCGTTAAATCGTCGTTATAGTAGATTTGAAAAGATTTCACCCACAAAATGCTATTTATTTTCCTTTCCCCGCTGACCGTACAAACATATGACACAGGACTGAAACTTTCAGCGGCGGAGATTTATTTATTTAGTTTGACAGTTGGCGAGTCGGCACTCTTGTCACTCACACTTTGGGATGCGACTTAACCACAGTATACACGCTAAATCAGTACGAGAAGATAGAACAAATTATCGAATTGGCACACGCAACAGATGCACAAATCAATATGTCCCCTAGACAGAGTTACATTGGATCGTCGATTGTTAAATATAGCGATCGTTACTGTTGGTTAAGTTTTTTTTCATACACATTGTGCTAACTCCGTCGTAAAAAGCTTAAACAATTGTTTCGCAGAAATAAGAATCAAAGGTGGTATTACAAATAAACTAAAATAGATACGTATAACACCCAGACCAGTACAAATAGACATGTTCATGCACACAAGTGTTTATACAATAGGAGAATCGAACCCGCGATCTCTTATTTAATAGTCATCTTCTTAACCATCACACCAACGTGGTCGTTCAGATACCAAGTTGATACGTGGCAAATGCTAAAGTTGTTTCCATACTTGCATGTACGAGTATTTTAGCTAGGGGCCTAGGAAGCCTGAGCAGTTGTAGTAAGTAGTAGTTTTGTTGCTGTGACACCCGCTTAGAACCCTGTCAAGATGAGCGTCTGTGTGCGTGGGTGTCATTGTCAGACGACCTCCGCGTTGCAGTAGCGTGCGCGGTGTCAAAATCCCGCCAACACTCTCGAGTTCAATCTTCGGATGGAAGCAATGTTGGAAATCAATTTCCTATGTTGTCACGGATCTGAATGTTTTTAGTAACTTAGTTATTAAGCTGAAGCTTCTCACTTTGGAATCAAAACAATTAGGTAATATTGTCCCTATTTATGAAAGGTATTTAAAAATTGCAAGCATTTTTTCTTGGATTCCGTACTGCTTAAAGTAAGACCTTAACTGTGCTTTGAGATTTAACGGACGTTTTTGCCGCTTCAGACAGTCGAAGTTACTCCCTGGGTTCGATTTATGTTGTATAATTGACACGTTAAAATCTTTTCTTGTGTGGCTAGTGAAAACTTTTATTTTTGGATTTGTTTTGACTTCCACTAAATATAGTAATTGAGACGCAACAGTATTGTTTATAATCACACGAATATTCGCCGAATATCAAATTATTTATACTACATAGAAGAACTGTATCAAATAATACTTTCATTTTTTTTTGTAATTATATATTTGAATACCTTTGAATTGATTGGAAGTTAAAACGACGATTTTATAGGTAAAAAAATCCTATATTTTGTATGCGTACCACAATGAATTGAACGATAGAGACCTAAGATGCGACAGGAAAGTTCAAAATCTTAAGTTTCAAAACATTGTTAGTTCTAAGCTTCATAATAATATCAGTTCAGCGGCTACCAAAAGAAAACCATCATTTTTATAAAGTGTCCTACTTCATTTTTAATTTACATCATAAAACTAAGGTGACGTAAGCTGTCAAAAAACCTCTCGCATCTCGTTAATTTCAGGCCAGAGCCGTATTTCAGCTGCTGTCACTCAAACATTCTGTGTTCGTTGTAATCCGACTAAATGTGCTTTAATGCGGAATTTATTGCTCTCCGCACTTGGACGTATCGCGTTTTAAATGACTTTTATATGTGACGACTACGTTGATAATTTACGTTTTCTAAAATAAATAAATAAAAAAATAATAATTTTTGACTTAACGATTTTTGTCTCACTTAACCCAGAAGTTCATTGTGTTGTGAATTTGTTAGTGAAGAAGTCATTATAATAATAATAGTAATAATAATAAATCATTTATTTCAAGAATTCATTCATAGAAACATACACGAATACAAAGAGATACATAGATACAAAAATAAATTATAAAAAAAAAACACCGTCAAGTCATAAATTCATAAATAAATTCATTGATAACTTCATAATTCATTCGTTATGTGTGCCCTTTGAGATTTTATATAAGGCGTTGTCATACGTGAGCAACGCAACGCGATAAGTGCGACCACTACTGAAACACCTTGAATGAAATGTATGAAAACCTACCACCTACCACCAAAATATATTATAATATTAAAATTAGTTTCTTATTTATTTTTCAGTTTTTTATTTATTTTTAATACCTGCAATAAATACTTGATACAAATATTCTGAATTATTTTTATTTATTATTTACTTTTTGTGACAGGTTCGCTCTCGTATGTTGTAAAAGGCTTTTATGGAAAGTCCGTACGTGTCACACGTAACTTGCGTTCAGATATTTCAGAATTTAAAATGTACACGTGAAGTTAAATTTTGCATGGTTTGCTAATTATTCGATCAACGCCAGATTGTTGTGTTATTAAAAAGTATATATATATATAATTAATTAAACATTCATCTGTGTGGTTACGTTCGTTTTGTAAATATGATTTTTATTTTTAAGGTTGTGGGAACCTATTAATAAAAAACACCTCGCGAAAAATCCGTCATACAAAATGAAGAATCTTTTTATTAATTGAAATTTTCGATATCATTTTTTTTTACAAATTGGTCAATCAGCGGTGTGGTACGTTTTTTTTGTTAAACGAATTAATGAAAATATAATTATTGCTGCAATGAAAATGCATATTCTTATAAACTACTAGCTGACCCGGCGAACTTCGTACCGCATTAGCGTTGCAATGATTGAACAATGTCATCGAATGACATTGACATTAGTTACGCGCGTTTTTTAAAATATGCAAAATTAAATGTATATTTTTCAATATTTCTGAGAGAATTGCTTAATATTTTTTTCCGTAAGAACCTTCTAATAATAACAAATAAAAAAATAGTGTAATCGGTCCAGCCATTCACGCGTAATGCCGTGACCAAGGAAAACGGGTTTCATTTTTATATATATATAGATTCTTAAAAAAAGTGTTATTATTTAAAAAATGCACTAATACATAATAAGTATCACGATTAATAGCACGATTCCAATTCAAACGACATGACGTAATCATTAATTTTCGTGTTAAATGTATATAAGTGGGTAAAGATAAAGATAAAGATAAATTTATTGTATAAAAAATAGCCTAATTACATAAAAAAAAATTACTGAACCAGATGTAAAATAATAAATAAATGCTTACTACTATGTTAGTGATTGTACCTAAACTAAGCAAATATTTTGCTTGTGTTTTAGGTATCTATTCTTATTATGAAGGTTAGTGCTTATATGACAATTTATTAATAACACAAAAACAATTATACATTTTAAAGAAAGTGAATACATGCTCGTATTACATTATGTAACTGAAGGACTTATTATAGATGTATTAAATAGGTAAATTAATATTATGCTACTACTTTTAAAAGATTTTCTGTGTCATCATATGATTTCCCCATGAGCCATTTTCGATTGTTGTGATAATCAGTTTAATTAACACACCAGTTCCTATAATGACTACTGAGGTACTAACTTATTCGGAACTTGTGGTTTCATCCTATTTATTAGGTACAACATATTATTACGTAATGCACACCACACAGTGTTTTAGCAAACATTATCCGATAATGGCTGGCCTTTTGTTTTTACCTTGTTATCTGAATATCGGATATCAGGGGTGTATAATATCCTGCTTGACAAACATGACTGAAATTTCGATAGTAGCTATCTCTGTCTATAATGATGACTTGACAACGTCAGCAGATGTGCCATTCTATCTAGAGTCTAAGTTGAAACGTTTTTATGAAGAATATCCATGAAATTTTGGTCGCAATATTTGAAATAGTTTAAGGAAATAATGAAAAAAACATATCGTTATATACGAAGATTAGTGACAAGTGAACTATGTTTATTTTTCTGGACTAATAGATCCACTGTTTTCGGTTCTTATTTACCAAAACTAAGATAGTAGATTTTATTTTATTTTTACTTTTATAAACGAAATCAAACAAATTTAAAAAAAAAATATACGTTAGAAATATTTGGTGCCTATTTACGATATTCTAAACCAGAAGATTTTAATCCACAGTTCTTAAAATCGTTCTTATATTCATCAACTATACAGACGAATATCAACCTTATCGTTTTGTCCACAGGTTGCATTTCAAAGCGACGGCCGACGACGACTACGCCGATTTTACGTGCGAAGCGAGACATGAAGCTTTGCAAAGGGATACACCTATGAGGAGCACTGTACAGCTTAGTGTTTTGTGTGAGTACCTAGAAATTATCTATATTATAAGTCGCGCCATATATAAGGAACGCTAGCAGTCACCTGCGCACTAGACGATATACGGGTATAATAATGGCAGACCGTTTTGACAGATAATAAAAAGTACTCCACCAATCGTTGACATACTTTTTATTATCTGTCAAAACGGTCTGCTTCCGTAGATTATTTATGGGAATACAAAAACGTGACGTCACGGTCATGTATCAGCGGAAATCGGAGTCAATTAAACGAATATTTATTGAGTTTTGTGTGTTTAAAAAATGGTTTCTATAGCTTTTTGGTAAATTTACTGACCTCTTTGGTGTAATGTTAAAGAAGTTGACCATTAAACAAGTCGCGGGTTCGATCCCCGCACTGTACAAACATTTGTGTTCATGAACATATCTGTTTGTACTGGTCTGGGTGTTGTATGTATTTATTTAAGTTTATTTGTAATACCACTGTTGATTCTGATATCTGTAACACAAGTGCTTAAGCTACTTACCCCGGAGTCAGATCAATGTATGTAATGTTCTTGTATATTTATTGAATTCTAATCGGTCTAGAATTACAAAAACGCCAAAACTGAATTCAGGCGCTGACAACCGTTTGATCTTTTCAGCAGAGGATGTTGTACGCCTGATTATGATAAAATATTGAATAAAGGGATAAAACTGTCAACTTTATGCCGCTGATAGAGACCGTATTTTTTCAGTTCTAGGCTTAGCTGGATAATTTAAGAGGACCTAAACGTATCAGCAGGGATAAGTGGAAGAAATAATGTCTTTCAATGTAATGTGATTTAGCCCAGCGGATCTATAAATACCCTACCTAATCAGTTCTTATCAGTAAAATCAGACCGTCAAATTACATTCAAAAGTAGCCGATTCCAAAATTTAATATACACGTCATAATTACGGGATTACATAATGTGTTTTTATATTTAGCGGTGTTACACCCCCATGCCTCGGTGCGCACGTTAAGCCGCCGGTCCTGCGCCTGATCTCTCTCCGGTCATGTCGGATTCCCGTCTCATCGAACTTTGAGAGTGATGGAACAGTGAGTGCACCTGTGTATTGCGCTCACACTTGTGCACTATAATATCTCCTGCGTAGTTGGCTGATCTCTGTTGAGATTGGCCGCCGTGGTCGAAATCGGCCAGGAGGACTATTATTAACTATTATATTTACTATTCCGGCAACTTGTGAGTCGAGAAATAACTGACTCTCAACCGAAAAGAATGAATACGTTAGATTTCCACAATTTGTTCTAAATGTACGAACAAATAGGCTAAGGTCGAATTCGATGAAATTACCGTAAATTCGTAATACAATCTGATTATTCTTATAAAAGATAATCTTCGAATAAGATGAGTATTACATTGATTTTCGTAACCTAATTTATTCGTCGGCAACTTTATTTGAAATCTCTTTTGCCGAAAAAGATTTGTATAGGCACTGTTTATTAACTTAATCTGACTAGATAAGGCCCAGAGCGCAAATATCGCATCATGTCGCTGCGTGACTCATCATGACTGCCTCGTTGGTGTAGTGGCAAAGTGTCTGCCTTACATCCGAGAGGTCCTGGGTTCGAATCCCAGGTCGAGCCAAAATTGTTTCTGAGATTTTCTGTCATGAATTTCTCAAAAACAGCTCGGAGTCGGGAAGTTGGCGGTGTTAAGCCGTTGGTCCTGCGCCTGATCTCTCTCCGGTCATGTCGGATTGCCGGCTCAACGAACATTGAGAGTGATGGAACAGTAAGTGCACCTTTGTATTGCGCTCACACTTGTGCACTATAATGTCTCCTGCGTAGATGGCTGATCTCTGTTGAGATTGGCCGCCGTGGCCGAAATCGGCCTGGAGGACTATTATTATTATTATGTCGCTGCGGCCCGCAAATGTCAGCGATTTAGCCGCAGCCATTGGTTTACATGTTGTCAGTAGTGAGTAGCGACGACAGAAAATCGCATATATGCCCTGGCGATTACTTATTTTTTATAGAAACATAACATGTTAATTCGAATGTATAACTGCACAGGACTTTAACGCGTTAACGCATATCATGCAACGCGAGTTTAAAATCTTATTAAGTTACTTGATTTATTAGCACGAACAATGCAAATTACTTTAAAATGTCAAGTTAAAACACACTATAAAAATGGAGTGCCACAGGCAGGACTCGAACCCGCACCTCTCGCAAGCCGGGCGATTGCTCTCCCAATTGAGCTACCGTGACACTTACTCATCGGTCCGAATTTCTTTAAGTGCTGCCTAGGCTGCAGCCAGCCATGATTCATCACTGTTGTGGTTACCTGTGGCAGTCATTTCATATTTTAAATTAATTCTTATATTTTAATTCGAAGTTTATACCATGCCCGTCTCTACAAATTCCTACAACCTAAACATACTTTCTAATTACTCAAAGAATATAGTCTTAACTTACACTTAGGGTTGTCAAAACCGAATACATTACCGTAATCTAAGCTGTTAGCGGTAACCTTTGCGTTTACGACGCAAAACACTTAGCCTCTTTTAGTGAGAGTCGGATAATTGTTAGTTAACAGAGATGGTAAGTGTAATGTTCGGACATGTTAATCGTTTATCCGAATGGAAAGTAGCCGAAAAGGTTAAGGTTAAAAAAATCTAGACGAATAAACGACTATCTACTAGTGAATATATAACTTAACAGCCATGCCCAAGATTGCGTGATATCGATAAAAAGCGGATAATCTTATATATAAAATTCTCGTGTCACAATGTTCGTTCCCGTACTCCCCCGAAACGGCTTGACTAATTCTCATGAAATTTTGTTAGCATATTGATTAGGTCTGAGAATCGGCTAACATCTATTTTTTATACCTTTTAGTGATAAGGGTTGACCATCCTTAACATTTTTATGGCAAAACAACGTTTGCCGGGTCAGCTAGTTAATATATGTATACTAGTCGTTAGCCCCGGTCGGAGGCTTTATAATATCTGATAATAAGGTTCGTCACTTACTCAAAAAAAACTTTATAAATAAAAATGAATCTCTGAAATGTATGTAGGCGCATAACTTCAGACTGACACAATTGGCTAGACGACACCACCAATCGTTGACATATTTTTTATTATCTGTCAAAACGGTCTGTCTCCATAGATTTCTTATGGTAATATATGATTGTGACGTCACGGTCATGTGTCAGAAATCGGAGTCAATTGACCGAATATTTATTGCGTTTTGTGTGTTTAAAAATTGGTTTCTACAGCTTTTCTGAAATATATTGGTTGTATTAACTTCATAGAGGCTATGTTTTTTAAACACCATGTTCTTGACAATATTTAATCTAGGTGTCATCATCCCAATTTAAAAAAAAACAACGGGCAGAGCAATGTCTGCAAGCTCCTCTAGTTCTGTTATAAAACGTGATTGTGACAAAGCTGTCGTGTAATTACGACAGCTTCTGTCTAATGGTCTGAGGTTCAGACTACAAAACCGGCTGTCGCGGGTTCGAATCCTGCTAGGGGCAAATGTTTGTGTGATGAGCACGAGCATTTGTACCTGAGTCATGGGTGTTTATAAATGTATTAATGTATTTCTATCCGTTATTCTAGCCACCATAGCACAAGCTAACGCTCAATTTGGGGCTAGGTAATCGGTGTGTTCGTTGGCACAATTTATTTATTGAATTATAATAACAATACCATTTATGTAAAATAGCTTTCAAGATTAGGTACCCTAGGGAGCGAATCACATTATTTTCTTTAAATAGGTCCATATCCGAAAATAGTATCCGAAACCACACGAGAGAATACAATAAAGATAGAGCCATCCGTATTCCTGGGACATTCAAACCATTAGTTTTTCTTAACTTTTTACGTGTGACGTCCACAAAAACTTATCTTGCGACCAAAGTGACGCGGCCTATTATTTTAGTAGAGTAACGTAACGTGTTATAATATTAATTATGTCACTAGAGTGACATCATTTAGCTACGAGTAGAAGCTTCGCACTTAATCTGTCTTATGTAGAATTTTATGATAAATTTAGTCGGGGGATTCTTCTTATCCGACACCAAAAAGGACAAGTTGTAATGAAAACTTGTAATTTTAGTTGTGAATGTTTTTATTTTTGACAACTACTTTGGTGAAATGGTAAAGAAGTTGTCTATTGACCATTGGATTGTTTCCCCGCACTGTAAAAACGTTTGTGCGCATGAACATGTCTGTTTGTACTGGTCTGGGTGTTATATGTATTTATTTAGGTTTATTTGTAATACTACTGTTGATTCTGATATCTGTAACACAAGTGCTTTAGCTACTTATGATGTTGTTGTATATTTATCTATTGAATCTTGGCTTGTGAATAATCAAACCAACAACTTGAATAGGACACAGAAATGACAAAAAAAAACAATACCAGGTATTTGCTTTTCAGCGACTACACCAGTAAATATATGTCTATAAAATTGATATTTACAAAATTAATGAAAAGATACCTAGACGCAAATGACAGCTATCTAGCAACCAACCAAAAATAGTGCGTCTGTCTTGTCTGTAGGTCCCCTACGCAGACAATAATCCACGCCGGTCCAAATTGGCCTCACGCTGCGTCCAAAATAGGCCACGCTCAGAGGAGGCCTATATCGCATTTGTTACCTCACTTGTTAAGAAATAAATGAGTTCATTACGTGTTATTGTACCGAATTGCTGTTATTGGTATAAACACTTTATTTGATGGCATTGGAAAAATGGGTTAGATGTCTGTTGTTCGGATAATCAAATTGCCCCCTGAAATTATATCTGAAGGTTACAGGACAGATCATAACATCGTCTACGTAATTTGATCGTTTATTTGACATATGTTTTTTTTTTCTTAAAAAGATAAAGGGTTACACGACAAGAAATAATCCTTTTGACGTGACAACGTCTTATAAATTGGTTTGCCGGGTGACACTTCAAGAAACTGCGTTACGCTGCTCCGCTCACGTTCCGCGCTCACAATGAGAGCGAGTGAGAGGCACGCGTCCCTTCGACTCGGGCATGGTTAGCCCGCCTAAGAGCGAATGAGACAGACATAAAAAGTGAAAGGCACGCGTCCCTTCCACTCGAGCACAGTTAACCCGCCTAAGAGCGAGAGAGACAGAGCGAGAGAGAGAGAGTGAGAGAGATAGGCATACACACCGGTTCATGTTATACGAATGAATATTCACATTAAAATTATTTTACCACTCAAAGTCGTTGTCACGTAAAACTTTCGCCCGTATACCGACTTTACAGGCAACCAATTTTTGGGATAGGTTTGCTTTTGACTCAAGACTAAGCCCAACGAGGCAAAGACTGAATCTACGATAGAGCAAGCTCACCTAGGATATTTACCTTTATTTTAATTTTAAATACTAAGTTTAGTTTACTAAATAAAATCTAACATAAGAACTAGCCCAGAATAAAATTCGTTTATACACCGTACATACACGATTTATCAATGTCATCATCATACTTCCTTACACACAGGTATTTCTAGATCTTAAGTTGATCTTGTTAATTGATCGATTGGAATTACGTGAATATTAAAATATAAATACGGTCGAATTGATAACCTCCGCATTTTTTGAAGTCGGTAAAAAATACTTCCATAAGTCATCCTGCAAGCGAGCATCATGTTTCTTTATTCCCTGTGGGGTAAGCACAAACAACCATCGTTACTTATTGGTAGCGTTTACCTATCGTTAACTTGTTGGGGAAACTGTCCGTTTCTGACGTTTGGGTGACACGAATACGTTACGATAATGTTCGTGCTCACCCCACTGAAGAAATATAATGTTCTAAATTAGTTTTTGTTCTTATGACTGTGTGTCATGATTTTGGTTAATCTTTCCTTTCCCTATTAATATCCACACTTCATTAAAATTCAAATAATTCCACCACTCATAAGCCACAATACTTCCCTAGAGTTTTCTTGGTGTATTTTTTAGGGAATGTACGTAACGTTTCCTAGTCTAGATACGAATATATCTGTGGGGTCGGTTTACACAGCACACGGTCGGTCTCTATCGAAATAATTAATAATTCATGTTGTTGAGCTCTGGGGCCTTACCACGAAAAGGCAAGGCGATTCGTTACAAAAAAAAACCCATGGTTCAGAAAAATTACATGTAAGCATCAACGACTGGACATATACTGAACAGCAATAGCTAAAAACTATTACCAGCCTATATACGTCCCACTGCTGGGCACAGGCCTCACCTCATCTTTGAGGTGGTGCGAGCCATATTCCACCACGCGGGCTCAGTGCGGATTGGTGGAGGGGTGTGTGTAAGGTAAGTGACCAACCTTACTGTCAGATGTTATTAAGCCGCCCGAGGGCCTCCGACCAGGCTTAACGATTAATATCTATCGATATTAACCGGGACCAACAGCTTAACGTGCCTTCCGAAGCACGGAGATGCTTGTAAATAGACGTCACTTGTATGGTCAGAATGGTCACCCATCCCAAACATGACCGCGCCGTAGGTTGCTTAACTTTTGGTATAACTGCCAGAGCGCTGCAACCACTGCGCCACAAGCACCTCAAGCAGCGCTAAAAACTACCGTGATTAAATTATCTTTCAAATAAATAAAAAACCGCACTGAAATCAATCCACCCGTTTGGTAGCTACGATGTCTCAGACAGACACACACAAAAAAAATAGGGGTCAGACTTATAGCACCTCTCTCTTTCGTCCGGTGTTGAAAATGGGTTGAATTGAACCTGTTGATTTTTATAAATATCGCGGCCTAAAATATAATTACATATATTATCTTTTAATCTCCATAATGATAATCTCCATCTAGAAGATGTTTTCAATACAAACATCAACTTACTCGCAGCGGCAAAATTAATTTTGTATACGTTACATAAAGATGTAATAATTGCTACAACTAGCAAGATTAAAAAAAAATGTTTCCTTTAAATCTACAATCGATTCCATGTAGCCATCCTAACTACACGAAAGTATGTACCATTTTTTTCTGATTTTCAACCCTTACAAGTACGCAATCGCTGGCACGTTTAAACTTGCATAAGTGACGGAAAATGAAGCAAATAATTCAAATCTATGTAGATTATTGCTGTAAATTCAATCTTATTGTCACAGCTTGCGTTGCGACACTTAGGCCTTAGTTAATGGTTCAGGTCCCATCGGAAAGCTCAGCGAAGTTGTCAAAATTAAAAAAAAAAAACAAAAAAAAATGTTTTTTTTTTTCAAAACACGTTTTCGCGGACGAAGTGACGAGCGAGACGCTAGCATAACCGATTTTAGTTAATATATATTAATAGTGGTTTACTTACAGTAGGGCTGAATCGGGAGTTTGTTTGAGCATTACGTGTCCCTGATTCGAAGCTATTTGGAGTTAGATATTGGCGTTTGATGCGGTCGAATTGCAAGTAAATTGCGATTTCATTGATACTAAAATGAAGTAGGTGAAGGTTCTCTGAAAGGATTATCGAACTATAGCTCTGTGTCGAAATTAGTTTATTAAAGTACAACATATTTAAAGCGTTAACTTAAAAAAATGTTCCCCACAACACATTTATTAAATTTTTGCAGTTTAACGTAAAAAAAATGCTAAAATAATATAATTTATATAAGACCAAGGATGTTGTTTTTGACCCACAAAAACAATCGTTTTTAACGTCAATAAAAATATGTATATAAAATATATGCATATGTGGCTTAAAATTTGCGTGGGGCTATTTACATTCAAAAGCTCTCGGCGAGAAACGCAAGCTTACCTACTATATTTTAATCTAAATATCCGAAAAAAGTATATCTGAGAGTATAAAACGCCCTTTAGAAGCGTATTTATTACATCTATAGTACCTACTGGCTACCCTCTGTCGTATCAAAACAACACTTGCAAAATCATACTTCGTATTGTTTTGCCTGATATTTCACAGTCATCTCGTTCTCTCGCACGGTCAACCTGATATAAGAGAATGAAATTTCAGACATCGACTAACATAGTAGGGTACTTACGTCATGGGAGCAGAGGCCGTACTCTCTAACGTTTGCGTCTCAAATGGATGTTTTTATAAATGTATTTAAGTATATCTATCCGACATCGTAATCACCATAGCACAAGCTGGCGCTTAGTTTGGGGTTGCGCTATTGGAGTGTTCGTAAAAACTTTTTTTTTAAATTACTTTTCGGGTCCAGCTAGCGCCTTCACTCGCACGGGCAAGCTTGTAAGAGCAACAGGGATGGCTAGATCGAAACTTTGGATATCAGTTTACAGAGTAGGGGCAGAACGGTCGCGAACCAATGAATTATTAATATTCCATTTATACAATGTTTGTGCGACGGCTATTGACTTTATTGTGCTTTAATTGGTATAAAGTCGAGTATAAATTGACACCGGGTATCTTTTGTAGTGATAATTGTAAAAGCGGAACGGTTATGGAAATTTAATGTGAAGGTGTGGCTAGTTGTTATTGCTGGAAGCTGAATTTTTCATAGCCCGATGTAAAATATAGGAGAAGAGATGAAACTCCAAAAGATTGATTCCTCTATAAATCTTTGCCGCGCAAGATTATACAAATTTACAAAAAAAACTAAAGACCAAAGATTTGCACAATTTTGGCAAATTTGTTGCGATTGCAAATTCTTCCATACAATTTTTGGTTAAATTATATTTTGATCGTATGAAGTTGAATAGCGGCGAAGATGAAAACTGTGCAGTGGTGACATCTCCAACAAACCTCAGTGGTTCCCACGGAAAACCAGCGCCATTGCTTGCCGTAATAATAATGCTGAGTGGGGTCCAATTTTGTCATATTAGTACATTTTTTTTTGTTTTCGCTAAGTTTAAGTTTTATGTGTCATCATAAAATAATTGTAATGTAATGTGCCAAGTAAATATTTTTTCTTTCTTCTTTCTTTATCAATTTTCTCGCACAAGCAGCGCTGTGAACGACATCGCCAAAGTTGCTGCGAAAAGAAATCTCTTTTGAGGTGCATGTTTTATGTTAAAATCTCAGAATTTATCCAAGACCTTGTGGGCTACTGTACATCGAAGGCTCATCGATCCACAAAACCTTTGAAGTTTGAAGTTAATTTCCTAAAGCCCAAATATTGAATGAAAGTTCCTATCCCGATAAAAATCTTTTTGTAAAAACAAACGCTATCATACCCGGTCTCTCCAACACTTATCTCTTTGGAATAAGGTTGAGATTCGTTTGAACATGTTAGGTCAACTACGCGGTTAGATAGGTCTTATGTTAAACATCGAAGGTCGAATATTGCGTTGTCTTTACGCAGAATACACCATAAGGGTGCCAAAATGCCATCCCATATAATTACGCGCCTGGCTTTGTTTTCTTTGCCCCTATGCTCGGCTTACTTGTAGTGATGGGACACATGGCGTGTATCGATAAAATGACTCATCGATATTTGAGACAAAAGACAAAATGTTGTCTGGATAGTATTGCTCTTAGCGATAAGACCGCCTATATTGTAATCAACCTACTTATGAGGTACAACCTAATTATACTGCACCTTGACTATGAGGTGGAACGTGCCATACTCCACCTCACCAACACAGTGTCAGATGCTACCTGCCCAAAGACTCCCGAAAAAATAATATTAAAAGCTTAAATACTTGTTTTAACATACCAGTTTTCACAATTTTCGGAAGATACTGAAAAAAACTAAGTAGTAGTAAAATATCAAAAAAATATTGAATAAATAATGTAATGAAAAACTAAAAACTTTTTCATATTTTTAGTATTTCATTACACGTTTTGATAATAACTTCAATTTCCCTGGAAATAAACAACGGTAGGTATCACTTGATTAAACTTCCTGGAAAAGTAGAATCCACAGACTCAATTTTCTTGACTAAATAACAATACAACAATACGGCCTCACCACAAAGTTTTCAAATAATCAAATCGGAATTTCCTTATCGATAAATTATCGATATTTCTCACCCCATCCATTTTGAAGGGAGAATGTTTTTAAATAGGGCAAAAAAATATTAACATGCTTAAACAAAAGAAGCAAGAAATATAGCCTGTAGCTAATAAAAACGTATAAAAGTGATGTCAAAATTTCGCCCCGATTTTTCCTAGTCTTTGGAAATATTAATAATGACTTGGAGCTGGCTCAAAAGCCTTTTAGTTTAATGAAACAAGGTTTTTTTAATGAAATGAAAAAGTAATTTTGGCAGATTAATATTCTTTGTCCGATTCTTGCTGTTTGAAGAACTGTTCGTTTTGTTTTATATGTACCTAATGTTATTAGGCTTTTTGGGATAAAACTCGATTTGTTTTTATCTTTGTAGGGAAATATTAGCGGTCTCGTTATAAGCTTTATTCAGATCAGAGGAAATATATTTTGCTTCCTTAAGTGCCCACGCAGTTTAATTTTATCAAATAGGTGATGCTGTTTCTGTTCACTAAAATAATTGTAGAGATTTTTACCTAAAATCCTATATTGCACAGGTGGATTTGGAAGAAATGCAATTATTTCATAATCACATTTATAACAATATTAACCCTCAACAGCACATAGATTAGATAAGATTGATCTTTATTGCACACACATAATATTAGAAAGAATAGAAGAACTTGAAATATATTTTTTTATAAACAATTACTTGGAGCGCTTGAAAGTAAGTTAATCGGGCTATTTGTGTTTTAAAAATGTGGTAACTTAACCTATAATTATCGGACGGAGTTATTGGTTTTTTGACAGTCTAATTTAGGTTATAATACTCGTAAATATGTTTCTTCATTGTTTACTGAGACTTAGATGTGCTGTCCTGTGTAAATAATCTGAGGATAAATATTATTTACCCTCAGATTAAGTACATCCAAGATTAAATTAAAGATTGGATTAAAGACTAATTAAAGATTTCTTTAAAAAAATGTACTTGCCGTAGTTTTTTGGATGCAGTTAGGTTAACGTGAAATTATAATAATACTTGTTAACGGTAGAACGAGGGAAGAAGTTTTAAAACGTTTCAGTATACTTGAACATAAGTATGTGATACAGTTTACTAAGAGATACTTATAGCACAGATTTCATGTTAAGATATTCTTGTTGGACTGATAAATTGGTTTTGTGGTAAGTAGGTACCTACTTACATCATATTTTTCAACCACCGACGAAAAGAAGAGTGTTAAGTCATATGTCTGTTTCTGTGTCTTGTGTTTTTGTGTGTGTCTCTCTGCGGTATCGTAGCTGTTTTCCTGGCTCATTCAGGGGTTTTTTGACAGGAATAATAATAATAATAAATATTTCACAACAATCACACCAATTCTCTAGTCCCAAATTAAGTTACAAGGCCTGTGTTATGGGTACTAGACAACGGATAAACATACTTAAATACTTTTTTTTGTTAGTAAATACATATTATACATAGAAAACACCCAGACCAGTACAAACACACATGTTCATGCACACTTATGCTTGTACTGTGCGGGGATCGAACTCGCGACCCTTGGTTTTAGAAGTCCAACATGTGGATCACTGCACCAAGCGGTCGTCTGAAATCATCTAAATGTTAGGTTTATCTTCAAAATAGTCCACATTTCTACGAATTCAAGCATTAAAATCGCAACTAAGCGTCGTAATTCGATCAATTCGTTTCGCACGGCTCTCGGAACTCAAATTACTAACTTAGGCAACTCCCGAATGTATTAGTTACACCCTTCAGTTAACGTCTACCGGTCTTGTATTGTGCTTAGAGTTGCCAAGGCGGGTGTTTTCTCCCCAGATTCGGGGAAATTCGGGCTAACTGGAAAGTTTTGAGTGTTACATGATAACCTGGCCTTAGTAATTTAGCTGGAAATAATTTGCTAGACTATTTTTGATTGACAATGGAGTCCCATAAAACCTCAGATCGACCTTATGTATGGTCAAAATTAGGAGATAGGTTAGGCGTTTCTCTCTCTCTCTCTCTGGGATCGGTCCCTCAGGTCTGACGATCGTGGTCAGCATCAGGGTTGCATCTGGGGCGGATGATCTGCCACCAAGGGTTCTGGTCCAGCGTGTCTCTTACGTCCGTGTAAAGCTTAGGACGACGAGTCATTTGCTTGGTCGGTCCATTATTTTTTAGTTAACTTGAATTTAAATAAAATGCAAAGTTAAAAAATCTAACCACGGCACGTTCACAGCTGAACATATAACTCCAGGAAATTGAATCTAGATCAATTTTTGGTACGTTGCGTATTTTTGGTATGTCATTCAGGGAGTTCACCCCTCAAAATTAGGGGTAAACATGTTCACAACATGGCATCCCCGTTTCTCGAGTGCCATACATTTACTGTCTTGGAGAGATATAGCCTAGTCGAAGTCAATTTATTTACACGAAGATTGAGACTAGTATGGTCCGTATTTACTTGTCGGAACAGACAATGGGTTCGGTTCCCCGTTGCTTCAGTATTTAGTTGTTAGTTTAATTATCAGTATACAGGGTGTAAAAAAAACCTTAACGAAGCCGTCAACCACGCGTTCAGTACATCAAACCAAATCGTATAAAAAAGAAATTTTGGCTGGGAAACAACTTTTATTTTTTGACATCAAAAAAAATAATTTAATTCTAACCCGCAATGTACAGCGCGCACGCGGAAAAGTTACTGCGGGGCGTGTTGCTGTACGCCGCTGCGACGCGGTTCGGTTCGAGTGTGCGCTATTCATTGCGGAGTGTGCCATTTAGAGGCTTTTTATGAAAGAACTAGTGAAAATTTGTATCATGTTTCTTTGGAAAAAAGTTCAGTTATAACGGACAGAAGTCATTTCTGTAAAAATCTTAAAAATTTTTTTCTAACTTTGACCATCAATATCTCAGTAACCGTTAACTTCCCAGGTATGGTGTAAAGGAAAAAAATGATCGTAACAATTGGTAGAATATGTGGTATTCGGCTTCGTTAAGGTTTTTTTTACACCCTGTATAATGAAATACGTCGTATGATACTAAGTTTATGTAATACCTCCTTTGAATGCGATGCCATTTTTGGTGTAAGAGATATGTTTTTAGAAAAAATACTGTTTATGACATTACATAAGTTTTCGAATAATTTTTCTTAGGTTTAGCAATAGGGATAGATCTTGCGGTTTTTAGGATTACAAGTTATTTATTCTTACGGTTAAACCGCGCTCTCAAATATCAAGAGGAAGGTATATAATTAGAAAAATATAAATTTCAAATGTTATCTGTAGTCGAAGAATGTTTGTGATGTTCAACTATTATACCTAGTTGTATTTATATTATAAGAGTTAAAAACGGTGGATTTTTGTTATATTATAAGAGGTATACAAGGTGTAACAAAAAACCCCGTTATAACTGAAGGGTGTTGTTGTGCCCGTAAACCTGAACAACTTTCGCTAAGAAACCTAGGTCGAAATCTCAAAAAATCTTTTGGCTCTCCCATAGTAAATCGATCAGCTGATTGGCAATTTTGTATGGGAGGTCCGATATTTTTTTTTGAGATTTTGACCAAGGTATCATTGGGAATGTTGTGCAGTTTTCCGGGCACAACAACACCCTTCAGTTATAACGGGGTTTTTGGTTACACCTTGTATAGGTATAGGAGGTACGTATTTTTGTCTTATATTTGTTTTGTGTTGTTTTTATTCAGGAAATCAACAGGGATACATTCTATTTGACATATTATGATAATGTGTCAAACAAAATGTATCCCTGTTGATTATGACATATTATGATAATGTATCCCTGTTGATTATGACATATTATGATAATGTGTCAAACAAAATGTATCCCTGTTGATTATGACATATTATGATAATGTGTATAAGCATACAGCTAATTATAGATTTCCACAAATTTACATTTCTAGTTGGAGTATTTCTTACATGCGTATATAATATAATTTAACTTCAATAAACAAATTTCGGTTATATTGTAAGAGGTAAAAATCTTATTCACATTTGATAAAGACGGTTTGACATCAAAACTAGCTAGCGTGATGTGCATGCCGCCTGCAGGTACCAAGCCTGAAATCAATAAAGTCAATACCCTCAATATTAATTTTACCACCAACCTGTTAACATACAACATAAGCTCCGAATTCATGGATTTGCACTAAGTTTCAAAAGGAATTATTAATTCAGCTCACTTAGGTTGCCAAACATGAAGTTTGGTTTCGTGGTCTCCGGTTAAGTCAAGATCGATGACCTTACTGCAATTTCAGTGACCTTTTCAGCCCTGGCTTTGGTAATTTAAAGAGGGCTTTGAAAAGTCAGTTTGGCTTTCAGCAAAAGATAAGCAAAAAAAGGAAAAAAATATATTTTTATTTCCTTTCTGCCGTTCAAAAGCCTGATTTGTAACAATTATTTTTTGATGTGATTTTGATTTTTGCATTTTTTTTAAAGTACTTACTTGATTGACTGAAATAACTACTCAACAACAATTTCCAGACTGCAAATGAAGGTTAATGTTTGAGCGGTTTGTAATCATCATACTTTTTACAACCTAAAATGAGTTTTATTTAATAAAAACCTTTTAGGAATATTTTACAACTGATTAAAGACGCACTAAACATTTGTACTTTAAGGAAAAAAAAACGATAATTGCATTTAATTCCGCACCGTACAATAGTCAATTTGAAATCTTCCGTAGCAAAGAGATTGTAATTTCTCCAAATCTGCCAATTTGTGAAAGGGGAACGCTGACATTTTTCTCAAAGAAAACTCATAAGAAACCGTCCGGGGGAGTGGCTAAACAGGGGTCTTACTCTGTTGTTTGTAGTTCGTACTTTCTATATTTATCTCTATATATATAAAATTCTCGTGTCACAATGATTGTTCCCATACTCCTCCGAAACGGCTTGACCGATTCTAATGAAATTTTGTGAGCATATTCAGTAGGTCTGAGAATCGGCTAACATTTATTTTTCATACCCCTTAGTGATAAGGGTAGTCCACACTTTACATTTATTTGGCAAAACAACGTTTGCCGGGTCAGCTAGTCTCTATATATATAAAATTCTCGTGTCACAATGTTCGTTCACGTACTCCTCCGAAACGGCTTGACTGATTCTTATGAAATTTTGTGAGCATATTGACTGGGTCTGAGAATCGGCCAACATCTATTTTTCATACCCCTTAGTGATACGGGTTGTCCTCAATAATTTATATGGCAAAACAACGTTTGTCGAGTCAGCTAGTCTCTCTTATATATTCTCTTGAAAGTAAATAAAATTTATCGAATTTCCGCTGAACGCAATAGGGATTGCCAAAATATAATCAGGCTATGCAATAAAAATAGGCACACTGGTGGACCAGTGTGCCTATTTCTTTACTTTGGCCAAGAAATAAGCTAGGTTTGAACCACCATATTTTACGATTGTATAACTCAATTTTTTTGATATAGCCTTTAATTGTATAAGAAAAAATACAATTCGTTATGGATTCATCCGGCAGTTGAACACAGTTTTTTTCAAGCTTTGGCTTTTATCATTGCTTATTAAAATTTATTTCATAATGCTATATGTTGATTGAAGTTAGTGCAATTTTACCAGTGTCATGGTCGAATAATTAGATAATTTATTTATAGGTAGGTAAGCAAATGTCATGTCACGCTATCATGGCTCTTCTATTTTAGATAAGTCAATGAAGATGGAAATGAAGTTTATTTCAATACATGTTAAAACATACAACGCATAGTGATTGGGAACAATCTTTTAAACATATAAATGCTTGGGTCAGGAGGTCCCGCTCTCTCGTAGTTTTATCATGCTATTTTTAAATTTTATATTAAAAAGTGTAATAAAGTAGTTTAGTTATTTTATAAGACTTTTTCAGCAAAAAATATGATCTTTGCCCAAGGTAGGGCCCCAGTTTTCCAAGCGAGTGTACACGAAAATTGCTTCTAAAGTTCATTTTCCTAGGTCCCCGCACTTTGGGCTTTTATTATAATATTATATTTAAGGGTTTAGATCTGTCAAAGGATTATAAATTGCGTGTGTTTGTTGTGCTCAGCGCGTTCGCGTCCTTGCTAAGTAAGGACTTTTAATTTTAAGTTCATTAACACGGTCGATGACGCTGTTTGTATTTTGTTTAAACGGCCTAGTAAAATAATAAATAATAATAATAAATATTTCTCAACAAGCACACCAAGTCCCAAAGTAAGCTACGAGGCTTGTGTTATGGGTACTAGACAACGAATAAACATACTTAAATACTTTTTTTTGTAAATACATATTATAAATAGAAAACACCCAGACCAGTACAAACACACATGTTCATGCACACTTATGCTTGTACTGTGCGGGAATCGAACCCGCGACCCTTGGTTTAGAAGTCCGACTTGCGGACCACTGCACGAAGCGGTCGTCAAAAGCTTTTTATATTACAACTAGCTGTGCCCGCGACTTCGTCCGCGTGGAATAGTTATTTGGGCATATGGATATACTGTCGCAGACATTTTTTTAGATCATTTTAAGAGTAATAATTCTTTCATACTTTTTTACATTATTGTTGGTATCTTGAAGCGTTTTTTTAAATGAATAATTTTCCCCGTTTTTGTCACTTTCCCCATTATTTCTTCGCTCCTAACAGTTGTAGCGGGATGTTATTTAGCCTTAAACGTTCCTCAATAAATGGTCTATTCAACACAAAAATATTTTTTCAATTTGCTGAGTCAAATAAAAAAAGTCCCATTAAAATCGGCCCAGTAGTTTCCGAGATTCAATTTTCTGCCTACCCCCTTAGTCTATTGGCGTGATTATTTCTATCCTTCTTTACCTTCCAAGTAATGTTGAGTCAAATAAAAAAAAGTCCCATTAAAATCGGTTTAGTAGATTCTGAGATTCAATTTCCTGCCTGCCCCCTAAGTTCATCGGCGTGATTATTTATATCCCAGTTTACTCTCCAGGTGATACTGAGTCAAATAAAAAAAGTCCCGCCAAAATCGGTCCAGTCGGTCGATTCTGAGATTAGCCCGGACAAACAGACAGACAGACAGACAGACAAAAATTTTAAAAATTGTTGTTTTGGCTTCTATTACGGTAATTAAGACCCCCTGTAACAATTTTTCATAAAAATCTTCAATGTACAGAAATCGATCTTTTACAGTCTTATTATATGTATAGATGTTCTAGGTATTATTTTATAAATATTGTATAGGTAAGTATTTTTTATTAAGCGTTAACCTGTCGCGGGTTCGAATCCGGCTAGGGGCAAATGTTTGTGTGATGAGCACGTGCATTTGTACTTGCGTGTTAATTTTGAGAAATTGGGATTAGGGATTTATTTTGATTGGTGTCAAATATCTACCCAATTCCTTGCGCTATGAGTCCTGGCTACTTGAGCTGACCAATAGCTATGTACATTATCCCAGGTCGAGCCAAATTGTTTCTGAGCTTTTCTGTCATGAATTTTTAAAAACAGCTCGGAGTCGGGAAGTTGCCGGTGTTGCACCCCCGTGCCTCAGTGCGCAAGTTATACCGTTGGTCCTGCGCCTGATCCCTCTCCGGTTATGTCGGATTGCCGTCTCACCGAACTTTGAAATTGATTGAACAGTGTGTGCACCTGTGTATTGCGCTCACACTTGTGCACTATAATGTTTTCTGCGTAGTTGGCTGATCTCTGTTGAGATTGGCCGCCGTGATCGAAATCGAGCTGGAGGACTATTATTATGTACATTATCTAAACTCCAGCTTTACAAACGACTCATCATCAAACCCAACCCCTTACTGTTAAATACGCGAGTAGCGGGGACGTGTTACAGACGGTGCAATAAAAGCCAGGTTAGAGCGAACTGTCGTTTAATAGTAAGAGCGACCCGGGGATGAGTCGCGGGGCGTGAGGCGTAGCGGCGCAGCGCAAACACAACACTAACCTAACCCCTCTTTTTGCCCACAGACCCACCAGGCGCGCCCTACATCGAGGGTTACGCGGAGGGCGAGACGGTCCGCCGAGGGCAGAGCCTGGAGCTGGTCTGCCGAAGCAGGGGTGGAAACCCGCCAGCTCAGCTCATCTGGTACAAGAACGGCGAGCAGATCAGGATGGCTTACAGGTATGTGCCGATGCAGTGATATCTTTCTTTGTTTTGTTACTAGCTTCGCGCCAGTGGCCACGAACGCGTAAAATACGGATCTCTAATACCTATATTAAGTTTTCTTATTATACATTAAATAAAGCATATGTTCATCAGGGATAATGTGGAATTCTAATGGTAAAAGAATTTAAATCGCTCCAGTTATTTCCTATTCAATTCAAACAAAGAATCAAATCTTTCCTCTTTATAATAATTATTAGTGTAGATTATTTGGAGAATTGACTATGGGTAGTTATTTAAAGTACCTAGTAGAAAGATCGATGACACCATGATAGGATTCTTGTATCTTAAAAAAATACATTTGAAACGATGGCGGAGGAACAACCGATGTTCAGTTGAAAAAGCACTGGTAAGAAATGGGTTGCTTTTATGAAATTTTGACTCCTAAATTAAGCCAATCGATTTTGCGGAAGTTTAAACTGTCTTCTTAAAGATACCTAATATATTATGTGGTACTAAGTAATTCAATTATTCTTTTAATTGGACTAACCATGTATAACTCAAGTTGAAATAAGCAAAATTATTCTGTTTTTTTTTTCATTTAATATTTCACTACACAGATAAATGTATGTGTCTTATAACAAAAATACAATGAAACAAAATTTAAAGACTTAAAATATATCCTTCAATAATAAGACTTTCTAAATAAGTCACAAATGTTTCAAAAAATATTCTGAAATTCAAACACCAATTTTAAGAATAAAAAAATGTTTTTTTTATAATAAGACTTTCTAAATTAGTCGCAAATGTTTTAAAAATAATTCTGAAATCAAAATGCCCTGAAGATAATTTAACAAGAGGGCTTTTGACAAAACCTTTTCATGTCCAAACATTTTCATGCTTTGAAGGTTTTTTGCGAAGCAAAATTATGTACTTAATGACGTCATTGTTTTTTTCTTTGTTTTAACGTTAAAACAAAGAAAAAAACAATGAGTTTGTATTTCAGAAATAAAATTATTAGTAGATTTAAAAAAACTCGTAGACCTTTTATTACAGCGTAAAAGTTATACAGTTAGTCTTTTGGAAGGTTAGATATATTAACACTTTATTGTACAACACAAAACAAAAATTAAAGACAAGTTTAACAAAGAAAGATGTACAATTTAGGCGGTCTTATCGCTTGTAGCGATCTCTTTCAGACAACCTTTGCAGCAAAATGTATACGGATAATACAAAACACAATTTCAACGAAACAACTAAAATATATATGTAATATTTAATATATTTTAATATAAATATATAAAATATAGTGCCTTCAAACTTCTACCGATTGGAGGTAAGTCCCGGACTACGGGTGTAAGGTTTACAGAAACCCTGAAAAAGACATAATGACGCTTAAATTATTTATTTTCAACATGGCGTTGAAAACATAGCCCCTATTAAGGTAATACAACCAGTAAATTTCCAAAAAGTTGTAGAAACCAATTTTCAAACACACAAAATTCAATAAATATTCGGTCAATTGACTCCGATTTCTGATACACAACCGTGGCGTCACGAGTTTGTATTCCCATACAAAATATATGGGGGCACCGTTTTGACTGATAATAAACAGTATGTCAACGATTGGTGGTGTCAGCTAGCCTATTGCGTATCCAGGTGGAGATGTGACTCAGACTATCGCTTAAGATATTGATTGCAACTGATATTTCAGCAATATCGGATATCACGTGTAATTGCAGGTCATCGGTATACAGATGATACGATAAGACATAGATCTAAATGAACCCTATTTTATAATAATAATAATAAATATACAACAACATCACATTCATTGATCTGACTCCGTGGTAAGTAGCTAAAGCACTTGTGTTACAGATATCAGAATCAACAGTGGTATTACAAATAAACTTAAATAAATATATATAGCACCCAGACCAGTACAAACAGACATGTTCAAGCACACAAATGTTTGTACAGTGCGGGGATCGAACACGCGACCTCTTGATTAATAGGCAACTTCTTGACCATTACACCAAATTGGTCGACAAACTATATTTTTGACGATAGTGACTGTATCTACTACAATCCTTGGCATTTTGCTTCACATGGAGATTGTAAAAAAATATCGTCCCCCTGCCTCCCCCGTTTCAGGGATCGTATTAAGCTGGCAACAGATAGGGCGTATGTCCCCTTGATTTATGTAGCCAGATGGGTAGTGGTGTCACGCTGCTTTATCGATGTTTTGATATCGATAGATTTCTTTTAATAACATTAGGTGAAACGATTGCGAAGATTGTAGCAAAAATATTCCAATGTTAGAGCAGATCTTTGGTTATCTACTACAAGTTTTCCTCGTGTAGACAAAAACATGAAATACGAGTCACATAAGTATATCAATCAACCACACTGAAACCTTGTCAGTTACATTCTAGTTAATTAGTTAAATCTAATTAATTCTTTGAAATTCTATAAAAAATTAAAGCATGAAAAAAGCCTCCATTACTCGTATTATCTTTTGACATAATTTTCCTCGTTTCAGATACGGATAATTATCATTTCCTTTATCCTTGAACTACTGAAAAATTCCGGCGAAATTTCCGTTTTTTAAAACATGAGCAAAACATTTCATAAACTTTACCTAAAGATCTCAGAAACAGGGTCAAAATAAAGCATTTTTAGTTGGAAACGCCATTTCAACTGGTTTCCTGAGAAATAATATATTATTCATATAAAAACTTTAGTAAACATCAAAACAAAATATGTTACTACTACGAAATTTTCATATCAAATCTCAGTAACGAACTTGGTACTGGTAAAGACATTATAATACTTCCTCTATTATAATGTCTTTACCAGTATTTCAATGTAATGATCACGGTAGCATATCCAACAGGAGAAATTGGGAACCTTAACAATCTTTAAAGATAGTTGTTTCACCCGTACAGATTTTCTTTCAAAAATCTGTGAAAAGTATCGATATTCAGCAAGCAATGTCGATACTCGTTGTTTGTTTGTACACGTCACTTATAAAATTGTATTAAGACGTGCCTACGGGCGACGGAAGCTGATTTATGATGCCCACTAACTGCACTCGCCGCTAGTGATGCGACACTGTCGATAGTTTGCATGTCGATGCCTTGAATAGTTTGAAATTTCGCATGTCGATAGACTGACTTGGCTTCTATATAGTCATTAAATGTGAATGTTGGTATCATAGTAAGGTGCCAGACTGAGCACATGTGTTATGAGATCAGATACTATCCAACGCAAATACCTACAACCTGCAACAATATTAAGTACTAGTTTTCCGACAGTGACTTCGCCCGCATGGAATTCTCTTCTCTTATATATGGAGCATAAATTCAGTCCTAATACATAAACCTTTCTTAAATTACTGTACCGATAAAAAGCTGCATCAAAATCTGTTGATTACTTTTCAAGATCTAAGCATACTCGTACATACATACATACATAAAGCGACTTTCCTTTATTCTATGTGTGATGGATAGTATTGGATATGCGATACTAAGGACCGGATGTCATGGGGCAATTTTTAATAAAGATGTTTGTCAATTACAAAGATAGCGAATTTCATAAAATCACTTTTTCAAAACAGATTATAATTTTGCCAACGAAATTCCATTAATAGAATAGGAAAATGTTTTAAGGTAAGTTGCTGTGTAGCTAGTAGGTACGTCCTATCAAAAAATCTTTCGAAAAATTCATAATATATTATGCTCTCTTAAATATACTTTATTAAAGTTATTTTTAACAGCTAGGCTAGCAGGTTTTTTTCCTCACACTGTGAATTTAGCTGATCGCTTATTTTGACTAAATGAACAAATTTGGACACACATTTTGTTGAAGTCCACTCACATGAAAGATCTCTTACATACATACATACCGACATAGGGACAGACGCAGGTACCTAACGACTTTTTATTATACTATGTAGTAATAATACTGGGTATGCGATACTAAAGACCGCAAATCATGGGGAAATTTTTGTATAGTGTTTGTCAAACACAAAGATAGTTATTTTCGTATTTTTTTTCTATTGCAGCTAATCCCATACTTTTTGCGTAATACTTTAAGCTTACACGTCATTTATTACCACTGGCCACCATTTTGGTGTAACGATTAAGAAGTTGACTGTTAACTAAGAGGTCGCGGGTTTGATCCCCAAACTGTACAAACATTTGTGTGCATGGACATGTTTGTTTGTACTGGTCTGGGTGTTATTTGTATAAATTTTATTTCAGTTTATTTGTAATACCACTGTTGATTCTGATATCTGTAACACAAGTGCTTTAGCTACTTACCACGGAGTCAGATCAATGTAAGTTATGTTGTTGTTTATTTATTTATTAAAAGAAGGGGAGACTGTACAGTGCGACCTTTAACAATGATCCTTCAACCGTTAAAATGTAAAACCAATTTATAACAAAAAGGGAGTTAAAATATCAACACAATATTCCAAAACGTTCCAACATTCAGACTGCCATTCAGAAAAAAATATGCATTTGTTTGTTTCATTTGTCAAAAACTAAACGTATAAAACGATACCGAATTTCATACTATTCTATTTTTAGTATAAAATGTTACGGGTTAACATTTGAATTGGACAAAAAGAGAATATACTAAACGTGAACCTTGATGACGGCAATTAAGACGTTACAACCTCTCTATTCAATAACAGCTGTTTCTACACAAAATCAATAAATACCTTCGTACTTTTGACGCTCTAATTTTTACAGAAAGAAACATTATTTTAACATAAATATACAACATCACATACATTGATCTGACTCCGCGGTAAGTAGCTTAAGCACTTATGTTACAGATATCAGAATCAACAGTGGTATTACAAATAAACTTATTTGACGCAACTAATTTAGAGTCAGGAAGCTAAAGTGAAGCGCTTCCTACCGACCGGGTGTAATGGTCGGGGACCAAGGTACAAAGGACATTGTTTCAGTTTTACTGATAACTTATAATGTGAGACGCTAAATTCATCGTTTTCGAATTAAAACTAATCACTCAATCAATATTAGGCCCTATTTAACAGGATGTTGTACTCCATACTCCTACCTTAAACTTCAAAGAACTTCTGCACAATTTGACGCGTAATCGTTGTCAACTAAGCTCTTTATAGATAAGTAATGTACCCCGTTCCAAACTAGTTGGCAACATTAACCGTAACGTACCCCACGATACGCGTGTAAGGGTACAAATTAACAGTTTAGAGCGCATTCACATGCGATACGTCATTGACGATTCATCAAAAAACACGATACGTCACGACGGATTACCTTCGCATTGCATATGGAACCGTGTTTTTCATGATTCGTCAAAATTCTTGAATTGATGTGTACATTTGATTTGTGATTCGCAACAGCGGCTCGTCATAAAACCGCAGCCAACTTACAGCCAATAACGAACCTACCTTTTAATTTTCAATTTTTATATTCTACGACAATCACATTAATAGATACGAGTAAATAAGTGGGTTTATTTCTCACACCAATATAACCACCTGTGTGTGTGTGTGTGTGTGTGTGTGTGTGTGTGCGTGCGTGCGTGCGTGCGTGTGTGTGTGTGTGTGTGTGTGTGTGTGTGTGTGTGTGTGCGCGTGTGTGTGTGTGTGTGTGTGTGTGTGTGTGCGCGTATTGTTTGTACCTGTGTGTCTGAGTTGTGTATGTGTGTTTGAGTATGTGAGTATTATTACCTAGATCTACGACTAACAGAGTCTTTTGCTACTATGATGTTTTTAAAACACGATACGTGTTTTTCAAACCGATAACGTGATTAAAGCGTGTCTCCACTTTTCTCGATTCGCATAAAGCGCGTGAACATGGGTATTTAAAATCATAGCTCACGTCTAAAAATCGATTCGTGAAAAAAAAAACGATTCGTCGAAAACACGAGTCGACACCGTGTAATGTGAATGCGTTCTAAGGGCACAAATTAACAGTTTCGCCGATGAAGCGCACCGACTAACAGTGCGTGTTGGTGAACATTTTCAAACTCTCTATCGGAACGTTGATTCGATTGGACGTTTTGTAAATAAAACGGTTTTGTGATTGACACGCGACGCGAAGGCGAGAAACTGAATTGCGTTTTTTTGGCAATGTGAAAGTAATTTTTATAAATAGCGAAAAAGCTCATATCCAAAAAACTAACTTTCTAGTTAAAAATGCCCTGAATGAGCCAGGAAAATATCTGGAGAACATCAACGGCTCGACGAATTTTGAACATTTTTTCATCAGTGTCTCAAAGACAATATATTGGTCAGACACGTGTCGTATAAGCAAATTATTATTTTTATTCCACTTTGGGGTTTCATTAACGTATTGAAATTGAACTTTATTCAATCCGGCCAAAACATACATAGAGGTACATTGTCCGAAAACAGACATAGTCTGAAATTAAATGATTTTATTTTATTTTAAAACAAAAAAGTGAATTCTGCACCCACGAAAAGCTATGACCGTTCATGAAAACTCTATTCTCTTATTCGTGAAAATTCTATTTTCCATCGCAAAACAATCGCATTTGTATAAAATTACGACCCAATTAATATTCGGAGGCACATTTTGCAATCGTTATTATTCAAGATAGCTGAATCATGAATATTCAATTTTGCTTCCGCATCTCGGTGCACGCAAGCAAATCGAGGTATTTAGCTTACCATCACATTCGGCTACTTTACAGAGCTAATTCACTTACAGAGAGACCCATACAAATAAAAAGCAATAATAAATAAAAATCATAAGTCACAATTCATTTATTCCATTAACAACAGTTTTTTTTTTTAATTTACAAGTTTATTAAATAATTTTTCAAAATAACAATAGAAGGATTTACATTCCTGCAATACTCTAACAAACATCTAAATTTTGAATAAAATTACAATAATGGGACATAATATATCACTAATTAAAGTACTACAATAAAGTAGTATGTCAAAGAAATAAAAAACAAAAAATATTTTTTTTATAAAGACTAACATTATTATTCCTAGCAATTAAAAATTTACATATTCTACTATACTATATAAACAATTTTACAAAAGACAATTTTCCATAGCAATCGCATACAGATATTCAAACAATATGGTGGTTAGGTCGAAGTTATTGACGCGTTCGTATCGGCAGTTAGCTGTCGTCAATCTTGTTTACCATCGCTATACTCATGAATATACTTTTAGATAGATAGATAGATTAACACTTTATAGAGAGATAGATAGACTAACTTTTAGATAGATAGATTAACAACACAAAACAAAAATTACAGACAAGTTTAACAAAGAAAGATGTACAATTTAGGCGGTCTTATCGCTTTAAGCGATATAACGCTTGAATTTTGCATTTTTGTTTGTTAAACCAGTCACTTAGTTTTACTGTGCAATAAAGATTTTTATAAATATACTAAGTTATTAACATAATGTATAATTTTTCCTTGGGTATGCAAATATGGACTTATTAACTTACGAGTATATATTACTTTACCGTTGGTATGCAAAGATGTACTCTCTTTTCACACACTCTTAATGTGTAATTGTTTTTTTTTACAAGTCGAAACTCAAATACAGACTGATTTAGATCGATGTCGACACGATAGCAACTCTAGCCTGAATTATAAATAAATAAATACACAACAACAACACATACATTGATCTGACTCCGTGGTAAGTAGCTAAAGCACTTGCGTTAAAGAAATCAGAATCAACAGTGGCATTACAAATAAACTTAAACACCCAGACCAGTACAAACAGACATGTTCATGAACACAAATGTTTGTACAGTGCGGCGATCGAACCTGCAGCTTCTTAATTAATAGTCAACTTCTTAACCATTACACCAAAGTGGTTGTCAAACGTATGGAATTAAGTTTTTGTTAAGGATATCTGAAAACGTAAACTCAATCGATAGCTCACAAGTGTATCAAATACGAGTAACTTATGTACGATTCTCAGTAAAAGGACTTTTTGTAACTCCCAAGAGACCCCCAAAGGGTTTGAGAGAAGGGCTTCTGAATAATAAATACGTTGACTACCTCGTTGGTGTAGTGACAAAATATCTGCCTTACATCCGAGAGGTCCTGGCTTCGAATCCCAGGTCGAGCCAAAATTGTTTCTGAGATTTTCTGACATGGATGACTCGAAAACGGCTCGGAGTCGGGAAGTGGACGGTGTTACACCCCCGTGCCTCGGAAAGCACGTTAGGCCGTTGGTCCTGCGCCTGATCTCTCTCCGGTCATGTCGGATTGCCGTCTCACCGAACTTTGTGAGTGATGGAACAGTGAGTGCACCTGTGTATTGCGCTCACACTTGTGCACTTTAATATCTTCTGCGCAGTTGGCTGATCTCTGTTTAGATTGACCGCCGTGGTCGAAATCGGTCAGTAGGACTATTAATTATTAATAAAAACGTAGAAACAGCACATGGGGCTATCCATTTTTGTTGCAAAATCGCCCTTATTGAAAGTGTACAAGACGTATTGTTTACCGTAATGTGTTATCGTGTAGCACTTAACTTCTATATCTTAGATAGATATAGAAGTTAAGTGCTTTTAATGTCAAATATTTAAATATATAAATAAATATTTCACAACAATCACACCAATTCTCTAGTCCCAAATTAATCTACGAGGCTTGTGTTATGGGTACTAGACAATGGATAAACATACTAAAATACTTTTTTTGTTAATAAATACATATTATACATAGAAAACCACACCCAGACCAGTACAAAAACATACATGTTCATACACACTTATGCTTGTAATGTGCGGGTATCGAATATCAAATGGATCTACCTTTTCCGCTTAATATAATTAATAGTTAGGCTCATGACGGGCAAAAGTCGAGTCTCTAAAGATACGTAATCCACAAATAAACTTTGACATGTGCTAGACGAAAGGTCTCTGTGAATAATAAATTATGTAGCTGATTTATTTTCGGTGATTCAACTTTGAAATTCGCTTTGAAAAGCTTAGACAGGTGAAATTTGATTTAGAAACTGTTACAAAGGTTAATTTTACTGTAAAATTTCAATTATTAACAAAATTAAAAAAAAAACCGGGTACATTAACTGCTGAGCTTCAGAGGCTTGACGGATTTTAACCAGCCGTGATTAAATTATTTTTAGAAATAATAAAAACGCACTTAAACTAAGTCCATGCGTTTAGGAGCTATGATGCCACCGACTGACACACACTAAAACACAGAAACAGAGTAAGATCAAACCTATAATACCCCTTTTTTGATTGAGGGTTAAAAACCAGAGCAAAAATCACAATCTTCTCAAGTTGCCGCCTCTCACTGTCACAATGTAGCTACAATCACGAACACAAAAACACATTCCATTCCAGACCTTATAACTATCGTATTAAAATCGTAGTATACTGTTCGTAACTGTACAATAGGTGACTTATATCCCATATAAACCAGAGCTGTCAATCTGACGTCAAGCAAAAATGGATTGTGCTCATCCCAACGTAAAACCCTTTGCGGTGATATGTTTTGCGCTTTGATTAAAATAAAATATCGGCAGATGTGTAACGTCATTAAAATAAGCATACCGCACATCAAAGTAGTTGTAAGTCATAAATATCAAAAAAATCTAAAATTGAGTTAACTATGTCATAATTTTTATTTTATAGTAATCTATTCAGTGCTCAAACATCGTTTTTTTTTTTGACATTTATGACTTTAAATAACTAGATGTGCGTACAATGAGTCGTTTTCAAAAAAATCTAGAGATTGAATCATTTCGCTAATGGCAACGTCCTTAAAAAAATATATCATAAGCAGCGCTGCTATTGCACAGAAATCAACATCGCGAAAGAACAAGGTGGCAAGTGAGCAAGTTAAATTTTTAAGCGCACAATTTTAAACCCCGACGCAAAATAATGTGTTATATGTTTGACACACCTACGTTTGTTTGTGAATGATTATGTGTATGTCTCTGTCTGTGGCATCGTAGCACTTGACGGATGGACCGATTTCAGTGCGGATTTTTTTATTCGAAAGATAATTTTTATCGCAGTAGTTCTTAGCTTTGTCTGGGCAAAATGCGTCCAGCCATTGAAGCTGTTTATATGACTTTTTTGAGGTTACCTATTTATTTAAAACGTTATTGCACAAGAAATGTACAAAGGGTAGGCTTAATGCTTATAGCATTTGGTGCAGTGGTTCGCATGTCGGACTTCTAAACCAAGGGTCGCGGGTTCGATTCCCGCACAGTACACGCATAAGTGTGCATGAACATGTGTGTTTGTACTGGTCTGGGTGTTTTCTATTTATAATATATATTTATTTACAAAAAAAAAGTATTTAAGTATGTATATCCGTTATCTAGTACCCATAAAACAAGCCTCGTAGCTTACTTTGGGACTAGAGAATTGGTGTGCTTGTTGAGAAATATTTATTTATTTTCTACCAGTCAACCTCAAGGTCATGCAGAAAGAGGGCAATAGGTGCAGTAAAAATTAATTGAGAAAGGTAAACAGGAGAGTAAGTTTTTCTTCGGCCATTATTATAGTGCCATGTGGGGCATATCTTCCGTATTTTATTTTATTCAAAGTTTATAAGACAACGTGTCACGTTGATGGGCTCAGCTATGCGGATTGTCGGAATAGTTTCTAGCGAGTTACATGGAATTTTGGAAAGTAATTTTGCTTGCCTTAGTTCGCAAGGGTAGGATCGCTTTTGTCAGGTACTAAAATTATCTCTTGATTTATTATATTTAATAAGTTATTTAGTTATAAAAAAAAACCTAGAACACCGTAAGAGTTTATTTTATTGTTTGAATTGAATAGATCTGTAGATAATGAGATCTACAGATCTATTCTGATCTATATTCTGATTTTATTTGTTAAGTATTTTTGGCGTTTACAACCCTATTAACGCATCTTAACCGATTGTTAAATATTTGTAAAAATATTTCTCTCGGGTGATTTGAGGGTGTCTCCCACAATCATTGATGAAACATACGCTGGCTCAAAGCGTTAAAAAGCACTTCCAAAATGCAACGACTCCATTTAGGTTCTCGGTAGCTCAGAGGTCAGCAGCATTGGACCGGACTTCCAAAGGTCGGGGGTTCGATTCCTCCCCGATGACCGGAGCCGAAAAGAATTTTTTAAGTGTTGTCTTTTCGCAATATATTCTGATTATTGACTCTGATGTAAAACTCAAAAAAACACCCCCCGGTAAAGCCTGGAAAACAGCTGACGAGCTTCTACGGCTGGACGGAATTAAACCAGCCACAGCAAAAATAAAATACCACTATATAATAATTGGAATAAAGAAAAACGCATTGAAATCGATCCATCGGTTCGGAAGCTATGATACCACGGGCAGACTCGTTCGTTTCGGTTTTTTACGAATAATTAGGGTCATACATTTACAGGGATTACCCCCGACAGTATAAACATTGACAGTAATATGTATTGTTATATAACAATCTAATGTATTTTCAATGTTGACGTGGATGTTTCTTATGTATTTTGGACTAAACAAAGTAAATCAATCTTACTTTCAAACTAGTCTAGCCATTTATTTCAAACAAACTAACACAAAGACGTCCGACTGAACGCTACTAACTAAATCCTATAAGCACCCCAGACAGCAGCAAAAAGTAGCGAAAAGTACTAGGACGTAGACTCTTGGACTATTAGTCGAAATAGAATTTAAAAAGACTTTTTTTTTTAAACTGTCTCCAACCGGAGATGATTATTTATTGAAAAGAAATAAATAAACCTGTATGAAAAACCACTATAATATATAAATAAATTTACAACAACATCACATACATTGATCTGACTCCGTGGTAAGTTGCTTAAGCACTTGTGTTACAAATATCAGAATCAACAGTGGTATTACAAATAAACTTAAATTAATACATATCACACGTGCTTCGGAAGGCACGTTAAGCTGTTGGTCCCGGTTAATATCGACAGATATTAGTCGTTAAGCCTGGTCAGAGGCCCTCGGGCGGCTTAATAACATCTGACTGTAAGGTTGGTCACTTACCTTACAAACACCCCTCCACCAATCCGCTGAGCCCGCGTGGTGGAGTATGGCTCGGACCACCTCATTGTTGAGGTGAGGCCTGTGCCCAGCAGTGGGACGTATAAAGGCTGATGAGATGAGAATACATATCACACAATAGAAGCATTTAGATAATTTATTATGACCTGTACTGTACAAAAAACAATCCACTTATTATCAGCAATTTTGGCATTAATGTAGTTGTTCCACAAAATATAAGCAGTTTACACTGAAATAACTGAAAACAGCATCAATATTTCACAATTATAATCTGTACTTTGCAACTTGGCATCGCTATTATCTAGATCTCGAGCTGTGACCTAGATTATTCTGGCACGATCGGGACTCGAACGCGGGTCTTTGTGTTGGTTACAAAGATTTTGAAGTGTACAAGAAAGTGGGTGGCTTATCGTTGATCGCGCGAACAATTTTGAAATTTGCGTAACTCAATTTAAACCGCTAATAAGTAAGTGACTATTTATTAATATAAATCAAAAAACTTTTAAGAAGTGTTTCCCTGCAATAACAACCCGTTAATTACTATCCTAAATAAAATAATAATAATAAAAAGTTTACTACTTAGCTCAGGAACCAAAATAAATTTGCTGTGTCTATTCGACAATTACAAAACTTAGATAGGCAGGATTAACAACGTTTGTAAAGGTGTTAGCAAATTCCAAGACAGACTGCAACCAGAGGCTACGTTACAATAGCAAGCTGCAATGCTACCCCGCTTGCAATCAACTTTATATAAATTCAAAGTAACTAGTGCAAGCACATGCAGTTTGTGATCTGCAGTCCATCTCGGAATTTCACCTTTAGACATTTGTGTGCAAACCAGACTGACTTGATTAGTTTTTGACATACTTATCTAATTAGACCAGGATCCTAACCACCTACATTTTGCCAAAACAGGCATTGACAATGTCTGGGTGATGGAGTGGCTATGCATGGGCCGGATACCCGACCGACGCAGGTTCGATTCCAGTTCATTTTCTGTACTGCAAAATCACTTTCTTATCACATTCATGTTATCAATACATCTAGTAATTACTCACCCCTATTTCAGCAACAAAAATCTCAATTGAACCCTGCTAAGTCGGTTATCGGGGCCGACAGTATGATAAATGGCGGACGGATTACGCGGGTCAGGGTTCGGTGCCCGGTCGGGCCTCGGCTTCGGGAAGCTTAGTGTATCTTGATATTGTTCCGACGGTTTTCTTGTTTGTTGAAATTGACAAGCGATAAAAGTTTTGGGGATATCTTTTTTTTATACAAGGCGCTCTTAGCCGTATCCTAGGTAAGAACGTTCATACAAAAGGAGTTTAGTCATGACATAAATTATTTTAACTATTTTAAACAGCGCGTCTGTCATTCAGAGACACAATTACATTATATTCAATTGTTACATGAACGGTTAAGGGGTCCATGGATGTCAAGAGTTGAATGATGAGTAAATGTGACGTTTTTGTACATTATACTATAGAGGTAGAATAAATAATAATAATAATAATAATAATAAATATTTCACAACATTCACACCAATTCTCTAGTCCCAAAGGAAGCTACGAGGCTTGTGTTATGGGTACTTAACAACGGATAAACATACTTTACTACTTTTTTTAAATAAATACATATTATACGTAGAAAACACCCACACCAGTACAAACACACATGTTCGTGCACACTTATGCTTGTACTGTGCGGGGATCGAACTCGTGACCCTTGGTTTTAGAAGTCCAACATGTGGACCACTGCACCAAGCGGTCGTCAAAATAAGAAGATATTCCACAATGCAAATCACATTACGCCAACAACAATACATATAGCAATTAACTGTGGACCCCACACTAGGAGATTCCTGTGTCGTGGGCACCCGATGGTTCTTACAGGATTGCGACGGATGCAAGTAACTATCTTATTAATATTATAAATGTGAAAGTATATTTGTTTGGATGTTTGGATGTTTGTCCGTCAATCACGCTAAATCTACTGAATGGATATCGATGAAATTTGGTATACAAGCAGAGTATAGGCTAACTTAGGTGATAGGGTACTTTTTATCCCGATTAAACTCTCCCAGGGGATAAAGCAGGAATCTTGATAATCCTCAATCACGTCGGAAGTACTGAATGGATTTTGATGAAATTTGGTATACAGGCAGGGTATAGGCTAATTTCGGTGTTACTTTTATCCCGATTAAACTCTCCCATGGGATAGAGCAGGAATCTTGATAATCCTCAATCACGCCGAAAGTACTGAACGGATTTTAATGAAATTTGGTTTACAGACAGTGTATTAGCTGACATAGATTAAATAATAGTTTTCAATTCATGTTAATGAATCCACTACAATGCTATACATTTTCTTCATCCCTAGACAGTGTTGAGCAGTGTATAACCTGAATTAGATTGTAGGATATACTTTTTATTTTAATATTATAAATGTGAAAGTATATTTGTTTGGATGTTTGGATGTTTGTCCGTCAATCACGCTAAAACTACTGAATGGATTTTGATGAAATTTGGTATACAAGCAGAGTATAGGCTAACTTAGGTGATAGGGTACTTTTTATCCCGATTAAACTCTCCCAGGGGATAAAGCAGGAATCTTGATAATCCTCAATTACGTCGGAAGTACTGAATGGATTTTGATGAAATTTGGTATACAGGCAGGGTATAGGCTAATTTCGGTGTTACTTTTATCCAGATTAAACTCTCCCATGGGATAAAGCAGGAATCTTGATAATCCTCAATCACGCCGAAAGTACTGAACGGATTTTAATGAAATTTGGTTTACAGATAGTGTATTAGCTGACATAGATTAAATAATAGTTTTTAATTCATGTTAATGAATCCACTACAATGCTATACATTTTCTTCATCCCTAGACAGTGCAGCAGTGTATTACCTGAATTAGATTGTAGGATATACTTTTTATTGTAATAATATGCTCCCGGGGGATAAAAGAGGATTCTACTTACATGTTCCCATACAATACAGCAGGAAAATAGCAACTTTCATTCTACGTAAGCGTAGTCTCAGTATAGTTTATTGAGGCGCCAATAGATGGCGTTGCCTGTATTTTAAAACGCGATAATGAATTACCACAGCTACTTGGATATTAATGACTGTGACTTTGAGGTGAAATTAGGAATTTTCTTCTTTATAGGTTAATTCTGTGTCGTTTCAGTTCTGTGTTGTCAATTGGTTTTTCGAATAATTTCTCGATTTGGCTTTTCTAACGGACTTGATTTTCTTTGAGATTGTGGATTTGGTTGATTGTTATTTTGTGTATTTTCCACAAGTATTCTTTCAAACAACTTAGATAGGTATGTATATAAACTACCAAAATCGTGAAAAACAAACACGGAAACATGGTAAAAATATAAGAAAATTCCCTACGGAATGATCAAAATTAAACTTTTTATATGCAAAAAAATACAGTCACTAAGTTATTTGTAAATGTCCTCATTCTACGCGGGCAAAGCCGCGGGTAAAAGCTAGTGTGTAATAAATGAATTGATAATGATGAAGTGTGTGTGTGCGCGGGTGTGCGAATGTGTTGTGTATGTGTGAGTGGATGTGTGTATCTGTTGGCTTGTGTGTGCGCTACTGTGTTTATGTATACATAAAACTGAACAAGTACCCAAAGTTACTATTTTAGTACTGAAATCAATCTTCATAAACAACTCTTTGCAAGCTATGCTCACATTTCGATTACCTTATTTTATTGCTATTAACTGACGGTAAAAATGTAGTTTACAACATAAACAAATTAATATTCGCGGGTTTAAACGTCGTCTTTAAAATTCACACGCTCCTGAACCTCTGAAAATGAAATTTTGCATGTGACATCGATATTTTTTACCCGTTCTCTTAAACAACATGAAATGTTGCCGTATTTTTGTGCAAACTCGGGATACTTTTAAAAATTTTCGAATACAGATTCTAAATATCGACGCTTTCATCTCAACACAATACTGCTTTGTTGGTGAAAGATTTAAGCTCCTGTATATTGTTAGTATATTATGTGTGTTGGGCATTTTCTATTCTATTCCATTCACGTTGTGAACATTCTTTAATAACTTACGGATACGGTTGTGGGAAAATGGTGAGGTAAAGTTTTATTAAAATGCAAATCTTTCGCGTTAAGACCAGCCGTAATTAAGGTAAATACTTAGATGTTCTGATAATGTGAAACCCTTTCTGGCTTTTGATGGGCTTTGTTTTTGATACTGCCATTAAAATATTTAATATAAAAGATATAATTTTAAATATAAATAAAAAACATAAAATAAAATATACCTAATTAAACAATAAATTCTAAATAAATATATGCCGATTACAAAATGTCATTTCCATCTAATCGTTTTGTTGTATAAATGCTGATGGCAATTTTCGACAGTTGCCCTATAATAGTGTTCTACTTAAATATCCTATTGATCGTAACAATTAATCTTAGTCTAGAAAAAAGTAATATATTTTTTAAATGGCTGGGGGCGTATTTTATATTTACGAATATATCTTATATAATTATACAGAGGTAAATCAAAGTGTTTCTTATAAACTAGACGTTAACACGGATAATTCAGCTTTAATACGAACATCAAACCGTAGACAATATCCCCAAACTATGGCTTACGACCACAATTAATAACGAGGTATCTCACAAACATGAACGGAACCAAAATCCTAGCTCCCATCTCGGCTACAAGTTTACAGACAATAGTAGGATGGCATAGACAAAAGACATCAAACGGTATTAAACTAAAAGACGTTATACAATAGAGCTGGGGATGACAAACGCTAGGATAGGCGATGGTATAAGGTATAAGAGAAATGGACCAGAAAGTCAAGTTCCCAAATGAATTAAAATGTCAACATACGGAATAGCTATTTATTCGAATGCTATGTATGAAACTTTCATGTCGTCAGTCTATCAAAGTCATCACATTGTTACTTAAACCTACTCACATTTACTTTATTATCGGCAGCGTTTCTAAAGTTTTTTTCTTAATAGGGTCATAAGAAGACGTCCTAATTCTTGACCAAGATTAATGTCACCATTTCATTCGCTATCAAGTCCAAAAGACGTGCTATTTTTCCTAAAACATCTAAATATGAATCGTTTTAATCAAGCCACAGGATTTTTGACTGAAAACTAGAAACATTGACAAACTAAGACATCAAGACACTGAAAGGTAGAGGGACTTGGCATTTCTAATCAATACGATAATCTTGACGGGTTTAAATTGGGTATGTAATCGATTGAATTCTAATCCTTTACTAATAGTAAAGATTCAGCTCAACTAAGGGCCAACAAAGATATTTTTCATCCCATCTATTCGAAAAAGACGATTTTGGTCGCCTTTAAGTGCGCCCAAAGGTGATGCTTCTAAGCGACATAGGTACTATTACTCTACTCTTTGCCACAGACTGTCCAGCGAGCAGCGAGAGACTGGCTGGTTAGACGGCACGTCCGTCGACCATCGCCCCGCCGCCGCCGCTGGCAACTGAGTAAAAAAAAAACGCGCGAACTACGGCCCGCGCTTTCATAAATTATCACATTCAAGTTCTTGGTTTTGATAAATTATATTCTCATAGAGGGTGATGAAAAGTAGAGTGTATCATTTGGACGCAAATATATTTTTGGCTCGGGCGACGTACTTTGAATCCCTCGCTTCGTTCAGGATTCTACTTTAGAATCCCTCGCTAGCTCGGGATTCTACTCTAGAATCCCTCACTTCGCTATGGATTCAAAAAAGCGCCCTCGCCGTAAAAATATTATTTTGCTTCCTCATGATACAATCTACTATAGTCTTTACACTACTCGTACCCACACAGGGAAAACAAGCAGTATGCAATACTTTCAAGCAAAATTTGGATGTGGTAATCCTTTTCAAAACAGTCATTCCCTCACGGGACCATGGGCTACTTTTATTTGGTACCCGTACACATCACAAACTTTGCCACTTTCTGGCAAATCAACAGCGATCGCTTACAATATGTTCGAGGAAAATTCACGCCACTGACAACCGTGGCCATACTGCGACGGAAAATCGCATGAAAATGTAAGCAAGATTAGTAATAAGTAATCGCGCCACATACTTATATAGACACAAACACTTTTACTCTCTATAGATTCTTCTTCTCGCTTTTGGTCTTGTGAAAGTGTAGCTACTGCACACAGTTGACTAAACAAAGATACACTTCGATTCAATAACTCACTGTTTTTCATTAGCATCCGGCTTCCCAACGTTGAATTAGGCGAAACGGTACAATTCCGTGCACGTCATCACTCGACGGGGACTCGATGCGAAGTGAGCTCTGACTGACGGTCCCGCCGGTAAAGTCACGACACTGTCAAGCGCGCGAAACTGTAGTGACGCATTCCGTTTAGTGTCTGTACTGTTCATGACCGAATGTGACTTATACATTTTTAATTGAAATAGGTGCCTATTATACTCCATCAATCAACGACTACCTTAGTTTTTTCATGTGAGGTAATCGCTGCAGTTTATCCCTTATTTCTAAAACAAACAGTGTAAACGGACACTCCGCAGTAGACGAGTGTTTTTCTTTGAAAGTCTACACCAGAACGAAACTGAGAACCAAATAGCAACGCACTTATATATCACTTATTTATTCGCAAATTGTGTCTACTTGTGTGAAAGCATTTCAGTAATAGAATAAAGAAAGAAATATACTTAATATAAATCCGTTTGAATTTATTTAGAAGAAGCATTGAGTGTTTCTAGCTTTTCTAGAAATGATTAAGTCATCAAAATACACAAATCATGTGCCAAGGTCAAATTTGATTTAGGACATTTTACCTGTTCAATACAGAACCGTATTGAGAAAGGTTGGATCCAAAGGGTATAGATTGCCATCGATGGATCCTGCCGTAGAACAATAGAGGCATAGTGTGCAGTAGGAAACTAACACAAGCTTATCTTCATAAAACCCAACCACCAGTTAAATTAATAGCGTGTTAAAATTGTAAATGGTTATGATTAAATGCTGTATGATAAGTTTTGAAACCAAGGAAGTAAGAATTAATAAAAATAAGTTTTATAAAGTCACAAGCTTTTCAAATCCTGCGTTTTCCCAATCTTCAAGTCTAACTATGTTCAAATTTATTTTATGTACGTTTTATTTATTTCAAAAGTTTTCCTGACATTTATTGAACTAAACAAAGCGAAATAGTTGCCAATCTCGTCAAAACCTTCCCCATCGCTTTGATCTTAACAAGCCGACAAAGAACAAGGAAATGTAGGGCAAAAACTCTTGAAGAAGATAACAACATTCAACAAAACGACAAAAGATGGCCCCGGAACAAGGTCACAGCGGTTTTCATCGGGATTAGAGTTGGACACAAAATATTATCGATAGGCAAGCAGTCGGAAGCAATATAAATTATTTCATTTCGCGTTTTTTTACTAAAGATTGTTAAAAAACTAGGGCACTTGATAGTTTCTTGCATGGCTTAATTATTTCGTGTACTTGTTTTACATGACATTGATGCAGTATCTAATCAAGTATATTTTTTAACATTTATGTATCATGATTAATCATTACCTCTCATTTCTCCGATCAATTGTGAAGGTCTCGGGAAAAAAGTGAAGAATCATTATTATATTGTTACGCGATTTGTATACGGCCAAATAGATTATTAAATAAATAATATATAGGTTCTTACTCAAATTAAAAATAAACAAAAGTAAGGTATTTCACTATTGAATGGTTTTGCAAATGAGAATCAAACCCGATATTGCCAATAACTCGAGTCGGAAAATCAGTTTATTTCCAGTTTCTGGTTAATTCATCGAAAAACTAAACTTAACTCTGCGCATCCCTATTCTGTGAAACGCTATCCATTTATCAAACTATCGTTAGTACAACCTTTGAGCGTTTTTCACAAGTCCAGACGGGGGTCACTTGATTTTTCTCCATCGTATAGCGTTTGGCAATTCTCTGTGTACCACCTCAAAGTTTATTTTTGACTTTAGGTCGACGTTGAGGTGATTTGTCTTGTTTTCCCGATGTTTTTAGGTCTCTAAAGACTGTCAAATGATGTGATTGATTACGCCGGGCTTTGGCACAAACTGTGATAACGCGGTGATTTAACGGCTAGCTCCGGAGTGTGCTCAAGGACCGTTGATGTAAATGATACTTGAACTTATTTGGGTATTTTTGATTGCAAATGAATTATCTTTATACAGACTACAATACCACTTGTGAAAGATATGTTATGAAACATAGTTGATTTTGCATATAAAAAGTTTAATTTTGATCATTCCGTAGGGAATTTTCTTATATTTTTACCATGTTTCCGTGTTTGTTTTTCACGATTTTGGTAGTTTATATACATACCTATCTAAGTTGTTTGAAAGAATACTTGTGGAAAATACACAAAATAACAATCAACCAAATCCACAATCTCAAAGAAAATCAAGTCCGTTAGAAAAGCCAAATCGAGAAATTATTCGAAAAACCAATTGACAACACAGAACTGAAACGACACAGAATTAACCTATAAAGAAGAAAATTCCTAATTTCACCTCAAAGTCACAGTCATTAATATCCAAGTAGCTGTGGTAATTCATTATCGCGTTTTAAAATACAGGCAACGCCATCTATTGGCGCCTCAATAAACTATACTGAGACTACGCTTACGTAGAATGAAAGTTGCTATTTTCCTGCTGTATTGTATGGGAACATGTAAGTAGAATCCTCTTTTATCCCCCGGGAGCATATTATTACAATAAAAAGTATATCCTACAATCTAATTCAGGTAATACACTGCTGCACTGTCTAGGGATGAAGAAAATGTATAGCATTGTAGTGGATTCATTAACATGAATTAAAAACTATTATTTAATCTATGTCAGCTAATACACTATCTGTAAACCAAATTTCATTAAAATCCGTTCAGTACTTTCGGCGTGATTGAGGATTATCAAGATTCCTGCTTTATCCCATGGGAGAGTTTAATCTGGATAAAAGTAACACCGAAATTAGCCTATACCCTGCCTGTATACCAAATTTCATCAAAATCCATTCAGTACTTCCGACGTAATTGAGGATTATCAAGATTCCTGCTTTATCCCCTGGGAGAGTTTAATCGGGATAAAAAGTACCCTATCACCTAAGTTAGCCTATACTCTGCTTGTATACCAAATTTCATCAAAATCCATTCAGTAGTTTTAGCGTGATTGACGGACAAACATCCAAACATCCAAACAAATATACTTTCACATTTATAATATTAAAATAAAAAGTATATCCTACAATCTAATTCAGGTTATACACTGCTCAACACTGTCTAGGGATGAAGAAAATGTATAGCATTGTAGTGGATTCATTAACATGAATTGAAAACTATTATTTAATCTATGTCAGCTAATACACTGTCTGTAAACCAAATTTCATTAAAATCCGTTCAGTACTTTCGGCGTGATTGAGGATTATCAAGATTCCTGCTCTATCCCATGGGAGAGTTTAATCGGGATAAAAGTAACACCGAAATTAGCCTATACCCTGCCTGTATACCAAATTTCATCAAAATCCATTCAGTACTTCCGACGTGATTGAGGATTATCAAGATTCCTGCTTTATCCCCTGGGAGAGTTTAATCGGGATAAAAAGTACCCTATCACCTAAGTTAGCCTATACTCTGCTTGTATACCAAATTTCATCGATATCCATTCAGTAGATTTAGCGTGATTGACGGACAAACATCCAAACATCCAAACAAATATACTTTCACATTTATAATATTAATAAGAATAAGTGTAATAAATGAATTGATAATGATGAAGTGTGTGTGTGCGCGGGTGTGCGAATGTGTTGTGTATGTGTGAGTGGATGTGTGTATCTGTTGGCTTGTGTGTGCGCTACTGTGTTTATGTATACATAAAACTGAACAAGTACCCAAAGTTACTATTTTAGTACTGAAATCAATCTTCATAAACAACTCTTTGCAAGCTATGCTCACATTTCGATTACCTTATTTTATTGCTATTAACTGACGGTAAAAATGTAGTTTACAACATAAACAAATTAATATTCGCGGGTTTAAACGTCGTCTTTAAAATTCACACGCTCCTGAACCTCTGAAAATGAAATTTTGCATGTGACATCGATATTTTTTACCCGTTCTCTTAAACAACATGAAATGTTGCCGTATTTTTGTGCAAACTCGGGATACTTTTAAAAATTTTCGAATACAGATTCTAAATATCGACGCTTTCATCTCAACACAATACTGCTTTGTTGGTGAAAGATTTAAGCTCCTGTATATTGTTAGTATATTATGTGTGTTGGGCATTTTCTATTCTATTCCATTCACGTTGTGAACATTCTTTAATAACTTACGGATACGGTTGTGGGAAAATGGTGAGGTAAAGTTTTATTAAAATGCAAATCTTTCGCGTTAAGACCAGCCGTAATTAAGGTAAATACTTAGATGTTCTGATAATGTGAAACCCTTTCTGGCTTTTGATGGGCTTTGTTTTTGATACTGCCATTAAAATATTTAATATAAAAGATATAATTTTAAATATAAATAAAAAACATAAAATAAAATATACCTAATTAAACAATAAATTCTAAATAAATATATGCCGATTACAAAATGTCATTTCCATCTAATCGTTTTGTTGTATAAATGCTGATGGCAATTTTCGACAGTTGCCCTATAATAGTGTTCTACTTAAATATCCTATTGATCGTAACAATTAATCTTAGTCTAGAAAAAAGTAATATATTTTTTAAATGGCTGGGGGCGTATTTTATATTTACGAATATATCTTATATAATTATACAGAGGTAAATCAAAGTGTTTCTTATAAACTAGACGTTAACACGGATAATTCAGCTTTAATACGAACATCAAACCGTAGACAATATCCCCAAACTATGGCTTACGACCACAATTAATAACGAGGTATCTCACAAACATGAACGGAACCAAAATCCTAGCTCCCATCTCGGCTACAAGTTTACAGACAATAGTAGGATGGCATAGACAAAAGACATCAAACGGTATTAAACTAAAAGACGTTATACAATAGAGCTGGGGATGACAAACGCTAGGATAGGCGATGGTATAAGGTATAAGAGAAATGGACCAGAAAGTCAAGTTCCCAAATGAATTAAAATGTCAACATACGGAATAGCTATTTATTCGAATGCTATGTATGAAACTTTCATGTCGTCAGTCTATCAAAGTCATCACATTGTTACTTAAACCTACTCACATTTACTTTATTATCGGCAGCGTTTCTAAAGTTTTTTTCTTAATAGGGTCATAAGAAGACGTCCTAATTCTTGACCAAGATTAATGTCACCATTTCATTCGCTATCAAGTCCAAAAGACGTGCTATTTTTCCTAAAACATCTAAATATGAATCGTTTTAATCAAGCCACAGGATTTTTGACTGAAAACTAGAAACATTGACAAACTAAGACATCAAGACACTGAAAGGTAGAGGGACTTGGCATTTCTAATCAATACGATAATCTTGACGGGTTTAAATTGGGTATGTAATCGATTGAATTCTAATCCTTTACTAATAGTAAAGATTCAGCTCAACTAAGGGCCAACAAAGATATTTTTCATCCCATCTATTCGAAAAAGACGATTTTGGTCGCCTTTAAGTGCGCCCAAAGGTGATGCTTCTAAGCGACATAGGTACTATTACTCTACTCTTTGCCACAGACTGTCCAGCGAGCAGCGAGAGACTGGCTGGTTAGACGGCACGTCCGTCGACCATCGCCCCGCCGCCGCCGCTGGCAACTGAGTAAAAAAAAAACGCGCGAACTACGGCCCGCGCTTTCATAAATTATCACATTCAAGTTCTTGGTTTTGATAAATTATATTCTCATAGAGGGTGATGAAAAGTAGAGTGTATCATTTGGACGCAAATATATTTTTGGCTCGGGCGACGTACTTTGAATCCCTCGCTTCGTTCAGGATTCTACTTTAGAATCCCTCGCTAGCTCGGGATTCTACTCTAGAATCCCTCACTTCGCTATGGATTCAAAAAAGCGCCCTCGCCGTAAAAATATTATTTTGCTTCCTCATGATACAATCTACTATAGTCTTTACACTACTCGTACCCACACAGGGAAAACAAGCAGTATGCAATACTTTCAAGCAAAATTTGGATGTGGTAATCCTTTTCAAAACAGTCATTCCCTCACGGGACCATGGGCTACTTTTATTTGGTACCCGTACACATCACAAACTTTGCCACTTTCTGGCAAATCAACAGCGATCGCTTACAATATGTTCGAGGAAAATTCACGCCACTGACAACCGTGGCCATACTGCGACGGAAAATCGCATGAAAATGTAAGCAAGATTAGTAATAAGTAATCGCGCCACATACTTATATAGACACAAACACTTTTACTCTCTATAGATTCTTCTTCTCGCTTTTGGTCTTGTGAAAGTGTAGCTACTGCACACAGTTGACTAAACAAAGATACACTTCGATTCAATAACTCACTGTTTTTCATTAGCATCCGGCTTCCCAACGTTGAATTAGGCGAAACGGTACAATTCCGTGCACGTCATCACTCGACGGGGACTCGATGCGAAGTGAGCTCTGACTGACGGTCCCGCCGGTAAAGTCACGACACTGTCAAGCGCGCGAAACTGTAGTGACGCATTCCGTTTAGTGTCTGTACTGTTCATGACCGAATGTGACTTATACATTTTTAATTGAAATAGGTGCCTATTATACTCCATCAATCAACGACTACCTTAGTTTTTTCATGTGAGGTAATCGCTGCAGTTTATCCCTTATTTCTAAAACAAACAGTGTAAACGGACACTCCGCAGTAGACGAGTGTTTTTCTTTGAAAGTCTACACCAGAACGAAACTGAGAACCAAATAGCAACGCACTTATATATCACTTATTTATTCGCAAATTGTGTCTACTTGTGTGAAAGCATTTCAGTAATAGAATAAAGAAAGAAATATACTTAATATAAATCCGTTTGAATTTATTTAGAAGAAGCATTGAGTGTTTCTAGCTTTTCTAGAAATGATTAAGTCATCAAAATACACAAATCATGTGCCAAGGTCAAATTTGATTTAGGACATTTTACCTGTTCAATACAGAACCGTATTGAGAAAGGTTGGATCCAAAGGGTATAGATTGCCATCGATGGATCCTGCCGTAGAACAATAGAGGCATAGTGTGCAGTAGGAAACTAACACAAGCTTATCTTCATAAAACCCAACCACCAGTTAAATTAATAGCGTGTTAAAATTGTAAATGGTTATGATTAAATGCTGTATGATAAGTTTTGAAACCAAGGAAGTAAGAATTAATAAAAATAAGTTTTATAAAGTCACAAGCTTTTCAAATCCTGCGTTTTCCCAATCTTCAAGTCTAACTATGTTCAAATTTATTTTATGTACGTTTTATTTATTTCAAAAGTTTTCCTGACATTTATTGAACTAAACAAAGCGAAATAGTTGCCAATCTCGTCAAAACCTTCCCCATCGCTTTGATCTTAACAAGCCGACAAAGAACAAGGAAATGTAGGGCAAAAACTCTTGAAGAAGATAACAACATTCAACAAAACGACAAAAGATGGCCCCGGAACAAGGTCACAGCGGTTTTCATCGGGATTAGAGTTGGACACAAAATATTATCGATAGGCAAGCAGTCGGAAGCAATATAAATTATTTCATTTCGCGTTTTTTTACTAAAGATTGTTAAAAAACTAGGGCACTTGATAGTTTCTTGCATGGCTTAATTATTTCGTGTACTTGTTTTACATGACATTGATGCAGTATCTAATCAAGTATATTTTTTAACATTTATGTATCATGATTAATCATTACCTCTCATTTCTCCGATCAATTGTGAAGGTCTCGGGAAAAAAGTGAAGAATCATTATTATATTGTTACGCGATTTGTATACGGCCAAATAGATTATTAAATAAATAATATATAGGTTCTTACTCAAATTAAAAATAAACAAAAGTAAGGTATTTCACTATTGAATGGTTTTGCAAATGAGAATCAAACCCGATATTGCCAATAACTCGAGTCGGAAAATCAGTTTATTTCCAGTTTCTGGTTAATTCATCGAAAAACTAAACTTAACTCTGCGCATCCCTATTCTGTGAAACGCTATCCATTTATCAAACTATCGTTAGTACAACCTTTGAGCGTTTTTCACAAGTCCAGACGGGGGTCACTTGATTTTTCTCCATCGTATAGCGTTTGGCAATTCTCTGTGTACCACCTCAAAGTTTATTTTTGACTTTAGGTCGACGTTGAGGTGATTTGTCTTGTTTTCCCGATGTTTTTAGGTCTCTAAAGACTGTCAAATGATGTGATTGATTACGCCGGGCTTTGGCACAAACTGTGATAACGCGGTGATTTAACGGCTAGCTCCGGAGTGTGCTCAAGGACCGTTGATGTAAATGATACTTGAACTTATTTGGGTATTTTTGATTGCAAATGAATTATCTTTATACAGACTACAATACCACTTGTGAAAGATATGTTATGAAACATAGTTGATTTTGTGAACGAGTTTAATTTTATTGTAAAACATGAGCATTATCGTTTAGAAATTTCTCGTGGATTGTTCTGTGGATTAAATTTTTTTAACAATAAAAAAAAATTGTCTTAGCCAGGCTTCGAGGAATCATCGATTTTCTGAAGTCGATCGTTCGTCCATCGGTTTTCTATGCGCATGCTGTTTTTTTTTTTCATCTCTAAAGCTACATACGATGATCACCTTGTAAGAGAAATATATAAATAAAAAAGGATATTCCCATTTTACCGAACTGCAAGATAAAGCATCCAAAATGGCGCCTGAATGTTTACGTAACAATTTTTTAGATATCGCTGACAAAGTCGATGGCACAAAGGCGATGCTACAAGATCATTAGTCAAACTTAGCCGTCGGCTTACCCCGAGACAAGTTTACATGAGACAGATATTGTCGATAAAGTCGAATTTTGTAACGGATATTTTGGTGTAAGCTGTCACAGTGTAATATTGTTGACGCGTGATCTTTATATCATCATAGAAATTGATGATTTTTCCAAAAAAATACGGTTAAACGGCGTTAACGTCGGTTTTGGACAATGTTTATTGTTTTCAGTTTACAATTTAGCTGGTATTACTAAAGTGTCCCATTACGTATGACAGTTTTTATTTGATTGATGTGTTTAACTCATCATTTTATTAGAATAATCGATCAAACCAACGAATCTCAAATAGAAAACTACGAATTAAAAAAAAATAAACCATAATTAACTTCAGACAAGCATAATCTTTTACAATAAAGTAAATAATCGTTTTCAAGCCGTCTTTAACTTTCAAGTGATACTCAACTTAGATTAGCACCGTACGTCAAAGGCACTTTGAACTGCCGAAAACTAACTAACTGCTTGTATTTAAGTAGTTTTTAATGAACCGCTTTGCGGATGTTTCGCAGTGCTAAGATCAAGTAGGAGATCATTAGTCAAACTTTCTTGTCGGTTTACTCTCACGAGGTGGCATAGAGAAGCTTATACTATAAGGGGTAATGAGGGGTGTTTTGGGGTTGTGAAAGGCATTGAGGCACCTTCAAAGGCACAAGTTATTCATTAAAAATGAAGAAATATAAAAGGATAGGGGTTGAATGTAGGTTCTCAAGAAACGGAGTGTAGTGTTAAATCTATGTAATTTTTTCATGTAGAGCTAACATATAAGATAACAATGTGACATTTAGCTCACAATTAAGCTCAATTGGGAGAGCAATCGCCTTGCAAGAGGTGCGGGTTCGAGTCTCGCCTGAGGCAGTCCAGTCTTCTTTTAGTGTGTTTCACATTGTAAATAAATTTTCATTGTTAATGCTAAAAAAATTAAAGAAACTTAATAGATGATTACATCTCTTTCGCTGGCTGCTTATCTTTTTAGCTATGACAGTCGATATAACAGAGAATAACACAAGAAAGACTGCAAAATCGCATTTTTCACAAAAAAATGTCCTCCAAATATTGAATGCAATGCACCAAAGTTTGACTAACCTCCCTCGAATATTCCGTTAACACTTTAACCATCACTGGCCGAAACTATCCCAGCGAAGTTTCTAGAGTTGAGAAGCAATTTTCAAGTTTGCCGAAGACGAGTAATTGATACTAGAGGGGGGGGGGAGGCAGCTCAAAAAAAGAATATTCGGGGGATTTAAAGAAGTTGGATTCTCCGTTTAAGTGGTTGATGAGATTGGCAACTGTCGAGCTGGCATTGTAACTGATCGAAACTCAAATATAGCAACCTTATTTGAGTTAACACCGAGGCCGTAAAAAATTGTGAGAATAGCGGAGATTTGGTGCAATTCTTTTGATTAATATTTTCCAGTTTCTGCGCTCCGTGGCTTCGCTCCGCGACGGCGGACAGGCACCCTAATCAGACAGTGAAGTTAAGAGGAAATGCAAGGACCCACAAACAGAATAATTTCACATTTAACTGTCTTTATGATAGTAGGATGTTTTATTTGAAATCATTTTTATTACTTATTCATTTCGGTGATATTTGTACCTAAATATTACTTACTGAAACGTCAAAGTCAAAAACATCTATATACACAAATCATTGGCCATTTACTTTCACTGGCACGGATGTTCTAATGAAACTTTCTTTTCATAAAGGGGTCCTATTATTAAATACAGGCTATTTTTATTTTATTTTAAAATAACATAAAAACATTTTATGCAATACATACGAGTATGGCGCAGTAAGATAGATAAAGCCGTAATATAGTTATCCCTAGGGATATCATTATAGACCGTAACATAGTTATACAAAAGCGATTCATTACTGTCTCACTAAGAGCATTGTTATAAAACGGCCCATATTTAGTGATACACTTATTTTACTAGATTAAGTTTAGTGACATAGCTTTCAGAGTGTTCGGCATAGGTAGAAAGATTGGTTACCAAAAAATGCAATACAGCTTTTAAACATTACTTTTAATGATCCCATATCAAATGAAAACTTGTCACTGAGATAAATATGCCTAACATTGTCTCGCTTTGGTGGCCAAGGTTATTTAAAATGTCTCTGTAAAAAATCTAATAATTAGTGTTCTACTAAAAGATGCGTCGGTAAGAAGCATTCAGTGCAACAATAATTTTATCGTATGATAAGCGTGACAAACAATTCAACAAACACTGCAATATGTGCAGCCGTCCCGTAACAAATTTTGTCGTATACGAAAAATATAACACAATTGATACAATATACGATACGAACACGAAAAATATAAAAGGACGTTTAAACGCTGCCCGAAGAATTATATCTGTAAAGTGTACGCTTAAAAACATTTACCGAGCTTCGAGATTAAGTAATAAATAACGCCTCAGAAAATTTAGAGGAAAATTTATAATGATACAGTCTGAACGCACAGGCGGAGCGTTTAAGAAAAAAAAAAGCATTTTAAGCTAGTTATTTGTATTTTGTTCAAAAAACGGAAATGTTATATTTTAAAAACCTTCGGCATCAGCCAAGTAAACAGATGATGAGCTTCAACGGCTAGACAGATTTTTACCAGCTATAGCTAAGAACCGCACTGGAATCGGTCCATCCGGTCAGGAGCTTCGATCCCACTGGCAGACACACACAAACAGATTAGAGGTGAACCTTATACCATCCCTTTTTCATCGGGGGTTTTTCTAATCTGTTTGTGTGTATCTGTGTGTGTGGTTTAGACGTGACAACGTCTTATAAATTGGTTTGCCGGGTGACACTTCAAGAAACTGCGTTACGCTGCTCCGCTCACGTTCCGCGCTCACAATGAGAGCGAGTGAGAGGCACGCGTCCCTTCGACTCGGGCATGGTTAGCCCACCTAAGAGCGAGTGAGACAGACATAAAAAGTGAAAGGCACGCGTCCCTTCCACTCGAGCACAGTTAACCCGCCTAAGAGCGAGAGAGACAGAGCGAGAGAGAGAGAGTGAGAGAGATAGGCATACACACCGGTTCATGTTATACGAATGAATATTCACATTTTTAGCTATGACTAGTGAAAATCCGTTCAGCTATTTACCTGTTTTATGTCGTTTTTTTATTTTCATTTTATCGCTTCCGCTTATGATATATAAGTCATTTAATATCTACTGCATCTTCACCGCCTAGTGGTGATTTATTTTATACTCAGAACAACTGCAACGAATATAGCGACAAAGCCACCACTTGCCATCTAAGTTGTAAGTTGTGATCACTCTGTTATTTATTTTTACAAGCTCCTATTTAAGTTTACCTTTTCCGTGTTTGTCTTTTTTTAATTACTTGTCCTGTACTGGGTGGTCCATTGGCTGTAATCACAAATATTGTTCACACTTGCTCAAAAATTGTTCAAAAATCAAATCTTGCCATGGAAATTTTACCCACCTCCCAGTGTCCGTTTGAGCCTAATTTTTTTTACGTCAAGTTTTGATGTCAAATAAAATAAAAAACAAAATAATATATACAACAACATCACATACATTGCCCCGACTCCGTGGTAAGTAGCTTATGCACTTGTGTTACAGATATCAGAATCAACAGTGGTATTACGAATAAACTTAAATAAATACATAGAACACCCAGACCAGTACAAACAGACATGTTCATGCACACAAATGTTTATACAGTGCGGGTATCGAACCCGCGATCTTTTTGTTAATACTTCTTGACCATTACACCAAAGTGGTCGTCGAATTCAAGACAAGGTCATTCAGGTCATCAAATGACAACAATTTGATTGTTAAAGCTTGTAAGAACTAATTGTTCCCGAAAAATCTCTCAATTTTCTTTTGTAAGACATTTTTTGCAATAGGATTATAGGCGTTGAAATGTCTGGTGGTGCTGTTTAATTTGGTTCGATTATATGCAATAGAGTTATGCTTGATAATATAATTTAATTTAATGTTATGTTTAAATATTTAATTTAACTAAATCTTGATTTCAAATTTTACTAACTAAGTTGCTTTGCCCTAGCCGGGCGTCACTGTACAAGTTTACTCATGTGACTGTAACACCTTATTGTAACGTGTGACTTGCAATAAATATTATGATCATAGGGTGTGCAAATAAAAGAATTCGTAGGTATGTACATATTATTTGTGTTTGCATTTAAACTGTTTCCAAATTAACTCAAATTTTGATACAATCATTTATATCACAAACCAGATAATAGTCATTTTCAGGAGGGTCACATTGGTCTGGTTTCAAGATTTTTACCTTTCAGTCACTCATTAGCTTCCTTCTAACTTTTTTGGACAGTCCATCCTAAAATGCTATTTTATCAAACTAGATACCTATGTTTGTAAGAAATATCTGGTTAAATAAAAATCTAATTTATCCTTCACTCTTTTTATTTATTGGACAACCAACCATATAATATGCTACACAGCTATGTAAATCGAAATGTTTATAGGTTTTCACAGCTTGTATAGGTTTTTCACTCTTAGAAATAACATCTGTTAAATAAGAATTTCTATTTTCGAATAGGTACCGATTTAACGCCGTGAATCTCACCAAACACGATTTAATAACAGATAAAATAAAGCGCGTGTAAAACGGGGTCTTTCTCATAAATGTCCTGTAGCCTTCCCTGCCCCCCCCCCCCCCTACTCTCTGAGCCTGAATCCAGCAATCTAGCATCCTTTTCGGATGAAGCTGTCCTTGTCACACTTATAAGCTGAACCATGCGAGCGAAAGCACCGGCTAGACCTGAAAATACGAAGGAAATGTGTGGGAGGATTTTGGTCGCGTATAGAAGATAACGGGCTGAGCTAATGTTTTAAATATTATCTTCGGTTAAGGGGAGGAACGTTTCTTTTTTTTGATTAAATTGAATGCCTTTTTGCCCACAGATTTTAAATTCATTTATTTCAGGTCATACCAACCCATAATTTGAAAGATTACATTACATAACACTAATAATAACATACACATAACAATAACGCCTACATTTTTTTTAAAGATGTAAAATTTTTTATTACCAAAACAAGTTCATTATTTCATCTCTTTTATCATCCATGTTTTATTTTATTTATTTCTTATGACATTAAGTGTTGTTATATATGATTATTATATTTAGTGCAAGAGTTAGGTATCTTGTCTACACAACTTTTTCATATGACGTCAATAATGACATATTTTTATTTTGGATATCCGACAGATTTTTAACTAAACTTGTAACTTTTATTCATCACGCTGTGCCAAGCTCTATACTCGTATCGGCAAACATAACACTAATATTTATCCAACCCACTTTCCCTTAACGTGTAAAGGGTATGTAGGTCAAATGTCATTCGCGGATTCCTTTGCGGGTTTTCCAGAGTTTTCTATCGAAATGGAATACGGACAAAAGGTCAGATCTGGATAGTTTTATATGACGGATCTGGGTGATTCGAAATTGGATTTTTTTTCTCGGGAACAAAATGGTTAATTTTATTGAGTCCGCGCTGTATTGCTTTCATTCAAATGAGATGGGGTCTGCGGTTTTATTATTCTGATAAGCTATTTTTGTATTCGAGGCTGAATAGCTGAAGTGTTATATTCTTCAACTTACGTGTCTCATAAAAAAGTTTGCGCTAAGCCACGGACGGGCATTAGAGGCCGATCTCAATATTCTATCATTGACTAAAAGTTGACGACGAGAGGTGTAGCAGTAAGGTTCTCGAATGGAGACCACGCTTAGGTAATCGTAGTGTGGGACGCCCCCCGGCTAGATGGACAGGTGGCCTGAAGAAGGCAGCTGGTAGTGACTGATGCAAAGGGCGGGAGATCGTGCGCTGTGGCGTTCATTGGGGGAAGCCTATGTCCAGCAGTGGACTGTAACCGGCTGATATGATGATGATGATGATGACTTAAAGTTAGATTACTGTCAGTTTCATATTGAACACTTTCTGAGAATGCAGCTTTTTCCATGAAAATTACAGTCATCTTACTTTCAGTCATAAGTAGAGAGTATATTGAGATCTGCCGCTAGTCAATATTTATAGATGTATAATTTTACGACCACTTTGGTGTAATGGTTAATAAGTTGGCTAATAACAGAGAGGTCGTTGGTTCGATCCCCGCACTGTACAAACATTTGTGTGCATGAACATGTCTGTTTGTACTGGTCTGGGTGTTATATATATATATTTAATTAAGTTTATTTGTAATACCACTGTTGATTCTGATATCTGTAACACAAGTGCTTAGCTACTTACCACGGAGTCAGATCAATGTATGTGATGTTGTTGTATATTTATTTTATTATTATTATTATAGCAGTATTAAATTCTACTAAAGAATATGTCAAAGCCTACCTTGAAAACACTTTTTTTAAATATTTTCTCATCAGCCTATATACGCCCCACTGCTGGGCACAGGCCTCACCTCAACTATGAGGTGGTACGAGCCATACTCCACCACGCGGGCTCAGTGTGAATTGGTTAAGGGTTTTTATTTTATTTTATAAAAAACAAAATACCAAATGATACGCAAATACAAACAATAAGAACACTAGAAACATGTTCTAAACTGTACAAGTTAATTTCATACTACATTGCGCAGACTTATGTCAGATATAAATAATATAATATGTTTTCACGAAGTACGTTATAAAAAGCCAATTACCAAACGTCAGACTTATATTCTCCATTGTCTTGTGCGTTCTGTGTTGTGCACCAGTCAAATTGTGAGCAGTAGCATTACTTTTGACTCATATTTTTCTACATAGGTACCCTTATGTAGACTTCGAACTATGAAAAAGTCTTAGATTATAATAATAATAGTCCTCCTGGCCGATTTCGACCACGACGGCCAATCTCAACAGAGATCAGGCAACTACGCACTAGATATTATAGTGCACAAGTGTGAGCGCAATACACATGTGCACTTACTGTTCCATCACTCACAAAGTTCGGTGAGACGGCAATCGGATATGACCGAAAACAGAGATTAGGCGCAGGGCCAACGGCTTAACGTGCTTTCTGAGGCACAGGGGGGTGCAACACCGCCAACTTCCCGACTCCAAGCTGTTTTTGAGAAATTCATGATCGAAAATCTCAGAAACAATTTTGGCTCGACCTGTGATTCGAACCTAGGACCTCTCAGACAGAAACTTTGCCACTACACCAACGAGGCAGTCAGTCTTAGATCAAACCAAACAGAGGAAGATACGCGAAGTCCTTAATAATGGGCCGCTAACACACACGCACGCACGTGTAAACAACCCGCAGTACTGACGAAGAGTGGAGCAGGTTAATTGCACTCGGTTTCGTAGGACCACGCGCGAATAGCTCATACCGTTGATATTATTTGTGCACACACTGGTGCACTATAATATCAGACAAGACTACAATATATAAACACAAACACATGAAGACACACAGACATAGGGGTCTATTTTATAACACAATTTTTCGTCGGGGTTTAAAAACAAGTCAAATGACGACAAGAAGACTTCCATTCTAAAAAGAGACTTAAAAAATAATGGAAAAGTCTTCCGATTTGCTTAAAGTCAAAAATTAAGAGTCTACCTGTTACCACGGACGCTGAAAATGGTTCAAAACGTCAGGTTAAAATAAAATCTTAATAAATCGCGAAATATACCGTTCAAAGTGTATCGTTTCAATGTCTATTTTTCGTGTGTCAAGCAACAAAAATATCAATATATTTAGTGGTGATTATAAAACCTGCTTTCCATACTTCAACTGTGAGTGCTCTGTTTCGCACAGAGAAAACAGTTTTTGCGACCGGAAAATATGACACTGTAGAACGGAAACGCGACGTCCCTGGAATGGTAAACCTTTTTCCATTTAAAATATTATTTCTCTAGAATGTTGCTTTTAGTGTGCTCATGTATCTAGTTAATTATTTATCAGGCAAATTAGAAGAGAGTTCTTTGCTTATATATTTATAAAAAGTAAATATTTCACAACAATCACACCAATTCTCTAGTCCCAAATTAAGCTACGAGACTTGTGTTATGGGTACTAGACAACGGATAAACATAATTTAATATATATTTTTTTAAATAAATACATATTATACATAGAAAAGACCCAGACCAGTACAAGCACACATGTTCATGCACACTTATGTTTGTACTGTGCGGGGATCGAACCCGCGACCCTTGGTTTTAGAAGTTCGACATGTAGACCATTGCACCAAGCGGTCGTCAATAAGAAGAGGGTTCTTTGTTTTAACACCTACCTTTTTAACTGTCTCTTTTTAACTCTGATTGGTGTCACTTACGTCCAAATCGCGTGAAAAGATTATTTTGTAGGATTGAATAAAAAAATAGTTTTAAACGAAGGGAATCAAAAATCTCAACGAAATTAATTTCAACTAAAATGCGAACTCATAAAACAACTAGTTGCTATTAACTTTTATTACAGCAATAAAGAGGATTAGAAGTTTGCTCATAATGAAAAGTAATGGCTGTCTTAGTCGAAGCACGCATGAAAAATAGTTTTGTAATAAGCTAGATACTTCTAATTTGTATAAATTACTTTTATGAAAAATATTTCTTTGAAGTTTAAGCTCTTTAAAATGCGCTGCAAGATCAAGGTACGAGGTTTGAATATAAAATTTATTTAAAGGTCATTTTGAATAGATTACTAAAAGAACGTACTCAAGGATATTAATGTAAGGTTAGGCCACTCCTGGGACTTTCTGTCGCCTCCACTCTCGTCTGACAGTGTAAAAACCAATCACCACCGCTCGATCACTGACACTCGCGCCGATAGTCTGTCGCAGGTGTAGCCTGAGGCTTACATTAAAAAGACTGTTTATTTCACAGTTTAAAACTATATTTTACATATAAAGAGTTACAATTTGTTTATAAGTATCGTGAAATCAATTTCTGGATATAACTTTATGGAGTCTTACATACTAGAGCCTAAATTTAAATTGTTTTGCTTTTAAATTGTTTGCTTAAATGTTACATAAAGCCTACGTTGTACGCAATACGAAATCAAAAACCAGTTGTGTTAAGAGATTCAATAAAGACATAGTAATGAACAGGCTTAAATGGTGGGGCGAAGAAATATTATCATTAAATTTATACATTTCTTTCACGGTTGAGGACCCCTGACCCATGGGAAAGATTTTATCGTTAAATAATGCAACTTCTTTGGAATCAATAGCACCAAGTCAGAATCGGAAGGCGTGGTATTTTGTGTCTTAAAATATGACACTGATTTTTATTGGCAATAAAAAATGAATAAACTATAAAATATTGAAAATTATTTATGTTTTTAAAACTATCTTAGTAGGTAAGACTTCGGATAATGATGATGATGAAGTAGTTTTTTTTTTTCCATGAACCCTTCCGCCCGAGAATCGAACCCGACACTTATAATTAGAGCCCTGAATGGCCCTGTTGATTGGTGGCAATCATTTGAGCAATTAAACCCACTTGTGGCTTCGCATGTCTTATAATTAGGTCTCGGGTTCGATCCCCAGCCTTGTTAATGTTCGATGTAAACTTGTAACTGGATCAACATTGGCGTGGCTATGGTGGGGCAGTGGTGGGCGCTTGTTCCATCCTGGCTATGATAGATAGAAAATTATCAATTGCACATTACCACGGAAACTATGCAAACAACATTTATTGAATTTTCTTTTTTATTTCGCCATTTATCTTTCTGTATACCCACACGGGCCCAAGCAATTTTAAACACTATTGGTGAAATAAAGTTTATATACACAAATAAACATTCACACAATATTTGTATGATTTATTCGGTTTTACTGCTTAATACGATTTTTTCCCGACAACCTTGGGCCGGGTGTAACCTTTTTGTACAAAAATTAAATCTTAAATCGGAGCTAAGCCACAACTGTTAGTTTGCCAGTTACATAATATTGTTTAAGACTGCGCTGGGGGCAGCGGTGGGGACCTATGTCCATGTCTGTCTACGCCCCTGAGTATAGCCGATTAGGGGTAGTTAAAATTTGACAAAAGGTCAGAATAATTAGGTTAGGACTTGATCTTTGAAGTTTCATTAGATATTTTGTACTAGCTGACCCGGCGAACTTCGTATCGCCTTAGCGTTGCAATGATTGAACAATGTCATCGAATGACATTGACATTAGTAACGCGCGTTTTTTAAAATATGCAAAATTAAATGTATTTTTTTTTCAATATTTCTGAGAGATTTCCTTAAAAGTTTTTTCCGTAAGAACCTTCTCCTAATAATAAAAATACAACAAAAAAAGAATTAGTGAAATCGGTCCAGCCATTCACGCGTGATGCCGTGACTAAGGAAAACGGGTTTCATTTTTATATATACTCGTATAAGAAGATTTTGCATGTTAGGGGTTGATGTAATCTATCAAGATTAAGTGCGATTTTTTTTTGTGTTTGGTGACAGTGACATTATCGGGTGTGGGAAGAGCAGTATCTGCCTTGTGCTGCATACTGTCTGTTATCTCGTTTTTCAGCAGAAAAGCGCATACGAATCTGTCAGAATTTAGCTTAGTTAGGAACTATGATTAAACATATCATGATAAATATAATTATAAGTATATATGCATGCGAAAATTCAAATGATTCAAAATATTGTGTTAATAATGTAATAATAATTGGGTGAACCTTATAAAGAAATCTTAAAATTCATTATTTCCAAAATTAGTACTCTAGAATTAATAAAAATTATCTAGAGTATAAAAATAAGTCGGGTATTCCTTCCTGACGCTATAACTCCAGAACGGCTGAACCGATTTGAATAATTTTAGTCTGTAAATATTAGGGGATGTCTAGAGAAGGATCAATAGATCAAAAAAATAAAAAAAGCAATGGGCAGGACAGCGCCGAAACCGCCTAGTGTTACATAGTTTTGATTGATTGTAAAACATCATTCTTCACATAAAACAAAAGCCACAACGAATCATCGTAGATTTAAGACAAAAAAAGCCAAACTAATCTATCCGTGGCATCCCAGTGACGTAATAATACCCCGTGGGATATTCCCCATGTCCAGCCAGCGTGTCGGGCGTGGGATAGATTTGTAATTCAACGCAAACGATACTTGACCCACGCGTATATTCTTGCGTTGTTTAAATTAATTTGAAGAAAGTTTTCGTTGGTCGGTGTTTGTTGAGTGATTTATTAATTTATTTACCTAAAAAAAGGAACACCAACAGTATAAATATATAAACATTACTCATCTTAAATTGAAACCTTAGTATTTAAATCTTATATGTATACAACTATATATAGGTGAACACAACATTCGTGACAAACAATAACAGTAAATATTATGTTGAAAACTACAGGTAAATTATGGGCAATTTAAATACATATGTGAATAATAAAAAACAGATAAAAAATATATATTCAGCTGAAACACTGTACAGACCGAGTAATTTAGTCCTTTTCCATAAGTTTAAAGAGCCCTTTTTTAAATTTTGGTAAAGAGTCATGGAAAATGTCGACTTTCCCAGGGCATAACTCATTATAAAGTGAGCAACATCTTACAAGATTAGCGTGACGTCCAAGATTGGTCAAGTGATTTAAAAAGATCTTGAGTAGGTACCTATGTAGTATTTTAAACTTTATGATAAGGCGGAGATCGAATACAGGGTGGCGACCATAAATTCACGAAAATTCACTTTCTGTCTGTTACGCTTTAACGCCTAATCTACTAAACAGTTTTGGATGAACTTATACACACACACAGATTGGTGACGACTATGTTTGCATACCAAATTTCATTTGAATCTGTTCAGTAGTTTAGGCGTGAGAGCGCAACAGACGTAAGTAAGTCAATTGTCGTATTGTGGTCGCTACCCTAATCGGGTAGATTGAAACATACAATACTATACTATATTATACTTAAATATTGGAATGAAAGGTACTAACATATTAGGTCCTTACATATGAAATTGGCGTTTTGTCGTACTGGCCACTTTGATCACAAATTTTTCCTATTTGGTTAGGAATTCGAAATTCAAATTTATACAACTATTTCCACATGTAGTTGTGTTTCGTAAACCGTCATTCATTTGTTTTTTTACTTATCTTTTTTCTGTTTGCATCGCTCAATTTACAAAATGGAAAATTTGAAATATCGCGTTATTTACGAGTACGAGTTCCACCGTGGCACCAGTGCTGCGGAAACGGCTCGAAGGGTTAATGATGTGTATGGCGGTTGTGTCGCAAAAGAAAACACAGTGCGTTTTTGGTTCCAACGTTTTCGTTCTGGAAATTTCGACCTGCAAAACAAGCCCCGTGGACGGCCGGAGACCCAAGTTGATAATGAAGAATTGAAGGCTATTGTGGAAGCGGATCCATCGCAAACCACGTCCGAGTTAGCTGCAGGCTTTGGCGTTAGTGATAAAACTGTTTTAATCCACTTGAAGCAAATTGGGAAGATTAAAAAACTTGAAAGGTGGGTTCCTCACGAATTGAGTGAAGCAAACCGGCAAACGCGCGTCAACTGCTGCGTTACATTACTTGACCGGCACAATAACGAAGGGATTTTAAATCGAATCATTACCTGTGATGAAAAGTGGATTCTCTACGATAATCGGAAGCGCTCATCGCAATGGCTGGACCCTGGCAAGCCAGCCAAAGCCTGCTCCAAGCGAAAATTGACCAATAAAAAGTTACTTTAAGCGTTTGGTGGACTAGCGCCGGTGTCGTTCATTACAGTTTTCTCAAATCTGGCCAGACGATTACGGCAGATATCTATTGTCAGCAATTGCAAACCATGATGGAAAAGCTAGTTGCTAAACAACCAAGGCTGGTCAATCGCTCTACGCCACTGCTGCTTCACGACAACGCTAGACCACACACTGCACAACAGACGGCTAGCAAATTAGAAGAACTTCAATTGAAATCTCTAAGGCATCCACCGTACTCCTCGGACCTTGCTCCAACAGATTACCATTTTTTTCGAAATTTGGATAACTTCTTGCAAGGGAAAAAGTTCAACTCAGATGGGGCAGTCCAAGTCGCCTTCAAAGATTTTATTGATTCCCGTAAGAATGGTTTTTTTTAGTAAAGGGATCAATGAACTACCTATGAGATGGCAAAAGTGCATAGATTACAATGGCTCATACTTTGATTAAATAAATATGCTATATAAAAAAATTTCGACTTTTTGTTCCTCCCATACAAAACGCCAATTTCATAGGTAAGGACCTAATATTTGATTTTCAACTCAAATATTTAAACGAAAACAACAACCAGAGAGATAAAAATCCACAATTTTAACGTTTATGTTTGTATTGTGATTATTGTAATATTATTATAAACTGATATATCACGTGACTGAGCTTGCTACTTAAATACTAATGTGTGTATGTAAATGATAATTTTGAGTAAATGATTTATCTTTTTTATCGTATTAATTAATATCTAGATGTGATTACACCCTATATCAATGAACCGTGAGAACTAAGCCCATCTTATTATTTATTTTATTTTTATTTAAAACTTTACTGCTCAAGAAATGTACAAATGGTGGACTTTATGCAAAAAGCATTTTTCTGCCAGTCAACCTCAAGGTCATACAGAAAGAAGGCAATGGGTGCAGTGAAAATCAAATAAGAAAGGTAAATTGTGGTTAATAACACAAAAATCTCCATCTTAAGGCTCATATCACAACAGTTTTGACAGCTAAGCAATTTTTTGCCGAATTGCATCGATGTGTACATTGATAATGTTTTAACGCAATTGATTACTTAACATGTATCTTATTACGAGGTTTGAACTTCTTAGCGGCCTCCGATTTTCGATTTATCCTTTAAAATTCTAGTTTTAGGCAAAAAACTGCCTAGCTTTCAAAATGTTTGTGATAGGCTTCTTAAGAACAGACGTGTTTCTAACCTGCGTCTGCTCAACCGTGCCAGTCAGTGGAGTAAGACAAGGGGCGCGCTTATGAATACCGGCCCGAAACAATTAGCGATCTGTTTATGGATACGGGCCCAAAAACAAGATGGTGGATAAAGTGCTGCCATCTGTTTTTGGAAGTGTTATAACTCATAGGGTAATCATATAGCTTAAGAAAGACTGGAAGCAAGGGCTACGTTGCTCCATTAGTTTGTTATAGGTGTTCTGTTGAATTAATGATGAATTTCTATTAGTCTGAAGTATCACTAAGTTTTTACTTAATTGATATTCATCAATATCTTATTTCCGAAGGCATCAGTTACTAGCGAAAAATAAGGTTCTTATGTACTCGTAAAACTAGTTTATATAAATAAAAAGGGTTATCTTGATATGCTGACATCCGTACACCCATTTTTCAGACGCTATTCATATAAATACACAATTGCAACTGCAATATCAACAAAAAGATAAAACAAGAATGCAAAAACCTATAAATAATGGTGGTTTATTCTAAGAGTTAGTTTGGATTCCATCCAGAAAACCGGTATTCGTTTTACAATTTACGACGCTGAAGGCACTTCTTCATATATTACAGGAGGATCTTTGGAATTTTCAGGCAAAGGAAGCAGATATCCCAGACTAGAGTAGATTCTTCGTTTTGCGTACCAGTTTTCCAGGATTTTAATATGTTCGCGAAGAACGCGTAGAATGGAATCAGTTTCCTTACAATATTAACTCTGTTGTATTTGATCCAAACCGTAAATATAACAGTTAACCTGCATTTTGCTTTTTCTCTCTATGTGTGCACCGCCTGTATGTTCTCTGCTTAGATCTGAGGTTGACTGGTAGAGAATGCGGCATTAAGTTCACCATTGTACACAAGTTTGTGCAGAAAATTATACTCGAAATATCAATTTTAGTAGAAGTAGTTAGAAATTGAAATTTGCTCCCAATTATGAAATCTCCTCATAACTTAACGACAGGTTGTCAAACGTCAGTAGTGACATGTGACAGTTGTGCAGGTTTGTGTTCATCATATCATATCAGCCTGTTGCAGTCCACTGCTGGACATAGGCCTCCCCCAAGGAGCGCCACAGCGCACGATCTCTCGCCCTCTGCATCCAGTCACTACCAGCTGCCTTCTTCAGGTCATCTATCCATCTAGCCGGGGGGCGTCCCACACTACGCTCTAGGGGTTTGTGTTGCCTCTTCCCAAAAAAAAACATTCTAAAACGGCTTCGCAATCTGTTCAAAGCAAAGTTCAAAGGTGCCCTTACACACCTACACGAATAAATAAGATAGGGACTTTAGTACTATTTTAAATATTTACTCAGCCTTAAATTGTGCTACGTATTATAAAATGAGTTAGTATTCCAAGTAACTTTATCACAAGCTGATAGTTGCATGGCAAAGTTGCGTAACTTAAAAATGTACATTTTCCGCGCTTCACTTTTTAAAATTCCAAAATGGCAGCCAGAATTCACGCCAGAGATTATTCATCTCAAACATCTGAGAGTTTCCAACTAGCCAGTACGTAGATCGGACGCAGCTAAAATAATACAGACCACCCATTGTCAATACCATTATTTCAACTGCTTAGCAAAACAGCGGGAAGCTATTCTTATCACGGTTATTAGATTTTTTAATATAACTAGAATTTTAAGTTGAAATACATAAAAAAAATGTTTTCCCACAGAAGCTTGGAGAGTCTGTCGTTTTGTTAAGAGACTTTTTAAAAGCTGATGGTTGCCAAAACTTATAATACAAAAAATAAACTTGTATATCAGCAGTAAAAGTAAACTTTATTTAATACAGAAAGGTTTTTTTTCCGACTTCGAATTCGATCCCTTAAAATATGCTTAAAGGTGTAATGTCTGTTAGATTTGAGCTATGACGGAACGTAGTTCAGGTTCTACAATATTTATAGAACGAGAATCTGGGGTTGAGCGGTTTTTTGCGAAGTTGCCGTGAAGTTTTTAAATACCTAACGTTTTTGGGTATTAAACCGTTTCTTTTTGTTTCGTCGGCAAACTTTGGGGACTCGAAGTTAGTTCGAGTTGGCAACACTGTCAAGGTTTTTGTTGTTGGATAGGTGACTTTTGTTTATTACAGTCAACCTGTTCTTATGACACCTTTTTTTCTTAAAGTACTGAGCTTAGTTGTTAGGAACTTACTTGGCTTATAAATAAGTTAAGAAGACATTTTTGTAAAAAGAAACATGAATGATAAAAAAATCACTATTAAAATATCAAAATCTAAATCCAACTTATTAAAACGAAAAGTAATTCTTCACTAAAAAAGTATCTGATTTGACTCATTTAAAATGCTGTTTACGGTTTGATATTTTGTAAATGATGTATGTATCTATTTTTTTCCATTTGCTTCATTCTTTTCAATGTCAAAACTGACGAGACATTTTAATTTCGGAATATTTTCGACACATTTCAGTAATTTAAATTGCGTTATTCATTTCAAAATATTTTTTTTTATATTAATCACATATGTATTCCACCTCTTTGTTACTTTACTTGCTCAAGTGAGTAAAACTCACAAGTATCTTTCAAATTTTGAAAAAAGAAACGTTTATTTCGTTTACGGAATGCGAATTCTCAGGACGTTCGGAATTCAAACTTAAAAATGTAATTATAAATTCAAAAGCGTGAAGCCGACGAAAACTGGGGATAAGTCAAACTTCCGTCTCGGGAGATTGTTTTCGGTTTTGAATTTTCTTTGGTTACGCCGTTTTGGTGCGCGGCATTGAGTTAAAAGCTTGTCATGGTATAATGATTTCTTCTTCATGGAACGTAGATTTTCGTGGTTGATAGACTTGAAATTTTTAATTGAATTATTGTGATTTTGTACGGAAATACTTAAGGTATTTGGTGAAACCATTTTGGATATATCTACAGTGCTTTTCTATGTGTTCTGTGCATTGATGTTTTTAAGACTTTCCAGCACTTTTAAATGACAATTTTTGACAAATTTTATATACTTATTTGGTAGCATTTACTTTAAAGCTACAATTCCTGCAAGTTAAAAAGGGTTAAACGAAAAGAAATTTACATAAAGTGTGATACATACAAAACCGTAACACAGGGTCATTTTCTAGTTCTTCTTAATCACACTTCACACTAATGTTATAGTAAATGTGAAAGTTACTTTGTTCTGCATGTTTGTCCATCAATTACGCTGAAACTACTGAATGGATTTTGATCAAATTTAGTATACAGATAAAGTATGGGCTGACTTAGGTGATAGGATGAACTTTTTATCCCGATTGAATACCCTTTGGTGATAAAACAGGAATCTTCGCAAGTCACTTACTTTTTTTAATACAACGCACACGTCACCGTCTGCGGGGTAGTCCCATACAGCATAATATCTCCCGAGTATCCTTCGCTATCGAATCCATAAATCGAATTAAATAAATAAATATTTCACAAAAATCACACCAATTCTCTAGTCCCAAATTAAGCTACGAGGCTTGTGTTAAACATACTTAAATACTTTTACAACGGATAAACATACTTAAATACTTTTTTTGTGTAAATAAATACATATTATACATAGAAAACACCCAGACCAGTACAAACACACATGTTCATGCACACTTATGCTTGTACTGTGCGGGGATCGAACCCGCGACCCTTGGTTTTAGAAGTTCGACATGTAGACCACTGCACCAAACGGTCGTCATTATTCATAGAAAATACCTAAAATTATTTACTTATTTATGATATTCATTGTTACAGAACCAGCGGCAGGATGTCAGAGAACGTTTACTCGTTCAAAGCGGACGCGTCCGACAACAAGGCGCGTTACACGTGCGAGGCTAAGAATATCATGATCAGCAACACCCTGAAGGCCGAGATCGACCTCACTGTGCTATGTAAGTAGTTCCTCTCTCTGTGAGTGTCTCTCTTCTCCGTGTGCTATGTAAGTACTGCTTCGTAATTAAAAATTCAAAAAATTTAATTAAATATCTGTCTGATTCACACTTTTTGAAATGCTATGTACTGTTTGATGTTTCTAGTCTTAGCAAAAATATTTTAGATTTGCTTCAATTTTTTCAACTTCAAAACTGACGAGACATTTTAATTTCGGACTTGACAGTTTTCCATACTAATTGACAAGTTAACGTAAAGTAAACAGTGAGTGCACCTGTGTATTGCGCTCACACTTGTGCACGTTAATATCTCCTGCATAGTTGGCTGATCTCTGTTGAGATTGGCCACCGTGGTCGAAAATTGGCCAGGAGGACTATTGTTAATACAACATAAGGTAGCTTTACTCGTACATACCATATTTTTTTTGTTCAATCGTTTTACTTTTTTCCTGAAATAAAAAAAACAAACAATTCATAACAGTGCCCCGAGGCAAAAAGGAAATTGTACCCTCAACAAATAATAATGGCGTACAATTTGTTTCCACCCCTTTAATACTCCATAAACCCGGGGATTTGCATTTTATAAACGCGAAAATGTCTTAAACCATCGCAAAGTTCCCTGTTTATGGGGCACGTGTATAATTCCCTAGAAATTAAAGCCCCCGTGGAAACCGAAAACCTTTGATAAAGTAACTTTATCGGGGTATAGCCAAAAAGCACGGTAATTTGAGATAGATGTGGTACAATGAATAAGCTTCAAAGAAAAAAAAAACATATACATTTTTTTTGTCCTTGCCTCTTAGCCGTCAAAAGAAATAAAAGTCAGTGTCAAAAAAGCCGGAGTTGGAAGCGCACTGCTTTAGGAGCCCTCAAGCACTGAGGCACCGGCTATCTAGCGAAACAAAGCCTGTACGAATAAAAAGGGACGTATTATAGACTAAAACTTTACGCGTAAAATTTTTATTACACTTATTCAAAGTCATAGCTTTAACTCGAAACGAATATCAAATTAGAAAATTGTTCATAAATGTTAATGTTCAATGTGTGCCCTAACTTGAATAAACGATATTGATTATTGACTGTATGCCCAGTTTGCGGAGTGATCTGTGGTTGAGAATTCCAATGTGATTGATGAAAATTTGATTTTCACCCAAAGCTTCCGCATTTTGTTGAAAAAGAAGCGCTTAACTTATCCGTGGGGTGAGCACGAACATTATCGTAACGTATTCGTGTCGTCCAAACGTTAAAAACGGACAGTTTCCCCATACAAATTGACAAGTTAACGATAGGTAAGCGGTATGAATACGTTACAATAGTTATTCGTGATCACTCCACTAACGTCAAATGTTACCATTACGCTGAGTACAGATAAATAAATAAATATTTTACAACAATCACACCAACTCTCTAGTCCCAAATTAAGCTACGAGGCTTGTGTTATGGGTACTAGATGACTCGTGAATGTTCTCGCTACCGCTTATGCCCTCAGACCACAGACCAAACAACTGTCCCTCGGTCCCAGCTCATTGTTTATTTACAAAGAACAGGTAACCGGGACCTGTATGCGTTGGACCGTGAAGAAAACTCCCTTTTTGTACACGTCACGCTACCCATTTTTGTTTCAAAATCGCCCTTAATACATGGTTATAAGGAGCTTTAGTGTTTACTTTGACGTGATGTTGACGGTTTGCGATGAGCCCTCGGGGCTTTGAGACGAAGGAACACATAATAATGTTTTTTTTTTGAGAAATTTAGATTTGCACTTAGACAGTTTGGCTTTGTGCCCTTAAGATGTTTCAAGAAGAGTCATAGAAATAGTTTTATCATACCTACTCGAATAATATGGCGAATATACTAGCCACATCAGTCTAAGATTAATAAGCCTTTTATTAAGTAAATTTCTTATTTAGCGATAGCACAGCTGGCTGCAGCGTAAAGAACACTTAAAGAAATTCGTACCGATATGCCGCGATGAGTAGGTAAGAGTTAGGGTAGTTCAGGTGGAAGAGCAATTGCCTGCGAGAGTTGCGGGTTCGAGTCCCGCCGGTGGCAGTCCATTTACGATCGGCTTTCACGGCTCAGCAGGTGCTGATTTACGATCAGTATTTACGCTCACTAGCAGCATTGATAATTGGGATGATGACACCTATCTTAAATATTGTCAAGAACATGGTGTTTAAAAAACATAGCCCCTATGAAGTTAATACAACCAATATATTTCAAAAAAAGCTGTAGAAATCAATTTTTAAACACACAAAACGCAATAAATATTCGGTCAATTGACTCCGATTTCTGACACATGACCGTGACGTCACAATCATTTATTACCATACGAAATCTATGGAGGCAGACCGTTTTGACAGATAATAAAAAGTATGTCAACGATTGGTGGTGTCGTCTAGCCAATTCAACAAAATTAGAACAAAATTATGAATAGCAGTGCTTCTATTAAGCCAAAAGCAAGATCTTAATAGCTAGCCTAACAGTTTTAGTTTAATCCTAAAAAACGAAGAAAACAAACAATATTCAAACCGTCGCGTACCCATTAGTTCGTTCAAACCCTTCCGCCTCGTTTCACGGGTTCGATGCCTGTATCGGACAGATAACAATTTGCGCATACGGACACAAAGGCCTTTGTGATATTATGCACTAGCTGGCGTACTTAGAACTTTGCGATGAAGTTTCCTTTGTCTATTTATTGCCTATGTACGTGGTTCACGCATTAGGTGTGTCACGGTTCAAGATTTAGTTGATGGAATCAGGCGTTACTTTGCGGAAATCCATGAGTAAAGCTGAAAAAGAGGATCATTTTCTTTAAAGTTAGGAACGTAGCGTAACGTAACGTCCAGCGTAGGAACCCAAATACATCTAACTGCATCCACTTGAAAAACTAGAACTGGAAGTCGCAGGACTTACAATACAACTCACAACGTGACACAGAAGATGCACCTGGAATCACAACACTGTCACCAACAAAACACTCGACGCGTATCGCCACTACACGTGGCATCCTCAGAAGATGTTGTCGCATCGACGGACTACGAGCGACGCTTGTATTTTCTGTGTCATGTTATGAGTTGTATTAGTCCTGCGACTTCCAGCTCCAGTTTTTTCAAGTGGGTATTTGGGTTCCTGCACTGGCGTCGTTTAGTGGGAATTCAAAGCGAAATAACCCTCTCTTTCAACGATTCAAGATTGTTTTGCCATTATTCTTGCTTATATCCTACATATATTATTATCAAACTTCAGTTGACATTCTTATTAAAAACAACCATAGTTTTTGCATAGTTATTGCATAGTTATTCCATATATTTAGAGTTGCTTGTGGCGCAGTGGTTGCAGCGCTTTGGTAGTGATACCAAAAGTTAAGCAACCTAAGGCGCAGTCATGTTTGGGATGGGTGACCATTCTGACCATTTAAATGACGTCTATTTACAAGCATCTCCGTGCTTCGGAAGGCACGTTAAGCTGTTGGTCCCGGTTAATATCGACAGATATTAGTCGTTAAGCCTGGTCAGAGGCCCTCGGGCGGCTTAATAACATCTGACAGTAAGGTTGGTCACTTACCTTACAAACACCCCTCCACCAATCCGCACTGAGCCTGCGTGGTGGAGTATGGCTCGGACCACCTCATAGTTGAGGTGAAGCCTGTGCCCAGCAGTGGGACGTATATAGGCTGATGAGAGATTCCATATATTTTCCTCTGTGACACTACTAGACTATCTTGAAGTCCAAGTAAACACCCCTGTCGCCAAGCGCTTGCACACAATCAATCACCGAGAAATCACAAAGCACACTAGCCCATTACTAAATCATAATCACAATCTAATATGATTGTACATATTGTTACGTTCTAGGGGTGTGGGATCTAGATTGAAATGCACTTCTAAACCGATGAAGTAGAGTAGGATTTATTGTACACACTTTACGTTACAACACTTAGTACACAAACACTTATATCGCACTCCAAAATCTTCTTGTCGCAGTTTTCGCTTCGATGTTTACTCGTCGCTTTCCCAAATTAAACTCCTACTGAAAATTACGTCATATACTGAAGTGGGCTTCAAAGGCCCATAAGGGGTCCTGAAAACGCCTGAAAACGGGTTTTCAGGTTATGGCGTCATCTGATAGAGGGTGGTCTGAAACGGACTGAAAACATGTTTGAGGCGCCTGAAAACAACGGCAACTTGGGTGAAATTTCGATAAACTAGTATGTGTTAGAGCACTCTCTGAAACGGCCTGAAATGGTATTTCAGCCTGCTGAAAACGCCTCCAAGGCATGGAAAAACACGATCAAAGTTTTAGCACTAGCCCACCGGCGTAACACTACCCCCTCCTTAGACATGCTCGTCCCGAGCATCATTCGTTCCATGGTACTTGGCCAACCGATCAACATGAACAATCTTACAGGGGCTACGTGCGTTGCGCTGAATCCGATAAGTGACGTCGTTGATCCTTGTGACTACTTTGTACGGCCCTTCCCAACTCGGCGACAATTTCGGTGACTTTCCCTTTCGACGCATAGGGTTATGTAGCCACACGAATGATCCTTCCTCAAACCTCGTCTGGTTAGACTTCCGGTCGTATCTGGTCTTCACCGTTCGGTCCGAGTCCCGTTGCCTCCAAGATCTTTTTGGGCAGCTTGATTGTATGTGTCCTCTTTCCCCGCAGTTGTAGCATCGAGGCCCAGTTTCTCGAGGTGGAGCAATCGGCTCCCTGGCCGCAACTTCGCGCACCCTAAAGGATTTTGTTGAGTCTTGGCGTACAGCTTCCACCTCCAGGGCATGGGCGAGCGCATCCTTCAAGGTCCCATGGTGTCCCAGCCGTACAGCAGCCCTCAGTTCAAAGTCCCGAATCCCATCTATGAATGCCTGTACAAGCGTTCCATCGATGAAAGTCGCTGCGGAACCTTGGTACGCCTTCCGGACGAGCTTCTCTATCTCAAGTGCCCACTTTTGTAACGACTCATTATGCCCCTGAGTCCTATTCTTCAGCTGAGCTCTGTAAACGTGCTCTAGATGGCTGTCACCGAAGCGTGCCTCTAAAGCTTCAAGAAGACGGTCGTATGTCTTCTCCTTTCCTAACGCTTCCAGAACAGTGAGAGCTTCGTCCCGCAGCGCCAAACTCAGTGCCGTTTTAGCATAGTCCTTGCTCCAGCCATTCGCTTCGGCAACCATCTCGAATTGGAGCTTGTATGCGGCCCACGAAGAGGTACCATCGAATGGAGGTACCTTTAACTTTTCTCCTCCTGTGGCTGGTGCACCTGATACACTGGTGGTGCCGTTGGCCACTCTGATCTCCAACTTCTGGAGGCGATTCTCCTGGTCCTCCACTTTTTCGTTCAGTCCATTGAGGCGCTTCTCGTGGTTTTCAACTTTAATTTCAACGCCCACAATTTTGTCTTGCACCTCAGCCATCTCCTTTTTCCATTCTGCAGCTACTTCGTGTACCTCACGGAGGACTTCTTTCAGGTCCCGTAGCTCTTGCTGCAAAATTCTAGCCTGTTCCTCCTGCCTTCTGGTCTGTTCCTCCTGCTGAACCCGTAGCTCTTGTTGCAGGATTTTGGCTTGTTCCTCCTGCCTTCTGGTCTGTTCCTCCTGCTGAACCCGTAGCTCTTGTTGCAGGATTTTGGCTTGTTCCTCCTGCCTTCTAGCCTGTTCCTCCTGCTGAACCCGTAGCTCTTGTTGCAGGATTTTGGCTTGTTCCTCCTGCTGAACCCGTAGCTCTCGTTGCAGGATTTTGGCTTGTTCCTCCTGCCTTCTAGCCTGTTCTTTCAGGAGGATCAGAATGGCGTTGACGTCTATCTCCGGCGTCCTTGAAGCTGGTACCGCTGTGTCTGACGTTCCGGCGGTGCCCGCAGAGTCTCCAGCAGCGGTGCGGCTTCGGGTCTGCATCCCCTCCTTCTCTTCTTCTCGCGGAGTAATCGGCATTTTCAATCCCACTTCTGACACCAAATGTTACGTTCTAGGGGTGTGGGATCTAGATTGAAATGCACTTCTAAACCGATGAAGTAGAGTAGGATTTATTGTACACACTTTACGTTACAACACTTAGTACACAAACACTTATATCGCACTCCAAAATCTTCTTGTCGCAGTTTTCGCTTCGATGTTTACTCGTCGCTTTCCCAAATTAAACTCCTACTGAAAATTACGTCATATACTGAAGTGGGCTTCAAAGGCCCATAAGGGGTCCTGAAAACGCCTGAAAACGGGTTTTCAGGTTATGGCGTCATCTGATAGAGGGTGGTCTGAAACGGACTGAAAACATGTTTGAGGCGCCTGAAAACAACGGCAACTTGGGTGAAATTTCGATAAACTAGTATGTGTTAGAGCACTCTCTGAAACGGCCTGAAATGGTATTTCAGCCTGCTGAAAACGCCTCCAAGGCATGGAAAAACACGATCAAAGTTTTAGCACTAGCCCACCGGCGTAACAATATCAAGTGTCCCAAGCAGACTAATCAGGAGACGTGGACAGGACACGCCACAGTGTAACTACGTTTGTAAGCAAATAAGCTTTAGGTAAATAAAATAATTATCCTCCTTTTAGGTTTTCGACAAAAATAATGGAATCTATTGGCTATTGCTAGCTTTTTCCGCGACTTTTTCCGCATTAGGTAGTTTTCTTAGAATTTTATCCAAATATATTCAAATCTTTGGTAATTTAGGAGTGAAAGCGATCAGATACCCCGGAAAGTTATTTTCCCCATGGAAATGTGTTGCTTCCTCGCGATCAAAAGTAACTCATGTCCTTTTGTAAGTCTTAAACTATCTCCTTAACAAATTTCATTTAAATCTGTTTAGTAGTTTAGGCATAAAAGCAAAAATTCAAGTGTGCCGCTATTTGAATTTTCCCATGGGATTGCGTCATTTTAAAGTAGCCTTTGTCCTTTCTCGGGTATCAAAATATCACCCTACTAAATTTCATGATCCAAGACTGAGTCTACGATGGAGCGAGCTCACCTAGAAGATGCCTGTTCAATCTGGCATTGAAAATTACTAGGTTGTAATTGCAGGGAAACATTTAGAGTTAACCTGCTGCATCCAACTGCAACTATGTATACGATGCCTGTGCTAATCCAATACACTCCAAGACAGATGAACAAACAGTTTATTTGTTGTAAGGCTGTTCACTAACAGCCAATAAGATAAAATAAAGTCCTGTAACACGAGTAGATACTAGTCGCCTTAAAATAGAAAATTCAAATGATAATTTTGACGACCACTTTGGTGTAATGGTTCAGAAGTTGACCATTAACCAAGAGGTCGCGGGTTCGATCCCCACACTGTACAAACATTTATGAGCATGAACATTTCTGTTTGTACTGGTCTGGGTGTTACATGTATTTATTTAAGTTTATTTGTAATGCCACTGTTGATTCTGATATCTGTAACACAAGTGCTTAAACTACTTTTCACAGAGTTAGATCAATGTAGCTATGTAATGTTGTTGTATATTATACATATTATAATTGCTTCTTCGATCAAAATGTCTGCGAAAATTGGCGAAATTTAATGTATTTAGGAAGATTTTGCGACTTCCATTCCATAGGTTTTGCGTGTATGAATGAATGAAGAGTGTAAAACATTTTGTTGGGAAGATATTTAAAAAAAACAGCCTTTCAAAAACATTAATTCCAAAAATCTTTTTATATTAAAACCATACTTTAATGAATAGATACAGTACCAATACTAAATCAATGCTTCTCATAATTTGGAATGTCACCGAAAGTTTTGTATTTTCTTTAATATAAATTGAATTCTTGAATTTTCTTAATAACGTTATTGGTTCTCAAAGTCATAACTAGTTAAACTATAGTTCATTATAGCCTCTTTCGCTGCCATCAAAAATTTTAAAATCATAAAAAGATTAGTGACGTTTTTGTGTATAATAGTTCGAAACTGCCTGACTATGAAAGTTTAGACAAGTATTTGAATAGTTTGGAAACGACGCAACTTTGAATAAGTATTTATTCGAAAAGGGGTCAGTTTGTGAAACAATGCTATTCCTAGGTAATATTAATGATACCGGGAGGCTTAATTACTCTCGGGTGTTTTTTTTTTTCAGTGACCCTGGACATTTTATCGGGATGGCAACATTATTTTGTAGGATCTTAAAACTAAGTGATGAACATCGCTCTAACTAATTAATAAAGACTAAATATCAAGACTATGATTTTTTTGATTTTTAAAGTGTCTTTGTTCAAAGTATTTTGGGTAAAAAGGGAATTTACTTACCTGTCTTCAAATATAGAGTGAATTTTATGAATAATTTTGATGTTTTACTGAATGTTATTTTCTTTTCATTGTAAATAGACTCACAAGGAGCTTTTTTACACGTCCCAACATATAAATTAACCCTACCACTGCTTCGGGACAATTTGGGCCAGTGCTGAGAAGAAGCAGCGCAAGAAACTCTGTCACTATTGTCAGTGCCTCTTTTCAAATTTGATTAACAATAAATGTTTACATCCAAGCATTTCCATATATCTTTGTTATTTATATAATCATAAATTTTATAATATTCTTTAGACATCCAAACACCACACATCATACCCGTATTTTTTTTAATCATGTCTAGTACACTAAAACATATAAGTATTAACTTATATTATAGTATATTACTCAAATTCCCAGTTTTACGAGTATAAGATAGACGTAATTATTACTAAAATGTTTAGGTCTGCAATTCTTTACGTGTTATTTCAAAAATCTTACATTAAAATCACATATTACATAAATTCTAAGTATTAAAAGGCCATTGAAATAATAACTCGAATGTTAAATTTTGAAATTCGATTCGAGTTATTTTCTAAAATCATATATTAAATTGTAATGAGGTTTCGTCTTCAGGATTTTTTCCATTATCATTCTGAAAAGGCACTCGTTTAGATGTAGGAGAAAGCGGTGAAAGGAAGAAACATAGAAGTCTCTAGAAGTCAAGAGAAATGGCGAAAACATTCAATTTGGAATCAAATGGAAATTGGTTGGAAGCGACCATTATGTAAATATGTATGGTAAATTAAGCAGTGAGTACCTAATATCCATTGAAATATATCGCGTTTAGGCCCCATTACAAGTAATTAGTATGACAATGCAACGCGAAAGTTTAAAATCATAATGCGTATGGTCTTTGATATTTTTGTTGAAATACTTAAGGGTTAAAAATATTTGTGAACAAAATAATCCTTTATTTTAAACAATTGTTATTTTTTGTAGAAAATCAGAGGACCCTGCACACGTGGTCTTGCCCGTTGTTTTAGGAAAAAAATGACTTTTTTTATTATTTTATTTATATGAAAAACCTTGTCCTGGCATTAAGAAACGTAATCTCAAGTTATGCGCCTGCATACAATTCGGCGATTCATTTTTATTTATATAGATTGAGTTATGTTATTACGGAACTCACAAACGAACTTAAGTGCATAACATAAAACAGTTTCTATGTTTTTTCCATTTACTCGAAGCAATACGATACATTGCGTATTTATTGTTAGTTTTGAGATAATTCCAGTTAAATTAACCTAATTTACACAGGAGTTTAATACAGATTTTAGCTTTAAAAACGGATTTGATTTATATTTTCAATAACTAATTGATATTTATTTATGAAAAAGTGTGATAAACCTTCTAAGGCCCAGAATTTATGAAGTTCTATATTTGACGATCGTCATTGTTTAACTGAGGCCCAAAGACCTCCGTGGTGTAGTGGCGCAAATACTGGTTTCAAGATGCCACCATCTATGAGGTCCCGGGTTCGATCGCCGGGCGGAGACAATGTTGAAAATCAATTTGTCAGCGCTCTCACAGGTCTGGGTGTTTTTGATGTTTCTGATTCCCATAATACAAGTGCATAAGCTACATACTTTTTGAATAATTAAAATAAATTGGTGTGATGTTGTGATGTTGCTCTTATTTATTATTTATATATATAAAGCTCATTTAATATCTGCACTATACGCGTAGGTAAGTAAAGGCATCCCCCTAAATCAAAATAAAGTTTGATACTTAATTCATTATCTTCTTCTATATACAGGGTGTAAAAAAAACCTTAACAAAGCCGAATACCACATATTCTACCATTTGTTACGATCATTTTTTTCCTTTACACCATACCTGGGAAGTTAACGGTTACTGAGATATTGATGGTTAAAGTTTGAAAAAAAATTGATGATTTTTACAAAAATGACTTCTGCAGCAACACGCCCCGCGGTGACTTTTCCGCGTGCGCGCTATACATTGCGGGTTAGAATTAAATTATTTTTTTTGATGTCAAAAAATAAAAGTTGTTTCCCAGCCAAAATTTATTTTTCATACGATTTGGTTTGATGTACTGAACGCGTGGTTGACGGCTTCGTTAAGGTTTTTTTTACACCCTGTATATAAAATTCTCGTGTCACAATGTTTGTTCCCGTACTCCTCCGAAACGGCTTGACCGATTCTTATGAAATTTTGTGAGCATATTGAGTAGGTCTGAGAATCGGCCAACATCTATTTTTCATATCCCTGAGTGATATGATAAGGGTTGTCCACAATAATTTATATGGCAAAACAACGTTTGCCGGGGGAGCTAGTTAAATATAAAAAGGTGCTTCTATACAATACAGGCTGAGCAGTATTACATTAAACACTACCTAAATAACACGTGAAACGGTAAACATACGTACATTGTCACTGTAACACTGAACAAACAAAATCCGTATCAACCAACCGTCTTTATCTATCGAAATACGTATTTTCCTAAGCATACAACTGTATTTACTGTAAAACAATATTTATAAGGGCCTCCGAGGATCTTCAGAAGACCTTTATAACTGAAATAAGCTTCTTCAAGTTATTACTTCAACTGTTATGTTATTAAGATGCTGGTGCGTACAAAATACTTATGACTGATAAACCTTTTCTATCTAAAATATCTTCAAACTGTTTTTAAGTCTTGAACCGAGGTCTAGTTAGTTACCTACAAGTATTACAAATTAATGGTAAATCTGCCAAAATCAATTAATCTGCCGTTGCTGGTGCGGCGGCTGACGCTGCCGAGTCGCTGAAGATGCGCAAATATGCTGCCCTCTTGGAGAGCTACATATTTGTGCCTTTCGGTGTGGAGACCATGGGCTCCTGGGGCTCCAAGGCTATCGCCTTCTTCAAAGAGCTGAAGAATAGATTAGCTCAACACACTGGTGACCATAGGGCTGGCAGCTTCCTCGGCCAAAGGATCAGCCTTGCCATACAAAGAGGAAACGCTGCCAGCCTTTTGGGCACCATACCCAATGGCAGCTCTGGGGGAGATATTTTTTCTATATAGTTTGAATTTTTGTTTTTTTTTGGAATATCTGTTTTTATACTATTAGGCTAGTTGTATTATAATATCTTAGTTTAATTATCTATATTCAAATAAATGTGTATAATTAATGGTTGTTAGGTCAAATTGACGCATACAGAACTTTTATTTACATCATTGGTGTACATCATAATAACACTATTAATAAATAACTAATTAAAGCGAAAATCTTAAATACCACTAGCCTAATAAAAGTATAAAAACAGAAAAACAAAAAAAATTGAAACAAGGGAACTTAAATTTAAAATAATAAAATTTAAATGTCAATCAATTAAATCTGCGTCCAAATGTCGAAGTTATGGTAAATTCGCGTATGATTATCGTTATCGCTTTACCAGGTACCCTGTTATAAAAATATATATATAATAAAGACCATATACCATACCTTCTCATGATTTCATAACGGATTTTGTCAACTTTCAAATTTATGTTGCTATGCGATTCTAAGCATAGCTTTACGTTCAGCGTATTCTCCATAAAAGACTTAGTTCTATTAGATATACTCGAAGCCTTGCTCCTGACTAATGAATAAATGTACAACAAAACATACATTGATCTGACTCCGTGGTAAGCAACTTAAGCACTTGTGTTATAGATATCAGTATCAACAGAGGTATTACAAATAAACTAAAATAAATACATATAAGACATGTTAATGCATACAAATGTTTGTACAGTGCGGGGATCGAACCCGTGACCTCTTTGGTTAATAGTCTACTTCATGACCATTACACCAAAGTGGTCGACAATACTATTCCAGTCTCTTTCTTAGTGTCCTGTATTAACAATGCGTTGTATATTTTTAATACTAATCTAACCTTCTTTTTCACAGTCGCACCATCTCACGTGACCATCTCGGGCCCATCAGAAGCAAGAGTCGGTGATCCTGTACCCTTAAGCTGCAGTACGGCACCCTCCAACCCTGCGGCGGATATCAAGTGGCTGGTGTTGGGGAAGCAGCACAAGGAGGCCAGCAACCGAACTGTCATATCGCCTGAAGGTAAGTAAAATGATGATAACATTACATACAGTGCTATGATCCCACAATTATTAGCTCAAGTATGGAAATCAAAAAGCGACGAAGTTTCCACTGTCTCCGAAAAAACTCCGTGAAAACATGTTAAATTGGTTTTCTACATTGTTCCGTCCAGGAATCAAATCCGAGACCGTAAATATGGAGACACCTTTGACGGAGCTCCCGCGGCTAAGGTTTCTACTCTATAAGCCGGTGTATGTAGCCATTCTTGTCACTTTTACATACTTGACTACGTGAGTGAAACGTTACGGACCATTGACAAAAAAATATATATTCTTTAATATTCCGTCTAGGAATAGCACCCAGTACCTAAAGATAGAGACGCTTTAAAAACCAAAGCTGAAAAAGAGGATTATTTTGCTTTAAATTTCCACTGAACGACGCCAACGCAAGAACCCAAATACATCCAACTGTAACCACCTAAAAAAACTAGAGCAAAATAATCCTCTTTTAGCTTCAGTCATGGATTTCCGCAACAAAACGCCTGATTCTATCAGCTTTAAAAACTGGCGAGTACGCTTCTCTACCAAGGAGGTGGAAAAAGTCCATACAATCTCGTGACCCTGAGAAGTGAGGGTAGATGATCCATTAGCTTTAAGCTGCAGTACGGCGACTTCCAACCCTGCGGTGGATGTCAAGTGGCTGGTGTTGAGGAATCGTCTGAAGGTGAGGATGTTCTACTCACCTTCAGGCGTTCCTGTTACTAGGTTAGCTAGGTTATATAAAAATGATAATTTTATTCATATTTCTTTCACCAGGTGGCTGGATAACAACCTCAAACATAACTGTGGTGGTGGAACCGAACCGAAGATCCATCACGGTGGTGTGTCACGGGATCAACGCGCAACTCACCGAGAATGTCGTCGCTACGCACACTATCAATGTGTTATGTGAGTACTTTGCATTTTTTTTTAAAAATAAAACATCACATTTATTGATCTGACTTCGTGGTAAGTAGCTAAATCACTTGAATCAGAATCAACAGTGGTATTACAAATAAACTTAAATAAATACATATAACACCCAGACCAGTACAAACAGACATGTCCATGCACACAAATGTTTGTACAGTGCGGGGATCGAACCCGCGACCTCTTGATTAATAGTCAACTTCTTGACCATTACACCAAAATTTTTATTTTGTACCTGCGTACCCGCCGATTTTGTCCTGCCCTTTTTATTTTCTTATCTTTTAAACAATATTTCGAGACTAAATTTCAGTCAAATCGGTTCATCCGTTCTCGAGTTTCGAACAGCATTTTTATACAGAGTTGCCAGGAAATTGAAGTTAAAAATTTTCAGAAAAGGGATGTTTTACATAAAATATAGGTGCTGTTACTAAAACGTCAGAATTTTCGTACTATCTCAAATACGATTCCATTTTTTAAAATATTTCCTCTCTCTAACAGAAATTTGAAAGCTCAAATACGGACAAAACTTTTTTTCTGGACCTATTAATCGTCATTACCAAAAGTAAAAAATATATATTATATATTTAATTTGAAGCACTTTATCCTCGGTTCAATCTTTGAAAACTTTTGTTATCTTGAAAAGAAAATCCAATCCCACAACCTACGAGTATTCATGTGAATTCCAGCGTTTTCTCGAACCCGATCGTTACTCAGAGCACAATTCATCGAAACCACGTCATCGCTCTTTTCATTCCAAATTAGCGGCTTACAGCTCTAGTTCCAGCACTATTATTTGTCCCCCCACTCCTGTCCCCCCGTTACCACCTCGTCAAGTTAAAATCAAGTCAAGCCTGGGCATCTACGATGATCTTGTAGGACGTGAGGAGAAAGCCAAGTGTTAGAGGAGTAGGGTTGTAAAGTTTGAGCGGATAAGCTAGGAAAACTGAGAAGTGTTGGCTGCTTTTGAAATTTCTTGACAATACAATGAGACTTCTCCATCTGGCTGGCTATCTTTTACTAACTATTACAGATTAGGTTGGCTAAAGGATATTTAATATTGTTTGTTTTAAGTGTTTAGCACTTAATTTAGAAAAAAAAGTGTTAATTTTGAAAAAAAACACACAAATATGAAATTAGTAAGCTACAAATAGAGCTTTGAACTCTGCGGTCCCTCTAGGCCGATTTTGGCGCCGCAACAATAGAATATGACTTTGTCGTTAACTGCGGCTCAACTAATTACGATTTAATTAGTCCCCATAGTTTTGGATAGGGGCAATTTTGGATGATGGCTTTCATACTTAACTGTATTCACCATAGTTTTTGGTCAAGTCAGAACATCAAACTCTCAATATTCTTTTCTAAAACAAAATAGAGTTGAGTTTATATAACCTTATATTCCTTTGAAGGAAATGACATACCTAAATAAGCTTTTATACAGAACGAAAATCAAACCTGTCTTAACAAGCGTCCTGAAATTCCCCAAATAACACAAATAATGGTCACCCTACCGCCCCTATGATGTAGACATAAGACTAAATGAAGTCTGTATGTAATGTTCCGAGTATATATCTTGCCTAATAAGGTATGAGGGGAGAGGGGGGTAAGTTAGGTGGCCATTCCTTCAGGTGTGCTTTCAGAATGTTTTCATTATGCTGATGCATTTGTAGGTGATTTTGCGCGGGGTGAAAAAGTAATTTTTTTTTTCGGTGAAAATATGAGGTTTTTGTGTATGAAGTGAGGCAAATTGGGTGATATTTTTGTCGTGGTTGTGATAATTTTCTTCGTGGCTTTTAAAATCAAATATAATATAAGGTTACGCTGTCTAAACATGAATGTAGGAATTAAAACGGTATTTTAAAACGGTAATTAATCTTTGTGTGTCAGTACTACGGTTAGTCTTTATGATTTATTTCTTTAAAACATTTTTTTTTATAATTTTTGCCCGTAGTTAAAGCAAGTAAGTGAAAAAAGTCTTTAATGAGTATTTAAATTACATTTAGAGTGCATTAGCTGGTCAAATGTAGGTATTGTTTGGATGACGGAAATATCAAAATATAACGGAAGTTGGTAACACGGAAACGGAAATAATGCATTATTCACAACCTTTATTTATCCAATATTAAACCTACCCTCATATTTTTCGCATTAACACCCAAATGCAATATAAAGGTAAATAGTTGTAAATGACCTATTGTGCCCCAATACACTCAGTTAAGGGTCCTACGTCAGATCAGTTATGCCTTTTCAAATAAACTACGAGTAAGTAACGGCTCGGTTTCAATACGCTATTATTGGTCAGCGTATTGTCTATGGTACGGACCATACACTATTAAAAGATAAGAATAAGCTAGTAGGAGAGCTAGAGATGCTAAGCTGAAGAGCGGTAACTCCGAGGAGATAAAGAACCAAACCCGACGAGTGTTGAACATACAGTTTTATTTATCGCTAAATTGCTAAATAGTAACTTACAAAATATGAAGCATGTGGCGGAAATGCAAGACAGGCGAAACTAATTGAGGTCAACATAAAAAAATATGTATGACTGTCTCGTACATATTGAAATCGGGCCTTTACGGACACAACATGACGTTTTACCTTAGGAAAAAAGTATAGTAAGGTATTTTAAAAGTATTAGAGTTATCATTGTTTCAGTTTCGTTTGAATATTTTTGACACATATCTTAGTTTTAAAGCTGCTTCAAAATTATTCCGGTAACTACCTATGTTGTGATTTTCAGATATATCTAATACAGACTGTTAATCTATGTATAGGTACTTATACTATTTTCTACATAACCTTTAACACGCAAAAGAAATTCGTATATTTACTTACATTCAAAATTCAAACCTCAATACATTCTATAGTTCCGTAATACGTAGGACCCTTAATACACCAACGTCTCCGGCCAGACCCTGTATTTGAAGGGTTGAAAGGTACGTGATTGGAAAACGTTGGAATTTATTCTTAAAAACGTTCACGAAGAATAATATACGGTCTAAGTTTCGCGTATACCTAATAAGCTGAATGTATACTTCACTTTCCGATGGGTAGTTGTTTTTTTAATATTGGCATTCATTATGTTATGGGTTTATGGGTAGCTTTTTCTAAGGACAGCTGCATATTTTGATAAACTTGAAACTAAGTTATTATGGTCAAATGTGAATGATTGCGCAATTAAGAGAGGCACCTACTTCTGTATTTATTTATGTGCACTTTGGTGTAATGGTCAAGAAGTTGACTATAAACCAAGAGGTCGCGGGTTCGATCCCCGCACTGTACAAACATTTGCGTGCATAAACATGCCTGTTTGTACTGGTCTGGGTGTTAAATGTATTTATTTGTAATACCACTGTTGATTCTGATAACTGTAACACAAGTGCTTAAGCTAATTACCACGGAGTCACATCAATGTATGTGATGTTGTTGTATATATATGTATACTTAGCTTCCCGCAAGCGGCTTCTACCGTATGATTTGGTTCTCGAACATTTTAAGCATGTTTCATACATTAAATATAGCTTATTTGTTCATCAGGGATAATGTAGGATTTTAATGGTAGAATATTTTTTTAAATCGGTCTAGTAGTTTCGCAGTCTATTCGATTCAAACAAGCAATCAAATCTATCCTCTTTACAATATTATTAGTGTAGATACGCCTGTAGTAGCAAAAACGCAAGTTAGTCTCTAAAATGGCTTGTAAGCAAAACCAAGATATGACAGAAAATAATATCTACGTATACACATCACAAAGTCTTCACCCACACAGGTCTTTTTGTACAGGGTGTTACAAAAAACCCCGTAATGCCTGAAAGGTAATGTTGTGCCCGTGAAACTGAGCAACTTTCCCAAAAAACCCAGGTCAAAAAATATTTTTGTCTACCATACAAAATTACCAATCAGCTGATCGATTTAGTATGGGAGAACCAAATTTTTTTGTGAGAATTCGATCTAGGTTTCCTTGGGATAGTTGTTCAGTTTTACGGGCACAACAACATCGTTCAGCCATTATGGATTTTTTGTAACACCCTGTATAAATACGTATTGTATTCGAACTTGATGAACAATAGTTTCAGAAACATCTTTAAGACAAGAAAACAACGCGTTTGCTCACTAAATATTTAAATGTAAACCCGTAAACAACACAATCTCACTCTCTACCACCATAAAAAACAGAAACTTCCAACATTCACGGCGTCACGTTGGCACAGGCCTTCCGGTCACAAATATGATAATACCCTCAGTTCCTGCACTGCTCTTTTTGGCTTCCAGTTAAAATATTAAACTACCCGCGGTTGCAGTGGTCACATATTAATGCTATTTAAATAGTTGGCTGTTTTGATTTGAGGGATTTGGCTTGGTGAATTTCTGGGCTAGCTCGTTTTATCGTAAACCACATATGCTAGAGTCAGTTTTGGAGTTTTAGGTCTAGTTGAGTGGGTATTAAAGTCTTATATTCGTTTCGTAAAAGGAGATCTTTGCATAAGCTACTATTGTTTCGTTAGTTTTTTTTAACTCCAGTGGTTCTGAACGTAAATGGCTGCATAAAAAAAAGTAAATATCGATTTTAGAGGCCAATTCTGTATTGATTGTGTGTAGTCTTGTTTCTAAAGGATAGTGCTCAAAAACTAAAGTAAAGTCTTAACGTATTTAAAAATACTAATAAAGTAAATCTTTCTGGCTATTTTACATCTTCTTTTCTATTAAAATGTCATAAATGCCATATAATAATAAATGATTAACTCTTGACTGTGGAGAGATAAGAAATATATCGTTGTAAATAATGTCTTAAGGTACAGTGTTCAAGGTCCAGTACAAGCACATCAGGTTACCCAGTTTTATTTCAAAAATAAGATACCGCAGTGTTTAACGTGACATGCTGGCCACCGTAAACGTAGATTAAATAAAATTCATTTATTTCAGGTTACTAAGACCCATAACAGTGACCATACAAAATTACCAAATTTGAAAAATTTAATTAGATATATAACAGTGAATAATAATTAAAAAAGAAAACATCAATATATATTTTTTTAATTTGTAGATCAGTTATTTTTTATTAAATCAAACATACTTATACAGGGTGTAATGGGAAATGAACTGTCTATGACGAGAACCGCCCAGTCCTTTAACCAAACTGCACAAGTAATGTTTGTCTTCAAAACAAAACGCAACGGCGACTAGCGGTTCAGTATAATTCGCAACTACCCTCCGTATAAATTGAGCGGTGGAATTATCATATTTACGGAGCCGGAAGTGCACTCCAACATGGCGCCGGAGCGGAGATCCGCCAGAGCGGAGAACCTCTAATAATATTGAGACTAGGCACAGACTGCGAGTTTGGTCGGAATATCGGTCTTTGTAATGGGATTACACAGAAAACGGTATGTTTCTCAAACCTTGATCCTATTATCTTATTAAAGGAATATGGTGCAAAATCAACAGTCTGTTTATATCCAAATAGAGTAGAGCGTCGATTATCCTTATGGGTGTTCGGAAAACCGAATATTTCGGATGACCGAACTGTATGGAAACAGGTCCACGAGTAAATAAAGCCGTATTTATATACCTCCAAGCCAAAGTTAGGCAATAACTAATCAAAGTTAACTATTTTGTAACACTTTTTACGTTTTCATTATGAAATTTATTAGTCATGAATTCAGAAATTCTCCTTTTCCGGTATATTAGCAACCCCGATGGGCGTTTGGTTAAATAATCTTTCGGTTGACCGTTTTGGTAGTATTTTGCTAACACAGCTTTGTATATTTTACAAACCATTCTTATATAACCCTGTTACAGGTTTCTATGAAACCTACTTCAGGCGCCAGTCCTTCATATAATTCGGTATCACTAGCGGCCGCACGTGACTTCGTCTGCGTTCAAATTCGAACAAATGTCCGAGTTTTTGCCCATTTTACTCGGCGAGATAATTAAAACGGTACCTCAATCATATTTTAGGCCCTTGCACCGCAACTCAGGCTGGTGGGAACGAAATGCTCTTACACAAATCTTTCTATATGTATAAAATAAAGTGGCGTTAGTTACACTATTTATATCTCAAGAACGGATGAACCAATATGACTGAAAATTGGTGGAGAGATAGCTTAGTAGAACCAGGAAACGGACATAGGATACTTTTAAATTTTTATCCCGTTCGACCGCGATTTCTAAAACAAAGGGAATCCACGCGGACGAAGTCGCGGGGGGCCACTAGTTAAATATACAGATTATTTTTAGAGACACTGAAAATCTTCTCCACGTTTATGCTTCCTTTTTTGTGAAAAAAAAAAATATTATATGACGGAACCTTTGCATGGAAAGTCAACTCGTCTCCATATTTTTTCCTAACCCGATAAACCTCGAGATTAAACCCCGCTTAAGTACGCACAGAGTGTTGCCATCCTTGTTGCACCGTGTGTGCATAAACAGCCATCTCACTCGCTCAGCCGCTGATCCCAGCTAGGCTGTGTTTCTCAAAGTTTTTGGGTCATACCCCACTTTTGAAATAGGAATCAGTTTGAGATAATATAACATACGACTAAATGGGCAATACTGGTATGAATAAACCGTTCGCTTATCGCATCTGTTAATCTTATCAAACGAAATTTTAAACGAAATGGTACATATTGCATGAAAGGTCATTCGTCGAGTAAGGGTTTAAATACGATTCTTTTTTATTTCAAGCTTAAATTTAGTTTCGTCTGTCCCGATGATTGTCAAATCAAATCTTGCGAGCTAAATTTCACTCACTGTCCTATGGCGCATTGTTAGGTATTATGTGCATAATTTAGTAATTTAATAAATAAATATACAACAACATCACATACATTGATCTGACTTCGTGGTAAGTAGTTTAAGCACTGTCACAAATATCAGAATCAACAGTGGTATTACAAATAAACTTAAATAAATACATATATCACCCAGACCAGTACAAACAGACATGTTCATACACACAATTGTACAGTGCGGGAATCGAACCCGCGACCTCTTGGTTAACAGTCAACTTCTTACCCATTACACCAAAGTGGCCGTCAAAATCATGTGGTCGTTTGAATAATAAAAGGGTTTCCTTTTATTCTCTAGGATGCAAATTTCGCTATTTTGAGGGCCTATGTCCGCAGATTGAATCTCTCGTTGTTTATGGCGCTATCTGTTACAGTATCGAAAAACAATCTGAGATTTAGGCCCTCCGATAGACTTGGCTGTATTTTAGGGCCCCAATTGCTTAGCAAATCTATTATGCATTTCAGTACTCGTTCGTTAGAATGCTAGACTAATAAAATAACTTGGGCTTAGTTATCAATCGGAGTGTTGATTGCAGTCAGTTCGTTTACAACTATCCGGCTTGTGAGAGGTGCGGGATCGAGTCCTGCCTGTGGCAGTCCATATTTTTAAAAGTGTGTTTTAATTTGCCATTACATAGTATGAAGGAAAGTCACTTCCCGTGTCGGCCCCTCTGTCTGTAATATGTATGTATCTTTAAAACTACACAACGGAGTTTAGGCAGTTTTTTTAGTAGATAAAGTGATTTAGGTGGAAAATTTATATGTATAATTACATGCTTAATAGTATTAGAGATCCGAATACCGCGCAAGCAAACGGATGGCGAGAATGTTATTTAAAAAATGGTTAAAATCGTAGTGATTTAATAATTTTTTTCAAAACTACTTTATCATCTACTGCAAGTTTCACACGTAAAGAAAGTTTCTGTTATTATTTATTGAAACGCAATAGTTATTTGTTATAAAAGAGTGCAAAGTTGCTTTTTAACCGCGTGTTCAATTTTGATGACCGAGCAAGCGAAGGATTCTAAAATTAGAATCCTGAGCGTTAGCGAGGGAATCAAAAGAGCACGAGGTGAAAAAATCTTTGCACTCGAGTGCAACACGTAACTTTTCATTCCACCTCAGCGAGGAAATGACTAAATGCAAATAAAACCGTTGACAATCACAAGATAGTTACTTTTATTTCAGTTTAGGTATTAACTACTACATTATGACAGGCAAGTATTATAAGTAGGTAGGTATTACAGAATAATCTTTAAATTATAACAAGATAATACTTAGGTATAAATAATAAAAATTTAAAGTAACGTTGCTACAGTTATTTAAATTGAGTGTAATATTTTTGTTGGGTACTGTTATATTGGTGTTAGTCACTTGTGTACTGTTTTTCGAGTGCTTGCTTTCTTGTTCTCGGATAATTCTATAAAATATACCAGCATAACGTTTTCTGAGAAAGTTTTGGCTCCTTTTGCTAGTCGCCACGTGATGAACATAACGTACTATTTTAAATACTTCTCGCGTGATTGTTGAGGGAGAAAGATCATTTGCGCATTATTAACAGTTTCAGTCAATTCTGTTGGCGTCAAACAAACTTCCTTGTCGCTAGAATCACTCATTTTAGTTTTTTCACTTGTTTTCAAGTTTCTTGTTTTTAATATAAGGTTTAACAATGACGTGAAAAAATGCCGCGTAAAGAACCGCCAACAAAGCAAATTGAAAAAAGAACACCAAGAAGGTTCCGAGTTTGAGTTTTTAACAAATTAAAAAAAATGTTGTATGATATATTCGGCACCATAGAGGTAGCAATAAATGGGTTTAATGATTTTTTTAATTCACAAACTTGGTGCACACTAGGTTCTTAATTCAAATTTACTTTAACCTCTAGTGAATAAAAACGGCTTTTCCACTCAGATATTGAAGAGCAAAATGACTCTTTCCAAGATGGTGGGAAGAAAAAAATATTAATTGCTTACTGGATTACCAAAATTTTATGCATTAAGAATCCTTTACGCATTTTAATTAATTCAAAAACGATACGTTATCTCGTTGGCCATAAACAATACTAAAATTGTATTTAATCTTTTAGATCTCTTGATCTCGTTATTTCCATTCCCTTTTCATCATCTACAATCGGTTTCCCATACAATCCGCTCCAACAGCCATAATGTAAAGACTGACAGGCCAAAAAACTGGTATATAAGGCCTATTCAACGTGAAATTACTCGTAGCTACGCACAGTGGGCATATGGCCTGAAAGCGTGGCCATACGAACGCAAACTTGTTATCTTTGGAACATTAATCATGTCTTGGGGGTTGGCACAAGTTATCATAATCAGAGAATTTGTTGGAAGATACGTAAATGTTGTGACTTTGTGTGCTAAAGTTGTTTTTTAACTAATGAGCTGGGGCCATATGACGTTCTTGTTGAGCTCAACTGAAGCTCTGCAATAGCACTGTTAATCGTAATTTTGTTTTTACCTATAGAATTAAGATAATAACAATGGAATGTGTATTGTGTCTGCTATAGTTGAGATTGACCGGGTTATTATAAAATTATACTTATTAATTAAAAATAACTTCTAAGTCTGAGTGCCCGTCAGCGGTATAATTAAAATTAAAATTTTATCTTATTGCGTGGCTTCATGAATTCACTGACAAAATAGCCATCATCAAAAAAAATACACTTATCTGTATAAAGTATTTGGAACTTTCACTACCCAGCTTTTATTTTCATATCACCTCTATATAATTTAAAGATTCTCTTTTTTAACTTTCTGAGCGTCAGTCGGACGACATCGTCAGACGTTACAATAGAATATCAGTTGTGTGTAGTTACGCATATCTCTAGGATTTAACTTCTTGCGATCAAATATAATATATCTAAAGTCAGATTTTCTTTATCATGTCTTCACACGCCACACGTTCTCAACTTGTACCCAACCCCCAAAAGATGGTGACGCAGCAAGCCCCCCCATCTCCTTCATCGGGGATCGCAGTCGTCACGTTAATATATTTAAAGGGGGCCGTGAACTGGACAGCAAAGGAAAAGTTTGAGAACTCCTTGGAAAGTCGTTTTCGCACTTAACAATTGTCTTTGTGCAAGAATTTACTGTTTGATTTTTGAAGATTTACGTCTTAAAGTTTTTGATCAGAGAAGGTAACAGCCAAGTGTAAAATCTAAGCGATAAACTGCTCATTTACTATTTTAACTTTATTGCACCGATAGTACATACAATTGGCAAACTTGATGCCAAGAGGCTTTCTTTATCAGTTTAATGATGTGCTACAATGGTTTTGTAGAGTCCATACTGAAAAAAACACAGACTTAATGCTTAGTGGATGTTTTAAGTCGACATTATAATTGATTGAAGTATCTAACAGGCCTCTGTCTGTTGGCTTCGGCCCCATGTATGCCTTCCATAGGACCAGGACTCTGTGGTCCCGAGGCTAGAAATGACCGACATAATAGTAACAGTTTAAAAAAAAATACAAGCCCATTGATACATATTAATATACACACAACATAAAAATTTAACGAATACATACAAAAACTGACAAAACAAAACACAATAACATACGCGTCATGGTTTTAAAGTAGATCGCGCGGTATCAGCAGGCAGCCGTCCTCGGAACTTGCGAAAAACTGGAGAATTTGTGATTTTATTGATAGTTATAAAAAATTGGTTGCCTGTAAAGTCGGTATACGGGCGAAAGTTTTACGTGACAACGACTTTGAGTGGTAAAATAATTTTAATGTGAATATTCATTCGTATAACATGAACCGGTGTGTATGCCTATCTCTCTCACTCTCTCTCTCTCTCTCGCTCTGTCTCTCTCGCTCTTAGGCGGGCTAACTGTGCTCGAGTGGAAGGGACGCGTGCCTTTCACTTTTTATGTCTGTCTCACTCGCTCTTAGGCGGGCTAACCATGCCCGAGTCGAAGGGACGCGTGCCTCTCACTCGCTCTCATTGTGAGCGCATAACGTGAGCGGAGCATAACGCAGTTTCTTGAATGTCACCCGGCAAACCAATTTATAAGACGTTGTCACGTCAAAAAACATTTATCTCAAGATACTAAGACCTAGAGGTATAACAGTAACCATTATAAAATAAATAATAAATACCACTGTAATTAATTCCATACTTTCATGATCAATGGTGGACGAAATGCTTTGATTAATAATTTCGATATACCGTTTGAGATCGCTGATAAATAATTAATAATTCATTTTTTTAACTACAGTGAAATACATCAGCTCCTCCAAAATGAGCTTTTAATTACTTATCCAATTAAAGAATAGCACTGCCAACCATTTGCGTTATATTTCCAAAACTCGTTAAAGATTTTGGTGGGTAGATTTTAAAAATAGTGCGATACTCGTACTGAGCGCGAGGCCGGTGAAATTTACTTTGCCAGGACAAAAATTAACATTCCAGACTGTAAAGCTGGGTCTAGGTAGGATGAAATTATTGTGTAGTCTAATTTTAACATGCTTTCCTAAAAAAATGGGTTGTTTTCAGTGTGCCAATTTTATATTCAGCATAAGCAATTTGTAAAATGTAAACTTTATGCTATAGGGTAAAAACAAAAAGGTACCATTTAAGAAAACCTAGCGAAGTGTTTATTAAGTCTTATCATGTTAAGTAGGCACACATAAATTCACAGACGATATTGCTAATCGCCTAAATTATTATTTTTTTAAATACTTACGTATTAGCATACGTATTTTTTTAAAATAAAACATTATTTTAAATTCACTACCTATTTGTTAAGTTTTTTTCGCGTTTACAACGCTATTACGATAAATATTTTTACAAATATTTAACAATCGGTTAAGATGAAACAGGCTATAATTTTATTTAGTAAGTGCTTTTTTTAACGCTTTGAGCCAGCTTATGTTTCATCAATGATTGTGGGAGGTACCCTCAAATCACCCGAGAGAAATATTTTTACAAATATTTAACAATCGGTTAAGATGAAACAGGCTATAATTTTATTTATAAGTGCTTTTTTAACGCTTTGAGCCAGCGTATGTTTCATCAATGATTGTGGGAGACACCCTCAAATCACCCGAGAGAAATATTTTTACAAATATTTAACAATCGGTTAAGATGAAACAGGCTATAATTTTATTTATAAGTGCTTTTTTTAACGCTTTGAGCCAGCGTATGTTTCATCAATGATTGTGGGATACACCCTCAAATCACCCGAGATAAATATTTTTACAAATATTTAACAATCGGTTAAGATGAAACAGGCTATAAATTTATTTATAAGTGCTTTTTTTAACGCTTTGAGCCAGCGTATGTTTCATCAATGATTGTGGGATACACCCTCAAATCATCCGAGAGAAATATTTTTACAAATATTACCGGACTTATAGAGGTCGGGGGTTCGATTCCTCCCCGATGACCGGAGCCGAAAAGAATTTTTTAAGTGTTGTCTTTTCGAAATTCACTACCTTGTCATAATATTGAAAAAACACAATATTAATAAAAAAATAAGTTTTCACTAGTGTAATTACACTCACACCAAACATACAACAAATAACTATCATAAAAATTTAACAAATTAATATAACCAAATTGCCAATTAACTATCCTATCCCAATTACATCGGCCACGTTTGGTTGTTTAGGCAAATTATGAAAAAAAAACTCGGCCCCGGCTTAGTCAATGGCCGAGGGCCCTCATAAATATGCAAGTAGATTGTAAACTGTGTTTCGGGATCGCATTCGAATCGCCAAATGACAGTAAGGCTTGGTACATATGGATGAGCAACGCTCATTATTAAATCGCTCATCAGTATCTACACTGTTAAACACTTCATACATTTATTGTACAACACAAAACTAAAATTACAGACAAGTCTAACAAAGCTGTACAATTTAGGCGGTCTTATCGCTTGTAGCAATCTCTTCCGGACAACCCCGGTTAAAGGAACATTTAATTAACAGGAAGGGGGAATTTGAGCAAAATATATATGGATAATGCAAAACACAATTTGATGATGTTATATAGAAAAACGATCTGTTCGTTTGTTTCAATTGAATGGGCTCTGAAACTACTAGAACGATTTAAAAAAAATCTTGTTAGAATCCTACATTAACCCGGATGATTATTAACTTTAAAAAAAAAGGAAAAAAACGGTTTACCCTTTTCAAATGTAGTAAGGTAATTCTAGTGCGCAACGCTGGCATAAATGCATGATAGACAGAAAGAAAGAAAAAATATTTATTTGGCTTATAAACTACACTTGAAAATTGTCACATTGGACTAACCAAATTGGCCCCCACTCAGCAATAGTGGTAATTTTACCATCGTTGCCTAAGTACATCCGTTTATCTGCAGATACATTTTATCCGCCTAAAATCCCTTTCTGATTAGCCCAAATGACTGGTAGAAAATACCCTACGGCGTTAAGTCCACCTTTTGTACATAGTTTTTTGTGCTAAAATAAATAAATTCCAAACATCCATTGCAAAATGAAAAGAAAATAGGTCATCAACTTCATTAACCGAGTTATAACTCGCATTTCACATCGTGCACGCCCAGCCTAACATACAGGGTGAGTCCCACGTTCCGCTCATTAAAGTAATGAGAGTGCGGACGGCGGGGGAATTAATTGCTCCACTATTATAGCTAGTGCCGCGACCACCCTGTACATGGATGTAGCTTAAGGCTGCTGGGTGCCAGTAAAAAGGTCATATTGTTTATGGTCGTATAGTTGGGACGTGGAGAATAGCAGGAAAGTACTGGATTGGAGACCGTTTCGATGAAAAGTGTAGCGTAGGGCGTCCTATGGCAAGCCTCGCTGGTGGTTGCTGCTCTCCATCCAACAGGTCCTGGGTTCGAATCTCAGGTCGAGTTAAAAATTGTTTCGGAGATTTTCTTTCATAAACAACTCGGTGTCGGGAAGTTGGCGGTTGGTTGGTTTTATGTTTACATTTTTGGCCATTGATCCTGTGCCTGATCTCTCATCGGTCATGTCGGATTGCCGTCTCAGCGAAGTTTCAGAGTGAAGTTCAGGCAGTTCTTTCTTCATTTCACATACTAACCAATTACCACAAATACAATGTAAACTGTACCTAAATAATTTGAAGTCTAATAGTTGACTTTTATAAGAGACCTGTAGAAGTGAAGTAGCTTTTTATGTCTTTGTCACAAGTGTAATTTACCGATTGAGGTACCCCACAACTATCTCCTTTCCATCAAAAGAACGTACCTCTTGCTTGATCTAAATGTTTTAAAATTTACAACAAATTCATCAAAAATCTTTCCTAGTTGAATTTCAAAAGGTTTTTTTAAAGTGACATAAAATTTTATTTATTTAAGATTTATTACAAAAACAATTGTACAAAAGAATATTAGTGAATTTAACACCTTAGTCAGTGCATTATCTATCAGGCATAACTTTGGGCCAGCAGAAATGATTCGTCTGAGAAATTTTCCATAGTAATGATGTATTTCCGCATAACCACTCTTACAAAGACACCGCCATTATAAATGATATCTTTCCACAAACGATTGGTTTTATCGCTACGATTCCCGATCGGTTCCGTACTGTCGCTATTCACTATTAGTGCTATAATAACGTGTGTAGGCAAAACATTTGCGTGCCACAGTTCGGTTAGAACAGTCACACCGGTAGAAGAAAATCTCAATTAGATCATTACCTCTAGAATCAGCCTATATACGACTGACTGCTGCACGGACTTCCTCTCAGCTATTAAATGGCCTAGTTAGTTTAGTAGCCAAGTCTCTGCCTTACATCCGAGAGGTCCTGGGTTCGAATTCCAAGTCGACCCAAAATTGTTTCTAAGATTTTCTGTCACGAATTTCCTAAAAACAGCTCGGAGCCTTGGCGGTGCCCGCCACGAAGTTGGCGGTGTTACACCCCCGTGCCTCGGAAAGCACGTTAAGCCGTAGGTCCTGCGCCTAATCTCTCTCCGGTCATGTTGGATTGTCGTCTCGGCGAACTTTGAGAGTGATGGAACAGTGAGTGCACCTGTGTATTGCGCTCACACTTGTGCACTATAATATCTCCTGCGTAATTGGTCAGCCAATTCAAAGAGCTCAGTCTCTGTTGAGATTGGCCGCCGTGGTCGAAATCGGCCAGGAGGACTATTACATATTAGATGGCCGTACTCCATACGCGTCTAATTACAAGCATCTCCGTGCTTCGGAAGGGACGTTAAGCTGTTGGTCCCGGTTAATATTGATAGAAATTTGTCGTTAAGCCTGGTCACGAACCTTTGGGCGGCTTAAAACATCTGACAGTAAAGTTGGTCACTTAACTTACAAACAATCCCTTCCACCAACCCGCTCTGAGCCCGCGTTGTGCAATGTCGCTTGTTTATTGCATTATGAGTGAGGCCTGTGCCCAACAGTTGGACGTATATAGGCTGTTAAAATGAGATGAAAAGATCACGTTTATCGATTTTAAGACTGCCTGTTCTCGTTTATCTGTGGTCGTTATAACGTTCGCACCAGCAAAACATCTCCATAATGGCATGATGCTTTTTGTCATCCAACTGACAGTTACACACGGCGAGGGTTTTAACCCCGATTCCATACATTGGATGAGATATTGCACGCACCAATTTTGAGATTGTTATTCGATTTCATGATATAGTGACATAGTTTACTTAAGAAACCAGCGGTTGCGGCTTTGAGTCCCGAAAATTATTTCGTTTTCAATGATCGCATCAGGTGTCGTGGTAAAAGATTTTTCTAATTGTTGATCTCACTAACCTATTGGAAATACATTAAAATAAATATATAAATATAAAACAACATCACATACATTAGTCTGACTCCGTGGTAATTAGCTTAAGCACTTGTGTTACAGATATCAGAATCAACAGTGGTATTACATAATATAAACTTAGATAAATACATATAGCAACCAGACCAGTACAAACAGACATGTTAATGCACACAAATATTTGTAGATACAATGCGGGGATTGAACCCGCGACCTCTTGGTTAATAGTCAAATTTTTGACCATTACACCAAAGTGGTAGTCGAATAATTTTTGACCACACTACCCTATTGCAGATACATTAGGTTAAACTTTAATATTGATACGTTAGAATTGTTTTGTAATATGTTTTTGGAAATGGTGAAAATGTAGTATTCTCTAAAACACGAAACTAATTCAACTCTCATACCGGTAATTTAAACGACATGATATCTATCTCGAAAAAAATTACACGGAGCAATCAATTTATTTAGTTTGCTAGCATGTTACTAAATCATATTTTCATGGGTAAATAACTCGATTTATTTGATTGAATCCCGTTTTTACATTGATCAGTTAGTATTGATGTCGTGTTGAAAAGGTTTACATGTGTCAATCAGTAGTTTGATGTTTAATACGACTTGTTTTTGGTTTGTTTAATTCAACTTATACTGACAGCGAGACAAACAAATTGTTGGCTTTGATGTTCAAAATAATTAACAAAAAATCGGGTGTCAGTAAAATCGGCTTACTGACGATAGTTGTATTGAACGTGATAACGACATAAAATTGTGCCTCTTTGTCGCTCGTTCCGCGCTCTCGCTTGCACTTCAAGTCCTAAATAGAACGCCTCAGAGCGAGGTAACGCCGCATGAGTCATGATTGTCACGTTGTCACGTCAATAAATGCCGACAGTATTACACCCATTGCTCTGATTTCAAAGTGAGTACTTTAAGCACTTGTGTTATGAGTATCAGAAATAACGAAGTTACTACAAACCCCCAAACCCTCGACATCATAAAAAGAGTTTTCCAACATTGTCTCCGTCTGGGAATCGAACCCGGAACATCATAGATGGCGGCACCTTGAAACCGGTACTCCCACCAATACACCACGGAGGACGTGTACTTTCCTTGCCTGATTATTTCATTTTATTCTTATTTCATTTGTTAAAGGAATACATTAAATAAGAATATAATAGAATAATTAATGTAAAATTTAAACTATGTATCTATTTGGAAAAACAAAGTAAAAAAACTCTGTAAAAAAAAACAATTTTAGACTTAAGAATCATGCGAACTTATTTCGAAGTAAAGAGTTTCATATTTAACAACATTATAATGCTGATTTTCAACGGGTTATACGCAACACAGACACTTGATCATGATCTGTGCAACCAGATCGAGACGTCGGGAAGATAAATAGGTACGAAGTTTTACCTTTAAAAAGTGTCTGTGTTGCGTAAAACCCGTTGAAAATCAGTGTTTTAGTGTAATAATGCAACAGAAACGTTTAAAACAGTAAACATTATAAGGATATAATATAAGGATATAACAATATAATTATATAAGGATTATAATGTAATGTATAGTCTAAGGGCCGCACATCATATACTACCCGATACTTTGTCGCCTCCACGCATAGGACGTGACCAGAAATAGGTATCTCATGATCAGATCCAATTCCTACTCCTTAAGAATCCGTCCGTATTCCCGACTTGATCCATCCCTTTCCCTCGCACGATCAAGCAAATATGAGTGACAAGAATGAGTATATTTGAAGCTTCTTAATATCGGATTAGCGAGTAGGGTCTGTGATATCGTAAGCGGTATTTATTGGGAATATATCCGGTGATTTCGGTACGTTAGAGCTGTATTGCCCACGTCTTCACCAGTTTTCGTGTCCATTGGGATCGGATTTAGGTATACGTAGTTTGTCATTTGTAATAAGTATGTTCTTTCGGATACCTGGCGATTATTGCAGTTATGTTTTTACTTTTTAAGTAAAATAATCATGTTTCGATGCTATCATGGCGGCTTATGTAAAAAACGTTTAATATAATGTCTGCATAATACTTTTTACAAGGATTCTGTACCTAAATAGTAAATACATATTCACGTCAGGTACATTATATTTAACACTGTCTTCTTTAACAAAGCCTGCTTCTTTAATTAAGCTTAAAAAATACGATTGCCATTTGCATTCGATTTGTTGGCTTCATGTGCAAAATTTTGACAAGTTGCTATAATTAAAATAATTGTAATACCAAAGTAGCACCATCTGTCAAGTCACACCAGAAAACTTAACCCACCACTTTATTATTTACTCCCCCAATAATTAATATCATCATTTCGCACTCAGGCCGTTGTTCCAACATAATTAAGCGTGGCCCATACAAACAGGACATGGCCCAATTATCCGAGCTAGGCAAGCGCCAGTCATTATTTTAATTACCACGGTGACGCGGCGGCGGTGTGCCGTACGCAGTTCGCAGTCTCGCCCCTTGACTATGATTGTTTGACATATTTTTCGGTTCATTTTTTACGAAATGTTTGCGTCATTAGCTTGGCAAAATAGTGGCTTGAAAACTATTAAATTTAAAGTTGTTATGAACCTTTTTAAATAAATGGATTTAAGTTGTTTAAAATAAATAAATGTACCACGGTTTTTTTATATAAACTCGTGCCTCTCTCAACGTCTTGCTAGGCATAGGCAAGTAATTGAACCAAACAAGTAATTGGACTATAATAATAATGACAAGTAGAGGCATAGGTATCATAGGCTATTAAGTGCACCAATTGTAATTTTTGGTGCTGTACAATTTAAATAAATAAATAATAGGACTAGCCATAGTAAATTCGCCAACTAAATTCGGTATACATAATCGGTATTTTGCTTACGAGATACAGCTACCCAAATAAGCAAATGAATATGTAAAGAATATAAACTTACATACAGTAACTTTTTATTTCATCATCATTATCAGCCAAGGGACGTCCACTGCTGAACATAGGCCTTCCCCACAGTTTTCCACATAGACCGATCACAAGCGGTCTGCATCCAGTGTGATCCTGCGATCTTCACAAGGTCGTCTGTCCATCTTGTCGGTGGACGTCCTGCGCTGCGCTTTTGGTCGAAAGGTCTCCAATCCAGAACTTTTTATTTACCTTCTCACATTTACCAAACCACGGGTGACCGTCAGCTTAAGCGTATCGAATGTACTAGCACTCTGTATGGGACTCATACGGGAATCGAACGTATCGTAGCTTAGCCCTATCTACCTAACGCATTCTGGCAAAATTTGTCTCTATCTAACAATTTCCAGCGTACGCTGCAATACAAAAATATTGTGAATAGTAACATTTATGCAAAACTACTAAAATTAATATTAAATGTTAAATAATCAAACTAAGATATTATAATATCTACAGCTAGCCTAATATTATAAAAAACAGATAAAGAAAAAAAAAATTGTCGTCTATTTTTTTTTGTTTTTGATTTTTATTATTACTAATTGTCTATTTTTTTATTTCCAATCTTCTTCTTCTTCGCATGTCGACTCAGGCTTCTAGATTTTATTTTTGAGGACCAGAACTTGGCCACCGAAAAGCATTATCAGTCGCCTTATAAAGATCCTCGCGTTTGCATGTGCTGGGACACGCAGGGCAGGACAGCCAATATATTATTTCTGATAGGTTTGCTCTTGACCCAAGACTAAGCCCAACGAGACAAAAGCTGAGTCTACAGTGGAGCGAGTTTGCCTAGAAGATGCCTGTTTACTCTAGCTTTAAAATTCTTAAGTTGTTACTGCAGGGAAACACTGTTATTAAATTCACATTGTATTTCTTGTTACAGACCCACCCTCAGCGCCCATGATCACAGGCTACATACCAGGAACTACTCTATCCGCTGGCACCGTGCAGAAGCTGTCCTGCATATCCTCTGGAGGGAACCCGCTTGCTACCCTGACCTGGTTTAAGAACGATAAGAAGGTGAGCTTATTTATTATTATCTAGCTGTGCCCTGCGGTTTCACCCGCATAGAAGTTTTACAGGATAAAAAGTACTCTATATGTTTTAATCTATTGATGTTCCATTTATAATATTAGTAAGATTTTAACTGCACTGTAAAATTTGCACAAACGTTGGATTCCACGCAGGCATTCCCTATAGTTAATTCCGTGGGTTGCAATATCTTTTGTACACTACGTTTTAATAATGTTTATATATCTACTCATCTGAAGGTATCATACCTTCAGTGGCATCATACATCAGTGACAACAGGAACCTGGTGGTGGCACTTTTGCAATCACAAATAGAGAGAGAAGGTGAAACGTTTTTATAAGCGTTAAGAAAAAATATTATTATTATTAAAATGATCAGTTTGAAAATGAAAAACTTCCCATACCCAGAAACATCTTCAGATATACCTCAAGAAATAAAAATCCATTTTAGATTCTGTGTCTGAGTTTTATGGGGTGGAAAACTTTATTTATGACAAGACTGTTCACCGGGTGACCGCCATCTTGTGCCAAACTCGAAGGTTTTAAATTTTACGAAACCCCGCCTTGAATTGTCTTGGAGTCACAATTTTAAGGGACCTTAGGAATGGGGGAGGGTTCAGTTAAATAATAATTATTTTTTGGGAAATGAATTTTTCATAGTACTAGACAAAACTTGTCTTAGTCTACCTGTGACCACTGAAGCTGGAAAGGGTCCGAAACGTCAGGTTAAAATACCATGTTAATAAATCGCGAAATAATCCGTAAAAAGTCTCATTTCAAAACTTTAGTTGTGTTTAGTTATTTGATTTTGAGAGAACGTTTCCTAGTCATTGCAGGGCGACTACATGGGCGTCCTTTAATGTGTGGCACATAAGCCAATACATGCAACAAATTAGTTATTAGGTATTAACATAGTGTGTAAGATGTATTGTTCACTAACCTTACTTGGATATTTTGTTGTCCGATTAAATAAATAAATAATAAAAATAATATATTAATTAAATAGTGACATTTATCTCACTTCAACCCGAAGCCACTTCAAACGGAGTCACTTTATCTTAGTCAACGTACTTCTTTTTCTAGACTAGAATCTGTATAACTGAGTTACTGACGTCTGGTGTAGTGATGTTCCGGATATCCGTATCCGTATACTTATCCGCGGATATACATTTTGAATGTAATGAGAACCTGTATTACCTATTCTAAGCAAATAAATATCTTTATCTTTTAACGATTCGGCACATTACTTGTCTGGTGTAGGTATATGCTTTCTTATTACAAGTTTTTGTTAGTTAATCAATTTGTTAGGAGTTCAGTTAGTAAATCAGCAAGCAAACTGATAAGCATTTTCTTTTTTCAAAAATAATTATAATACATTCACAAAACCATTTGGCAATTCCAGTCAAAATCTCAGTCCCCTTTTTCTTACTAGGATTTCAGTTGCTAAATTTCCCTTTCTTTTTCAGATCCACTCAGTCACGAAAACCTCCGACAAGTCAGTATCGGCGGAGATCAGCATAATGACAAACGTCACTGACAACCAGGCGCAGTACCGGTGCGAGGCGACCAACAGCGCGACCGAGATACCACTGTTCGAGACTGTCACTTTAAACGTACACTGTGAGTATGAAAAACGGGCATTTAGTTGTAACAAGTATCACTCCACGCTTACGTCATGCTGTCGCTCACGGCACGTCACGCTCCGCTCATGTCAAGCTACCAAAGTATCACGCCTCGGTCTCGTCCCGCCACGGTTTCGTCATACCACGATCACATCACGCCGCGCTTACGCCATGTTGAAACCACCCCTTCTTCTTCTTCTTTCGTGTCGGCAAGACGGGCTAAATCTCACTTGCCCAGTAAGCGGCTACCGTGGTAGCCCTCTGGTTACCTACAAGTAAGTCCTCACGCAAGCAGGTGGTCGGGTACGCGGGACAGTTAATGAGGTGGGCCATGGTTTGCAGGGGTTCTCCGGATTCACAGCTGACGTCTGCACTGCTTAAGTACCCCCGCCGACACAGGTTATCTTTGCTTCGTCCAACCTGCCATCGTACTGACATACTTCACTGACAACCAGGCGCGAACCGGTGCGAGGCGAATAACAGCATGACCGAGATACCACTGTTAGTATTAGAAACGTTCGTTTTCATCGCGTCGAGCTTCCAAAGTCTCTCGGCATTGTCTCGTCCCGTCACAGTTTTGTCACGCCACGATCTCGTCACACAACGGTCTCGTCAGTGTAGATAACGTGAAAAGCTTTAGCTTTGATTTAGCTTTGGGCGACTTGTTCCCGATATAGTAGAGTGTCAAATTTTACATGTTACTTGGTGTTATTGATCTTTCTTTCGTGTCCTTAAAATAAGGGATTTTTCAACAAAAGTGGGTAACCAGATATTTTGTATGTGTACATAAAATAATTAAGTCCTCTGATCAGTTCTCTAACAAACAAAAGGCTTTTAAATATTAATAACACATTTTGCATTTGCTATTGACTTACATTGAAGTTTAAAAGAAAAATTAACAAATTCATATTGCTTTGCTTCATTTAAATTTATAATGAGCTACCTACAAATAATTTTCTGTTTACTCAAAATTCTGTTCGTAATTATAACTTGAAATTTTAAGGGCCTTAGTAAATTATAAATTTGAAAATATGGTTATTGTGTTTGTTAATGCAACACAAAATTATTTGTCTGCTATTAATTTGAAATTGAAAAATCCTTGACATGAGCCAGGAAAACAGCTGGTGAGATTTATCGGCTGGATGGATTTTGATAAATCATAGTTGAGGAATAATTCCGTGATAAAATTATCTTATTATTACAAACAGACGGACACACATAAACACAAACAAACAGACATAGAGGTCCAACTTATAACCCCCTCTTAATCGTCGGGGGTAAATTTTTTTTACAAAGATTTGTTTTGCAACAATGCTCCTGACGACCTCCGTGGTGTAGTGGCGTGCGCACCAGATTTCAAGGTTCCGCTATCTCTCAAGTCCCAGGTTTGGTTCCCGGACGGAGACGAAGTGGAAAACCAATTTTCTATGTTGTCACTGGTCTGGGCTGTTGTTGTGCAGTGGCCAGCACATCAGGCTACCCATTTTTGTTGCAAAATCGCCCGTAACACAAGCGCATACGATACTTGGGCCTTGGACCTTCATAATACACTTGGGCTATGAGAACTTACATTGGGATAAGATCAATGTATGTAATGGGGTCCTCATAATTTAATTATTTACTTAATCATAAAGCTTAAATAAATACACCCTATATTATCAAAATGTTGTTTAAACAAACCCTACCTCGATTCAGCGAATCGTTGTTTATCCGACATTGAATTTCGAACTCCCCGTAATATAATATTATGTTAACTATACACTTGTTTGTACCGAAAACGGTTTCAACCGTTTCCTGGAACAGAGTTATTGTTTATTTTATTTGGCTTTAGTAAATATGCTATGTGAACTTCAAACCGAAGTGGCACGTTATATTTTGAGAACGTTTTTTGACAGTAAAATAGCGATATCAGTTTTAGCTTGTGATTAAATATATAAATATACAACAACATCACATACATTGATCTGACTTCGTGGTAGGTAGCTTAAGCACTTGTGTTACAGATATCAGAATCAATACAGTGGTATTACAAATAAACTTAAATAAATACATATAACACCTAGACCAGTAGAAACCAAATGTTTGTACAGTGCAGGGATCGATCCCGCGACCTCTTGGTTGGTAAGCTTACAAGATCACGGGTATTTCCTAGGATTCCCAAACTAAAAACTTAGGTACTTTATTGTAAACTTTTTAAGAGTCAGACTTAAGCTTGTAATGGAAATTTATAATGATTGTGAGGTATTGACTTATACTACAAACTTCATATTAAAAACTGAGGGGATACGAAGTATTTCGATGCTTTTTCCTTGTTTCTTTTTACATTACACAAAGCTTAAACTAATTCCTTTCGAACCGTAAAAATGTATTTGAAATGTTTTTAGAAAAAAATAAATGTTGACCTTTTTTATTTCTATCCCAAAAATGTGTTGAAAAAAAAACAACAATATAATACTTTTTTTATCAACAGTTGCCCCAGAAACAGTGAAGGTGAGAGCGGTGCCAGAGGAACTCAAACCGGGAATCGAAGCGACGCTCTACTGCGACGCTGCGTCCAGTAATCCGCCTGCAACTCTTTCGTGGTGGCGCGATGGTATTCCCGTGCAAGGTAAGAGAGATTGATAACTTTTCACTGTATATCCCTATATAGCCGGTTTTGTAGTGTGGACCTCAGACCACTAGATCAAAGCTGTCGTCAAACAACATTGTCTAACCTATACCTACTTTAAAACTGTTCGACTTAAAACGTTCATTTATTTCAGGCTCCCCCATGCAACTGAAGAAAGGCCTCCACGGAGGCACAGTCTCAACTATTGACCTAAAGCTGAACATCACCAAGGATCTTAACGGCGCGGTCTACACTTGCCAAGCTATGAACGAGGCTTTGCAGAGAAGCGTTCATGATGCGTTGAGCCTTAAAGTGTTATGTGAGTACATACTTAACCGATTCATTGTGATGTCTTCAAACTGTACAAAAATGACATGTCACACCTACCGTGGGCGTCAACGCCATACGATAAGAAAACACGCCTGATGCGTCTTCAGCCATGAGGAAAACCAAAAAAAAGTCCCGTGCCTCGGAAAGTACGTTAAGCCGTTGGTCCTGCGCCTGATCTCTTTCCGGTCATGTCGGATTGCCGTCTCACCGAACTTTGAGAGTGATGGAACAGTGAGTGCACCTGTGTATTGCGCTCACACTTGTGCACTGTAACATCTCCTGCGTACTTGACTGATCTCTATTGAGATTGGCTGCCGTGGTCGAAATCGGCCAGGAGGACTATTATTAATGTGATTATATAAACATCTTTGCTCTAGACGCACCAATCTTCGATGAATCGACCCCAGAGACGGTGGTGGGTGAAGAGAACGAACAGCTGATCATCATGCTTCGAGCTGATGGAAACCCTGGAAGCATCACGTACACATGGACGAAAGACGGCACACCCATCACTCAGTCCTCGTATAGCAGTGGTAGTAAGTTTTAGTAGATGTTTTTTGTCTTTTTTAATAATTTTTTTTAATATAAAATATCTGTGAAAATACAGATGCAAACGGTTAAGGTCAACTCAAGGTTGCACTGCGCCATCTTAAACATAATTTACCCTGCATATTACTAACATAACAACTTTTTATTCTTACTTAAGTAAAAGATTTTTTCAATATTAATATTTGTATGTGTATTTATATGTGTATTATAATGTATATTTGTTTCTTCGGTTTACGCGAACAGTAGACATTGAAATTAAACACTTTTTACGGATTATTTCGCGATTTAATTAATTACATTTTATTTTAACCGTGACGTTTCGGACCCTTTTAAGCGTCCGTGGTCACAGGTAGACTAAAGTGTTATATGTCATTATCTAGTTTAAAAAAAATGTAAATTACTATTACTCAATAATATGAAATTACGTTCTTATCTACACAAAAAGAGCTAACAATATCGTATCGTATATAGACGTTTCTAAAAGCCCTCAAGAGATTCAATATATTTATTATCTTACTCTTTAATAGTCTTCTATATGCTTTCTCCATTTTATATTTATTAAGTTATATTCTGTCTATCATTTTATTTGATTTTCCTTCGATAGAACAAAGTTGCCGCATGTCCGAGTTACGTGTTAAGTCGGAACTTTTTGAAAGTTATAACTTCACTGTATCTTTCTTTTATTTTTCACTTTCTTCAACTGTCTTGGTTGTTGTGTGTTATTTGCTTGATGTTATCCTCTTATATTTAAATTGACTCCTTATTTTTGAATTCTCGTCCTGAGAAAAGTATTTGAAATATCCCAAACTGTGCGTAAAATCAGCCGCTTTCAAATTCTTAGAATCACCTTTTGAAACTAAATAAATTTGCTACAGATGGCGTTGATATCAACGAGTTGTGACGACCACTTTCTATTAATAGTTAAAAATTTGACTATTAGATCAAAATACTGTGGGTTCAATCCCCGCACTGTACAAACATTGGCGTGCATAAGCATGTCTCATTACTGACACATTTTTATCGATATGCCAATGCCTTCTTTTTCTTCTTCCTTGCCTTTTCTTATCATTTGGGGTCGGCCTTCTTCGTTTTTAGGTGCCAGGTCTTCCTGTCCTGGGTTATTTTCCAATGATTAATGTTATATTTCTCCCACAGACGATAGAATAATATCAGAGGGTAGCATGCTGAACATGACAAAACTGACGCGAGCTGATGCCGGGGTTTATACCTGTGAGGCTGTGAACTCGCAGGGAGCGGCGACTGTGAACATCACTGTGTCTGTGCATTGTGAGTATAAGCGGAAAATAAGTTGTTTGTCTTATAATTGCTAGTTCTTGCAACAGTAATTTGTGAAATTATGTCTGTGGTTTCGAAATGGCGTGAGTTTGACTGTGAGAGCGAAAGGTACGTACCTGTGAGGCTGTCAACTCACAGGGAGCGGCGACTGTGAACGTCACTGTGTCTGTGCATTGTGAGTATGAGTGGAAATTAAGTTTTTTTTATTTGCTAAGGCTTGCAACACTTAGCTGTGAAATTATGTCTGTGGTTTTGAAATTCCGTCAGTTTGACTGTCAGAGCGTTAGGTATGTCTAGAGGCGAAAAAACGATGGCATTATAACGGAATAGGACCTTAAAACCGTCTTAGTTTTGTCAATGGCTTGTTAATGAAGATTTAACTAATCGATTCGGTTCAATAAAAACGTGAGTTTAATTTTCCAGATAATTTAGGGTTATTTCTTTTCTTTAGGGTTGCAATTAATGCACTGAATCCCTTTATATCATAGGGTGAATTTTAAATCCTGTTTTACATTTAAAACGAATAATACCAAGTGTGGTACTTTTAATAAGTACTACGTGCCATAGAAGGTGTTACATAGGAAGAGCTTAACATTAAAGTATTCATGAATGTTTTAACTTCTAATTTCAATAATATGAACCAACTTACAGATGCGGTCAGCATAAAATCAACAGGGCAAGTAGCCATAAACAATCCAAACGAAGACGCAATTCTCTACTGCTCTGCATCAGGCAACCCTCTTAACTCGGATCACATACGTTGGGAACGCAAAAACTACGACACCACCACCAAAACCTTCGACCCTAAGAACTTCACCAGCTATTTGACCATACCAAAAGCGACAAGAGAAGATGTGGGCAATTTCCAATGTGTGGTACATAATGGTGTTGGGAAGGAAGTGAAGCAAGATGTCATGTTGGTGGTGAAGTTCAAACCTGAAATGGACGGCACGCCGAGTCTGATGAAGTCAGCTTCGAATGTTGGACAAGTGGGGAGATTGACTTGCAAGTAAGTTTAAAATTGGTTATTAAATCACTCTCTCTTTATAGTCGTTCCCTCACTGCTACAGATCGTAACTAACTACTACTATTAATTGAACTTGAACTAATTAAGCCCTGATTTATCAATTGTCAGCGTTTTCTGTCAATCAGTTTTTTGCTGAAATCTTAAATTTCAAAGGATAAATCAAAAATCAAAGGCCGCTACGAAGTACGATCTTCGTAATTAGATACATGGTAAGTAATCAAAGCGTTAAAACATTGTCAATGTACAGATCGATTATCTAATTAAGATGAACGTAGGTACTTCGTAGCAGCTACAGATTTTCAATTTATTATTTATTTATTTATTTAAGACAACAGAGATTCATTTTGTTTTAGTAAAACAACTTATAACTACATAAGTAAAACAAGAACTAAGTTTAATTAATATAATAAAGATGCCCAGCGTGTGGGTGTATTAGGGCTGACACCCAGTGCGTCTGCAGCACACTGTCGGGTCTGTCTGCCAGCACCTTTATCCTTTGAAATTCAAGTTTTCGGCAACAAAACTGCTTAGCTGTCAAAGTTAATGTGATATGAGCCTTAACAGTCCCACAATACTATTCATCCGAATATTGAAAAACAGCATTAAATTGCAAATAAGTGAAGTATTGTAAAACGGTGAAACGAAATCTAACTTTCTTTGCTACCACCTTCTTAAACTTTCAACGCACTAACTTTCATTTCCTATTTCTAGATGCCAAGCAGCACCCGCTCCCAACTTCACCTGGTCAAAAAACGGTGCCAAACTGCCTGTCAACACGTCCACAAAATACTATGCGGAGTTCCACAAAGTTGACGCTGTCACCTACACGTCAATTCTTCTTATAAATGACGTGACGTCGTCGGATTACGGAAATTATGAATGCGGCGCGAGAAACGACCTTGGTTTTGGCACTACGTCCGTGAAATTGGATATCACTAGTGCGCCTGGTAAGTTTTTGATGTTTATTTAGTATCTACGTAATGTCAAATTGAACAAGCTACAAAAGAGAATTAATTTGCTTTCAATTTCCACTAAACGACGCCAGAAACCGTATAATCACCATCTCTGAATAAACAATTTTCTTGCAGATCAAGTCATTTCACTAGCGGTTACAAATGTGACATACAATTCCGTCACATTGGAATGGATACCTGGGTTCGATGGCGGTCTCATGCCATGGTACAGGATTCGATACCGGTAAGTGGCAAGATAACACAAGTTCTTTTCAGCATTTCTCGATACCTTTGACTATTGATCTGATCACTGCTTAAGACCTTCAAAGATAGATTTGATAAAGCCTAATAAAGAATACCTACCAATTGTAATAGTAGGTACTAATTTAAAATGTATGATCGTCTTAGCTAAACAGCTAATAAAATTTATCACTCCTGCTATTAAAAAACTGTACAAAGAAAGACATAACAACACTACATCCAGTACTCCCAATCGTCTTAGGTCAAAACGAGTCAAAACAATTCACAAATTGTATCAAGAGTTACAAGCTAACTTCGGTAAATATATCCTGGCGTACATGAACAATAACTAACCTAAAAACTTTGTTCACAGTAAAATCTACGAGGAATCCTATAAGTACGAGGACGTCAAACCCAAGAACACCACCACCTACACCATCACTGGTTTGGAGAAGAACACGGACTATGTGTTCTCCATAATGGCCATCAACAACATAGGACAGAGCAAATACAGACCTGACGATACGAAGATTACTACGCTGAGTAAGTTTATTTAATTTTTTTATTCAATTTTATACCATTATTTATTTAAATTTTAGGGATTAAAAACAAAAATGTTACCATGGCATGAGATGGCTTAAATATTAACTTACGTCATATAAATGGTAACACATCCTAGTATATAATCCACGTTAGGCGTGACAAATAATACAGAGGCAGGGTGAAATGTGCGACTATTAGAAATATATCATGTTTTATAATTATACATAATTTAAATTTTTGATAGTTTTAGGAAGAATACTTAGAATATAAAATTTTTTAAATAATAAATTTTTAAAGTAAAATTGGAAATAACTTTTAAAAAATCTCAAAAATTCTACATTTTGCAATGGAATTTTCTGATATTAAGAACAAATACTGGGGCATAGTATGACAAAATTTTCTAAAACACTAAAAAATGTAGTAGTGGTACATGGTACCCAAAAATTAAATTTTTTTATAATGTAAAAGTGTTTTTACATTTTAAAAATTATCTTTCTGAGGATTGGTCATCAGCTAGTATGTACACGTTTACATTAAAATTACTTGAAAAAAAATTAAATTTAAAACGTAAATTATTTCTTCCACGCATCAAAAGACATGATCCCATCATCAGTACAGTCAAGCTCGGAAGAGTATAGCTCGTACAACGTGCCAGGGGTGTTCATCATCATTGGCACCATAGTCGGCACCGCACTTATATTGTTGAATGTACTGATCATAGGATTCTGTCTTCATAGGAGAACGAATAAGAGGATACGAGGTTTGGATTTTAAAGCTTTTGTGAAGGCTGGATGAGTGCTTATTTTGTAAAAAAAAAATTTTTGGTGTTAAAACAGTAAAATTAAAAAAAACTTGTCCAACTGTAGCAAAATGCATTTAAGTGTCGTAGGTGTAGTTTTTTAATAGTTTCATACCATTGTACTGCAAGTTTGTAGATAGAAGTTTTCATTACTACATTTAATTCACTTATTTTTGTTTAAAAACGTAATTTTATTATTTTTTTAGTTTATTTCGTTTTTTTTTTAATTTTTGTGTCAAAACTTCTGTTTACAACTATTGCATTTTTTCGGACTTCATTTTTTATTTTTTTTACGTTTTTCTTTTTCTTTCTCCAACCTTAGCATCACCCTCATCAGAAGTAGGAGAGTTGAACGTCATATCGACAGAATACGTCGAATCTGCCGACGTGTCGAAATCCGTAGTGGTGTATGTGTCAATCACTGGTGCAGTGCTCGTGTTGATCAATGCTGCTTTAGTCGCTTGCTTTGTGTTAAAACGACGGTCTAGGAGGCTTAAAGGTGAGGTTTTTTGTTGCTTTTTTATTTATATTTTTGTAAGATATTCGTAGTGTTGACTGTATTTTTAGTAGGTATTTTGAGTAGTAAATGTTCGTTAGTTTCTTTGTATCTTAAATTCCTATATTACACTTTAGCTTTCGTATTTTTAGTGTTGATTCGTATTTTTTTTAGTTAAACTATTGTAAGTCTCTCAATAAATAAATAATTTAAAAAAACTTTACATATTTTAAATAAGAATGATTCATCAAATATTTTATAAAATTTCTCTGATCAAGAGATAAGTAAAACTTTTTGGAATAATCAACAAAAAAGAGAAATTTTGTTATACAATTATTTTAATCAGAAAATGTTCGAAATATTTATCAAAATACAGATACGTACATTTTTACCCAACAGCAGCAGAGTGTTGTAGGCAAAACTTTTTTTTTAAATAGCGTTGTGAACGCAAAGAATACTTAATAAAAAAAACCTTTTTTTTTACAATTTTAATCTCATTCCCAGAACAAGCGGGCCAAGCGTCCAAATCGGCGACAATAGAGATGTACGCACCATCCTCGTACAACGACACCATGACGGGCGAGACTCTCAGTTCTGTCTCGGAGAAGTCCGAGACATATTCTCAAGATGATGGCGATGATAGACAGCCCCCACCTATTCCGGAGGTTCCGTCGATGCCTAACAGGCATATGCTTAGCCAGGTAACTATAACTTTTAAAAGTATTTCATCATATCAGCCATTCGACGACCACTGGTTCGAGGCCAAGGATCTCCACCGCGATCGATCCTACGCTTCCCGCGGCCGCGCACCAGATTGTCGGTCCACCTTGCAGGATATAAGTATACAAAAACCTTAACGAAGCCGTCAGGCGTTCAGTACATCAAACTAAATCGTATGAAAAGTAAATTTTGGCTGGGAAATAACTTTTATTTTTTGACATAAAAAAAAAACAATTTAATTCTAACCCGCAATGTACAGTGCGCACGCAGAAAAGTGACCGCGGGGCGTGTTGCTATACGCCGGTTTGGTTCGAGTGCGGAGTGTGCCATTTAGAGGCTTTTTATGAAAGAACTAGTAAAAATTTGCATCATGTTTCTTTGGAAAAAAGTTAAGTTGTGGCGGACAGAAGAAATTTCTGTAAAAAACATATATTTTTTTAAAACTTTAACCATCAATACCTCAGTAACCGTTAACTTCCCAGGTATGGTGTAAAGGAAAAAAATGATCGCAGCAATTGGTAGAATATGTGGTATGCTCCGTTAAGGTTTTTTTACACCCTGTATAAACAGAGGTGGTGTAAGATTACATACAATTTTGGTGAATTACATTTTATATTAACTATTTTCAAGGTCAATCTCACATTGATTACAATAAAATATTTCAGTAGTTTAAAAATAATGTCAAAGGAATTACAAACTAAAAAATCATCAATTGATTAAAAACATTTCTCTACAATTGGTACATTCTTTTCTTAAATTGATTTAAAGGTAGACACCACCACTATGTTGCCCGATAGCACCGACAAATAAAACACCGATTGTAGGATATTATATCTGAACTAAAGACTGAATAAAAATAAAAATAACAAAGTATATATATTAAGGAAAAATCGCTTCTATTGCGCGAGTCAAGCGACTGTCAGCGCCATCTGTTGAGTAGATGTTGTAAATCACGCCGACATATCGCCCGCCAAAGACTCCGTTCTTCTTTGTGGCAACAGACTCAGCTTCGATGGTGGACGTTTCAGGGAAGGTTCTTATTTCCATAGGGTACCTAACATTTTTTTCTAAACAATTCAACTAATTATCCTCTATTCCTCAAGCAGACAGACGCGTACCTCTTGGACGAGCAAGGACTGACCATCCCCCCTCCCCTCGACTACCCGCCGCCGAACTACGCCGTGTACGAGGGCGACCACGCGCGGACGCTGCCACACCCACACAGGCACAAGGATATCAGTGGACATAGCACGCTGGGACGGAGCGCAGGTATGTGATTTATAAAAAAAAACATCCTAGCAGAGAGACCCCCTTAGTAGACAATTCCCCTAGCATACAATCCCCCTAGCATACATCCCCCTAGCATACAATCCCCCTAGCATACATCCCCCTAGCATACAATCCCCCTAGCAGACGGACTTCCCTACCATATAGACCTCCCTAGCATATAGTCCTACCTAGCAAATACACCCCAATAGAAAACATACCTACCTCCCTAACATTCAATACCCCAATAATCCCTAGCAGAAAACCCCCCTAGCAGGCAGACCCCTAGACCTTCTAGCAGACAGCCCCAGAACTCCTCGTAGACAAACCCCAAGACTTTAAGACCGGCCCTACGATTTTAGTCTATTGTATTCTATTAAGCACCTGTTTTTTTAAGTCCATTTGAACTCATTACGACATATTATAAAACAAAGTCGCTTCTACGTCTGTTCATATGTAATTTATGCTTAGATCTTCAAAACAACTTAACGGATTTTGATGCAGGTTTTTATAAATAAATACACACCAATTACCTAGCCCCAAACTAAGCGTTAGCTTGTGCTATGGTGGCTAGAATAACGGATAGAAATACTTAAATACATTTATAAACACCCATGACTCAGGTACAAATGCACGTGATGATCCCACAAACATTTGCCCCTAGCAGGATTCGAACTCGCGACAGCCGGTTTTGTAGTCTGGACCTCAGACCACTAGATCGAAGCTGTCGTCAATAAATAAATAAATAATATAATATTAGGTCCTTACCTATGAAATTGGCGTTTTGTATGGGAGGAACAAAAAGTCGAAATTTTTTTATATAGCATATTTATTTAATCAAAGTATGAGCCATTGTAATCTATGCACTTTTGCCATCTCATAGGTAGTTCATTGATCCCTTTACTAAAAAAACCATTCGAACGGGAATCAATAAAATCTTTGAAGGCGACTTGGACTGCCCCATCTGAGTTGAACTTTTTCCCTTGCAAGAAGTTATCCAAATTTCGAAAAAAATGGTAATCTGTTGGAGCAAGGTCCGGGGAGTACGGTGGATGCCTTAGAGATTCCAATTGAAGTTCTTCTAATTTGCTAGCCGTCTGTTGTGCAGTGTGTGGTCTAGCGTTGTCGTGAAGCAGCAGTGGCGTAGAGCGATTGACCAGCCTTGGTTGTTTAGCAACTAGCTTTTCCATCATGGTTTGCAATTGCTGACAATAGATATCTGCCGTAATCGTCTGGCCAGATTTGAGAAAACTGTAATGAACTACACCGGCGCTAGTCCACCAAACGCTTACAAGTAACTTTTTATTGGTCAATTTTCGCTTGGAGCAGGCTTTGGCTGGCTTGCCAGGGTCCAGCCATTGCGATGAGCGCTTCCGATTATCGTAGAGAATCCACTTTTCATCACAGGTAATGATTCGATTTAAAATCCCTTCGTTATTGTGCCGGTCAAGTAATGTAACGCAGCAGTTGACGCGCGTTTGCCGGTTTGCTTCACTCAATTCGTGAGGAACCCACCTTTCAAGTTTTTTAATCTTCCCAATTTGCTTCAAGTGGATTAAAACAGTTTTATCACTAACGCCAAAGCCTGCAGCTAACTCGGACGTGGTTTGCGATGGATCCGCTTCCACAATAGCCTTCAATTCTTCATTATCAACTTGGGTCTCCGGCCGTCCACGGGGCTTGTTTTGCAGGTCGAAATTTCCAGAACGAAAACGTTGGAACCAAAAACGCACTGTGTTTTCTTTTGCGACACAACCGCCATACACATCATTAACCCTTCGAGCCGTTTCCGCAGCACTGGTGCCACGGTGGAACTCGTACTCGTAAATAACGCGATATTTCAAATTTTCCATTTTGTAAATTGAGCGATGCAAACAGAAAAAAGATAAGTAAAAAAACAAATGAATGACGGTTTACGAAACACAACTACATGTGGAAATAGCTGTATAAATTTGAACTTCGAATTCCTAACCAAATAGGAAAAATTTGTGATCAAAGTGGCCAGTACGACAAAACGCCAATTTCATATGTAAGGACCTAATATATGTATAAAATATGGAAAAAATGCGAAAACAGCGGGCAGGACAGCGTCTGCCGGGTCCACTAGTAGTTTAATAAACCGTATACATGATGTGCATGCAACAAAAACAGTACGTATTTCATTAAATAAATTCAGTATCAAAATTAAAAAATGTATTGCCAGTCTTTTAAATTATAGTACACTATGAAATATCAAAACTAAAAAGCTTATAAAAATAGTCCTCCTGGCCGATTTCGACCACGGCGGCTAATCGCAACAGAGATCAGCCAACTACGCAGGAGATATTATAGTGCACAAGTGTGAACGCAATACACAGGTGCACTCACTGTTCCATCACTCTCAAAGTTCGGTGAGACGACAATCTGACATGACCGGAGAGAGATCAGAATCAGCTTATATACTAATGACTACACCTAAATACTTGTTTGTTGCTTAGAAACTTTGACCTTTTCATTAAACCATCCAAAATAACACGAATTCATCCAACATTATCAACAGCTATATCACAAAATCAAACAGCCACAAGATCTATTTTTAGCCCAAAAACAATAGACCAAATTACATATTCATGGCAAACCGTTATTAGAAATGTTTGAATTTCAATACCACTGGCTTTACATATAGCTTTGTGACTAGGCAGACTTGAAAATGAACCAGTATTGAGAAATAACTATACAAAATGTTAAACTGAAATCTTTTAATCAGCAATATAGAGCTATAATCTTTTGTTTTGAAACACATTTTAATTTGCCTTTATTTATTCATTAACGAATTTAACATGAGAGTTTTGGCTTTAATTTCAATTTCGTAGTACTCGTAATGAAAATTAATAATTTAAAAAATATACTAAAAATATATTCTATTAATGTCAATCAAGATAAATGTTACTAAGTTTATATTTTATTTCATGATAATTTTTTTAAAGATCATTAAAATGTGGTTGATTTAAATCTGTTCTATTGAGTCAAGATGATGACCTTGTATGATTTGGCAGCACACATCTTCTTACTCTGAAAGCCGGATTCAGTTTACCCGAATTAACGCTATTGGCCATCTTTTGGCCAACTGTTCGCCAAACGTGTGGATCCGGGGCATTTTTTAACACGCAACGGGGTAGCCGAAATCCCATATGATCAGATCTGATGTTAATTATAACTTTTTAGTTAAAAAAAAAACTGAACAACCATAGCTAAGAAGCACTGTGGGAAAAATTTTCTTTCGATTAAAAAAACCGTTTAAAATCGGTTCATCCGTTCGGGTGCTACGATGCCATATAAAGATACACAAAAACACAAACTGACACAGGGGTCTAACTTATAACACGAAGTCGAAGCACACTACTCCCGAAATGCCGAGGCCCTGGCTAACTGTTCGCTAACTGTCGCAACTCAATAGTGCTGCGGGGCGAGGACGAACAACTATCGTAACGTATTCGTAGCGTTTACCTATCGTTAACTTGACAATTTGTATGGGGAAACTGTCAGTTTCTGACATTTGAACTCTACGAATACGTTACGATAAAGTTCGTGCTCATCCCACTGCATAAGGCTTGACAATCAATCAAAATAGTATGACGTACAGTTCAATAGTTATTTGTTATACAAAAGTGCCAAGTTGCTTTTTAACCGCGTGTTCAATTTAGATGACCGAGCAAGCGAAGGATTCTAAATATGAATCGTGAGCGCAGCGAGAGATTCAAAATTAGAATCCTGAACGTTAGCGAGGGAATCAAAAGAGCACGAGGTGAAAAATATTTCGAGTGCAACACGTAACTATTCACTCCACCTCAGCGAAGAAATTAATAAAAAGTTGTATGATATATTCGGCACCATAGTAAATGTAGCAATAAATAGGTTTAATGATTTTTTTAATTCACAAACTTAGTGCACACTATGTTCTAAATTCAATTTATCTAGAGAATAAAAACTGCTTTTACACTCAGATATTGAAGAGCAAAAATACTCTTTCCGAGATGGTGGGATGAAGATGTTATTTCATTCGCAGGAAAACAGAACTACGTGCCAGCTCCGAGTCCCATGCCGCCTCTAGACGGATCCTACTACAACATGGCGTCTGATAGATACCTGTCATATCCACCACTCATCGGGGAATACTTGCATCAACAAGTAAGATTTTGAAAATTATTTCATCAATATATAATTGGAGAAAAAAATTGGTTGAAAAAAGATTCGGGGCTAAAAAATTCCACGTTTTACAAAATTCATTAAAAACCTTTGGAAAATCTTTGTTAATAATAAATAGCCCAAAATGTAACTTTTCATTTAGATTGACTAGCAAAAATGCTTTTTGGCATTAAGACCGCCTTTCATTTAACTTTTACTGTGGAATTAAGTATGTAAATAGTTCTTAATTAAACTTCAATTTGCTACGTACTATATGTATGAAATACTTACATGATTGTATTTAGTTTAGTTGAAAACCTATGCCAGTAAACATAGTTAAATATTGATAGATAGATAGATAGTCCATAATTTATAATTCAAGTGGAAATAAATACAAAAATACAAAGGATGACGGATTTTTTCTTCACCGCAAAACCTGTGTAGCATGCAAAAAGATGCAGCTATATGCATTATATTTATGCGGCTAGTTTTTTTAAGTATACCTACTATGTTTTAATAATATTTTACAATTTTATCATTGTTTTGTTAGTTCTTTCGGTATCATTCGTTGTAGTTTAGTTTTTCACACCACCCACTTATAAATTCTGCATAGCCCAAACGTATGACTTGCAGAGAATGGCGTTAAGTCCACAATTTGTACATAGTTTTGTTGTGCAATAAAGCTTTTTTTTTATTCTTACATTTATTCTCCCCCCAACAGCAAGCCGGCCGCACACCAACCCCCCCTCAGCAGTACAGCGCGCAGCCGCTACCGAAGCAGCTGATGATGAACGGGGGAGTTCCCGGTGGGTCCCCCTCGCACATCGCCAGCCCCCCACATAGTTATGGGCTTGATGGTGAGTATTATATTTTTTACATTTATTCCCTCCCCAACGATGATGATGGCCGATTTTGACCACGTTGGCCAATCTCATAATAAATAATAATAATAATAATTAATAAATATTTCACAACAATCACACTAATTCTCTATTCCCAAATTAAGCTACGAGGCTTGTGGTGTGGGTACTAGACAACGGATAAACATACATAAATACTTTTTTGTTTGAAAATAAATACATATTATACATAGAAAACACCCAGACCAGTACAAACACACATGTTAATGCACACATATGCCTGTACTGAGCGGGGATCGAACCCTAGACCCTTGGTTTTAGAAGTCCGACATGTAGACCACTGCACGGTCGGAAGCGGTCGTCTCAACAGAGATCAGTCGAATACGCAAGTTATTACAGTGCACAAGTGTGAGCGCAATACATAGGTGCACTCGCTGTGCCTTCACTCTCAAAGTTTGGTAAAACGGAAATCAGATATGACCGGAGAGACATCAGGGGCAAGACCAACGGCTAAACGTGCTTTTAGAGGCACGGGTATGTAACTGTAGGTGAAAAATCTTCTAATCTGCTCAAAATGTTTACAACCAACATAGCAAAATTTACCTTACAGTCATGTCTAACCTTTGATGTGTTATGTTATTATATCTATTTATATTATATATATAAAAAAGGGGTGTTAGTTACACTATTTATAACTCAAGAAAGGATAAACCGACTTGGCTGAAAATTGGTTGAGAGGTAGCCTAGAACCAGGAAACGGACATAGGATAATTTTTATTCCGTTCGACCGCGATCTCGAAAACAAAGGGATTCCACGCGGACGAAGTCGCGGGGAGTCCACTAGTTATATATATAAAAGAAAGGGGTGTTAGTTACACTATTTATAACTCAAGAAAGGATAAACCGACTTGGCTGAAAATTGGTTGAGAGGTAGCTTAGAACCAGGAAACGGACATAGGATATTTTTTATCCCGTTCGGCCGCGATTTTTTAAACAAAGGGATTCCACGCGGACGAAGTCGCGGGGGGCCACTAGTATTTTTTTAAATAGCAGCTATGCAAAAGGGCCCCAAATGAACAGACCAAAGAAAAACAGACGTGTGACACTCGTGGGACTGCCGCGGTAAAGCTATTGCAAGACTACACGCATACGCCTAGTCGCACGCGCACAAACACAGTGCCGAAGTCTGCCGAACTGAAACGACGTTAGACGATGTGTTAGGTTTTTTTTTCGTTACGGAATTTCTTGATTCCGTTGCCGCGCTCAATGCCCGCGATAGAAGCTATGCAATAAGCTTGAAAATCCTAACTATTGCTTAGCACATTAAGCCTTTGGTCCTGCGCCTGATCTCTCTCCGGTCATGTCGGATTGCCGTCTCACCGAACTTTGAGAGTGAGGGAACAGTGAGTGCACCTGTGTAGTGCTGTACGGCTGATCTCTGTTAGAATTGGCCGCCGTGGTCGAAATCGGCCAGGAGGACTATTATTATTATTATTTCTTAACAAGCCCGATCTCAAGATGTTTTTCTCCACAGCTCTAGACCGGCAATCCTCCGGGGGCACGTTGAGGCGGCAGCGGCTTGACAAGATGGCGGTCCCGCCGCCAGATGTCACGGTGTTGCACCAAGGCAATTGTAATCAGGTGAGCTATTTTACTGCAATTATTTATGGGTTGGCAGTTCTTTGCAGATCCAAATTAGTAGTCTCTGTCTGCTGCACAAAATAATACATCAATTGCGCAACGACTGTTGCAAAAAACAAATTGACTCTGGATAAACTTTTAAAATCATATCTCTTTTTTGTCTACAAAACCTTCGTATTTTATGAGATTATGTCGTTCGGAACGAGTTTTATAACTCCAGTTTTTTTTCATCGTTTTAAGTTATTCCAATTGTTTTGAAAAACGATGTTGTTTTGGATAAAAAAAAATATTCCTAACGTTTTATTTCTTGTTGCAGCACGCCCCGCTCTCCCAAACACCGTCGATGGTCAAACAGCCGCAGTCCATACTCAAAGACCCGTCAAGGCACAAGTATGGGAACCAGTACGGAAGCCCTGTATCATCGAGCACTCCTCAGAACAGCAACTCTAGCCAGATCCTCACTGTCCAGAACCTCACCTCTGACGTGCCACAGTACGGCACAATCAGAAAGGAAAACAAAAAACAAAACGTTACCATAGACGAATCGTACAACAAAAGAAGTGAAACCCACGTTGTATAAGTGACAGTGTTAATAAACTAGAAACAATTGTAGATAGATTTGAAAATAATTAATGTGATATACGAACAAACATTAAACCGTGCAATTAGATAGTGACTATTTATAGTGATTGATTGAAGTCCAGTGGTTGAAAAAATATATATAAAAGACACTCGAGAAAGAACTCACTGTGTAAATATCATAAATAAATTGTTGACATTGAGTCACTCGCAACTCACTGGATTGAGTTGAGCTCGTGTAAATACAGTTAGTTAGTTATTTACAATGAGGTGAGTTGTGCTTACGCTCAGATTGTGTCAAATCTATTTTTAGTTATACTTTGCCTAAGTCAAGACTTTGTGAGTCAACTCATTTTGAACTCAAGAGGAAACTCACACTGAACTGAAATGAACTAAAATTGTGTTTGTAAGAGTTTTAGTTAGATAATGACTGTGTAGTTCGTTCGGTTATTACTAAATATTGTGTCAATATTAAGTTATTGAATGTTGAACTTGTATTGATAATTTAGATAGTCATGTTTTGACAATACAATGCAATGTTATTTGTGTGCAATTAGACTTATAGTTTGGACTCAATGAGCTTGATCCTCTGCAGTCCCAATACATTTTTAAATACTAGAAACAGAATAAAAACCGTCTCCAAAATTGGCATTTACCTTAAAAAATATACTCAAAGTTGATCAATCAATCAATCACAACTGCAAATCCCATATTTATTATTACTATTACTAAAAAGAAAACATTTTTTGGGACGTCTAAGGGTCAAGTTCACCTTGTAATTGAGTCACTGAGTCACTTTTTGGTCGCTGTGAGCCACTTGCAGTTCGCCTATTTGGTCATATTAAGCTAAAGTCTGGTTGTACATTTCGACTGACTTATCATTTATTCATTATTATTATAATGATTACTTATATGTAATACGCGACATTACGTCCAAAAGACATAAAGCGAAACAAACTCATGTCCAATCGAAATAAATCATTTTAGAAATTATATTTAGGTATAATAATTATTAAAAAATATTTTAAAATTAAAAATTATTTCCTCTTTTTGCTTGATTAAAATCAAACGATTCCCGCGACGGATCTCTTTAAGTTTTCTCGATAGATTAATGATTGTTACGGTGTGGAGAAAATTTTTCAATGTTTTAATGATAACTATTATGAATGAAATGATAAAAATTATTGGGAAAATTTTGAATTTCTCCCGTCGGTTATAACCGTTTGTTTTAAGATTGTTCTTTGTAAATGTTTAAGATGCATTTATTTCTAAATGTTGGATGCATTAGTTATGAAATGTTTGTTTGAATCACACAGTAAGTACTGCCAAATATTTAGATTCTAAATGTCGTTTGGAAGCTTCATACTTTTTAATAATGCTGTAATATAAAATTTTATAATCTTATTTAATATTTATTTACATAAAGATGTTATTTAATATATTACTTTTAAACAACACAAGTTAACTCTCAAGAAATATAAATAACTTAAGTATAAGTAACTTAAGTATAAATAAATACATTTTCCAAATGACGATTATTGGATCTAAATACCAACTAAAAAAAACATCACATTAAATAAATAAAATTTCATTGCATTATTTTATAAATATTTTACAAGTACCTACCTAGTTTTTTCAGCATTTCAGACGAATAGTGTGTAAATAAACTAAAAATAATACTCAAAATGCGAACTGACAATAAGTATAATTTTCTTCATTAATTTCGTAATTTATACCCAGCTTAGTATGATTGTAAATAAATTAATGTAATTTTCTATTATATTAATAGCTTTTCTACTCCAAAATTTAATCGGTTTTAATACGAATACCAAAGTTTTATTAATTTTATTTTAAGTTATTAAGCCAACTTACTTATATTTTATTTTCGTTTTTATTCTCATTTCGTATCGAACTTGTAACACTTTTAATCATCATGTCGATTGGCATATTAGATTTTGTATGATTTTCAATTATCATTTGGAAAAACAAACATATTTTTCAAATATTTGAAAATCCATCCATTGAGAAATACGATTTTATATTTACGGAAATGTTTTATTGTTACATTTCGAATTAAAATAAAAAATCTAATAATACATTTTTGTTTTATTTTATTGCCTTTGTTTTGTTGTTCTTTTATTTACGCAAACACCAGACATTAAATTGACACACGTGTTTATGGATTATTTAGCGATTTTATTTCCATTTTGTTTTAACATGACGTTACGGATATGTTAAAATTAAATGTATACAAATCGCAAAATAAACCGTAACACGTGTTTCATTGTAATGCCTCTGTTGTCCTTATTTTTTTAAAGTGAAATTATTAAAACATATCAAAGATCTTACCTGTTAAAAATCCTACTTTTTTGACCCAAAAAAGTGCCAAATTGTAGTGTTTTTCCGCATAAAACCTAACATTAAATTAGATTTATCGTGTTAGTTGTGAAACGTCCTTTCTTGTTCTACATTGTAATTGTAAGTTTAGTAAATTATTCAAAACCGTGCCTTATAATTTTATGCCATTTTTGAGAGTAAATATCACTTAATTATATTTAAAAAAATATAGAATAACCTTACTTAAACGAACTTTCTAGGTACTAAGATAAATTAAAAATCGTTTTGGGTTAGCAATAGAGGCATTGGCATTGATGAATAAATTCATAAAAAATACTTATTTATAAGACTGAAGTTCAATATTTAATTTACAAAAATGTGGTCAGGTTTTTTATATTATTAAAATCTTTCATTCTTTTCTTTCATCAACATCCAAGCAAAATATTTAATGATTTAAAGTTTTTTAAATTTTCGTGCTTTTAGAATATAATATAAAATATTGTGTCATAATTTTCTTTGAAAAAAAAACAAGAGCTTGTCATTTAGTATAAGAATCAATCGAACGTTCAAAAAATATTGTCAATGCGATAAGATAACTTTACGTAAACTAAAAAGTCAATATTAAAAATTCGTGTTGTAAAATGATAAAATAACATTGAAATAAGAGTTATTTTGAATATCTATTCGGTTTTGTAGACAGTTTTTTTTGTTCTTTAATTCTACTTTTTTAAATTTATTATTTTTTAAATTTTCAAAACTTTTGTGATTAATTAATAAAATGTTTTGTACCGATTTACCCAGAGATTCGAAATTGTTTATTTACTGGTTCATTATTAAAGGAAACGCTGGGTAAATCACTGCTTATATAAAATCATCTTCTCATTGTAAAATATAAAAACATGGTAACTAAATAAGGTTGTAAATTGTTCGATAATTCCGGATGTGACTTTGATATTACGTAATAAAGCTCATGATTATGTAATCAGCATAAATTGGATTAAAGCATATATGTTAAATGTTTATTTTTAATTCATAACATTGATAATTAATTCTTTTCAACTAACCGAACTTATTTATTAACTTATCCTTGAATTATAATTGGACTGTTTGAAGTCTGCCTGTCTGTTTGAAGACAGTCAGATAAAATTGTCTATTTATATGAACGCGCATCACCTGAAAACGACTGAGTGTCATCATCAGCCTATATTCGTCCCACTGCTAGGCACCGGCCTCACCTCAACTATGAGGTGGTGCGAGCCATACCTACTCCACCACGCGGGCTCAGTGCGGATTGGTGGAGGGGTGTGTATAAGGTAAGTGACCAATCTTACTATCAGATGTTATTAAGCCGCCCGAGGACCTCCGACCAGGCTAAACGACTAATATCTATCGATATTAACCGGGACCAAATACGTGCCTTCCGAAGCACGGAAATGCTTGTAAATTGACGTCACTTTTATGGTCAGAATAGTCACCCATCCCAAACATGACCGCGCCGTAGGTTGCTTAACTTTTGGTATCACTACCAAAGCGCTGCAACCACTGCGCCACATGCACCTGACTGAGTGTATTTGAATGAAAACTTTACTAAACTGTCAAGAAAAATCCCGGCCAAGTTATAAGCTACAATTTATTTTGAACATCTGAGGTGGACCCCCAGCAGCCTAACTTAACTGTAAGATGAATATGCCGCCATAGGAAAAAAATAATAAATAAATATTTCACCACAATCACCCAAATTCTCTCGTCCCAAATTAAGCTACGAGGCTTGTGTTATGGGTACTAGACAACGGATAAACATACTTAAATACTTTTTTTTAATAAATACATATTATACATAGAAAACACCCAGACCAGTAAAAACACACATGTTCATGCACACTTATTCTTGTACTGTGCGGGGATCGAACCCGCGACCCTTGGTTTAGAAGTCCGACCTGTGGACCAAGCGGTCGCCATTGTTTAACATGACAAGAACTTTTCGTCCCCATTACAAAAATGAAGATCTGGAGTACCCGGTGTGACACACAGGAGTCCAGCTAAACCGTTACAAGTATGAATATATCGCCTAAGGAAAAGTTGTTAAAATGTAAAAATAAGACGCTTTAAGAAAAGAAGTTCAGCGTGACTTGACGAAAAAAATTAAGATCTAATATAATACGGTAGCCCGGCGATAGCTGTATAAACACTTTTCGCAAAATTAAAATAGGTACGTACAAACAAGAAGTAAAAAATCTTCGACGATAGTATGGAAACGTTCATCCCACCCAGGAGGGCTGAAATCACTGGTAGGGGAGACCGGCGAACGCCTTGCAGCTAACGTCATTGACTAAGCAAAATCACTTCACTTCACTCGTGTTTATTTTACGCTACAGAATACCGACTCAAGGTCAAATGGAATCTAATGCGAAGGAAACGTGAAATGCGTGGTGAAATGCGAAGTGATGTCTGTATTTTGCAAAATCGACGTGTAGAATATAGTGTAATAAAGTTGTATTGAGAATTATACCTTTATTGTAAGCCCCAAATGTAGCTCGCGGGCATCCACTAATAGTCCTCCTGGCCGATTCCGACCACGGCGGCCAATCTCAACAGAGATCAGCCAACTAGGCAGGAGATATTATAGTGCACAAGTGTGAGCGCAATACACAGGTGCACTCACTGTTCCATCGATGTTCGGCAAGTCCAAGTTCGGCACCCCCGAGCCTCAGAAAAGCCGTTGGTCTCAAAGGATCAACGGCTTTTCTGAGGCACGGGGGTGTAACACCGCCAACTTCCCGACTCCGAGCTGTTTTTGAGACATTCATTACATAAAACCTTAGAAACAATTTTGGCTCGACCTGTATTCGAACTCAGTACCTCTCGGATGTAAGGTAGAAACTTTGCCACTACACCAACGAGGCAGTCATCGAGGCGGGCATCCACTAGTGTATGATAGAACAACGTACTTTGACATGTAACATGAAAATCGCTAACGAAATAATACCCATAAATAACTATTATCATCGCCATACAATTTCCAATGATCCGGTACAACAAATAACACAAAAGCATTGTAACAATAACATTGTTGAGTTATTGTTATAACGAATCTGATTGGTGCGCGTTATTTATGATTTCGTAAGACCAATGCCTGCTTTATTAACATGATATTATACATATTTTATTCTTTTGTTACAATTTTTATTACAGTTTTTACTGAAGCTATCTTAATTTAATCTGATTAATTCCAATCAATGCAAGGTGCTTGTGGCGTAGTTGGTGCAGCACTTTAGTAGTAGGATAAAGCCGAGGATGCCCCAGTGATATAGATGAACCGTTTTGAATTACATTAGTTTCGCAGATAAATTCGATCACTTTTTAGGGTTCCGTACCTCAAAGAAAAAAACGGAACCCTTATAAGATCACTTTGATGTCCGTCCGTTCGTCCGTCCGTCTGTCAAGACCGTTTTTCTCAGGAACGCATGGAGGTATCAAACTGAAATTTCTATATGATACTTAGGTCCACTGTCCCTGGAAGCTGTAGAAAAATCAACCTTCTAAGCCAACGCAATCAAAAGATACAGCCATTTAGGCCGCAAATTTTCGAAACTCGCACGGGAATCAAAACCTACAGGGTACTTCCCGTAAATTTAGAATCTTGAAATTTAGTACGAAGTCACGTCTTATAGCACAGATATAGGAAAAATTACGAAAACCGTAAATTTTCAGTTTCAACATGTAAAATAAAATTTGAAAAATACTTTTGACAATTTTGAAAATTTCAAAGTTACTACTCCTTATTTGCAGGTTTGTACGGAACCCTCGGTGCGCGAGTCCAACTCGCACTTAATCGTTTTTTTATATCTATAAAAAGAATCTCTAACTCTATCTTTTTGACTCAGTTGTTATTTCGACGTGTCGTATTCGTAACGTTTACCTATCGTTAACTTGTCAATTTGTATGGGGAAACTGCAAGTTTCTGACGTTTGGACAAAACAAATACGATAATGTTCGTGCTCACCACACTGAAACTGTCAGTTTCCCCATTCTAATTGTCAAGTCAACGATAGGTAAACGCTACGAATACGTTACGATAGTTGTTCTTTGTTAACGAACATTACCGGCGGAGCATCTCGCTCCACCTACATCACTTCCGCTGATAATTATAAATAATAGGCTTGTTTCCACTATGAAAGAAATATTCAAAAACTGATTTTCTCTAAAATAATTCATAATTTCAGATGCCTTTACACTAATATTTTTCTGCAGTTCGTATTATTTGATTTTTAATTGGAATTCAAATGATATAATTAGTCACTCAGTCGGCATTGCACGCGATGACGTCAAAGTGTGTTATTCCCATACAAACTCTATGAAGAAAAACGTTTTGACAGTTGATAAAAAGTACGTCAACGATTGGTGGTGTCAACTACCGTATTAAATAACTGACCTCTGTTATCATCTTGCTCACCCCACAGAAACGGTCAGTTTTCCCATACAAATTGACAAGTTAACGATAGGTCAACGCTACGAATACGTAACGATAGCTGTTCGTGCTCACCCCACAGTACTGCACATGTATTACACATGCATGAGTGTGCGTGAGTGGCCCATTTTAAGTTGACGATTGTTTGAACATACCGTATAATAAGTGTGACTGACTCGTTGGTGCAGTGGGAAAAATTCTGCTTTACATCCGAGAGGTCCTGGGTTCGAATCCCAGGTCGAGCCAAAATTGTTACTGAGATTTTCTGTCATGAATTTCACAAAAACAGCTCGGAGTCGTTGGCGGTGTTACACCCCCGTGCCTCGGAAAGTACGTTAAGCCGCTGATCCTGCGCCTGATCTCTCTCCAGTCATGTCGGATTGCCGTCTCACCGAACTTTGAGAGTGATAAAACAGTGAGTGCACCTGTGTATTGCGCTCACACTTGTGCACTATATCTCATGCGTAGTTTGCTGATCTCTATTCAGATTGGCCGCCGTGGTCGAAATCGGCCAGGAGGACTATAATTATAATTAGTTTGATTTAAAGGTTTAACTGAGAAGGTTAAATCGCACGCAATACCCTCAATAACATCTCATCCGATATTGACGTCGAGGTAGCTTAAGTAAAAAAGGGATATCGACCCCTGAAGATTTCGTTAAATAAAAACACATCTCCATATAACAACACGACCCGCACTGACCAAGGGCCAATTTAAAATTGTGAGGGATCAAGAGGGCTGGAGGGCGGTGAGGATCCCTCTCAGGAATCGTCTCCATTGTACGCTGTACGATCGGTAATCGAATTTACTTAGAAGTTAAAAAATAAGTGACTTGCCAAGATTGTTTGTTGCCAAAGGAGCATTCAATCAGGATAAAAAGTATCATAATCACTGTCTGTAGACGAAAATTTCATTAAAATTGAATCGAGATTATGACCTAGGTACTTTTGGGAACGTTGTGCAGTTTTCCGGGCACAACAACACCTTTTAGTTATTACGGGGTTTTTTGTCACACCTTGTATATTATGAGAACGCGTCATTCATTACAGAGTTCTCTACAGAGATCAGCCAACTACGCAGGAGATATTATAGTGCACAAGTGTGAGCGTAATACACAGATGCACTCACTGTTCCATCACTCTCAAAGTTCAGTGAGACGGCAATCCGACATGACCGGAGAGAGATCGGGAGCAGGACCAACGGCTTAACGTGCGCACCGAGGCACGGGGGTGTAACTCCGCCAATTTCCCGATTCCGAGCTGTTTTTGAGAAAATCATGACAGAAAATCTCAGAAATAGTTTTGTCTCGACCTGGGATTCGAACCAAGGACCTCTCGGATGTAAGGCAGAAACTTTACCACTACACCTACGAGCCAGGGAATTGGATACAGAATAGAACGCTCATCATAGTTACTCTGTGATTCCAGCTTGAAAATCGTTTACAAACAATGGGAACGTACCGAAGGCACCCCTTTCAGGGTCCCAGTTATCGCGGGCATCTCGCATGCAAAAAGGCTGACCCGCGCCCGTCATATTGTTTCACATAAAGAACTTGGGGCCCGGCCTAAGGACTGTTAGCAGAAAAAAATAAAGATTATATTTTTGAAATAGAAAAAAATAACTGTCTGAGGCGGGAATCAAACCCGCGTCCATGGGAATCTAGCCCGCGAGCCTATACCACTCGGCCACCCAGTCATTGTCTGTCCCGACCCGATTTTCTCTATTGCAAGAATGATTATCACGAAAAATCATAAAAGTATTAGAAAAAAAAATATTCCTAATTTGAAAAACTCAAATTTAAATTTATTATCGTATCGCTCACAAGTAGAATTTAGGCGATTATCACACAGCACTGCCCGCTCCGCCGCAGATCTTGCAAATAACATCGTGCGATGACCCGTTGTCAGTGTGTCGTGTTTACATCAAACTGAGTTACTTGCTTACAAATAGCAAATCTGATAATTTATATAATTTTTAACTTAAGCAAGTAAGTTAGATAAACAGATGCCTAACATATATATCTGTGGAGTCTGGGAGCAACCTGATAACTCCATTTTCGACATTTTTTAGTTTGGTACGATGTTGTCATTAAAAAAAACACATTTTATTTTGGTCTATTGCTGGTAAGTTGCTGGTACCAATTTAATAAATAGTTCTCCAGCAGTCGTTGGCTTTATTTACTTTCCTTAACTGATTTATAAATGAAGCTTGAACCAGCCACGACAGATATCAGACATGGGTAGATGTGAACGTCGAAACGAATGTGAGATTGGGACGTGTAAAAGTGCTAGTTGTTAGCCTACTTACGGAAATAAATGGATTTTATTGGATTTTATCATTACACATTCCTATTATTTTGTTTTAAAGAGTAGTCTTAACAAGAAAGCATGCAGGTAAGATCTATATTGTCTATCTTCTTGACTCACAGATTTTATACAGGAAATATTGGTTAACCGCATCATCTTACGCAGGGTTTTAAACTTATGACTGTTTTTAAAATACTGTTTTGAAACACCCAGGTAGGTAACTCAAATTATAAGTAATACATATTTATTTTTTTTATTTGGGATAGGTTTGCTCTTGACCCAAGACTAAGCCCAACGAGGCAAAGACTGAGTCTACGATGGAGCGAGCTCACCTAGAAGATGCCTGTTCACTCTAGCTTTGAAGATTCCTAGGTTGTAATTGCAGGGAAACACTGACGCAGGTAGTGAGTTCCACTCTTAAGTCCTTCACATATTAAGTCCTAGGACTTTGCCTCCATGCAAGTGAGACATCACATTTATTGATTCACTAGCTTTTACCCGAGACTTCGTCTGCGTTAGGTAGTATTTTTGGAATGCACCGTTTTCCCGTAATACCAATTTTATCCACATATAAATAAAGAATTACAATTCAAATCTTTAGTAATTTACGAGTGAAAGCGATCAGATTCCCTGGAAAGTATTTTTATAAAGTAAAATAAAAATGTTTATTTCAGACTATGAAGCGTCCATATAGTTGTTAGTAACACAAGAAAATTAAAAAAAAGCTCATAAAACTAAGTTAGTAAGAATTAGACATTTCTACAATTAATTTAGATATTTGCCTGCACTGCTCGACACCCCGGCTACATGTGTGTGTGTGTGCACACCCAGTGGCACAGTATCGGACAGTCAGGCTTATTACTAATTGTTTTTAGTATGCTGTTGGCGCTCCCACGCACCGTGCGCAGAAGGGATGCGGTTCGCTTACGCAGTACGGTATAAAAACCATCGGTGTGTGCCAGAGCGAACATCCCCGATGCGCTGCAATAGCGCGGAAGCCCCAACAACATCCTAAGACCATTATTGTATTGGACTCTGAGAGCGTCAATAGCCCCCCGCGTTTACCTAACCCACAGATTGCATGTGTAAAGTGTTTGGCAGTACACCTTAAATAACATTATTTTTACATCGGGGATGCTACGTGCGAATCTGCGAGCCAACATATTGCAGCGGACTGCCATTTTTTCCCATGAGAATGCGTTTTTTTCCCGCGGTATTTCAGTAACTCATGTACTTTCTTAAGTCTCAAATTCTAATCTAATCTTCTTACCAAATTTTATTTAAATATGTTTAGTAGTTTAGTTTAGATAGTTTAGTTTTTGTTCGGATAGATGGGCTCAAATCGTCACACAATGGATACCAGCAGATGGCTATCGCCGTAGAGGTAGACCCAAAAAAAGATGGTGTGACGATTTGACGAGTTTTCTGACAGACTGGGAATCCTTAGCCGCCAATAGGGAACAGTGGAGGAGTTTGGGGGAGACCTTTGCCCAGCAGTGGGATGAAATAGGTTAATAAAAAATAAAAAAAAGTAGTTTAGTTTCAGTAATTTTCCGATGGGAATGCGTCATTTTCCCGCGGGAAAAAGTAGCCTATTTCTTTTCTCAGGTATCAAAATATCTTCATACCAAATTTCACTCAAATTGGTTCAGTAGTTTAGGCATGTGTAGTAATGCTCTAAATAAGCTAATTGTGGTTCTAGCTTACTTACGATATACGTATAAAAAACCTTTGAAAGTCAAACAACTTATAAGTACTGCGCAATGTAAATACCTGCAGATGACAGCTACTTTTCAAAAGTTTCAACCAATGTCAATTATCTTTCATAGGTAACATTTTTTTGCTGAAATATAGTTTTTCTTCTGACGCTACCAGTATTTCAGCGCGAACGGAGCTGAAATATCGAGCCGATCAGTTATATTGGATCCGCTAGAAATCTTATTTTATTGCTTCAAAATAATAATACTATAGCCTCCGAGCTGTTATGTAAACTATTTGATTTATTACTTTCGCTTCGCTGAAGATTTTTTTATAGTGAAAACGTTTTATATTTCACGAGGTTTCTCCCACCGGCCTCGCCTATGTGGAATTTGGTTCTCTTTTTTTTTATTTAAGTGCCGCACAAACATGTGTACCATGGTGGACTTAATGCCGAAGGCATTCTCTACCAGTCAACCATAGGTCCAAGCAGAGAAAATTCAGGCTTATAAGCGTGTCAATATTGAGAATATTTTTCTTACATTGATATATCTATTCAAAAAAACTGTATCAAGAAAATTTCAGTAGTTATAAAGATCTAAGCATACATACGTACAGACATAGCGACAGACACGGTAAGGACTTAGCCTTGCTAGGTGTACGCAGGAAGTCAAAGTTACTTTGTTTAAATCTTACTGCCAGTCATTTTACACCTGCAGCCTATGGACCTCAAATACGCAGAGAGCCATCAATGCCTTGCGAGTGCAGTATAACAATGGTTTCAGGATGCTATTGGGGCTCCCTCGACACTGTAGTGCTTCAGGAATGTTCGCTACAGCTCGTATTGATGGCTTTCATGCCATTATGCGCAAAAGAATCGGGTCCTTGATGCGCAGGGTGCGTGGGAGCGCCAATGCCATCCTGAACACCATTGCATTAAGGGAGGATAGTCCCATATTAAGGCACTGGGTGGCAGAGCATTTGTCTCCCACCAAATTTAATTATGTATAAATTTCTCTTAAAAAATAATACTAACGTAATTTTAAGTCATCTGTCACTAACACTTAATGGATTTATGGTCCGAAATAAAAGATTTTTAATTTAATTTAATTTATACTATGTATTAAAGAACTTCAAGAACCTAATTGTACCGATGGTAAAGAACGCCGAGACTCTGATAAAAATGAGACTATACATACTATCAATAGTTTAGTTGAAAACTGCCCAGAGCCCATCAAGGTTATGCGCATCGGAAAATACAAACCTGGTAAAACTCGCCCATTAAAAGCTTGTTTTGAGAAAGAAGAAGTCGTCAAATTGATACTGCGGAGTAAGAATAACAACAAAAATCCAGCCATTAAAATCTTCTCTGAACAAACGCCACATCAAGTCAAAAGGTTTAAAGAGCTAAAAGAAAAATTAGAACTTCGGATTTCAAATGGAGAACTGAATCTCAAGATAAAATATATTAAAGGCATACCACAAATAGTTGAAACCTCTCCAAAAAACTAAAAAACTCAGGAAGTCTCTTTAATCTAGAAACAACATTCCAAGCCCTTGACACATACGACAATTTAAAATACAGCAAAAGCTCACTGAAATTCATATATGCGAATGCCCGGAGTATTGTAAAGCCAGGAAAATTTGACGAGCTATGCTGCGTAATTGAGTCCCTGAAAACGAATATCCACGTAATTGTGCTAACAGAATCGTGGATCAAATCAGACGATGATGTCAAGTCTCTTCAGATCCCAGGATACACGCATTACTACCATCATAGAAAAGGTACCGTTGGAGGCGGAGTCTCAATCTTAGTAACAAACCGAATAGAGCACTGTTTGACTGAAGAGACGACCGATGATGACAACAACTTTCTTTGGGTGTATCTTAAAAAGTTTTCACTCGAAATTGGTGCGATATATAAGCCTGGCCGGACAAATAGCAAAAATTTTCTGGATACATATGCTTCACAATTAAGCCGGAAAAAACGAGCAGTGGTTCTTGGTGACTTCAACTATGATCTCTTGGATCCAGACAACGAAACAAATGAATATAAAGCTACACTAGAAGAAAATGGTTTCCACATAATCAATAAGGTCAGTTCAAAGCATTGTACTAGAGAAACAATGAACAAAAAATCCTTGCTAGACCATGTTTGCACGAATCTGAAAGAAAACCAATTCCATCTGGCTACTATAGAATCTTGTATGTCCGATCATAAGCAAATATTTCCCGAAATTAAGAAATACCAACCACCATTAAAACAGAAAATTAAGTACGAGGCAATAGATTATGGAAAACTACACGAGCTTATGAAACGAAATATGATTGGAAGAGGTAATAAAGATTTCAATGATTTCCAAAACCTGCTTTGTGAAACCGTAGAACAATGTAAAATACAAAAACCAAAGATTCTAAATCCACCGAAACAGGACTGGGTAAATTCAAAAATTATTGATAAAATAAATAAGAAGAACCTACTATACAAAAAACATAAGAAGAATCCAAATAACGAACAAACAAAAAGTCTATTCCTGACAGAAAAGAAATTGGTGTCCGACGAAATACAAAAAATGAAGAAAGACTACTACCATAAACAATTTTCAACATGCAAAAACAATCCCAAAAAAATGTGGACTTTAATAAATAATCTGACTCATAATAAAGTGAAAGACATCTCATCGCCCACCAAGTTGAAGGACGGAATACACACTATTACAGATGGAAATGAAATTTGTGAACATTTTAATAAGTTTTTTGCTACGGTTGGATCTCGTCTCGCTGAAAGCATACCAAGTACGTATCATTATAATAAGACGAACACTACCGCTATGGTCGATTGTAATCTAGATGATTTTGGTCTAACTTCTTTGGCACCGGCAACATCCAGTGAAATACTTAAAATAATTAATACCTTAGATACGAACACTAGCTCAGGCTTAGATAAAATAAATACTAAGCCTATAAAATGTATAAGAGAACAAATAGCTTACGAACTAACAAACTGCATAAACCACAGTTTTGAAGGAGGTGTATTTCCAAATAGTCTTAAATTAGCGAAAGTAACACCTATTTTCAAATCAGGGTCTCGGACAGATCCAAACAACTATAGGCCAATATCTGTACTTTCAGTCCTATCTAAAATCTTCGAAAAAGTTATTTATAATCGGCTAAATGACTATTTAAATTCAATAAATTTTCTCTACCCTAAGCAATACGGATTAAGATCTAAATCAAATACCTTATCTGCTACCGCCGACTTAGTCACTAAGATCAAAAACAGTATTGATGAAAAAAAGATTTGCCTTGGTAATATTCATAGACCTGAGGAAAGCATTCGACACTGTGAGCCATGGTATTCTTCTAAACAAACTTCGCGATATCGGTATCAAGGGTAATGCCCACAAAATTTTCGAGTCCTACCTCACAGCGCGGTCACAGGTAGTAACAATTTCAAATTATCAAAGTGCACCAGCGCTCGTCACCTTTGGCGTCCCTCAAGGGTCAATTCTGGGTCCCCTATTATTCCTATATTAAATAATATAAGCAACCTTGTATTAAAAGGTGACTTATCTCTTTACGCCGATGACACATGCCTATTTTATTTTGGGTCCACAATTAAATCTATCATTCAAGATGCCCAAAGTGACCTTGATTTGCTCAATGTTTGGTTCCAGCATAATTTGTTAACAATTAACGTTGAAAAAACACACTATGTGATATTTGCAGCTAAAAACAAACAAATATCAGATTTTGAGCCACTGACAATCAACAACACTACGATCAGCAAATCAGATACCGAAAAATACTTAGGTTTAGTTTTAGACAATCGCTTGACGTGGGGACCACACATTGAGCATGTCAAGTCAAAATTAACATCCCTGACCGGCGCTCTCCGCGGAATAGCTAGATGTCTACCATATAGCATACGATATAATATATATAATTCTATGGTAAAACCACATATCGATTATCTAATTGAGATCTGGGGCTCAGCTGCTACAACTAACCTCAAAAACATTCAAACTGCTCAAAATAAATTAATCAAAACACTATTCCAATATGACTACCTAACGCCAACATGAAAGCTTTACAAAAAAACCAAATTAATGAACATTGAAACAACTTATAAATACTATTCGTGTATCCTGATTAGGAAAATTATTTTCAATGAAATCCATTCCAATACTAAATTCAAAACTAAAAGTGAATTCATCCAACTAAAACGCTTAAGGAGTGCGAACAATTTGATACTACGTCCTCCTCGAACAAATTATGGAAAAAAGAATATTACCTATGAAAGTGCACAGATTTATAATAGATTGCCTGATAAAATTAAAGAGTCTAAAAATATTAATATTTTCAAAAAGCTCTTAAAATCCTATTTGATATCCTAAGTACTACATACAAAAATATAAAATTAAATTACTTACAGAATAAACTAATATAGAATACTTAAACTAATATATTAATGTATTACTTAATAAATTCGATAAAATTATAATGCAATACAAACCTGTCCGTACTTTGTCCAACCTACGTACGTGCCACATCTAGTTGCCCTTATCCGCGTCATAGCCGCAACCGGTTTTATTCTGCAGCGGGCCCGGTCGCTCCGCTCGCAAATACTTACTCACTAAGTGTTCGTCTTGTTTTGAATGATGCCTACACGGTTACAATGTTTTGTTTGCGTTAATGTTTAATCGCTCGCGCGTTGAAAATTAAGTTTGTTACAATTTTATATTTTAAGAACGTTCTCATATAAGTGAAATGTATTTTTTTTCTTATGAGAATAAAATTTCTTTAACCCTAAAGAGACTGCCTCATTGGTGTAGTGGCAAAGACCACGGCGGCCAATCTTAACAGAGATCAGCCAACTACGCAGAAGATATTATAGTGCACAAGTGTGAGCGCAATACACAGTTGCACTCACTGTTCCATCACTCTCAAAGTTCGGTGAGACGGCAATCCGACATGACCGGAGAGAGATCAGGCGCAGGACCTACGGCTTAACGTGCTTTCCGAGGCACGGGGGTGTAACACCGCCAACTTTCCGACTTCGAGCTGTTTTTGAGAAATTCATGACAGAAAATCTCAGAAACAATTTTGGTTTGACCTGGGCTAAATCAGTACAAATAGCTCGCGTGCAGGTAGTGATTAAGTGAATATTAAGTGATTGTTTTGAGAAGTTCTTCAACTTCTTCATAGCTAAGTGATTCCAGTACAAGTACATTCTATAAAATTCATACCTGCAATCGGCGTTCCGCAATCTTACTTTTTGCATGGGAAAATATTTCAGAAGCGATCCCTGAAATTAAATCTCCTACAATAATAGGATTAAACCGCAAAGTTGTGTCAACTCAAATATTATACTTAACTGAAACTTTAAGACAATGAATAAGTATGAATTTTACATTTTAAATTGGATAAGATATGCGATATTTTGATTTAACTTGAAAAGGGATCTTTGCGAACTGTATTTTAGTTTGCACCGTCTTGGTACAAACCTAACTTTCTTTAAGTTTGTGGTGTCAGTAACCTTTTTGGAATTCATTTTAAGCCTTTCGACAAAAAAAATACAATACTGCATTTGTCATTTTGTCACCATGACATCTTACATTACAACCACTTTGGTGTAATGGTCAAGAATTCGACTTTTAACCAAGAGGTCGCGGGTTCGATCACCGCACTGTACAAAAATTTGTGTACATGAACATGTCTGTTTGTACTAGAATGCGTATTAATGTATTTATTTAAGTTTATTTGTAATACCACTGTTGATTCTGATATCTGTAACACAATTGCTTAAGCTACTTACCGCGGAGTCAGATGAATGTGTGTGATGTTGTTGTATATTTATTTATTAAGTTGACTGATCAACATTATTTAAGACCGATATCTTATTAAATACACTTCATTTAATGATTTGCGAACTCAAAATCAAATGGTTCTGATTTAAAATCTAGTTTTATCGCCTTAAATAGAATGTAGTTTATCAAATAATACTAAGTATAGGGCACGAGAAAAAATATTTGTACAGTTTGTCAACCGTTAACCTTTCAATACCAGTGGGATCAATCTAGCAAATATTTTGTTTACTTCTTTAGATGCTTTGGTCCGGATAATAGAATTACCTTATCTTAAAACTAAGGACAAAATATGAATATAATAATAATTTAGATAGTTAGGTATCTTTGTATAGTTCAGATAGCTGGAATGAAATGAAATAAAAAAAAATATCTGCATATGAATAAGGTACACTGAAGATGACATATTTGAAGAACATTCTGCTTGCTCAGCCGTTATTAACAGCATGTATTTTTTTTAATGTATTGAATTTACAAGCGTCAAAATTTCATGATGTTATAATCGATTTAAAAAAAACATAGTAATTTTAATAACATATAAGAAAATAATAATTTAAAGAACATTACAAGAACTGGTGCGTGTGCGTTGTTTATAATTTCAACGCAATGTTGACTTAACTGAAACTGTTAACGTAATTTTCTTTTCAAGACCTTTTAATCTAAAAGACATAACACTTAAAAAATCTTTTCGGCTCATTGGACCGGTTTTCAAAGGTCGGGGGTTCGATTCCTCCCCGATGACCGGAGTCAAAAATAATTTTTTAAGTGTTATGTCTTTTCGAAATTAAAAATAGCGTTGTGAACGCAAAAAATAAAAAACAAATAAAACCTTTAAATCTACCTTAGGGGATTAGGGACCAACTTGATTTTATAAATTAACCTAAAACGACACATGCCCTTTAACCTCTATATATTATTGGTGTAAGAGCAGTCCTTTCCCACTAGCCTGTGTCGCGATGATAAGGCCCAAAAATATGATTGAGGTACCGTTTTAAAGATCTCGGCTACTAGACTGCGTCAAAACTCTAACACTTGTTCGGACTTAAACGCGGACGAAGTCGCGAGCTGCCGCTAGTATTGATGATAGCACAGACAGCATTACAATTTGAGGTCGCGGGTTAAGTGTGGGTCTACACTGCGAGCCTAGCGCGTCGCGTCTGGTGGCTACGGCGGGCCCGGAATTAATAGTCCTCCTGGCCGATTTCGACCACGACGGCCAATCTCAACAGATATCAGCCAACTACGCAGGAGATGTTATAGTGCACAAGTGTGAGCGAATTACACAGGTGCATTCACTGTTCCATCACTCTCAAACATCGGTGAGACGGCAATCCGACATGACCGGAGACAGATCAGGCGCAGAAACAACGGCTTATCGTAATTTCGAGGCACGGGGGTGTAATACCGCTAAATTCCCGACTCCGAGCTGTTTTTAAAAATTCATGACAGAAAATCTCAGAAACAATTTTGGTTCGACCTGGGATTTGAACCCAGGACCTCTCGGATGTAAGGCAGAAACTTTGCCACTACACCAACGAGGCAGTCAACTTACTAATGCATAATATCTGTTCTAACATCATACTGCATGATTTCATTTACACTTTACAGCCAAATAATTTTCTCGTATCTATAATACGCTATTACGGATACAAAGCGTTCTCAAACAATCGACCTTCGCTTCGGAATCAAAAGATAACATCGCAGTCTGAGGATCAGACTAACTAAAACTACGTCGGGGGAAGTTGCTCCGCGAATTTTATAATTCCACTTTGGAACTTACCCCCAATGGCAGAGGGCTCAGAAGGGTTGACTGGTAATAGTAATAGTCCTCCTGGCCGATTTCGACCACAGCGGCCAATCTCAACAGAGATCAGCTAACTACGCAGAAGATATTATAGTGCACAAGTGTTAGCGCAATACACAGGTGCAATCACTGTTCCATCACCCGCAAAGTTCGGTGAGACGGCAATCCGACATGACCGGAAAGAGATCAGGCGCTGGACCAACGGCTTAACGTGCGCACCGAGGCCGGGGGAGTAACACCGCCAACTTCACGGCTCCGAGCTATTTTTGAGAAATCCGTGACAGAAAATCTCAGAAACAATTTTGGCTCGACCTGGGATTCGAACCCAGGACCTCCATATATAAGGCAGAAACCTTGCCACTACACCAACAAGGCAGTCAGTCAGGCAGGCTTGACTGGTATTCGTGATATTATGTGGCCCTGAAATGCACATTGCTGAACAAAAATTCCTGGGATTACCAGTTCGAAAGATTAAAGGCCGCTGCATACGCGACAGGTTTTTATCCGGACGGGACGTGAACGGGACGGGCACGTTACCTACTCGTAAAACCGATTCTGGATACTGTAAAAATTTCTAAATTGATTCTATAGAGCAATAGACGGTAAACACGGAGTGCACGAAACACCATTTAAAACCGAATTCGGAGCGAGACGAGACGGGGACGTGCTAAACATCGTTGCTAACGATACCTATATTGCCCGTCCACGTTCCCGCCCCGTCTGTGCACCCGTGATATGTTGTAACACGTGGGTTATTGAATACGTTATGTATGAAACGATGTTTTCCGTCCCGTCTGGATAAAAACCCATCACAGCCTTAAAATTGTTGTACGTAAATCTGGATATTCATTAAATTATTATCCTAGCATTTTGTAGCCATAACAATTTTACATGGTTCTATTTAATCTATCAGGGACGCTCTACACTTCGCTTTATCAAAATGGTCTCCAATATAGAACTGTCCTGCATTAATAGCCATCATATTCCCACTTTAATGCCCAGTATGATGTCGGATTGCCGTCTCACCGAACTTTCAGAGTGATAGAACAGTGGGTGTGCCTGTGTATTGCGCTCACACTTGTGCACTAAAATACACACATCAAAAGTGTCTAGGGATCAACATATATTTTTGCAATAACTTTTCTCCTGATTGATATTAATAAAAATGTTCTTTAAGGATTCATCAAATAAAGTGTTTTCGTTTGTCTACAGTAACGATAAACCAAGTCACCTTTGCATTAATAAAGAAATTTGCCATTTTCCTAATAAAGGGATTTTTGACATTTGAACCACTAACATTAAAGTTAGAAAAAAAGACTGAAATAACAGTTTTCTTTAAAATTTTATTGGGTAACTTAAACTTAATGAATAATAACATGGTAAATATATAAGATAACCGATTTCCACGCGGCCGAAGCTGTTAGTGCAAAGCTACTCATAAATAATAATACATCTTGAGTAACTAAATCACAATATTCGTAAAAGAAATGATATGGAAGACGCGTTATGTTCTACTGAAACAAACTCCACTTATATTTTCTGAAGTTTCAGTTCTGCAAAGCGTATATGGTAATTTAACGAGAGCCTTATTACATTGGTATGTGTCTGAAAATCTTGGTTCGCTTTCTTCAGATACTTTTTTCCTGAAAATATATAGCTGAAATGATTTAGCGAGTACTTAATGCATAGCCTGCCTCGTTGGTGTAGTGTCAAAATTTCTGCCTTACATCCGAGAGTTTTTGAGATTTTCTGTCATTAATTTATTAAAAAAGCTCGGATACGGGAAGTTGGCGGTGGCTACACCCACGTGCCTCGGAAAGCACGTTAAGCCGTTAGTCCTGCGTCTGATCTCGCTCCGGTCATGTCGGATTGCCGTCTCACCGAACTTTGGGAGTGAAGGAACAGTAAGTGCACCTGTATATTGCGCTCACACTTGTGCACTATAATATCTCCTGCGTAGTTAGTGATCTCTATTGAGATTGGCTGCACTGTATAGATACCACTTTAAGCTTAAAGTCTCCTCAGACACCAGTTGAACAAGTAAGTAAGCATTTGTATATGCAACAACATCACATACATTGATCTGACTCCGAGGTAAGTAGCTAAAGCACTTGTGTTACATATATCAGAATCAACAGTGGTATTACTAATAAAGTTAAATGAATACATATAACAAGACAAGTACAAACAGGCATTTTCATGCACACAAATGTTTGTACAGTGCGAAGCTCGAACCCAGTTAATAGTCAACTTATTAACCATAACACCAAAGTGGTCGTCGAAATATCAATATCATAGTAGGAATGAAATACAGCCTAACAGAGGTAATATGTTGAATGGAATCAACTGATAGCTCATTGAACTCTGTTGTAAAGTCTCTGAAAGAGTTACTAGGTACTGAAAATGTTGAAACTGTAGCTAGCTTTGTGAAAATAACCATGACCGAAATAGCTCTAAACGTAAACTTAGTAGTTTTATACTTTAAATAATAAATATTACACAACAATCACACCGATTCTCTAGTCCCAAATTAAGCTACGAGGCTTGTGTTATGGGTATTAGACAACGGATAAACATACTTAAATAACTAACTAGCTACTTAAATGACCTTAAAGGAACTAATAACTAGTTTACTTAGTAAGAATTAACTTTATAAACGACTTATCCATATCATTAACACCCGACGACAAATAAGGGGCGTTATAAGTTTGACACCTAGTGTGTATCTATTGATATTGAATGAATGAATAAATGAAATTTATTTGCGTATGAAAAAGGGTACATTTAGGTGGTAGGTTTGACATGTGGTTCAGCTTTTTCAGCCATATTATTACAGCAGGCAAATTATATTAAAACCTTTATAAATACAATATTCAAGTCCAATAAAATACATATTATCACAAAATTAAATTACTATGTCAAATTAATATTTTTGTGTGTGTATGTCTGCGGCATCGTAGCTTCTGAACGGATAGACCGATTTTGAAACGGTTTTTTATATTCTAATGCTTATTTTATCACGGTGGTTCTTAGCTATGGTTGGTCAACATCTTTCGAGCTGTTGAACCTCACCAGCTGTTTTTCCAGGTCAGGTCCAGGGTTTTTGACGTGACAACGTCTTATAAATTGGTTTGCCGGGTGACACTTCAAGAAACTGCGTTACGCCCCGCTCACGTTCCGCGCTCACAATGAGAGCGAGTGAGAGGCACGCGTCCCTTCGACTCGGGCATGGTTAGCCCGCCTAAGAGCGAGTGAGACAGACATAAAAAGTGAAAGGCACGCGTCCCTTCCACTCGAGCACAGTTAACCCGCCTAAGAGCGAGAGAGACAGAGCGAGAGAGAGAGTGAGAGAGATAGGCATACACACCGGTTCATGTTATAAGAATGAATATTCACATTAAAATTATTTTACCACTCAAAGTCGTTGTCACGTAAAACTTTCGCCCGTATACCGACTTTACAGGCAACCAATTTTTTTTTAACTGCAAAGTTACGGTTAATAATAATAATAATAATAATAAGAAATCTTTATTTGCATTAAAACATGGTATTTGTAGGTGGTACAATAAAATGAGTGCAACATGTTTTGCTTATGATTAGCATGCAAATTGTTTTACAGGAGTAAAATTAAATTAATAAAATAATGTCAATTACAGTTAAGGTCACAAATTATGTCATTGAACAATTACATAATAGAATTGTCCATAAATTAATACAAAGTCATAGTGCAAGCAAATTACAAACAGTCTAACTAATCATTTATTATTATATTTTCATGTCAAAAAACTCTTTAATGTCATACACTTTTCGTTCAATCAGCCATCTATATAATCTTGATTTAAATATATTCATTTTGAGGTTTTTAATGTCATTGGGTATCTTATTATATATATTTACACCCATTGCTAAACAACTTTTTTTTAATTTAGCAGATTTCGGAATGACGCTTAACACTAATCTATCCGGATTTAAAGATCTTTATTTCTCATAAGAATTTACAATTCATTTACTGAGAAACATAGTTGGACACATAAGTAAGTAATAATAATCTAATGTAATATACATATAACGTTGTCACCTGACACAGACATTATTTGCTTATGTAAGCATTATTTAAATGAATAACACATCCTTAGACTTTTTTTAGACGGGGGGGATCATTAGAGTATCGACTCTGGTAGAAAGCGGTCGTTCCTAATGAACTAGCGAATGTTCTAGAGCTGTGTTATAATGTAAATCAAGTGTTTGTAGAATAAAAGTGTTTTTAAGTCAGAAGATTGGTTTTACTTACGAAGATCAACATTCCTTTTTGGCCTGAGCTTACAAGTCAGAAGTGGGATAACTCGCAGAGAGTGAACGAAGAACATGGACGATGAAGAAATGGCACGACCGTTCGAGCGCAGTAATGCATCTCCTGTACTACCAGCCAGCGGTACCCACCGTGGACGCAGTAAGACAAGAAACCATCGAAAAAGACTCCTACGCACGCCATCGCAAGAGAGGCGCACTAGAAGACAGCGTTCGTTGAGTCGAAGAGAGTCTGCGCATCGAAGCCCATCCAGAAGCCGAAGCCGTCTTTCGCGTTCGCGTCGTGGTGAAGATCTGGACGACAAATATGACAATTATCGAGCATCGCACCATCGCGGCAGTCCCCGCGACAACGACAACCATACACACGGACGGCTGCCGAAAGAAGACACCACACGTGAGTTTATGTCTCAGTTCGCTAAACTCATAAGCGATTTATCAGCACCTAGCACAAGTAACCGGGAAAATTTTTCAAATAACAATGTTGTACCAGAATTTAACCCTTCCTTAAAAAATCAGAGTATAAATCACTGGCTTACAAAAGTAAACCAGTGTGCTATTTTGTATGGCTGGACTGAGAGACAGATAGTACACTATGTGCTACCTAAGTTAGTGGGGGTTGCAAAAAAGTGGTATGAGGGGCTGCCATCGTTATTGTATACTTGGGAAGAATGGCAAACCAAACTTAGATCGGCGTTTCCTTCGGAAGAAAATTATGGTCAAATGTTGACAGATATGCTAGCAAAGCGTGCTAAATTTGGGGATTCTCTTGAGGAATACTTTTACGAGAAAGTCTCTCTACTAAATCGTTGCGATATCTTTGGCAAGAGAGCTGTAGAGTGTATTTTGCACGGTATAGATGATAGGTCAGTGCGTTTGGGAGCAGAAGCAGCTCAATTTAGTGATCCTGACAAACTATTAGCGTACTTACGAAATGTTAAACCTACTCAATATAGGAATTATAATCTTGGTAACAGGAAACCTCGTGATCTTAAGCCCAATTATCAGGTCCATACGCAATATAAATCAAATGCCAATATACGCTGTTATAACTGTAAGCAAGATGGACATCCCTTATCCAAATGCCCAAAACCAATCAAAAAATGCAGTAACTGTACGCTGGTTGGTCATACAGAATCGGAGTGTTTTCGTAAAAAGGTAGGCAACGATAAAGTACGAGTGAATGAGGAAAATAAATCGGTTTTGTTAATTAGTGAGCCTAACAAAACGATGCATACCAATAAATACGTGCAAAACGTTAAGGTCAACGGTCAAGATACAACATGTTTTATAGACCTTGGTAGCGAATTAACTCTGATTCAAGAGAGCCAGTCAAAGAGACTTTTCAGTAAGATTGATAATCATGTTAGTTACCCAATGGTAGGTTTCGGGGGTGCGATCGTTGAGTCTTTAGGCTCATGTATGGCTAATGTAGAAATTCAAGGTGTTAAAGCAAGGGTTGCATGTGTTATAGTTCCAGATCATTTTCTAAAGTACCCGTTGTTGATAGGTCAGACTTTCACCGAGCAACCTCATGTTCAAATTCTCAAAACTGAGAAAGATTTGCTACTTAAGACAAGCCATGATGTAGAGGATAACACCCAAAGACTTTTACACTTGCGCGCAAATAGTGACGTGACTGTTAAGGGTGTAGATCTCTTGGAAGTAAATTGTGGTTCAAATTTTAATGGGGACGTGTATATTCGCAGCTGTTATAGGGGGCAACCAGGCTAAGAGTATCAGATTGAAGAAGGCTTATATACGCTAAAAGAGGGGATAGGTGAAATTTTGATCAGCCCATTAAGTCCAAAACCAATAACGTTTAAAAAGGAAGAGCTGGTCGCAAGAGTAGAAATCGTTCTAGAATCTTTCGGGCTTTGTGAGGTTAATAGGATAGAAGTAGCAGAGCCATTAGAACCGTTAACTCTAAAGGACATAAATGTAGGAGATATTTCTCAGGAAAACAAAACGCGTCTTTTGGATTTAGTAAATTCTTATCGCGATTGTTTCGCCACATCGCTGAGGGAAATAGGCTGTACAGATCTAGAGAAAATGAAAATTGATCTTATTGATGACCAACCTATAGTGTATAGACCATATAGGTTATCACAAAATGAAAGACAAGAGGTTCAATCTATGGTGGATGAGTTGAATGCGACGGGTATGATTAGGGAGTCTAGCTCACCGTATGCCAGTCCGGTAATTCTTGTCCGAAAGAAGACAGGTGATAAACGGCTCTGCGTTGATTTTAGAGCACTGAATAGGAAAACAATCAAACAACATTATCCCCTCCCTTGTATGGAAGATCAAATGAATAGATTATCTGGGAACGTATTTTATTCTACTTTGGACTTAGCAAGCGGATATTATCAAATTCAATTGACTGAAGAGGCTAAACCTAAAACCGCATTTGTTACTCCAGATGGCCAGTGGGAGTTTAATAGGATGCCGTTTGGGCTAGCTAACGCTCCTGCGGTGTTTCAAAGGACTGTGAATAAAGCTTTAGGGTCGCTTCGTTTTGATACTGCCGTAGCTTATATGGATGATGTCTTGTTGCCGTCTAAAACTGTTGAAGAAGGTATATCTAAACTTGAATTGATTCTTAAAAAACTGAGGGAATATCATCTAACACTTAAACCAAGCAAGTGCTTTTTCTTTCAAACATCAGTAGATTTTCTTGGGTTTGAAATATCAGCTGATGGCATAAAACCAGGGCTTAAAAAAATTCAAGCCGTGAAAACCTTTCCCGTACCGAAGAATATTCACAATGTACGTCAATTCTTAGGGTTAGCCAGTTTCTTTAGAAAATTTATAAATAATTTTGCGACGGTTGCTAGACCCTTGACTAGTTTATTAAAGAGCAATGTTCAGTGGGTTTGGGGCAAAGAACAACAGGACGCGTTTAATGAATTAAAAGAAAGGCTTGTGTCGCGACCAATATTGGCTCTGTATGACCCGTCACGCTTAACAGAATTACACACGGATGCAAGTAAGTGGGGCCTCGGGGGCATATTATTACAAAGACAAGACAATGGCGATCTAAAACCTGTCGCTTATTTTAGTCGTCAAACTTCACCAATCGAGCAGCACTTCTCTTCATATGAGCTTGAGACTCTAGCAGTAGTATCATCGCTTATAAAATTTCGACCATATTTATTCGGCATGCCCTTTACAATTGTCACCGATTGTAATTCTCTACGTGCTACATTTATGAAGAGAGATATGATCCCAAGAGTTGCTCGTTGGTGGAGTTTGATCCAAGAATTTGATTTCGACATCAAATACAAATCAGGAAAGGGGATGTGTCATGTAGACGCACTTAGTAGGAACCCGAATCCGAGTGAAATCGTAAATGATAATATGGACTTACCAACAGTGTTTCATATTTCGAATGACTGGCTTAAAACTGTGCAGTTAGCCGATAGTGAGGTTAACCGAATAAAAGAAATTCTGACCGATTCTGAAAGCCAAAACGTAGCAGATATCCAACAGAACTTTGCAGTTAAAAATAATAACGTTTACAAGAAAACAGATAATGGACTTAAGTGGTTGGTACCTAAGGGTGTTCGTTGGCATATACTGAAAGCTTGCCACGATGATATAGGCCATTTTTCTGTAGATAAAACTATAGATAAAATTAAAGAGACTTATTGGTTTCCAAAAATGAAAAAGTTTGTAAAAAAATATGTACAATCTTGCCTAGAATGTGCTCTCAGTAAAACTCCATCAGGCAAAAAGTCCGGCTTCTTGCACCCTATTCCCAAGGTTTCTAAACCGTTTCACACACTTCATGCTGACCATTTGGGTCCATTAAATTCATCATACTGAAACCGGTTAAAAACACAAAAGCGTCTACTACAATTCAAGTATTTAAGGATTACTTTGGAACTTTTGCGTGCCCCGTTAGGCTTATTACCGACAGGTACTCCTCGTTTACCGGCAAGAAATTTACGGATTTTTTAAGTGATTTAGGAGTTAAACACGTTATGAATGCGGTTGCGACTCCACGTGCCAACGGGCAAGTGGAGAGATACAATCGGACTGTTTTAGATTCTCTGACGGCCATGAATCACGGAAAGGATGAATCCGAATGGGATTGTAAAGTTTTGGATGTGCAATGGGGTTTAAATAACACTACAAATAAAGGAATAGGACGTACACCAGCAGAGGTGTTATTTGGATTAAATTTGACAGGAATGGCTGAAGCACGAATACGGTCAGCGGTAGATAACGATGAACAATCGGAATTAACTACTGACTTAACTGAAATTAGATCTGAGGTAGATAAACACATTCAAAAATCTCAGAAAGAACAAAAACGTAGGTTTGATAGATCCAGGTGTGCACCACGTAAATTTAAAGTAGGTGATCTAGTGAGAGTGGAAAGGTCTATTTTGTGTCCTGGTAAAAGTAAAAAACTAATAGCTAAATGTTTCGGTCCGTACAAAATAGTGGAAGTATTGAGTAATGATAGGTATACAGTAGAGGATACTCCCATCACCAAACGTAAAGGTAAAGCAACTTATCGAGGTGTTCATCCAGTAGAAAGAATACATCCGTGGTTAAATTTCAAAAGAACGTATGAAAGCGATAGTGATGATGAAGTTAAAAACAGAAATAACGACAGTAACTATGAAGATAGTGACGTTGAGACTGACTTAACTGAAAAGCAGTAGTCTTAAAGGTGCATATAAATTGATTTTGAGTACAGTTTGAGATAAAATATGATATTTGTATTCTTGATAATTGGTTGGAAGGATGAGTGGGGATATAGGATACCTGAAAAAAAAAGTGTTGGATCTGGATTATGGATTTAAGGATGGATATGGTTGACGGATTTATGGAAGGATGTTAATTTGTTTTAATTTCAGGTCAATTAAAATAACTAATTGATACAATATGCAAAGCAATTTACTTATTGTTATTTATTTTTGTGTATTCAATGTAATTTGATGAAAATTGTATGTATTACAATCATTTGTTAAGACAGAGGACATTAGTTTTTGTTTTATATATATTGTTAGTTTTAATGTAATTCTTTTCTGTGCACGTAGAAAAGATAAGTGATTGTATAAATATGTGATTGAGTTGTAATGCACATACTTTAATTTATAGTTTCTATGGCCTAAGGAAATTATTCTATATCTTAGTATCGTTAAATATTTTTTTATGTGATTTTTTTTTTAAATTCTTATATCACGAGGACGTGAACGATTGTCAGGATGGACGAATATGTAAGCATTATTTAAATGAATAACACATCCTTAGACTTTTTTTTTAATTGAACAAATAATGAATTCAGTAATATTATATTTTCAAATAATATTTTATTCGGAATTGCTCACTCCGGACATCCGGGAAACAAGTAGCGCCCCCAGTGTCTTTAATGTGAAACTTGTAAAATTGGCGGGGGTAACCGTTGTTTGAAGTGAGCGATACCGACGGGGGGGATCATTAGAGTATCGACTCTGGTAGAAAGCGGTCGTTCCTAATGAACTAGCGAATGTTCTAGAGCTGTGTTATAATGTAAATCAAGTGTTTGTAGAATAAAAGTGTTTTTAAGTCAGAAGATTGGTTTTACTTACGAAGATCAACATTCCTTTTTGGCCTGAGCTTACACTTAAAAGGTGACTTCGATTACTACAATATATTGTAAAAGCTTTTTATGAAATAAATATTATTATTATTATTATTATATAATTATATAGCCATCGCTTATGATGAGCATAGGTACTTACTATGTAAATAGTTTAGTAGGACTATTGTCATTTCACTTTAAAACGTTGTTTGTTTAATAAACAAATAAATAATAAATAAAATGCTTAAACTAAGGGGGTACGCAGACAATTTTCTAAGACGGCACTCAGTCGCGGGCCAGCTGATAAGAATTTAAAAGCGAACCAGAAGTTAGATTTTACAAACTTTTATTCAGTTTTACCTATCCGTATGTTTTCTTGTGAGTTTGCTTGTTTATTTCTAACCAAATCTTGCCGACTGAATTTTACCCACTTCCCAACTTTCGAATGAACTAAAATCTCAAATTCGTTGCCTTAAAGCAAATGACTACCGCATACAGAAAACAAATAACCAAACCGCAAACCGAGACCGCAGTAGCACCATAAAACTATTAAAACGTACCAGCTAAAGATTAAACTAGAACCACAAAACAAAACGGAAAGCTAAGAAACTGAAATCAAATTGTGACGGCGACCGCGGGAACTAAATAATGCCGCCATTTTGGTCTGAAGAAGCGACAAGCCGGATAAAACCGGACGGAACCGGCTCTCGAATTGTCTGGGATCGTAGGCAGGGAAACAAGTAGTTTTATTATACCTACTAGTGCTTGTGAATTTAATAAGTATTAAAACATTATTTTTGAATCAATACATAGTATAAGGTGCTTGTGGCGCAGTGGTTGCAGCGCTTTGGTAGTGATATCCAAAGTTAAGCAACCTACGGCGTGGTCATGTTTGGGATGGGTGACCATTCTCACCATTTAAGTGACGTCTATATACAAGCATCTCCGTGCTTCGGAAGGCACGTTAAGCTGTTGGTCCCGGTTAATATCGACAGATATTAGTCGTTAAGCCTGGTCAGAGGCCCTCGGGCGGCTTAATAACATCTGACTGTAAGGTTGGTCACTTACCTTACACCACTCCGCACTGAGCCCGCGTGGTGGAGTACGGCTCGGACCACCTCATTGTTGAGGTGAGGCCTGTGCCCAGCAGTGGGACGTTATATAGGCTGATGAGACATAGTTTAAAGCGAAGTCTCTGCGCGAATATATGTTTAGTTTTTGCAAGTAGATTACGACGGATTTTGATGTAGGTTTTTTGATATACAGTGATTCAAGAGGAACGTTTTTTTTTAATTCGGTTAATTTAATATAACTTAGATTTAATACATTTAATTTATTTTATTACACTGCAGGCAGGACAAACAATGATTGACAACTTGGTTGTGAAGATTTAAAATTATAAATTGTGTTGTAATTGTAATAATGTGATAAAAATACAAGAAACAAGTTAAGGTACACTCTGCAGTTTTATTTACCTGTTGCTGAAAAATAACCTCATTGAACAATAAAAGCCTGCGCAATGATTTAAAAACAGCTGTCAAAAGTTAGTTCATAGTTAAACTAAACTAAAGTTCGTTTTGTATTAAGGTATAATTTAATCCATTGATTGATCCTAGTTTAAGCCTGGTACTATTTTTGAACTATGTTCTGTAATAAGACGGTGACTGTCTGAAATTTTTATATTTAGGCTTCACTGATAGCCTCATACGAATTAAAAAAAATAGTGTTGTGATGCCATTTCTAATCAATTCAAGTTTCAACCAGATATTTTAGTTTCACTGTACTATCGTTAATTTTTTTTTCCACCAACACATGCCCTAAATCAAGCTTCTTCATTAAAAAAACACCAATAATTGCAAAAAAAGGCACAAAACAAATCATTACCACAATTTACGCTCATGATTCAAGATTCAAGGAGGAAGGAGAGATTCAAGAAAAAGGTTTAGTAAATTTGGTTTATGTTATATAACTTAGGTTTATTAAATTAAGTTTATTTTATTTAACTTAGGTTTATTAACTTTTTAGGGTTCCGTACCTCAAAAGAAAAAAACGGAACCCTTATAAGATCACTTTGTTGTCCGTCCGTCCGTCCGTCTGTCAAGACCGTTTTTCTCAGGAACGCGTGGAGGTATCAAACTGAAATTTATATATTATACTTAGGTCTACTGTCCCTGGAAGCTGTAGAAAAATAAACCTTTTAAGCCAAGGCAATCAAAAGATACAGCCATTTAGGCCGCAAATTTCCGCAAATTTTCGAAACTCGCACGGGAATCAAAACCTACAGGGTACTTCCCGTAAACTTAGAATCTTGAAATTTGGTACGAAGTCACGTCTTATAGTACAGATATAGGAAAAATTACGAAAACTGTAAATTTTCAGTTTCATCATATAAAAAAAATATTTTTGAAAAATATTTTTAACAATTTTGAAAATTTCAAAGTTACTACTCCTTATCTACAGGTTTGTACGGAACCCTCGGTACGCGAGTCCAACTCGCACATGACCGGTTTTTTATGTAAGATACACACAGCACGCAGCGGGCAGGACATGGTCTGCCGGGTTCGAAAGTTACAAATAATTTAATTTTTAAACTTTTTCTGGGGGAGCGCATTGCCCGAGCCAAGTCGTATCATTGACACTTGCTATTATTTGATATTTACTTAGTGAAAACGAGGTTTTTAGAGTACATTACGTCTATTTACAAGTGTTTTCTTAAACTTTGACTGTCTGAAATTGGTCATTTTGGGCCACTCTGAAAGCCTCAATTAAAAAATAATGTGGTGATGTTATTTCTAATCAATTCTAGTTTCAACCACATCTCTTAGTTTCACTGTTTTATCGTGAAATTTTCTTCCACCAACACATGCCTTAAATCAAGCTTCTCCATTAAAAAAACACAATTTTTTGCAAAAAAAAGACATAAAACAAATCGTTACCACAATTTACGCTTCGGATCCTAGTCTACGCCGCTAAGGCGACCGCGTCCCGTAAATCAGAGCACTTTTCTGTTCGGGACCCTACTGTGTTAGCTGAGTTTCCAAATCCAATCATCACCTATTTGTTTCATCGGTTTACGCGAAGGGTAAACATTGAAATGAGACACTTTTTACGGATTATTTCGCGATTTGTTTACATGATATCGAAACTGACGTTTTGGACCCTTTTCGGCGTCTCTGGTCCAAAGGTAGACTAAGGTGTTAGATGACATTACATAGTTTGAAAAAATTGTAAACTACCATCACTCAAAAATATTAAGTTACGTTCCTATCCACACAAAATGTGCTGACAGTATCTTGTAATTATCATCGTCAAAGATGTGTTTATGCGATATCGATGAAAGGCATCGATTGATGATAGAATCGATTAGTTGTCAATCGATGTCATCCGATGCTTTCGACCGGCCATCGATCAGTAGCTTAGCCAGACGGTAACAGTATTTTTTTTAAATATACAAAAACATCACATACACTGATCTGACTCCGTGGTAAATAGCTTAAGCACTTGTGTTACAGATATCAAAATCAACAGTGGTATTACAAATAAACTTAAATAAATATATGTAACACCCAGACCAGTACAAAAAGACAAATGTGCGGGAAATGAACCCACGTCCTCTTGGTTAGTCAACTTCTTGACCATTACACAAAAGCGGTCGTTAAAACAGTTAAATTATTGTATAAAGCTACCGAGATAACTAATTTGTAAAATGAAATGTATGGAAAACGCTACGCTGTCCTTGTTATATATGTTCCTTATTATGTTCCCATATAAAATCTATGGAGGCAGACTGTTTTGACAGAAAATAAAGACGTACGTCAACGATTGGTGGTGTTATCTATTGAAAAAAAAGACGAAGCTTTTCAGAGTAGAGTACCTAAATGTATTCGCGATCGGACTTCAATAAATTTGGGCAAATTAACATTCTATGCGTCGGTTAACGATTTATTAGAGCCACTGATTACCGCTGAAGATACGCAGGAGGTTTTCCGTGTTGCAAATATCACTTCTAGAAAAACGAATCTAACCAAAAGCCTAAGATAACATTTATTCCTTCAGACTCGAACGTTTAGTAAAATTGTGTGAAGGTGTAGGAGGCTGGAAAGTGACATAGGCTACTTTTTACCGGGACAAAACGTCTCAATCACATGTTAAAATTGAAAAATCAACTTACAGCTCACCGATAGATGGCGCCACTCTGTTATTGTATTGTTATGACGCGATTGAAGCCGCAGTTAACAGCTAGTCATCACTATATATATAAAATTCTCGTGTCACAATGTTTGTTCCCATACTCCTCCGAAACGGCTTGACCGATTCTAATGAAATTTTGTGAGCATATTCAGTAGGTCTGAGAATCGGCTAACATCTATATTTAATACCCCTTAGTGATAAGGGTTGTCCACCCTTAACATTTATATGGCAAAACAACGTTTGCCGGGTCAGCTAGTATAATATAAAATCCAAGTTCAATCAAATAGTAATATGATTTAAATCCAATAAATTTTAAAACTCTTGAACAATTTCTTACTTCTTGCTCTATTTAAAACAATATAAATATTAGATGGAATCAGGCGTTATTTTACGGAAATCCATGACTAAAGCTGAAAAAGAGAATTATTTTGCTTTAAATTTAAGTCCTGCGACTTCAAGGTCTAGTTTTTTCAAGTGGTAGTTGGATGTATTTGGGTTACTGTGCTGGCGTCGTTTAGTGGAAATTATAAGCAAAATAATTCTCATTTTTAGATTTAATAAAAATATTTCTGTTACAGGATAAATATATTTTATTTGCGTTCCACCAAATCACAGACGACGTCATAGCATGATAGCACTCCTTTTGCGTCGTTGAATTCTACTTCGTACGCGTATCTGTTAACAAAAACAAATTACCATAGCTTTGATTAAAATAAAATACGGAAGGTATGTCACCTGGCACTTAAAAAGTAAGCGAACTTGAATAAAAAATCACGGAAAATATCATTGACCCCTTATAACTAGCATTCAAATAGTGATTCTATTATAATGTGTGGTAAAACATAAACTAAGATGGCGCTTATAGTGATTACTAGAAAAAACAAAAGATTTAAAAAAAAAACAAAAAAATCAGGAAGCGCTTTATCAAATCTTATGTATCCATGTGCAGCGCTTTGGTAGTGAGTGATTCCAAAAGCCAAGAAACTTAATGCGCGGTCAATTTTGGGATGGGTGACTATTCTGACCATTTAAGTGACGTCTGTTTACAAGCATCTCCGTGCTTCGGAAGGCACTTTAAACTGTTGTTCCCGGTTAATAACGATAAATATTAGGCGTTAAACCTACTCAGAGGCCCTCGGGCCGCTTAATTACATCCAACAGTACGGTTGGTCACTTACCTTACAAACACCCCTTCACCAATCCGCACTGAGCCCGTGTGGTGGAGTATGGCTCGGACCACCTCATATTTGAGGTGAGGCCTGTGCCCAACAGTGGGACCTATTTAAGCTGATGAGATGTGAGATGTATGAAGGCGATACGCCTTATTTGGGTGCGAAAGTTGGAAATTAACGCCAAGAAATAGAGAAAGGCTTGAGGCGTTTGAAATTTGGTGCTGTGCTGGACCAAAGTTGGACGGAAAGAGTATCAAATGAAGAAGTATTAGATAGAGTGGAGGAGATAAGAAATAATAGTTCTCCTGGCCGATTTCGACAGTCCAATCTCAACAGAGATCAGCCAACTACGCAGGAGATATTATAGTGCACAAGTGTGAGCGCAATACACGGGTGCACTCACTGTTCTATCACTCTCAAAGTTCGGTGAGACGGCAATCCGACATCGCCGGATGAAGATCAGGCAACGGATTAACGTGCTTCCCGAGGCACGAGGGTGTAACACCACCAAAAGAAGTATACTCAATATCATAGAAAGCAGGAAGTGATTGTTGATGGGACACTTGTTACGACATGACTCCTTCATAAATAATTTTATAGAAGGAAAAATAGATAGAAAAAGAGTAAGAGAAAAGAGGAGTTTCATGCAACAACTGAAGGAAAACGTTGGAGTCATGTTGTACCGGGAAGTCAAGGACAAGGCGACAACAGAACACAGTTACCAATGTTCCACCGACAAGAGCAAGGCTCTTCAATTAGAAGAAAAAGAAGAAGAAATTTAAACATACCTTCCCGGAACTATTGTCGCTTTTGTAAGAATCCATGATACTTTATTTATGTCGAAGTTGTCGTAATAGAAGTTGCCCTGAAATCAAGTACAATGTTTGTAATAATATACATGTAAATGTAAATAGTACAGGTTAACTTTGGACGTCGAAAATCCACCAACGCTCAAATGGTCTGCGAGAATCTATCGATAGACACCGTCTATCGATTAGTCGGATACGGGTATAAGAATCTTTTCAACCCCCGACAAAAAAGAAGGGTGTTATAAGTTTGACCTTATGTTTGTGTGTGTGTATATGAGTTCGTGTGTCTGTTGAATTGCAGAAAATGCCTTTAGCATTAAGTTTACCCTTTGTACATTTCTTGTGCAATAAAGTTTTAAATAAATAAATAATATTAAGAACGTTACTAATGCAACGCAATTATTAAAATCTTACATTCTTCTTCTACTTATTTTCTGCTTCGGCACTTACAGGACTGCCTCGTTTGTGTAATGGCAAAGTTTCTGCCTAACAGGACCTCTTGTCCTGGGTTCGAATCCCAAAAAATTGTTCTTGAGATTTTCTGTCATAAATTTCTCAAAAACAGCTCGGAGTCGGCACGTTAAGCCGTCTGCGCCTGATATCTCTCCGGCCATGTCGGATTGCTGTCTTACCGAACTTTGAGAGTGATGGAACAGTGAGTGCACCTGTGTGTTGCGCTCACACCTGTGCACTATAATATCTCCTACGTTGTTGTCTGATCTCTGTTGAGATTGGCCGCCGTGGTCGAAATCTGTCAGGACTATTATTACTCACAGGAAGAAGGTAACAGTCCTTTGTCATGTTGACTTTAAACATGTGTATTATCTTGAACGTCATGGGGTTTGTGCACGACACTCTTTCCAGTTTGAACATCAAGTTCTTAGCCGAGTTCTGTTGGAGCTGGTATGTGCGGTACGTCATCTGAAATTATCTTAGTATTTTAATTTAGGTCAATCTCTATACTCACTCGCAGTGCGATGACTACAAAGTGATCGTTATTTTAATTGCTACGAAGTTTCTGTGACAATTTTAGTTCTAATTATTTGGCCTTGTCAAATCCTCAACCTAGGACGATTAGTGTGTGTGTGTGTGTGTTGGCATAATAAAATTTTTCGCGACCAAAACTCCAACCACCGACAAGGTATTGTCAGCGGCCTTGTACAGGTGTTGGGACAGGCAGGGCAGGACAACAATTGTGCCAATGTTTGGGGGGAAACACCGCACAGGCATGAAGCCCTCCAAGCTGTAGCCCTACCTTTGCATGTCCTGCTTACTTCTACCTACTTGCGAACGTAGTCTGTTCAGGGACTTCCTAGTTGCCCAAAGTAGATCTTGCCCATAGAGTTGTTCTGTATGCACAAGTTCGAAAAGACATAGCACTTAAAAAAATCTTTTCGGTTCCGGTCATCGGGGAGGATTCGAACCCCCGACCTTTGGAAGTCCAGTCCAATGCTCTAACCAACTGAGCTACCGAGAACCTTAATGGAGTCGTTGAATTTTGTAAGTGCTTTCTAACGCTTTGAGCCAGCGTATGTTTCATCAATGATTGTGGGAGAAACCCTCAAATCACCCGACAGAAATATAATAGCGTTGTGAACGCAAAAAATACTTTATAAATAAAATGCACAAGTAATTAGCATAAAAACTGACATAAATAGGTCCAAGTGTTTTTTCCACCGTGAAGTTGCAGCTCAGCACCGTTATCGTCATCAGTTTCACTCTGAACTTTGGCTGTGGGAAGATGAAGATGTTATTTTTTAACTTTACAATGTAAGATTTGATACAAACATTTCCATATACGTTTGTCGGTAATATAATCATCAATTTTAAACAACTGATATAATTTTATCAATATTAAAATGAGTTGTTAAAGATGTTCCAATGTCGAAAGGTTATTATAGAAGTGACAATTATATAAACAACAAAGAAACCACTTTGGAGTAATGGTCAAGAAGTTGACTAATAACCAAGAGGTCGCGGGTTCGAACCCCGCACTGTACCTACAAACATTTGTGTGCATGAACATGTCTGTTTGTACTGGTCTCGGTGTTACATGTATTTATTTAAGTGTATTTGTAATACCACTGTTGGTTCTGATTTCTGTAACACAAGTGCTTAAGCCACTTACTATGGAGTCAGATCAATGTATGTGATGTTGTTGTATATTTATTATTTAAATATGGATTTTTTTGTTCAGTTTGCAATAACCAGTCATTGAACATACTTCTTTCCCCCAGTGGGGATTAAGGACATTTAAGAAATCTTTGTTCAGTATAGCAAAATAAAACAAATCTTAAACAAACCATTTTGAAAGCATCTCCCTGCACCTGTATCTGAAAAAAACACAGTAGTAAACAAAAATAAACAAACATTTCTTGTTCAACACCTCACACATAATGTCACCTCTGTGAACTTGGATAAAATCCTACCCACAAGAAGATCTGATTGGTAATGGACCGTGGAGAGGCAGGGTCGGACTTGGAATGAAAAATAAGATAATAGTTTTATTTTAAAAGTAAAGTGAGCTAGCATAGAATACTAGTAAACATAGCTAATTTTCAAATTATTAACCTATTATTATTATTATTATATTATTATTATTGTTGTGTTGTTATTATTTATGTTATCGTATTAAATCATAGTAAGTAATTATAAGCGTTGAACTAACCCAAATGTGTAATTCATTTCATAGTTACTAAACATCAATAAGTGTAACTAATATAGTTCTGTAAAACTTTGTGTCTGTTTAGTTAAAAAATAACAACACTTTTTACAAGTCACATTGTTTCTCCCTTTATACAGGGTGTTACAAAAAAAACCGTAATAACTGAAGGATATTGTGGTGCCGAAAAACTGCTTAACATTCCCAAAGATACCTAGGTCAAAATCTCAAAACAAAATTGGTCCTGCCATACAAAATTGCCAATCAGTTGATTGATTTAAAAAAGAGCCAAAAAATTTTTTGAGATTTCGACATAGGTTTCTTTGCGAAAATTGTTCAGTTTTACGGGCACAACAATATTCTTCAGTTATTACAGTTTTTTGTAGCACCTTGTATAATAATATCATCATCAGCCTATACTTATACGTCCCACTGCTGGGCACAGGCCTCACCTCAACTATGAGGTGGTGCGAGCCATACTCCACCACGCGGGCTCAGTGCGGATTGGTGGAGGGGTGTGTGTAAGGTAAGTGACCAACCTTACTGTCAGATGTTATTAAGCCGCCCGAGGGCCTCCGACCAGGCTTAACGACTAATATCTATCGATATTAACCGGGACCAACAGCTTAACGTGCCTTCCGAAGCACGGAGATGCTTGTAAATAGACGTCACTTGTATGGTCAGAATGGTCACCCATCCCAAACATGACCGCGCCGTAGGTTGCTTAACTTTTGGTATCACTACCAAAGCGCTGCAACCACTGCGTCACAAGCAACTCCTTGTATAATAATATCCTGATATGTTATTATTTTAATAATGGATTTATCGAAACCAAACACATTAATTGTAATGACCAAATACGTCCCTGTGTTATTGAAGCATTGGACCATTTGTCGGTTAAATTGTTTCCAAATTGATTTTTAACTGTTATTAGAATATGAACTCTACACAAAATGGAGATAATTGTAACAATACAAGTCAGTTAGATTATTATTACCTCCCAAATAACTAATCTAAAGTTTATCCATGTAAACTATGAATATTATTGTACTTAGATGTCAGACATGATTCTACTTCATGATTCTATTCTAGTATTGATTCAAGATCTTTCATTTCGTAGTTGCTAAATTGGCAAACATAGATAGATACATAGAGAACACTTTATTTGCACACCACAAACATCTATAAAAAAACAACATACAAAGAAAGATGCTCAATTTAAGCGGTCTTATCGCTAAGAGCGATCTCTTTCAGACAACCTTCAGGTTAAGGATGATGCCTGAACGCATTCTCTGACAGTCAAAGGGTGCCGGCCCACCGTGCACCGGTGCGGAGCGAAGACGCGGAACGGAGAAACGGAAAAGTATTAACCAATGAGATCGTCTACTGAAGAGGAGGGGAGATTTCGGGCAATCCTATTGGTTAATATTTCTCCGTTTTGCTATTTTGCGACCTCGCTCCACGCCAGTGGACAAACACCCAAGAGCTTGAAAATACAGAAAACTAACTAAATTGGTGGCGTAACTCTAGTTAACTTCAAAGTATAATTCGTGCGATGTTTTCGTTTATTTTAATCAAACGTTAATCCATCAGATAATCGTCATAACTTGATATTTTTTCAACATAGTTTAAATTTTTGTTTCTTTAATTTATTTTTTGATTATCTGTTTTTATACTATTAGGCTAGTTGTATTATAATATCTTAGCTCAAGAAAAGACTTATTTAATGAACCTTACTTGATAAGGAAACGTTTAATGAAAAATCTCATTTTAATATTGCAGAAGTTCGCCAAATATTTGGCGCCACAAAGGCCAATTGACATCACGGGGGGTGGCTATTGATTTCAGCTGAAAATTCCACATATGGCATCCGGGTGACAGCGGTGTGCTGTATTACGTGTGCGTAAAGGAATTTTGGCGGGCAAACATTCGTAAAAATAATTTGTTGAGTAGTGTTGAGATACAAAGTTGTTGAGTAGTGGCAATTAACCTGCTGACATTTTCCTATATCTTTTTCAATACGTGACTTTGACCGCCTTGTTGGTGTAGTTGCAAATTTTCTGCCTTACATCCGAGAGGTCCTGTGTTCGAATCCCAGGTCGAGCCAAAATTGTTTGAGAGATTTTCTGTTATGAAATTCTCAAAAACAACTCGGAGTCGGGAAGTTGGCGGTGTTACACCCCCGTGCCTCGGTGCGCATGATAATAAGCCTTTGGTCCTGCGCCTGATCTCTCGCCGGTCATGTCGGATTGCCGTCTCACCGAACTTTGAGAGTGATGGAACAGTGAGTGCACCTGTGTATTGCGCTTACACTTGTGCACTATAATATCTCCTGCGTAGTTGGCTGATCTCTGTTAAGATTGGCCGCCGTGGTCGAAATCGGCCAGGAAGACTATTATTTCAATACTTGCGGAAATCAACAAGCATAATCAACCATTTGCTCTGCTTTCCCACTCGGTCTACTGGTAGCGAATGCTTTATAGCATTAATTTCGCCAATTGAAAGAAACGAAAGAAAGAGACATTAATTAATTACGGACATCACACACACTAAACTACATCAAAATAGCAAACACATTAGGTGTTTGCGTGTCTTAAATATTCTATTTTCCAGAAAAAATACGCTACAATTATAAAATAAAAAACGCAACCAGTTAAACAAATCAGGTTGTCTGGAAGGGATCGCTCTTAGCAATAAGACCGCCTAACTCACATTTATTTTATTAGTGAGATTTTTACCTAGAAACTGCACAAAATTAAAAAATAAATAAACCGGCGAGTTTTCGGCAATTTTTTTATGTTTGATTAAATTTTCATAGATTCTAAAGATTTAAATTAGAATACGTACCACGCCTTATTGGCTATGGCCATAGATTTACGGGATGCCTCCGTCTCACCTGAGAACTAATATCACTGGTGCCGATTTTAATTACTTACACTTCAAACAATGAAACAGAGAGAGGTGTGGAGTAGGGAACGTGTTGAGAAAACTTGAAACGATTAATTTTAGTATAAAGCGTAAATAAGTTGATTAATCCTTTCAAAATTAAAAAGGCATACTTTTAAAGATAAACTATGTCTTGTGTCGTAAATAATAAAAGTTTTGAAATCTTATGTATAAAAATGAATTACTGTTTGTTAGTCTCGCTAAAACTCGAGAACGGCTGAACCGATTTGACTTATTTTAGTCTTGAAATATTCGTGGAATATTCCAGGGAAGGTTTAAAAGATGAGAAAATGTGGAAAATTTTGCGAAAACAGCGGGCAAGATAGCGTCTGCCGGGTCCGCTATTTACAAATATAAATCGTGAAATTTTTTCTTAAAAGTTAATAAGTATAAGGACTTAATCAAGTTCTTCAGAACGAACACTTAAATTTTCTTAATTAAGCTTTTGTTGCTCTATTTATAGAGGTTAAGTAAAGAAAAATTTAAGTTTTTCACACCATTTTTAGTCCTTATTTTAGTTCTAGAACATTTGGTTTGAAACCTATATTTTTAAATATAACATTATCACATACATAGATCTGTCTCCGTGGTAAGTAGCTTAAACACTTGTGTTAATAGTCCTCCTGGCCGATTTAGACCACGGCGGCCAATCTCAATCTCACACTTGTTTTACAGAAATCAGAATCAACAGTGGTATTACAAATAAACAAAAATAAATGCATATAACACCCAGACCAGTACAAACAGACATGTTCATGCAAACAAATGTTTGTACAGTGCGGGAATCGAACCCGCGACCTCTTGGTTAATAGTCAACTTCTAAACCATTACACCAAAGTGATCGTCAATTTTGCAATAGCAATTGAGTTAATACACACACAATCAATAAGTAGAACACAGGCCATTTAGTGCTGAAATCTTTCCCCAACTAAAAACGAATATTTAAGAAAACGAAATCCTCTACGAATAAAAATTGAGTTTGAATATCCAAGTCGCCTCCACAGATTTCCGGACGAAAATCCGCCGGGCGCGCTATAATTCGTGCGAAAATTCACCGACTCCAATAAATGGAGGTAGTTTTATATTGGCACTGATCCAACGGGTAATAACCCATTGTGGCTAATGAGGGGTTGACAATAGACCTCCTCTGTAGGTATTAATAAATTAAATTCTATGCTGTGATGGTCTGGTATGAAGTTTTAAAAAAAAACTTTTTTTTTCTAGACTTAAGATAGGTGTAGTAAAGTGAAGCTTTTCGCGTAATAGTCACTTAACACTTTCAAACGAATATTGTTTGAATGCACTTCGACACAAGCGGAGCAATAAGAAAACGGGATTGCACGCGATGTGCAAATGATTTTCGCCTTAAAGGTGTTCATGTGGCGGTGACCGCAATAGTACTTGTAAAGTCATGCAATGCATCTCCAACATGTTATTAATCCCCGTTTGTATGAGCCTTTTGTCTGTTTGTGTGTGTATGTTAGTGTTGCGTGTTCTTGTGTGTGTCTATCTGTGGCATCGTCGCTCCCGAACGGTCCCGAACGATTTTTTTTTTTTTCATTTAAAAGATAATTTAATCACGGTAGTCTAAGCGATAGCTGCTCAAAATCCTTCCAGCCGTTGAAATTTACCAACTGTTTTTTCTGGCCTGTTTAACATAAAATTATACGAATGGCTTTTAAATAAAAACTTTTATAGCATTAAAGAATTTTTGAATTGAACTATTAAGTGTTATATTGTGCTCTTTTATTTATTGACATATTATTTTGATTTGATTTATGACTTAATGTATTTATTCTGAATTATCTAGTAGTGTTAAAACCATATTTACCTGCCATGATGGTGGCGAAGCATGCCGTTCTATAAATGTAATGTAAATCTGTATATGTACCGTGTTTCGAAATAAATAAATGGAATTGAATTGAATAGGCGCTTTTGAGTTTTTTTTTAATTGGTAAGTTAGTTTTAAATAGTAAAAAAAAATCCTCAGCAATGTCTTAAGGTCTTGAAGAGCCCTGAAATATCTTCCCTGAACAGTTTTTAAAAATACCTAGACGTTCAAAGCGGGAGTTAGACACGGATTCTAGGCTCTAGACTGATCTTCAGCTCAACTAAGCATTATCTCAGCTTAATGATTAGAGTGTTTTATTATCGTCGAGTCTAGTAATATTCTTCTGGCTTAGCAAATTTTTTATAGGAAAATAATACGGACAAAGCTCTGCCATTCATTGGCTTTTTATTTTTTTATTGAAGCCGATTTCCTTAACTTGACTAAATTTAACATTATATTAGTCTTGACTTTCAAGGCACTATTTAAATTCGCCATCTTGGAATTTCGACGGACTGTTAGAGCTATCCGTCTTGAAAAATAAGCCCCAAGTAACTTGATCCATAAATAGCTATATTTTTTATGATCATGTCTGTATAAAATATACATACGAGTACATGCAGTACGACAATCCGAGTCCATTGCTATCTTTAAAAATAAACTTAAAGAATATTTCCATGTTTGTAAGTTACATTCACATTGTGTATGTGAAATACTTTTATGTTGGTTTATCGTGTATTAATTTTTAGACCTATATATCTATGTTTAGTAAAAATAGTTTTTTGCATTATCTCGAATTCCCCCTTCCTGTTAATAAAATGTTACTTCAAACGAAGGCTGTCTGGAAGAGATCGCTACAAGCGATATGACCGCCTAATAATGTACATCGTTCTTTGTTAAACCTATCATTAAGTTTGTGTTGTACAATAAAGTGTCAATCTATACAAAATGATTTGGTTGTTGTTTTTCCCGTGCACTTGAAATAGCAAATAAATATGCGGCACAAACTTTTGCGACCGTTTCCTTGACATCACGGAGTAAAGCGACTCTCATATATTATTCAACTTCAGTTTTAAGCTTGAGCATAGTGAAGGAGCAAGGCGAAAGATTTTATAAGACACTAGCTGACCCGGTAAACGTTGTTTTTCTTTATAAATTATTGTGGTCAAACCTTATCACTAAGGGTGTGGAAAATAGATGTCAGTCGATTCTCAGACCCACTCAATATGATCACAAAGTTTCATGAGAATCGGGCAAGCCGTTTCGGAGGAGTTCGGGAACGAACAATGTGACACGAGAATTTTGTATATAAGATTTTTTGAGATTAGTTTTTTTAACTAATATTTTTAACACGTAACCTGATGATTTTCAACTGAACCGTGTTTCTTCACATTCATAGACCACCCTGTATATTATTGAACAATTGGCATGATGACAGCTATCTTAAATATTTTCAAAGCCAACGCGTTTAAAAACATAGCCCCTATGAATTTAATATAACCAGTTAATTTCCAAAAAGCTGTCGAAACCAATTTTTAAACACACAAAACTCAATAAATATTCGGTCAATTGACTCCGATTTCTAATATATGACCGTGACGTCACGTTCATGTATTCCCATACAAAATCTATGGAGGCAGACCATTTTGACAGATAATAAAAAGTATGTCAACGATTGGTGGTGTCGTCTAGCCAATGAACAGATTTTGAATCGTTCCAAGCAATCCGATAGCTAGTCCGATATTTTGTTCTAATTTTTTAACAATCTGAAACGACGGACGGGCCTTGCAGAGGGTTCCCCAGGGACTCCCTGCGTGGTCAGCTGGACGACGCTTTCCGGGCGAGACGCATCGGTTACATAGTACACATCGTTGTTGTACACGGATGTTAGACTGATCCTTGCCACCACTGATATGCTTACTTGCTTTTTCATACTACCATGTTTAAGGGTATGATGTATCACGTACCAATTCATATATCCAATCCGTGGCACTAAAGTAAACCTCCCCAGGGACTCCTCGCGTGGTCAGCTGGCGAACGGTCTCCGGAGGGGGACGTGTATGGTACATCGCACACATTGTTAAGTTACTATATTTTTAACTATAACAATGCAACTTTCTTTACAATGTGAAATTTAAACACACTTAAAAAAAAAATCGGACTGCCTGGGACTCGAACCCACACTTCTCGCAAGCCGAGCGATTGATCTACCATTTGAGCTATGATTAGATTTAGGGTAGTAGTTTACTCCTTAAGAACGGTTATAAACAGTAAATAGATTAGAGAATAAGGATAAATGAATGCATTTTTTATGATTAATGATATTACATATTACATTACATTTATTTTTATGAATTATACAATGAATCTGTTAAAATACATAACAAAACCATAGAAATATACGAGTAAACAATAGTCTCCACAATACATACATACTACAATACACCTGTACCTACAATACTCGGTTGAATGTGTCAGAAAATGACCGATGCATCTTCGGGTAACATCGTGTGACATCGTCGTGTGACATTTTCGTGTAACATCGCGTGATATCGGATAACATCGGGAATTTGATTTTACTCCCGTATATTTCAATACCCCGGTCTAATAGGTATATGAAAATCAATTCTTAAGGAGTAAACTCCAAAAAATAATAATAACTTACCTTTCACTGGACGACAAGCTCACGGAAGGTATATCAAATTAAGTTATGGAACTCATTTGGACAGCCAACTTTGATTATGCCCGAGTATTCGCGGGATTGGATTTCTTTGCTCGTCGAACTTCAAGTTGCGGGCATGTGGAAGCGACAGGCAAATTGACGAATGGCTAATAGATATCTGGTTATGTTTGGTTGTGCTTCGACTTGTGGAGTTTTTAAAGCAACGTTGTGCTTGGATTTTTTTTCTCTTCATTTAAGAATTTTTATACATATTATAATGTACATGCCAGTCTAATATTATGCTTATCAATCTACTAACTAAAATATTTTAATCAATTAATTTATTAAGCACAACAAAACTTTGTACAAAAAGTGGACTTAACGCCTTAGGGCATTCTCTACCAGTCATACCTTTGGGCTAAGCAGAAATAATTGCCCACTAAGTGCGACAAAATAAATAAAAGAGAATACACAAAAATAAAAATACCAATAATATGACACATGAGTTTAAATATAAAATATACAATCTATATATTATATAAGAATACATATTTTGAAAATACACAAAATATATACTATAATATCACTACTAGGCGTAAAATTGTTGCTTGATCTTAAATAAATCCTATTAATAACAAACTCCAGTAGATCCTCCGCAGACTCGGATGTAGGTTCAGACAAGATCTGGTGGAATAATCCGATTCTAACGTTGCTATTATAAAAAAAAACAGAATTTTCCCACTACCTACCCTAAGTTATAATACGCTTGCTTTTTATTCTTGCGATTCTTGCTTATGTGGCCTAGTTCCACGTGAAAAAGCATTGCAGTTAGAAAAAAAAACAAATCTATCAGATAAACGCACTGACAGGATGTAACTTTAGGGCTTTCATTACAAAAAAATATATTTTACTAATACCTTCACTGTTAAACACAAAATATGATCTCGCTTCAAATTCAGATACATATTTTGGGTTGTTTTCTAACGCTTACGTTTGCTTGTATATCATATTTAATTACCTAACCTGATTGTAGCCTGTTTTGTATCTTTATAATATTAAATAAATAAACCAAAATAGAAACAAAGATTAGGATTCATCATTATGTAAATCATCATGACAATATCCAACCACCAATTGGATAAAAGAACCAGTAGCCCAATAACATGGCACAAATATTATAGATACCAATCACAGCCTACATGTAGTAGTGAAGTCTCTACAGAATATTATCTATGACGAAATTACTCACTAATATCGAAACGAAACACCTGTATACCTATCCACGAAATTAATCACTAATATCCACACCAAAGAAACGCCCTGTATACCCATCCTCCATTTTAACAGGAAGCAATTCGTTTCTTCTCGTTTTCGTTGATTAATATCTAGCAGTCAAGACGTCGGATTTCCCTTGGGATGTTTTAGCGCACGGATCTCTAATATTTTAACTGATTATCTAATTATTCTTCCTTTGTATTGAAAATTAATCTCGAGTATCCATCTGAAGTTGTTAGCAAACATAATAATAAATAAATATACAACAACATAACATACATTGATCTGACTCCGTGGTAAGTACTTAGCTTAAGCACTTGTGATACAGAAATCAGAATCAACAGTAGTATTACAAATATACTTAAATAAATACATATACAACCAGACCAGTACAAACAGACATGTTATTGCATACAAATGTTTGTACAGTACGGGGATCGAACCCGCGACCTCTTGGTTAACAGTCAACTTTTTGACCATTGCACCAAACATGACCAAAGCTACAGAAATTAACCAAAAGTTTTGAATACAATACATACAGAATAAAGTTGCAAGGGGACCACCATAGAGAAAAGTATCCGATGGAATTTTGACAAGTCAACGGCCCAATTTATTGTTACATGAGTATGGAAGCAATGTCTTTTTTTATTTTATTATAATGTTAAAAGAAAGATAGATAGATTAACACGTTATTGTACAAAACAAAACGAAAATACAGACAAGTTTAACAAAGTAAAATGTACAATTTAGGCGGTCTTATCGTTTGTAGCGATCTCTTCCAGACAACCTTCGGTTAAAGGAACCTTTAATTAACAGGAAGGTATTCCATTCTACCCATTGAAATCATACAATGTCATCGTAACATTATATCAAACTTACCAAAGCTTAACAACGATAATAGACAAACCAGCCCGTTCCGAGTGGCCACTAGACAGCCACTCGGAGTGCGTCGTTTATTGTAACACATTCGTTGTGTCCAGTGTGTGGTGGAGTACGATTATTGCAATGTCAAGTGCATTGTGTTGCCAAAAAATTTTACAAAATAGTTGTTTCTTCGGTTTACGCGAACAGTAGACATCTCTCCGCGTCCAATTTAATGATGCGTTCAGGGCGGTGATGGGGTTGTCCCGATTCTGCAGTGCCTCGGGTATGTTTGCGGAAGCACGCGTTGACTGCTTTCATGCTACTATGCGCAAAAGAGCTGCATCACTGGTACGCAGAGTCTGGGCCAGCTCCAACACCGTCCTGGCGATGATAGCCTCAAGACTGGACTCTTTTTATATTCGGCATTGCTGTGAAAGGCATTGCTCTGTCCCGAGGCCAAAAAGATTGTTCTAGTAGGTTCGTATTATTAAGGTTATTATGACATGTAATTATTTAATTTTTTTCTTTTTAATTCAATCAACATCATTAAACTGCATCTAATAATAATTTAATGTAAATTTTAAAAATATGACATTGTATCTAAATTAATATTTAAACGTCTGACTTTCAATTTCATTCAATTAATTTTATTTAAGTGTAATATAAGTATATGGGTGTAATTTACCTGAAATAAAGATTTATTATATTATATTATTGAAATGAGACACTTTTTAACAGAAAATTTCGCGATTATTTACGTTTTATTTATCCTGACGTTCCGGACCCGTTTCAGTGTCCGTGGTCACAGGTAGACTAAGGTGTTAGTTGTCATTATATAGTTTTGAAAAATGTTAAAAACTACCATCATTCAAAAATATTAAGTTACGTTCCTATGCACACAAAATGAGCTAACAGTATCTTGAGGTCGTAATGACAACTATTATTATTATTGGGTTTATGGGCCTTCTTATCGCCGACTCGACCAAGTTTGATCTATTGTGGCAGCCTTTTGTATTTACAGTTCACTGCTTAGTCCCGTTGAGTCTATAAATTGCCAGACTCTTTGGAGCGTGACTTCTGTTATCTCATCCGGGCGCATGATGTGCCGCCCGAGATGGATACTTCTTTTGCTCATAAGCGGGCCGCATGAGCAGAGAATATGCATGGCCGTTTCCTCCTCTGTGTGGCAGAATCTGCACAGAGCGTCTTCGGTTATATTCATGTTTGCCATGTGTTTGTTTAGTTTGCAGTGACCTGTTAGTATTCTGGTCAAAGTACAAGCTTTGTATCTTTTGAACTTTAACAGCTCTTTAGTTACTTTGTTGCTGTATCCCTGAATGAGTGCTTTTGAGTGTTCTTGTCCTGATGTAGACTTCCACCACTCAATTGCCTCTTGTTTATAGAGAATGGTTAGTAGCGTAGTGGCTCGTTGCTTGGTGATGCCACAAAACGGTTCTACGCCGATTTGAGGGTTATCGGCGCCCTCTCTGGCGAGGTTATCAGCTACTTCGTTTCCTTCTATATTCGAATGTCCTGGTACCCACGAGAGTATGACTTTGTTGGTATTTCCCAGAACATTTAGTGTTTCAGTGCACGTTTGCACCAGTTTTGATGAATGTTCGAAGGATTTTAAAGCCAGCAGTGCTGCTTGGCTGTCTGAGTTGATGTAGATGTGTTGGTTCCGGAGATTCTTCTCTAGGTTTATCTCTGCACATTTGTTTATGGCAAAGACTTTGGCTTGGAAGATTGAAGCTTCAGTCCCCATGTTAATGCTAACTTTGAGCCTAGGCTTCTCTCCGTAGATCCCACAGCCCACGTCATTTCCCTTTTTGGAACCGTCCGTATACCAGACGTGACTACCTTCCTTAAATGACATTTGACCTTCTAGCCATTTGTCTCTAGGAGGTATGTTTACGGAGTATAACTTAGAAAAGTTGCATTCCGTATGCATGTCGTCACTAGGCATGCTTAGAAGTTTGTTTTCAAATACTGATTCCTTGAGTCTTATCAGATTTTGAGAAGCCCATCTGACTTTCGAGCGGGTGTAGATTCTGTATATGCTCTGGTTGGCTTCTTTTTCCACGTGCATATGCAGTGGTATAAGATCCAACAAGGCATTTAATGCGGCTCCTGGTGTCGTTGATAGTGCTCCGGTTGCTGTGATGCAGGCTAGCCGCTGTAGGTTGCTCAGTTTCTGTATTGTTGTCGCTTGGTTGACCTTGCTGCACCAGACGGCAGAGGCATAAGACACTATAGGTCTCACGACCGCTGTGTACAGCCATAGGGCAATTTTGGGTTTGAGTCCCCATCTTGACCCCGCCATTCGACAACAGCTCCACAGAGCCATTTTGGCTTTTTGAATGATATTGTCTAGGTGCGAATTCCAAGTAAGCTTTTGGTCAAAAATTACCCCTAGATACTTGGTTTCGCTCGAGAAAGGAAGAGTTTTTCCATTTAGCTTCGGATTCGCGAGTCTTTCTAGTTTTCTCTTCCTTGTGAATGGTATTATCACTGTTTTATCTGCATTAATGGATGATTCGTTTTCTCTAAACCACCTACTTATGGTGTTGAGAGCTCCTTGCATCAGACATGAAATTGTGCTTAGGCAGGGACCTCTGATGATTACTACTATATCATCAGCATAGCCTTGTGTATCATAGTCTTTCTCTGCCATCTTAGCGAGTAGTTGGTCTACTGCTAGGGTCCATAGAAGTGGAGACAGTACGCCTCCTTGTGGACATCCTCTTGTGGCAAGGAATTCAAGCTTTGTGGCATTAAGGGTGATGTTTGCTACTCGGTTGGAGAGCAAGCTTTTAACCCATCTGATGGTGCTTGTATCTACCCCTTTTGCCTCCATTCCTTTCAGAATGGTTTCTATAGGGGTGTTATCAAATGCACCTTCAACGTCTAGAAAAGCACATAGGGCCGTTTGCTTGTCCTCTAGGGCTTTTTGCACCTTGTCGACCAGATCGAGTAGGGCAGTTTCAGTGGATCTTCCCTTTTGGTATGCATGTTGGTTGGTGCTTAGTGGTCTTTCCACTAAGTGTTTGGCCCTAATGTGCTGGTCTATTATCCTTTCCATGGTCTTCAGCATGAAGGATGTTAGACTTATGGGTCTGAAGGATTTGGGTTGTGAGTTGTCCCTTTTCCCTACTTTAGGTATAAAACGCACTTTGACCCGATTCCACGGTTCTGGTATTATACCCCAGGCATAACTTGCTCTGAATATTTTTACCAGATGCGGAAGAAGCAAGTCATTTCCTTTCTGTAGCAGAGCAGGAAAGATGCCGTCTTCTCCCGCTGATTTAAATGGCTTGAATTTATCCAAAGCCCATCTAATTTGGTTGGGCCTAAAGATATTGGTGGCCTTATTCTAGTCTGAGCATTTAGCCCTATGGAATTTGTCATTCCTTCGGGTGCGGCTTTTTGTATTGATTTGGTACGAACCCGGAAAGTGTGAAGACCTAAGGAGATCCAGAGTCTCCATCTCAGTGTTCGTAAATGAGTTATCTGTTTTTTTTAGTAGTCCAAGATAGTTGTTAGGGGTCTTAGCGAGGACTTTGTGAATTCTTGCTCCTTTGTGTGTTTGGGCAATTTCTTCACAGAATCGTCGCCAAGAGGCTCTTTTAGCTTGACAACTAACGCCTTAACACTATTTAATAAAGTTACGTCCCTAAGTAACCAGCGATATACAGTCAATGCGACTCGCCACTGGAAGCGTGTCAGGTGTCAGCCAATCACCGTCCAAGTCACTGATAGTCGGGAGTCGCAGTCTGCTTAGCCCATGGGTATGACTGATAGAGAACGCCGTATGCGGCGTTAAGTCCCCCTATTTTACAAAATTTTGTTACGCAATTTATGTGTTATTTTAATAACTTATTTTTTATGGAATATTAAACTGTATGTTTTTCCTGAAAATTAATTTATAAAATAAGCTTACATCAAAAAATAAATACCAGAGGTGTGCCTAGGGCTTATAACTATTTAATCAAAAGGTCATGTCTGTTACGTAAGTACTTGATTATCTTAATGTTTATGCTTAACTGAAAACGTTTAATTAAAAAAAAAACACAGCACTCTAAATAAAAACTATTAATGAAGTACAAAACAGAGAAACAATTTATTTACGACTTAAATTAAAAGCCGCAAAATACTTGCTTCATTCGATGCAAAAGCAACTCGAAGTTGCTACGTTCCGCTTCTCTCGTCGCGGATATTTTAAGCCCCATTTTCCGTAAGAAACAACTTCGCACACAAATAAAATAGTTGCAGTAGATCATCGCCCTACTAATATTATAAACGTAAAAGTTTGTAATTATGAATGTTTGTTTGTTTTGAAACTTTCACGTCGAAAATACTGGACCTATTTGGCTGAAATTTAGAACTTACACTTTAAGCAGAATTAACACATAAAAGAAAAAGAAGAAATATTTATTTGGCACATATTACAATACAATATAGTGAAAATTAAAACTAAATCTAAGCAAACCAAAAAGAAAATGAATGTAATAGAATTACCAAATTGGTCCCCACTCAGCATTATTGCCACGGCAAGCCATAGCGCTGGTTTTCTGTGGGAACCACTGAGGTTTGTAGATGTCACCACCCGACCAAACGAACTTTGACATATTTATAATATTTACAATTCAAAGCAGTGAAACTTTATAGTGTGTGCATATGTGTGTTAGTTTGTGTTCGTGTATGCAAAACAACTACTTGGCCTTTTGGTACTCTATTAAAACTATCCTGAGTCGTTGTTTAAATGAAGCAACGCATTTTGAATTTTTAACATATTATAGGGTACCTACTTAGATTTTCGGTACGTATATGAAGAAAACGGGTTGTATGCGGTTGCAGCGGCAGGTACACCTAGTATTTTAATAATCATAACAGAAAATCTGTTCTTTTGCGCGCGATTTAACAAAAAAAAATGTATCAGACACATTTTTGCACATGCTGGCACAAGAAAAAATTTTTGCTTTGTGGATTTCCGCCCATGACAGTAAAAAAAACATAAATAATAATAATAGCAGCGAAAATCAAACTGCTATAGAGCTCTGGCACCTGGCAACAAAATGAGCCGTTCGTGGAGCGTAACTTCTAATATAATTAGCTCAATCATAGTGACCCAACAGGTAGAATAGATAAAAACAAAAACTACAAAAAATATCACACTGTTTTGTTCAAAGTGAGCCTTCTACATTATTGCTATCTTTGGCTAACCCACTATCTCTGGAGGACCTTTGTACGGATCATCCGGATTGATGCGGTTCAAACCGGTTATGCCCGGTTATTAGGGCTGTCGAACGCGACACAAAAGACTCAACACTAGAATTTTTTTCTAATGAGAAAAACGTTTTTTACGAGCTCATAACTTTTTTTGAATGAATCGAGAACAAAACGTTTGCGCTCACGATTATTGTTATAAATAATAATACTCGTATATAACATAAAATTAATAATAATCAAATCCCGGAATATTATTTGTGTACAAGCATTTCTTTCCCACCAGCCTGTGTCGCGGTGCTAGGGCCTAAAAATATGATTGAGGTACGAGGTACTTTTCAAGGTTAAGGAAATTGGAATTCATGGATATATTTCACGATATATATCATGATATATATAAACAGATTTTTATATAAAAATCAATGATTTATATATACGTTTTTTGACAGCACAAAATGAACCTTATTTACTAAAATAAGTTCAATTATCGACTTTACCTTTTCGGAGGTTTGATAAAAAACATTGAATTTCTGTTACTGTGCTAGTATTCATTAACTTACTTTACCAACTATAATAATAAAAAATTGCGATGAAATATGGGGTAGTATTTACACATAACCTTGTTATCAAGCAATAAAATATATAAAATCTACACTAATATTATAAAGCTGAAGAGTTTGTTTGTTTGTTTGTTTGTTTGTTTGTTTGTTTGAACGCGCTAATCTCAGGAACTGCTGGTTCGAATTGAAAAATTCTTTTTGTGTTGAATAGACCATTTATCGAGGAAGGCTATAGGCTATATAACATCACGCTGGAACTATTAAGAGCGAAGAAATCACGGAAAATGTGAAAAAAACGGGGAAATTATTCATCCTTGAGGGCTTCCGTTGCGTACGCTGCGAAAACGGTTCAAGATACCAAAATCTACACTAATATTATAAAGCTGAAGAGTTTGTTTGTTTGTTTGTTTGTTTGAACGCGCTAATCTCAGGAACTGCTGGTTCGAATTGAAAAATTCTTTTTGTGTTGAATAGACCATTTATCGAGGAAGGCTATAGGCTATATAACATCACGCTGGAACTATTAGGAGCGAAGAAATCACGGAAAATGTGAAAAAAACGGGGAAAATTATTCATCCTTGAGGGCTTCCGTTGCGTACGCTGCGAAAACGGTTCAAGATACCAAAAATATTTGTATGAACGAATTATTCCTCTTAAAATGATCTAAAAAAATGTCTGCGACAATATATGTCTATCTTTTAAGATCAAGTCACTAGAACCGTTTTTGTGGCAATCAAATTTGGCCGAAATTAATGCATTATTTGTTAATCGTTGTATCAACGTAATAATATTAATCTTTTTCCAAATAAATGTGTTGTTGATTAAGAGTATTTAATTGTGAACAAAATTGTCTTTGACATCACTTAATTTCAATGAATATCTTAGAAGATATTACAATTTTAAAATAACACCAATATAAAATTCATCCGCGCCGCATGATGTGCAAAACATGACGCTGCAAGGAAGAGAGGCGTTACTTGCGAGCGACGCGGAGAGGGGGGTGTAGCTCTACGAGTTACCATGAAGAACCAAAATTAGATTTAATTAATGACCAGTTGCGTCATATCTTCACGCCGACCCTACCGCAGTGCCTAAAACGCCGGTTGTTTAACCAATGCGTCTTATTAACCTACGGAGCCGAAACGTGGAACATGACAGTCAAGCTGGCTCACCGACTACACGTCACTCAGCGTGCTATGGAAAGGTCTATGTTGGGGATCTCATTAAGGGATAAGATCCGGAACGAGGTCATACGACATAAGACTAAGGTAACTGATGTTGTCAAAAAATGTAGCAAGCTAAAGTGGCAGTGGGCTGGCCATGTCTGTCACAGAACTGACGAGAGGTGGAGCAGGAAGATTCTTGAATGGAGACCACTCTTAGGTAAACGTAGTGTGGGACGCCCCCCGGCTAGATGGACAGACGACTTAAAGAAGGCAGCTGGTAGTGACTGGATGCAAAGAGCGGGAGATCGCTGTGGCGGTCCTTGGGGAAGGCCTATGTCCAGCAGTGGACTGTAACAGGCTGATACGATGAATGACCAGGTGACCGCGTACAATAATCTGGGACAAATGTTCCATGATCCATAGAGCTCATGTAGAGGGTCTAGATAGGACTCTTGGGGATATAAGAAGCTGTGATAAAATCATCATCATAAAATTACTGTTATGTTTGCGGGGGACTTTCGACAAACTATACCAGTAATAGTAAGGGGAACGAGGGCAGACATTGTAAAGTCTTGCCTTAAAAAAACCCCAATATGGAAGGTTGTGAACATCTTAAAATTAACTAAAAATATGAGAGCACATTTGAGGGGAGGTAGAAATAGTCCTCCAGGACGATTTCGACCACGGCGGCAAATCTCAACAGAGATCAGCCAACTACGCAGGAGATATTATAGAGCACAAGTGTGAGCACAATAAACAAGTGCACTCTCAAACTGCACTATTCCATCCCTCTCAAAGTTCGGTGAGATGGCAATCCGACATGACCGGAGAGAGATCAGGCTCCGAGGCACGGGGGTGTAAAACCGCCAACTTCTCGACTCCGAGCTGTTTTTGAGAGATTCATCACAGAAAATCTCAGAAACAATTTTAGCTCGACCTGGGATTCGAACCCAGGACCTCTTGGATGTTAGGCAGAAACTTTGCAACTACACCAACGAGGCAGTGGTAGGGAGGTAGTATAACTTTTCCTTCAAAGTTACTTTTAATAGGAGACGGAAAAGTACCTCACTTTGAAAATAAAATTGCAATTGAACGAGATTATGGATTAAGAGTGAGTTACATTGAGGACTTTATATCGAAAGTTCACCCTGAAATAAGCGAAATAGAAAAAAAAGAAGATCATTAATGGATGTGTCAAAGTGCAATATTGGGAGTGAGAAACTGTAGCGTAGACGAAATTAATAAAATAATTATTCAACCACAAGTGGCCTTTTCCCATATTCCCTCAAGTTAAAAATAGGTGCCCCAATAATTTTCCTTAGAAATCTTAAACCACCGGGACCCGACTTCAAATCTAATTTCTACGCAATATGTAACGTGATGGTTGCAATAGTTTAGACTGGTTTAGTAGTTGGTCAAACAGTGCTTATACCTCGCACCTCAATGATTTCAAATTGTTTACCTTTTAATTTTAAAAGAATTCAATTTCCTGTTAAGCTATCTTCACCGTTACAATTAATAAATCACAGGGACAAACATTTAAACTTATAGGTATTAATTAACGTCAAGACTGCTTTTCACACATGTGTCGCGTTGTCAAAATCAGACTTACAAACGCGTTGCGGACAAAACTAATATGTTCTTCTGACACAAGAAAATAAAACTAGAAAAATAATTAACGCAGAAGTACTTTAAGCTAATTATGTTCTTTTAAAACTTAAAAAATAAATTGTCTAAAATAATAACAAAAAATAAATCTGCAAAAATAAAATGATGCCCGAAATAAATATTCCACGCGCACGAAGTCGCGGGCACAGCTAGTTAATAATAAAATTGTTGTTAACTGCTGCCAACCCTAGTGGTCAGTTCCGGATCGGATTAAAACATATACACGAGTGTAGCAACATTATTTCACATACTAATATCACCAATATTAAAATTTTATCCTTACACAACGGTAGGTGTAAAGAGACTACCTCATAATATCAGCTGTTCGACGCCCATTTCTGAACAAAGAGGCCTCCCCCAAGGAACTGCCGGCATCCAGCGACCTTTACCTTGTAGTATTAAGATAGATATAATCAATCCATAATTTAATAACCATCAATACCTCAGTATTGATGAAGTATTGATGGTTAAAGTTTTAAAAAAAAACATGATTTTTACAGAAAAGTCTTGTCCGTTATAAATTAACTTTTTTCCAAAGAAACTTGCAAATAATATAGCATACAAATTTTCACTAGTTCTTTCATAAAAAGCCTCTAAATGGCACACTCCGCAATGAACAGCGCACAGTCAAACCGAACCGCGTCGCGGCGGCGTATAGCAACACGCCCCGCGGTCACTTCCCCGCGTGCGCGCTGTACATTGCGGGTTAGAATTAAATTGTTTTCTTTGATGTTAAAAAAATAAAAATTGTTTCCCAGCCAACGTTTATTTTTCATACGATTTGGTTTGATGTACTGTGGTACGCGGTCGCCTTTCAAAAGCCTTTCCTCCCCAACGGCCATCGATTAGCTGCACTATGTGTCCCGCCCACTGTGACTCATTTACCCAAAAACTTACATCGCTGCTGCAGCGCTACCCCACGGTGTATCCGAAACTACCGCCTGAAAGTCGAAACTAGTCAAGGGTGAGAAGATTGACGGTTTTATGTGGGATTTTAAGGCCTCTAGACACTGACGCGAGGTGTGAGCACGAACAATCTATCGTAACGTAATCGTAGCGTTTACTTATCGTTAACTTGTCAATTTGTATGGGGAAACTGGCAGTTTCTGATATTTGAACGTTACAATATACTCAGTGCTCACCCCAGCGGTGGCAAGTCGAAGCGAAATCTCTGCGATAATACCACGGTAATATTATCCATACAGTATTCCAACTCGGCCGTGTTTTTGAAATAAGTGCCTACCGCCGCGCAGTACGTAAACATGAGATAGGGCTGTCGCTGTCGCCTACCTACAGCGTTTTAATTGCATCTGCCTACTTGTACTTTTAAGATTGTAAATTGATTACTTTTTATTTATAAGCACAGATACTTAGTAACAATAATAATATAAAATATTTATATGATTACATAAAAAACTTTGTGAATTGAATAGAAAGTGTTCAATAAAAATGCAAGTTGTTTTATTGATTGATAGATTTAATTAATAAACCATGATGTGACTTTATAACAAATAGGTGTAATAAATTTGCGAAATGTTTGCGCATTATATTCTACTTGTCATGTTAAATAGCTACTTGCACTTATTTCGAGTAAAAATTCGGGCGGTTACTGATAAAAAACCCGCACACCGTCCATTCGTCACTGCGGCAATCCGCGACTGTAGCATGCCAAGCGCATGCCAAGATCCGAGCGCGTAGGTATAGCTCGCGCGTCGTCCGTTTATATGAAGATAGAATACTGTATAGATAATATTACCGTGATAATACTGAGAAACAAAACTTATGCGGTTCTACTAACGATTTTTTCGCAAAGATTATTCTCGTATCGTTTTGGTGGATTGGAAGATACTTTAACCAGAGTAAATCCCAGTCCCTACTATTGAATCATGGATGGTCAACGGAATCTCATGAAAGTCAGGTTAATTTTAATTTTGTATGGTAGCACTGGGAAAATTGGAACAAATGACTTTGATACTTTAAATTATTAACAGGATAAAAAGACTGATAGAATATATTGAGAAAAGTCGATTTCCTGATTGCCTAGGCTTATATGAATCTTGTCTTTATAAGGTTTTGAAACATCTGCGTTTTATATTAATATTTAACCATAAGTATGTACACGTGTTAGAAAATAAGAGTACCTAATTTTTTTTTGATTCCATTCATCTTGCTCTCCCAATTGAGCTACCGTGACAATTGAGCAATCGCCCGCCTTGCGAGAGCTGCGGGAGTACCGCCTGTGGCAGTCAATTTTTCAGTAAAATAAAGTAACGTAATCCATTCCTCATATTAGGATAAGATTTCTCACTTTATTCGAAACTAGCGGCCGCCCGCGACTTTGTCCGCGTGGATGTTAGTTTTTTGCGACCGGGCTTCATACGAATTCGCAACCCCTATTTTATCCCTTTGGGGGCAGAATTTATCATATGTAATATTATTTCTATCCTTCTTTACCTTCCAAGTAATGTTGAGTCAAATAAAAAAAAGTCCCATTAAAATCGGTTTAGTAGATTCTGAGATTCAATTTCCTGCCTGCCCCCTAAGTTCATCGGCGTGATTATTTATATCCCAGTTTACTCTCCAGGTGATACTGAGTCAAATAAAAAAAGTCCCGTCAAAATCGGTCCAGTAGATTCTGAGATTAGCCCGGACAAACAGACAGACAGACAGACAGACAGACAGACAAAAATTTTAAAAATTGTTGTTTTGGCTTCTATTACGGTAATTAAGACCCCCTGTAACAATTTTTCATAAAAATCTTCAATGTACAGAAATCGATCTTTTACAGTCTTATTATATGTATAGAAGATAGATGTTTCTTGTATACTATCCCGTCTCTTTTAAAGTGTCACCCTTAAGGAGTTACAAAAACATCTTAATTCTTCAATCACACTAATATTATAAATGTAAAAGTTTATTTGTTTGGATGTTTGTCTGTCAATATGATGACCACTTCGGTGTAATGGTTAAGAAGTTGACTAACTTATAAAAGGTCGCGGGTTCGATCCCCGCACCGTACAAACAGTTGTGTACATGAACATGTCTGTTTGTACTGGTCTGGATGTTACATGTATTTACTTAAGTTTATTTGTAAATACCATTGTTGATTCTGACATTTGTAACACCAGTGCTTTAGCTGCTTACCTCGGAGTCAGATTAATGTATGTGAAGTTGTTGTATATAAAAACACACTGAAACTACTGAACGAATTTTGATGAAATTGGTATGCAGACAGGGTAAGAACTGACTTGGTAATAGGATACTTTTATCTTTTAATCTCATGCATCACTTTCCTTTGTGAAGAATCAAAATTGTTCCGTACCACTAAACGGGATGAACGACATCAAGCGATTTTACATTACTGTCAAACTTCAAAGCTAGAGTGAACAGGCATCTTCTAGGCGAGCTCGCTCCATCGTAGACTCAGTCTTTGCCTCGTTGGGCTTGGGTCAAATGCAAACGTAAAAAAAAAACTGTCCTGTCAAGTCCATAGCTGGTTAAAATCTGTCCTGCCTTGAAATCTCAACAGCTGTTTTTTTTTAAATTATACTTCAGCACTCCTCACACCATTAAGACTGCCTCACAGTAGTTGCTGGTAGAGGCCAGCAATCACTTCGACCTGTAATTGAATATTTCACACAAATATTCAATTATGGGTTTCCACGTACATCAAAATAATATTTTGTAATACCAATATCAAAATTAAATTGTGCAGGACCCATCGGAGCGTATCACTCAAATTGATGACTACAAATCCATTCACGAAGCCACTAGCGTCAGCCGGTAGTCAGATATGCAAGCATGTTACCTACTAGTTTGTGTAGATAGAGATATGATATAGTTTAGTGTCATATTTATAACGAGACTAAGATAAAAATTAAGTTATTAAAGTAAAGTTATTTACCTTACCTGCCTGGCTTATAAGTAGTTAGGTCCGCCAACAATAACACGAATGACCTTTTTAAATACAAATTTTAACTTGAGCCTTCGCATTGGTGACTTGGATGAAAATAGGTAATGCATAAAACAACATTTATAAAATGTGATTATAAAATGGTTGTGCTCATAAAAATATACGAAAAAATTTCGACTTACGAGATCCAAACCTGCAACCATTTGGGTTTGGGAGCTCTGAGTACAAACTTAAGTATGCACGGAGACAGCCATTGACTTTCAACCTACTTGAAAATCTCATCTTTGACCTCACTCAGACAGTTGTCTTGTCTTGTGGCGACCTCTACCGTTCGCCATCACAAGCGCACGCCTAACGGTGGCAAGCACAACAGCGAGCACTAATACGGCTCCATAGGCTAGATGGCGCTGTTAGCCTTGTACCGCACATGAACTGCGGCATATAAGATTTAGATCCAGAATAATATAGATAGACAGATCAAGATGATATCTGCGCATGTCTGTCAGGAGGAAGCGCTTCCTTTAACCCCCCCCCCCCCCCTTAACTTTAACACTACTTTAACTTTAAATATGTTGCGCCAAAGTCTAAACATCCTTAGTTTTGGGATATACAAGGGATTCCAATCTTTTTATTTTTCTATTCTAATCTTTTTCAAACCGCAGCGCAGTTTCAAATCTGTTGTCACGGCGCGTGCCTAAGATTTCTATTTGAAAAAAGAAACAGTCAAAAATATAGGCACCAACAATACTCGTATAAGCCGCTAACATAATTACCAGGATGGCGTCCTTTTTGCTTCATACGACACGCACAGTTTGGAAACAAATCTTCATAAGGACAGTAGACAGTCTATATATAATATAGTAGATTATATTCTCTTTCTTTTCTATCTACAGTGCTTTGACCACAATACAGTACTACTTACTTGATTTAAGGATGCGATTCCAAACTGTGATGAAGCGACCGCAGCCTGCGCGTTAGAAAAGCAGTAGCAAATTTCAACACGCTTTGCGAATGTCAGGGTGGCCGAGTGGTATGGGCACACGGGCTAGATTCCCATGGACGCGAGTTCGCATCCCGCCTCAGACAGTGATTTTTTTTTTCTACTGCAGAAATATTATCTTTAAAAATTATTTAAACAACAACATCACCTGACTACGTGGTAAGTAGCTTAAGCACTTGTGTTACAGATATCAGAATCAACAGTGGTATTACAAATAAACTTAAGTAAACCAGACCAGTACAAACAGACACGTTCATGCACACAAATGTTTGTACAGTGCGAGGAGTGTTAATATTCAACTTCTTACTCACTGACAATTACACCAAAGTGATCTTTAGTTTGCATTTTGAATGCTTATCATGAAAATCATAAAACTAAATTCAGTACTTACATCTAAAAGTAAAAACTTGTACCTCACACTCGATTCTGCGAAGATAAAAGAATGTCCATCCATCATGTCAGGAGCAGAGCTGAAACAAAGGGAAATAGAAGGCGCTCCTATTAAATGCTTACATAAATAACTTTGAATCCCTAGTCCCATAATAAGAGGGAACAATAGGGACCTGCTGTTGGAATGTGAAGCTTATGCCTCTAGTGATAAGAGAGGAGGGAGATGCCTGGAAATGACTGACGGTAAATGGGGGAAATACAACGTCTTTGGATAGGATTAGAGAATTGGATTGGATGCGGTAATTTGCAACAAATTTTAAATCAATAATTTGTCGAGATATAGTTATAATCATATTTTTTAGTTTAGTTCAAAAATCGCTTCTTCCGCTAACATACTGAACTACATGAGATGCCTCTTATATATTTTAATATATATATATATATATAATATATCAGCATAAAAATTGATTTATCTGATCTAAGGCTACAGCAAAACTATTTTCATTAGGAATAATAAACAATATCACATACACTAATACACTACGTGGTAAATAAGTAGCTAGTGCACTTGTGTTACAGAAATTGTATCGACAGTGGTTTTATAAATAAACTAAAATAGTATACTACCCAAACCAGTACAAACAGACATGTTCATGCACACAAACATTTATACAGTGCAGAGATCGCAAACTCTTGTTCTAATAATCAACTTCTTAACCATTATACCAAAGTAGTCACGGATTAAGGGGATACAGATAAAGAAGTTATATGAAATATAAGTTTTATTATTAGCTTTCTAATTAATACAAAGTAAATATAATTGAAAATACTCCCGAAAAACACCTGGTAAACTTCAAAGGCTGGTCTGACTTTAAACAGCTATAGCTAAAAACAACCGATATTAAATTATACAGGGTGTAAAAAAAACCTTAACGAAGCCGAATACCACATATTCTACCAATTGTTACGATCATTTTTTTCCTTTACACCATACCTGGGAAGTTAACGGTTACTGAGATATTGATGGTTAAAGTTTGAAAAAAAAATTGATGATTTTTACAGAAATGACTTCTGTCCATTATAACTTAACTTGTTTCCAAAGAAACATGATACAAATTTTCACTAGTTCTTTCATAAAAAGCCTCTAAATGGCACACTCCGCAATGAACAGCGCACACTCGAACCGAACCGCGTCGCGGCGGCGTAAAGCAACACGCCCCACGGTGACTTTTCCGCGTGCGCGCTATACATTGCGGGTTAGAATTAAATTATTTTTTTTGATGTCAAAAAATAAAAGTTGTTTCCCAGCCAAAATTTATTTTTCATACGATTTGGTTTGATGTACTGAACGCGTGGTTGACGGCTTCGTTAAGGTTTTTTTACACCCTGTATTTACAAATAATAATCGCTTTGAAATCGGGCCATCCGTGCGAGAGCTACGATGCCACAGCAAACACATAGGAAACACAAAAGCCTTAACACACACATACACATAGAATTCAACAAACAGACATAGGGTACAAACTCATAACACCCTTCTTTTTCGTCAGGGGTTAAATAAAAAAATTAGAAAATGCCTCCTCCATCTTTCGTTAGTCCAACAATACGAAATCAGGATGTCTTGATGAAAGATATATTAATCTGTAACATTACTCGAGTAATTTCATATTGTCCCCCATTCAATTAACTTCAAGAAAAAAGGTTCATTAAAACAATGCCCTCGAGGTACGGTTTCGTAATTAGGGATTGTTTAATTAACGTGTTTTTTGTTTTGGGGCAAACAATTAGAAGTTATCTTCCTGTTTTAGTATGGCTTCGGTTTTCTGTTTGTGGGTGTAGAAACCAGGGAAACTGGTCAAGTGTGAGTCAGTTTAGTGAAGGTTGGGAACTATAACAACATATGGCTGTTTGAAAGATTTTGTACCTTAAACAGGACAGAAGGAATTCCAATAAATTAACCTATTCTATTGTGCCTTATATTCATTCGTCACTTTGTTATTCGGGCGGAATAACAAAGTCGAAAGACGAAGTCAGGCTTACGCCTATAGAGATTTTCTTGTCCCAAACCAAAAATTGGTAAGAAGGCAGTTTTTATTGTACCTCATGAAAGCGTGTCAACCAAATCGTTGATAGACACGAGTCGCGGCGACAGTATGTCGCTAGAATCCATCCCTTAAATTTTACATATTTTTCGTGCCTGTGGCGGTACGGTCTAGTAAAACATGATTCGATACCACGTTTTACACAAATAAATGATTGATTTCTGACCGATAGCCCTCATGGTACTTTCAGGCCATAAAGTTTGTATGCGATAGAATTATAAATATAGTTGATGGACTCAGGCGTTACTTTACAGAAATCCATGACTAGAGCTGAAAAAGAGTGTTTTGTTGGTTGTGATTCGAGCATCTTCTGTGTCACGTTGTGAGTTGTATTGTAAGCCCTGCCACTTCCAGCTCTAGTTTTTTCAAATGTTTACAGTTGGATGTATTTGGGTTCCTGCGCTGGCGTCGTTTAGTCAAAATTAAAAGTAAAAAATATTATTTTTTCCAACTTTAGAATTATAACTAACTTTCCGTTTAAAAACTCCCGAACGAGCCAGAAAAACAGTAGACGGATTTTTACCAGCCATAGTCAAGAACCATCGTAATTAAATTTTCTTTCGAATAAAATAAACCGCATTGAAATCAGTCCATTCGTTAGGGAGATACGGTGACAAAGACAGACACACGCAAAAACTTAACAACACAAACAGATATAGAGTCCAAGCTTATTACACTCCTCTTTTTCGTCGAGGGTTAAAAATAGCATAGTCGAATAATCTATAAACTGATATTAAAACTTAAACTTAACTTTAACTTAAGGTGCTTGTGGCGCAGTGGTTGCAGCGCTTTGGTAGTGATACCAAAAGTTAAGCAACCTACGGCGCGGTCATGTTTGGGATGAATGTCCATTCTGGCCATTTAAGTGACGTCTATTTACAAGCATCTCCGTGCTTCGGAAGGCACGTTAAGCTGTTGGTATCGGTTAATATCGATAGATATTAGTCGTTAAGCCTGGTCGGAGGCCTTCGGGCGGCTTAATAACATCTGACAGTAAAGTTGGTCACTTACCTTACAAAGACCCTTCCACCAATCCGCACTGAGCCCGCTCGAATGGCTCAAACCACCTCATAGTTGAGGTGAGGCCTGTGCCCATCAGTGGGACGTATATAGGCTGATGAGAGAGAGAGACATATATCGTAAATCCTACGCTCACTGATGACGCAACCCTCCGTAACTTTGCTACTTCAAGTGTACCACGCTTGAAGTTGTTGGGCTATATGTGAAAGGTCATGATACTTGTGATTTAATAATTGTATGAATTGTATGAAAACTCCAAGAGGTGGCAACACCGGAAACTAGTTTTTATGTTCATCTTGTACCTACGTGCATACTCACTTGGTATACTGTAAATAATTTGTTCCGGTTTGGGTATCCAGTCATTTTCATTCTCACAATATATGCATTTTGCGTGTATTATTATTCTTTTCCGTGGAATCTGTTTTCGTTCATTTTTTACTGAAAAATAAGGAATTTCTAATTACGTGTTCATAAACGTCAAAGTTTGTATCACCTATAAATGTGATATTCCGCTGTAAAATAGGGAAAAAGGGTTATAACTAACATTTTAATGGTTTTTCTCTCCTTCTCAGCATAATTATTTCTTATTGTGAACACGATTTATTAGTATTTTTCCGAATTTTGTACTTTTTGACACTATGTTTGACATTTTGAGTGACGGGAGTCATATTATTTTTTTCTGAAAATTGACAACTTTTAGCAAAGTTTCAATACAATTTCCATTACAAACTCTGCAAAGCACGAGTTTTATCGCGTTCTATCCACGCTCTAAATTTGAACGGCCGGCCCTATATAAGCCCATACCATCCATATCTGACTCATTCTAATCCTGGCTTCGATTACACAACAGTAAACTCTTTACTATACGATACTTCAAGAAGTACTACAGGAAGACCAGGACTTCACTACCTCCGGAAGGCCCTCACCCACTGCAACACTGAGGACTGACCCCTCCTTGACTGAGGAGGAACTGCGAGGGACTGAACCCTCCTATCCTGAGGAGGGCCTGCGAGGGACTGACTCCTCCTAGCCTGAGGAGGAACTGCGAGGGACTGAACCCTCCTATTCTGAGGAGGGCCTGCGAGGGACTGACCCCTCCTATCCTGAGGAGGGTCTGTGAGGGGCTATCCTCTCCTAGCCCGAGAGACTGCGAGGACTTGCCCCTCCTTACTCTGAGGAGGGACTATTCTTCTTTACCCCGAGGAGGGATTACCCACTTTGCTACTCGCTCCTATTAAGGAGGATTTTCACTTTACTCCCACGGAGGGAGCATTGCCTCCTCCTCTTAAATTTACCTACATCGGATACATCAACTGCTTGCCTTTGCTGACAGAGCCATCGCGGCTACCTCTGCTGATCACCGGTGTCTTCACGGTCTCCGGCACAGCTGCGCTCCAACTTCTACACCGCTGCGCATCGACGGACTACTCCAAGAACGCTTCGCTTCTCTTCGGCGCCTCCGGACCCGCTTAATCTTGAGAAGACACCTACCCACGCCCACTCCACTCACAACACTCACTCATTTTCACTCATTCATTCCTCTCACTCGTCTAGGTTTCTTTTTATTTTATTTTTTTCTGTTTTTCTTTTAATTTAATTTGTTTGTTAATTCTCAATTTCTTTTCGTTTCCCTTTTCCCTTCTTTGTCGCTTCACGACAATCTTTGTCTTAGTATGTGTCTTCTTGCATTGTGTGTTCTGCTATAGAGAAATAAAATACAAGTCTTTAATCCATTCGTCCTTTTACTAATTAATTATAATTCTCTATAGGTAGTTGATATCGTCCTATAAGAAGTGTGGCGTACCTATAAGAAGTTGGAAGCAGTTACTTTTAGAACTGCGACGTTTTGGAATCGGCTTAGGCGGCAGAATAGTTCGTTGTTAGACGGAAACTTACGTGAGGACAATGTGGGCGGGATAGCTGCGTCTTTTCTTTCTCGTAGTATAAAGTCGCCTGTAAAAATCTGTATATATGCTTAGATGTTTAAAACTATTCAACGGATTTTGATTCAGTTTTATTTAACACATTGCACGCCATGGTGGTCACCGGTGACCCCCAAACAATATTATTTCTATTGTGTCTAGTCTCTCGGCATCATAGCAGCGCAACAAGCGAAGCGGTGAGTCACGCCAGCGACGCCGGCCGAGCGGCTCGTAACACGGCAGCGAAGTGGACGTTTACACAGGTGCACAGTGGTCATTAAGCGATCATCATGGTGGAAAAATGTATGAAGTGTAAAAAAAATATTTTGGACAGGCAATTCATTCAATGTAGTCACTGTAAGAAAAATTATCATTTAATATGCGCAAATTTGTCTGAAAAGTTGTTTATATTGATGAGACAAAAAAAAAGTAACAACTGGAAATGTAAAAACTGCCTAAGCCAGTCCAAGGAAATTATAAACACACCGACGTCTTCTTTCATATCAACATCAACACCATTAGCATTAGTCACAGAACGTGTCAAACATAAAGTGAATAATGCAACAGTAAGCGCTTGCGAGTCATTTACCCTAGAAGATTCCGATGAGGACTCCTGCGCTCTGAAATCAACTCTAAACAGAAGCTGTCCTGAAACAGGATTGAATTTTATAGAAGATATAGAGGAGTTAAAGGCCAAAATGTACAATTTAGAAGCAAAGTTGCAAATAGCAGAAAAGGAAATAGAAAATTTAGTTTTGGAAAACAGTTCGCTGAAGAAACAGATAATAGCGTATGAAAAGAAAACGGAACAACTGACGCAGTTATGCAAATCGACTCCAAAGAAGATAAAGAACAAATTAAACGTCTCACGCTTTGAAAATTCATTCTGTAAGGAGAGTAGTTCTCCGCAAGCCAATGACAATACTGAACGAAAATCAACGACTAACAATGACACAGATAACGTGAAAAATGAAGAATTTGATATGACCGCTACGCCTAAAAGACGAGTACTGATATTTAGCGACCAATTTGGTAAAGGGGTTAGAAATATGCTTCAAAAATTATTAAGTACTGACTTTCAAGTAACAGCTATTGTGAAACCTTATGCGTGCTTAGATCAAATATTAACTTCTTGTGATACTATGTGTAGAGATCTTACCAAATCCGATTATGTCATAATTCTAACAACAAAAACAAACCTTATCAAAGACACAATTGAAAATATAATTAAAGATAATATTACCATTTCTGAACCTACTGATATCGCTAAAACAATGAATGACTATTTTATCAATTTAAACTATAGCCCAATGACAAAACATGACATTTCTTATAAGCCAATCACAAAATCTAACTTAAACAGCATTTTTATGACCCCAGTTAATGTACCAGAATTAAAAAAAGTTATAAAAGAATTAAAAAATAAAAAGAGCACTGGCCATGATACTATACCTATGACGCTTATAAAATCCAGTGCAGATATAATAGCTGAACCATTGACATTTATTTTAAACTTGACACTTGAAACTGGAATTTTCCCTGACGACTTGAAAAGAGGACTAATAAAACCTCTTCATAAAAAAGGTGCTACAAATGACATGAATAACTATAGACCCATTGCCTTGCTGTCGAATTTTGCAAAAATATTTGAAAAAATTATATCAAATAGGTTTATATCGTTTCTTACTAAAAATGATACGTTAAATAAAAATCAGTTTGGGTTTCAAAAAGGGAAAAACACCACATTAGCGATATTCGAAATTCTAAAAAATATTTGGGCCGATATTGATCGTAAAAAGACTTGTGTTGGCATTTTTATTGATCTCTCGAAGGCGTTCGATTGTGTGAAGTACGAAATTCTTCTTAAACAGCTTGAACACATAGGAATACGCGGAAATGCTCTGAAACTTATAGAATCTTATCTTACTGATAGGACACAAGCCACAGTGTTAGATGTATATGACAAAAGTACAAAATCCATAACCAGAGTACAATCTGATTTTCAAAAAACATATATTGGCGTCCCACAAGGCAGCGTATTGGGGCCGCTTTTATTTTTAATTTATATAAATGAGCTCAGTTGCTCAACACTTGTGTGTGATGTTTGCTGATGACGCTACAATATTTATGTCTCAAAATAAAGAAAATGAAACTAATTTTGTAGCTGAGATACATAAAACGATAAGTAGAATAATCAACTGGCTCGAATTAATTAATTTAAAAGTGAATTTAGGGAAGACAAAAATTATTGAATTTAGGAATTATAAAAAGAGTCCATTACAATTAGATATTAATATTGATGACAAACATGTTGAAACTGTCTCAGATATAAGGTTTTTAGGTGTGAATATGGATAATAACTTAAATTGGAAGTCACATATAAATATTATAAATAAAAAGATTTCCAGTTTTTGTTACGCTCTATCAATTTTGGGCAAGGTGGCTTCAATAGATGCTGCCAAAAATGCCTATTATGGTTATATATTTCCTCTTCTGACATATGGCATCATTTTCTGGGGAAACTCCGTTTATGTTCAAAGTACATTCTTGTTACAAAATAAATGCCTTCGAATAGTGTATAATTTAGATAATCTAGATACTTTGAGAGATGTATTTAAAAAATCTAAAATCTTGACATTAACATGTATTTATATATTAGAAATTTGTGTATTTATAAAAAATAACAATAGGCACTTTTGTATGAAACGTAGTACAAGACAGAATGTCCGCTCGCAATATGTGCATGATGTGTGTGTTGTCGATTACAAAAGTTATATTGCCAAAAAGAGCACTGTGATAACTGGAATAAAGGTATTCAATCATTTACCATTAAATGCCTGGAAAGTCCTCAATTCAAAATTCGACTCAAAGATTGGTTGCTTTCTAAATGTTTCTATACTCTGGACGAATATTTTGAATAATTTGACATTTTTTAAAAAACATTAATTTATTGATAGATTTATTGACATGTTATAAATGGATTTTGATGGCTGATTATTATGTTACTCGTATTTTATAAATGCAAATGTTTATTGTATGCCCGAAATGGGTAAACTGTTGATACTGTAATATTTTTAACAACTTTTGTACACAGTTTTAAGACAATAAATCGATTCTGATTCTGATTCTGATTCTGAAAAAGGCTTAATAGAGTTATTTATGTGGAAGTTTTATATGTATAACTAGCGGTCGCTCGCAACTTCGTCTGCATATATTTCCCGTTCCCGAAGGAATTCCAGGTAATCCTTTCTATGCCTACATAATGGTAGCTGCCTGCCTGCCAAATTTCAGGCCGATCTGTTCAGTGATTTGGGCTGTGTGTTGATAAATGATGAGTATGAGTCAGTCAGTCAGTCAGTCATTCAGTCACTTTTGAGTTTTATATATTTTTCAAAGCCAATCGAATCGCACTCTTACTTGTTCTTAAAACTGATATCACAAATATTGTTATCCACGTCACAGCCCAAATATGTTTTTCTATACAGTCTGGCAACTAGGCGTTTTTGTTGAAACTTACACCCACGCATCAAATGTGCATGTGTGTGTGCCAAACGCGTCAGGCGCGACTGACCGTACCCCGATTTTCGTCGAGTTGCCTTCTTGAGACTTGCTTATATGTGCAAGTCATTTTATTCCTTCTTAGCGTCCTTACTGCGTGTAATATTATTACTATGACCACGGGCAGTAGAGGTAATAGAGATTGTGGCTTGTGGCCCATGGTGGCAGCGCTTTGGTGGTGCTACCAAAAGTTAAGGAACGGTCATGTTTGAATTGGGTGACCATTCAGAGCATACAAGCATCTCCATGATTCGGTAGGCACATTAAGCAGTCGGTCCCGGTTAATATCGATAGATTTTAGTCGTCAAGGCTGGTCAGAGGCCCTGGGCGGCTTATTAACATCCTGACAGTAAAGTAAGTCACTTCCCTTATCACAATCACCCTTCCACCAATCCGCACTGAGCCCTGGAGTATGGCTCGCACAACCTCATAGTTAAGGTAAGGGCTGTGCCCAGCGGTGAGACGTATGTAGGCTGATGCTATGAGATGGGCAAGTGTGAAATAAACGCCCGTATGTCGCCAACCACAATGACGAATACGCCGGTTCTAACCCGTAAATTCCGGCGACACCTCGCCCAAATGAATTGTAACCTGTAATTTAGTACGAGCAGGGTTATAGCAGGGTTGCCAGTGGAGAAATATTTAATACAGATTTAGAACTTAAGTGCTATAAAAGTTTAAAGTATTTTTGTCCCAGGCTGTTGTATCTTATGGCCAGTTTTAGATTGAAAGGGGAAGTATTGACACATTTTGTGAAAACTTAAAGAATAATGGCTACATTTAGTTTAAGGCTCTTTACAATGTATACATATTACATTTATCTCAATCAATTTTTATGTATTTTTTTTCACGTTTTTTGAAATACCTAAACACAACTTCCAAAATTAGCATTGAACAATTTGATCCATGAGATGTCGCCATTGTTCTTTATAAAAAGATACTTACTTAATAACTGAATACTAGTCCAGGATAACTCTTAATTTGTTATTGCACGACTTTACGGTCACTGTAGTGATTATAATGCAATTTATTTATTTATTTATTATACATAGGTAATGGACAGCCATAAAAAGTCTAATTAAAACAGCTAATAAGTTATTATATTTGCACCTGAGTGTTTATAAATGTATTTAAGTATTTCTTACCGCTATCCTAGTCACCAAAGCACAAACTTACGTTTAGTTATGGGCTAAATGAGTAAATTGAATGAAAGTGTATCAGCCATACAGCCTGACAAATGTTTAATCAAAGTAAGATTTAAAAAACGTGTAAATTAATAAAATGTAACGATTCGCCAATAGCCTAGCAACCGGCTCGCCAACCCTAGTTCCCAACACCTATTATTATTATAATAGAGGCCCGTATGTTTGTATGTGCGTCCACAATATACCGACGACGCGACACCCTGTATTAACCCCGATAAATCTTTATAGCACTTGCATGGTTCATTTTGGAGATCATGGTGATTGGTGGTGGTGCAGTGCAGACAATTTAGGTATGAATGACATGAAAATGTATGAAACGGATGACACAATGCAACTGACAGACAGACATGAGGAATCTATAAGGTTGCCGTTTACGGTGAGGTTAAGGTTACGGAACCCTTAAAGAGTCCGCTGCCTAAATACTACGGTAAAACTCATTTATTATTTATTGGTGCCAAAGAATCGTCATCGTCTTCATTATCAACCGCAACAAGTACGCTGATAAAGCCAGCGTACATGTGTGGCATACCATCGCTGCGCCTCATTGCTAGTTGCATGTCAAAGTCTCGCCACTTATAAAGTCTCAGTCAGTTACTGACAGAAGCGTTTCAAGGCGACAGTACAACGTGAATGTATGCTGGCTTTTTAACAATAAGCCACCGCAAACTTCAAGCTCAAGGGGTCATAAGAGGCCGTCACGATCTTGCAATCAGCATAAAGATGTCAGTTCACCTTACCAGTGGACGCCCTACGCAAAAGAACCTAAGCGCTTACTTGTCATGCTGCAATTTATTTAATATGACTAACTAAAGCAACTAGCGGCCGCCCGCGACTTTGTCCGTGTTCAAGATCTTTAAAACGGTGTACTTCAATCATATTTTAAGGCCCTAGCACCGCGACATATTCCGGTGGGAAAGAAATGATCTTACACAAATAATATAATAGAGATAGCTGAAGAAATAACACAACGCCGCAGCGCCGTAGCAAGACTGCTACGGACTACGAATCATTGTAGCACTTAGATTCGTTACATTGCGGTTACGGTTGCGTAGTCTCACTACTACAAAACTACGACGTTTCTCGTAGCCGCGTCACAGTAGTCAGTGCTACGAGAAGATCCGTAATCTTCGTAGCGCTTACTTTGATATTTTCGTAGACTAATGCGTAGTCGTCAAAATCTTTGCCACATTTCTCGTAGCCTGTCGTAGCACGAATATAAGTGCTACGAGCTACGTGTATCTAGTCCTTTGCGTTGTTACTAAGTCTAAGGAGTTTCATAGCATATTTAAAATAAATCCTTACTGAACTATTTTCTATGGTTTTATGACACTAGTTTTACTTTTTCTAAATAATAACAGTTGATTTGTATGGATTAACAATTTCTTAATTATTATTAGGTAGGTAGTGTATTATCATTTTTTAACATATATACGAGTAGTTTAACACTTTATTGTAAAACACGGCACAAAAATTACAGACAAGTTTAACAAAGAGATATGTACAATTTAGGAGGTCTTATCGCTTGTAGCGATCTCTTCCAGACAACGTTCGGTTAAAGAAACATAGTGGAAATGTTAAAAAAAGACGGATTACCTTGACCTTTTTTGTTACAATCATTATTATATGCGAATCATTGATTAAAAATTTAAGGCTTCTCAATCGACTGTTTCCATTAATGCGACCAAAGGGTTAAAAGGTGTATGCTAATACCGCAACCTTCGCACTTTAATTTCGGGGTAAGGCGTTAAAATCTTTAATATTAATGAAATTCCGTCTGTCCGGCTTTGATTGAAATAAAAAAGGAAGATATTATATTTTTTTGTAAAAAAGTCACCTAATAATTTAACAATATATTAGCACTACATAAAGTGGTCGTAGTGCTTAAGGCATTTTTTTCAGACAAACTTTAGGTAAGGACGGTATTATAATAAAGAATGGGATTGTCATCACGGTGAAATAGTAATTCCACGAGTATATCGGCAATTCAATAATGATTTTGATACGACTTTTTCAGTGGAGTAAGAACCCTAGTGTCGTATCTTCCGCCATTTTATTTAAATCAAAGCTATCCAGCCCGTTTGATTGCCTTTTATCGGGAAGGGTTCGTATAAGTCAAGCTGTGGTTTTAACCAGTGGCTTAAAGGTGACCCTTTTTGTACTATTGTTACATTTGTACTATAATCGTGTCAATTGCGACTTGCCATTTTTAGTGTTTAATGTGTAGAACGGTGTTATTTTATCTACCTGAATTTAATTTCTTTAATATAATGTCCTTTTTTGAACCGTCAAAACACCAGTCTCTCCCAGATTTGTATGTAGTATTAGGAACACATACAAACTTCAAATGATCCGTCTATATAACGGTATTTTACTTTTCTATAATTCCAATGATAAGACTTTATTTATAAAAATAATGGAAAATCGACATTCTAGACGAATTTCTTATAAACTTACTCGTATAAGGTCAAAAGGTCAAGCAAAAGTCCTCGAGACATGGAGTGTTTTATCCTCTTTGGAATATTTTAAATACCCAAAAAGAATTTCAGACCAAAGAGACTCTTAAAAAATCTTTTACGAAAACAATGTAAGCGCTGGCCGCGTAGACAGCTAAAAATGTAACCGGAATTTTCTCTTAAAAACAAAAAGTCTTGTTTGAAATTCGAAGCCGTCGGATTCGAATTACAAATCGACTGCGACCAAAGGAAAAGAGTGTTCTCATCATAAAAATAATACGTTTAAAAATGGAATCTGAATTTTGTATTCTCTATCGGATACAAAAGATTATCATAAACTTGGAACTGGATTGCAATTTTATGGAAGTAGGTTGCATTAATTTGTTGTAGTGTCTTTGTTTTGTGGTCCTTATTTTTTTCCTTTTTGGATTTTCTTCCCCATATTACAAGTCCGTTATGGTTCTTAATTTAAAACGAGAAGGCATATTATGCTTTATGTTTACTCGAATAAAGCAGTTTAATATCATTTTCCTCCTTTCTCTTTTGGACATGCAATGGAAATACAATGGACAAAGCTACAACGATATAAAAATATGAGTACAAAAGATAAGGTACGGATATGAGACCTTAAAACTAAATCAATTAAATTTTAACATCACATTGGCAATCGAAGCTAGGTTACGTCCTTTCGAATTTATCTTCTTATTACTAGCATTGCGGATGTGGACATATTTTAGTCTTAGAAAAATATTGACTAGAAATACTGAATTCTCGAATTTGGGTTCTAAAACTCCAACACAAAACCTAACACCAGAAGTTAAAATGATTTGTATTAATTTAAAATGTTAAAGAAAATAACTTTCCGGTAAATATTTTTTGAACAACATTTTGATAGAAAATTACAAAATACTCCAAGACGGCCCTTCACGAAATGCAAGATTGATTGTCTCTACTTTGGAACTTTTTAAGTCTGACACGCTTAATTGCACAGCAAATTAATCAAATAAAATAATAAAGTAAACAATCCCTTTTTACTTTCATGGGCTGCTGAGTTTTTGGATGATGAAGTAAAGCTAGTATTTTTTTATTTTATTGGAGTACAGAAAAAAATGTTGTCTGTGATATCATGTTCTATTATACCTTATAAGATACTAGCGGACCCGGCAGACGATGTCCTGCCCACTATTTTCGCAATTTATCAATATTTTTCTCATCGTGTACACCTTCCCCTTCCACAAATATTTCAAAGCTAAAATTATTAAAATCGGTGCAGCCGCTCTCGAGTTTTAGTGAGACTAACGAACAGCAATTCATTTTCATGAATAAAAAAATCGGATCAGCCCTCCTGAATTATCCCATGACAATGCGTCATTCCTCGCGGTTGAAAGTAGCCTATTTCCTTTGTCGGGTATCAAAATATCTCCACACTAAATCTCATGCAAATTCGTTCAGTAGTTTAGGCGTTATTGTGTAACACACAGACAGACAGAGATACTTACGCATTTATAATATTAGTATGGATAAGTCTTAATTTTTTCTAAGAAGATAATCCAAAAATAACACTTTTTCATGCAAGGAAATTAAAAAGATAAACATTTCCCATTTTCAGTAGTTAAATCTGAATAGTTCCCATTTTTGACCATTCCGACAATAAGTGACGTTTATTTACAAGTATCTCCGTGCTTCGGATGGCACGTTAAGCTGTTACTCCCGGTAAATATCGATAGATTTTACTCATCAATTCTGGTCAGATACCCTGGGCGGCAAAAATTCTGACAGTAAGGATGGTAACTTACCCCTACACCAATCCGCACTGAGCCTGCGTGGTGGAGTGTGGCTCGTACCATCTCATAGTTGAGGTGAGGCCTGTGCCCAGCAGTGAGACGTATGTAGGCTGATGAGATGAGATGAGCAACTGTGAATTGAAATAAGTCTAAGGTTGGGCAAAGGCCCTTGAGCGACTCAATAACATCTACAGTGTTAATCATATTTGAGGTGAGACCTGAGCCCAGCAGTGGGACGTAAATAGGCTATTGAGATTTGTTAGTTAATAAGTTAGGGAGATACTGATTAAAAATTATTCATAGCTTAGAATTCCTCTCATAAAAGGTGTGTGTGTGTGTTACTAAAAAGTCAGTTTTCAATGCGCAAATAATTTAAACTCCCAACTCAACAAATTGCATAGTGATATAAAACTGAAAACAGTAATTATTTGCATCATGTATATAACCTTACATTATCGAGCACGATTTTAATCAAAATAACGCAATTTCACGTTGTATTTTTGAACAATAATTTATTTAACAAACACGGGAGATGCTATTGAAATAATTTTATGAAATATTAAAAGGCTTGTTGTTAAAGTCGAGGCTTCACAGAATTCATATTATATGAAATGCGATATAGGTATTTGATACTTAACAATGCGATACGGCTTAGTGAGTTTTGTAGAAAACTAGACTAAATAACTTAAGTATGAAATCTATTGTATTGGTAACATTTTCAGAAATGCGTTATCATTTTTATTTCAAATGTTTACTAACTTGTTATTTTATGTTTGGTCAAAGAAACGCCTTTTATAAGATATTAAATAAACTAACCAATAAAAAATGTAGTTGTGTATAAAGTTTTATTTTTATTACATCTGTGATATCTTATGTAGGATTGCCGTCATACCGAACTTTGAAAGAAAGGAAGAAAAAATGTTTGGCTTATAAACTACACTTCAAAATTTACTCAGGACTAGAACTATATTATATTAGAGGTATACTATACTGTATTATAAAACTTAAATGAAAGAAAAGTGCAGGTATAACCAATTTGGCATTATTGCTATGGCAAGCCATGGCGCTGGGTTTCTGTGGGTACCATTGAGGTTTGGAGATGGCTCAAACAAAACAAACTAAATTGACTTTACATGAACTTTGAGAGTGAAGAATTTTAAGTGCCGTTATCAAAGGTGGCTGCAACCTAGGAAGCACTTAAATAAATTCGGACCGATGAGGAAGTGTCAAGGTAGCTCTATTATTGGGAGAGCAATCGCCCGGCTTGCGAGAGGCGCGGGTTCGAGTCCTGCCTGTGACAGTCCATTTTTCTTTAAGTGTGTTTTAATTTCACATTATACGAGTAAGTAAGTGTAGTCATTAAATAATCAAACTATTTAATTGAAAAAATACAATTGGTCTGCACCTTTTGAATTCCAAGAAATAAAATTAAACTAGTTACATCAGAAACCACATTTCAGGTGCACGTAAAAATTTGTCGGCAAATTAATTCCTTCGAATGCTAGTGGGCACGATTAAAGTTGAGACCGCCATTTTTTGTCGACAAAAAGATTTCAGGAGTCAAATTTTGGCGAGGGCCCAACAGTCTGAACTGGCCAAAGTAAAGGTTGGTACGGTACTGACAGTAGCACAGGTGAAATATAAATCAAATTCTTCATCACCATACTAGATGATGAAGAGCAACATAGAAGAGCTAATGTCTGAGCCGAACATCATCGGAGAAATAAAAATCTTACCGACTTCGTCGGCTAGGACATGTGGAGAGTGAGCCTATCTTGGACAACCTTCCGGGCGCCGGCCGGTGGATCGTCCAAGATATCGCTGGAAGGACGAAGTCGCCAAAAACCTGAAAGTACTACAAGTGTCCGACTGGTCCGATTTGGCACAGTATTCTGTGCCAAATGAAGAATGGCGCACTTTAATGTCGGAGGCCAAGATCCACTTCGGGTCGCTGAGCCAGCGAAGTAGGTAAGTAAGTCATTATCATACAAATGATCAGCCGCAAAATTTCCAGGGATGAAATCATCCATTTCCCTTATAAATACAGAGCAGTGGTAAAAAGCTGCCAGCATCTAGTTTCCCTTCGATCTTCACAAGGTTGTCGGTCCAACTTTCTATTGGAAGCCCAATGCTGCGCGTGTAACTAAATGGTTTCTTCAGATTTAGTATACCCTGCCAACTACGACTTGAATTTCCAATTCTCTTAGTATCTCCTCATTCCTGGTTCGATCTTATTGAGAACCATCAAGTTACTATAACAGGTGCTTGTGGCGCAGTGGTTCTTGCTCTTTGGTAGTGATACCAAAAGTTGAGCAACCTACGGCGCGGTCATGTTTGGGATGGGTGACCATACTGACCATAAAAGTGACGTCCGTTTTACATGCATCTCCAGCTTTGGAAGGCACGTTAAGCTGTTGGTCCCGGTTAATATCGATAGATATTAGTCGTTCAGCCTGGTTGGAGGCCCTCGGGCGGCTTAATAACATCTGACAGTAAGGTTCGCCGGTCACTTCCCTTACACACACCCCACCACCAATCCGCACTGAGCCCGCGTGTTGGAGTATGGCTCGCACCACCTCATAGTTGAGGTGAGGCCTGTGCCCAGCAGTGGGACGTATATAGGCTGATGACAAGTTAATATAGCTCTCACTTTGGCTCGTTGCGAAAGTGCAAATGCTAAGTTGTTCCAACTATTTAATCAATCAACTTGGCATATTTGTTTCTTCGGTTAACGCGAACAGTTTTCACGGATTATATCGAGATTCATTTACATTTCATTTTAACCTGACCCTTCGGCCCCTTTTCAACGTTCGTGGTCACAGGTAGACTCCAACTAAAGAATCAGGCTCTAACGAACTAAGCTATGTACCAACCGAACTAAGCTATGTACAATTAACTAGGCTACAGCTACGATTTAGAATTCACACGTTAAGTATTTAATCAAACTTTGAGGATCGTACGGAAAAAGAGGAGTGATTAAGAAGGTAGTAGGTGTAATATATTATCATTTTTTATACATATACATCATGTAAAAATAAAATATAACACAATTTTTTTATAATATTATTATGGGTCATAAAAGATAATCGAATTTATTCGTTCAAGATAAAACAAATCATGTGAAAACAACTTTTGTCTCTGCCTTATGTGGTCACTGCCTTTTTTTTTCTTTCTATCAAAAAAACTTGTCTCGAAATTGCAAATTGAATAAAAATACAAACAGTTACGGTGACTTTCAACCTTTACGGCGGACCAAATTGCTTGCACCGCATTCTCGGTGAAACGGTTTATTCGAATACAATTTATTTGCTTTTTTAATTTCTCATAACTGTCATCAATTCAATTTTGCGACACATAATTATGTTTGACGAAATATTTGCAACAAATTGTAATAAATAATAATAATAGTCCTCCTGGCCGATTTCGACCACGGCGGCCAATCTCAACAGAGATCAGCCAACTACGCAGGAGATATTATAGTGCACAAGTGTGAGCGCAATACACAGGTGCACTCACTGTTCCATTACTATCAAAGTTCGGTGAGACGGCAATCTGACTTGACCGGAGAGAGATCAGGCGCAGGACCAACAGCTTAACGTGCTTTCTGAGGCACGGGGGTGTAACACCGCCAACTTCCTGACTCCGCGCTGTTTTTGAGAAATTAATAACAGAAAATCTCAGAAACAATTTCGGCTCGACCCAGGATTCGAACCCAGGACCCCGCGGATGTAAGGCAGAAACTTTGCCACTACACCATCGAGGCAGTTTGTAATAATAACTCTGGTATTTACGTAAAATGGAGCCAGTCCTCATTTTTAAAAGACAGGTGTTAATTATATAAGTTTGTCCCAGGTGTATATATATCTATACGAGTATGTTATGTGTTTTTGTGTGTCTCTGTCTGCCTGTGACATCGTAGCTTCTGAACGGATGGACTGATTTCAGTGAGTTTTTTTTTTTACTCGAAAGATAATTTAATAACGGTTGTTCTTAGCAAAAGCTAGTCAAAATCAGCCCAGCCGTTGAAGGTCACTAGCTTACTAGCCTTAATTTGCTACCCTCACCTTTAAATTAGCATTTTTCACTCTACAATTCAAATTCAAGCAATTTTTATGTTGTAAAACGCTGTAGTTGCAAAATAATTGAAAATCCGATATGAAACATAACAGAGTCCCATTTTGTAGATCAAATTAATTGCACAATAACGTGGATCATCACAACGGACGGAGGCAAAAAGTAGGATTTCATATTGTCGCTATATTGAGATTAAAGTAACGCATCGCTTCACAGAGTGTGTGGTGCAAGTTATCAGAGAAAACGAGACTCCATTTATCTTTTAAGTGTGTTTTAATATCACATTGTAAAGAAAATCGCACTGTTAATGCTAAAACATTAAGTAACTTAAGATTTGCAAATCGCATATCTAGTTCTTTAAAGTCATAAATGTCAAAAAATCTCAATATAAATTACCATGCTACAGCTTTCCTTTAATACTAATCTATTAAGTGCTTAAAGATCTTTTTTTTTTTAAATTGTCATTTATTACTTTAAGAACTATATGTGTGCAAGGTTTGGACTCTGCGGAGAAAATCATGAGTGTGAAAGGAGTGGATTCAGAGATGAAAGATGGGATGGTATGACAGAGAAAAACATAATGCGCAGACCTCGGAAAAGGGCAAAAGAAGATGACATATTTGTAATTTCTTATTGCAGTAGTTACATTTCTTATTTTCTTGTTTAGTTGTTGTTCTATCTGACTTTGTAATGGAATGTGGTTTTGTGGCCCACTTTTCCACAGCTTGCACATTTAACTGATTAAAAAAACATTTTAAGGTCCAACACCAATGTTTTTGCAACCCTAGGTATAAAAGTAGAACAGCTGTTTAAAGCTTTATCTAATATTTCATGAAAATATAAAAACCTAATCAATTAAGTTGACTGCCTAATTTTTTAATGCATGTAATATCTTAACCATTGATATTAATAAATTTTTTATGCTGACAGTTGGGTCCTACCATCGCTGTGGAAGTTCACCCAAAAAGTGATTGTCTAGTAATGTAGCCTTTAAAAGGAATTCACTAGTGTCTTTGAGTAAGTAATTTATGGTTTTGTATTAACTCACAGAAAGACATAAACATTTATTGATAGGAAATATCACAAAAACAGAACAATTTTAGAAATAGATGAAATGAAATAAATCAAACACACATATACACAAAAGCTAAGAGGGAAACAATTAAACATAATAATTTAGAACAAACAATCTAGACACAGTACAAAAAACTAAAAATCTCATAAAACAATTTTGACACCACAAAAACCGTTGCCATTGTGCGTCTGAAGGCATTTGCGCTGGAACTCAGTTTAGGTTCGCTGACCTTAGATAGAGATCAGTGGAGAGTTTGAAAAGTGACCGTTGCTAGGCAGTGGGATGATATACGCGGTAAAATTCAATTAATTTCAAACGCTACGTCTTACGCTTGTACCACTGCCCACCGGGGCCCTTATACAAACAGAGATTTCGCGTATAAAACATTGATTACCCCTTGACCTGGCTTTTAATTTTTGAAGGCAGCATGTGTAATAATGTGTGTACTCTTGGGATTAAACCTGTAATGCATTGATGCTGGAACAAGCTGATACGCTCCGAAAACTTCCAATAGGCTATAGGGATTGTGGAGCGAATTTTAAAAGGTATTTCATTAACGGGATTCAGGAAACCATTCCGAGAGTAGGCTTTTTTTGATTTAATAAAATATTGGATTTATAAATTGCATCAAGAGTAAATAACGTGATGTGTATTTGGACTCCAGAGAGATGACCTGTAGCCAACAAAAGCCTTAAAACACTCCGGATACAGCAACTTTGAGCGTGCTTTTCGTAATGGAAACACAATGGTTAAGTACTTGTCTCTTGAGCTATGTTCATGAGAATTTCGTTATGACATTAGTCTAGCAAAAGAAAACGCAAATTTTCATACATTTTCCAGAAATGTTCCTAACTATTTTGGCTACAATTTTTAGTTTTATATGACCTCAGTTATGCAACATTAAAACAATTTAACTTTATCTTAATAAAATCCACAATGAGTTTTTGGACGTTACTTGATGTCGTTAACGAGGAAAACTAATTATATACGCAATAGACGTCACCTCATCTCATTAGCCTATATGAGTCCCACTACTGGGCACAGGCCTCACCTCAACTATGCGGTGGTACAAGCCAAACTCCACCACGCTGGCTCAGTGCGGTGCGGTGGAGAACTGTTTACAAAGTAAGTGACCAACCATTCTGTGACATATAATTAAGCCGCCCGATGACCTCTGACCAAGCTTAACAACTAATACCTAGTTCACACTAAAAGTTTTGCGTAGCTGGCCACCCGTAAATGTTTGAATTTCGAATGTTATATTTTTTTAAAACATGAAATCTCATTAGTTAATGAAAATAAATTCTGGCGGGATGTCACTTGTCAATTGTTTTTTATCTCAAATTGAAGTTCGTTGTCCGTCGCAAAAATGGAACTAACACGAAAAGATTTTAGGGCGATGATTTTTTATGATTTTAAAAGTTCGCTTTCTCCGCAAGATTGCGCTGCTCGTCTTCAAAATGCTTTTGGGAGAGAAGCACCACATCTGAGCACTGTAAGGCGTTGGTATGCTGAATTTGATCGCGGCCGTGTTTCTCTCCATGATGAAATTCGTGAAGGTCGACCCTCAACTGCGATCACGGAGGAAAATGTGGCTACAGTCAGACGACTAATTGAAGAAAATCGGCGTATCACTTATGAGGAGATTCGAGGACATTTGGGGATTGGTATGAGCCAAATTCAGAAAATTTTACATGATCATTTAAAAGTTAGGAAACTTTGTTGCCGATGGATTCCTCACGAACTCACTCCAGAACAAAAACGGAATCGTGTGGATTGGTGTAAAGAAATGCTATTAAAGTACAATCACGGACATTCTAATGCTGTGTATGACATCGTAACAGGTGATGAAACATGGATATATTGTTATACTCCAGAAAAAAAGCAACAATCTTCTGTGTGGGTGTTTGAAGGTGAGAGCAAACCAACAAAATTGAGGCAAACGAGAAGCGTGGGCAAACAAATGATTGCGTTTTTTTTTCTCCAAGACGGGTCCTGTCTGCACGATCCCACTTGAGCAACAAAAAACCGTTAATACCGTGAATGGTACAACACTATGTGTTTACCCAATGTCTCAGAAAAAGTAAGGGAAAAACGACCTAGAAGTCGCATTTTGTTGCACCACGACAATGCTTCGGCGCACACCGCGAAAAAAACAAAGTCATTTTTGGCTTCTGAAAACATAGAGCTCGTGACCCATTCCGCAAACAGTCCAGACCTAGCACCTTGCGATTTCTTCATTTTCCCAAAAATCAAAGATTTAATGAGAGGTTCGACATTTACGGGGCCAGAAGAGGCAGTGATTGCGTTCAACCAGCACGTAGAAAACATACCCTCAGACCAATGGTCCTCGTGTTTCCAAAAATGGTTTGAACGGATGAAAAAGTGTTTAAAATGCAACGGAGAATACTTTGAAAAGCAGTAAATATTATACAAATTAATTGTTTTATTTATGAGTTACGCAAAACTTTCAGTATGGCCCTCGTATCTATCGATATTTGACGACAACTAATAACTGACCACAAGGTGTAATGGTCAAGAAGTTGACTACGAGTATTAACTAAGCTAACAGGTCGCGGGTTTGATCCCCGCATTGTACAAACATTTGTGTGCATGAACATGTCTGATTGTACTGGTCTGGGTGTTATATGTATTTATTTGTAATACCACTGTTGATTCTGATATCTGTAACACAAGTGCTTAAGCTACTTACCACGGAGTCAGATCAATGTATTGTTGTATATTTATACATATTTATTTATATTATATATTTACCGGTACCAACAGCTTAACGTGCCTTCCGAAATAACAGACTTATGGATACGGCGCTAGTCGTAATAAATAAGAATAGGATAAAGACGGTCACTCATCCTCATACCACCATGACATAGGTCACTTAAATCCTTCAGTATCCTAAATTTAAAATTTGGAAAACTTACGACATCATCATCATCATCATTATCAGCCAAAGGACGTCCACTGCTGAACATAGGCCTTCCCCACAGTTTTCCACATCGACCGATCACAAGCGGTCCGCATCCAGTGTGATCCTGCAATCTTTACAAGGTCGTCTGTCCATCTTGTCGGTGGACGTCCTACGCTTCGCTTTTGGTCGAAGGGTCTCCAGTCCAGAACTTTCTGCCCCAACGGCCATCAGTTCTTCGCGCTATGTGTCCTGCCCATTGCCACTTGAGCTTACTGATTCTCAAGGCTATGTCGGTTACCTTAGTTCTCCTACGTATCTCCTCATTTCTGATTCGATCTCGTAGAGAAATACCGAGCATAGCCCTCTCCATCGCTCGTTGTGCTATCTTGAGCTTCTTTATAAGGCCCATTGTCAGAGACCATGTTTCGGATCCGTATGTCATTACTGGTATCACACACTGGTTGAAGACTTTCGTCTTCAGACACTGAGGTAATTACGACATGAGCCAGCAAAACAGCCAGTGAGGTTCACCGGCTAAACGGATTTTGATCAGCCATAGCTAAGAACCACCGTGATAAAATTGTCCCGTAAAAAGTCTCACTGAAATCGGTCCATCCGTTCAGGAGCTTCAATGTCCTACACATACAGAATAGGGGTCAAGTTTATAATAACAATAATTTACAGTCGTGGGTTAAAAATATATGATTTAAGACAATCATCCAAACACTTGCCACCACGAAATAAGTCACTTAAATTCTTTACCATAATACAACAGTACTGGGAGTAGCTGACTGCCTCGTTGGTGTAGTGGCAAAGTTTTTGCCTTACATCCGAGAGGTCCTGGGTTCGAATCCCAGGTCGAGCCAAAATTGTTTCTAAAGTTTTCTGTCATGAATTTCTCAAAAACCGCTCGGAGTCGGGAAGTTGGCGGTGTTACACCCCCGTGCCTCGGTGCGCACGTTAAGCCCTTGGTCCTGCGCTTGATCTCTCTCCGGTCATGTCGGATTGCCGTCTCACCAAACTTTGAGAGTGATGGAACAGTGAGTGCACTTGTGCACTATAATATCTCCTGCGTAGTTGGCTGATCTCTGTTGAGATTGGCGGCCAGGAAGACTATAACTGGGAGTAGCAGTCCCCAAAAACGCCTTATCACAACCGTCAGCACTTTTCAACACGTAAAAGAGGGTACTCGCGAACTATTATTAAACCTGGCCGTTTAGTTATCTTCCTCCCGTGGGTATTATTACGAAAGTCGTCAAATTTGGTGCCGCCATCTTAGCCGGACGGTCCAATTTTACCTTTTGCGAGGACGCTTTATACATTCGTATGAAATGACGCTTTTCAGGGTTGCGTAGACCGGGAGGCAGAGGTATAAGTTGAGTCAGTAAACCCATTAAGATTTTATAAACCAACCATCTTTCTCTCTCATACATCCCACGGCTGGAACTCAGTGCGGTTTGCTGGAGAGTTTTTTTAAGGTAGGTGACCAACCTTGCTGTCAAAAACCACTGAACCAGCATTTATCATTAAATTTACTGATACTTAAAAATAGACTTACAGATAATAGAGAGGTACATTACTACCTAGTGTTGTTAATACAAAACTATCCCAAATTGTTCTGGAGATATACGTGGGCCAAACTGAAAGTTTTGCGTAACTCATAAATAAAACAATTAATTTGTATAATATTATATTTACTGCTTTTCAAAGTATTCTCCGTTGCATTTTAAACACTTTTTCATCCGTTCAAACCATTTTTGGAAACACGAGGACCATTGGTCTGAGGGTATGTTTTCTACGTGCTGGTTGAACGCAATCACTGCCTCTTCTGGCCCCGTAAATGTCGAACCTCTCATTAAATCTTTGATTTTTGGGAAAATGAAGAAATCGCAAGGTGCTAGGTCTGGACTGTGTGCGGGATGGGTCACGAGCTCTATGTTTTCAGAAGCCAAAAATGACTTTGTTTTTTTCGCGGTGTGCGCCGAAGCATTGTCGTGGTGCAACAAAATGCGACTTCTAGGTCGTTTTTCCCTTACTTTTTCTGAGACATTGGGTAAACACATAGTGGTGTACCATTCAGCATTAACGGTTTTTTGTTGCTCAAGTGGGATCGTGCAGACAGGACCCGTCTTGGAGAAAAAAAAACGCAATCATTTGTTTGCCCACGCTTCTCGTTTGCCTCAATTTTGTTGGTTTGCTCTCACCTTCAAACACCCACACAGAAGATTGTTGCTTTTTTTCTGGAGTATAACAATATATCCATGTTTCATCACCTGTTACGATGTCATACACAGCATTAGAATGTCCGTGATTGTACTTTAATAGCATTTCTTTACACCAATCCACACGATTCCGTTTTTGTTCTGGAGTGAGTTCGTGAGGAATCCATCGGCAACAAAGTTTCCTAACTTTTAAATGATCATGTAAAATTTTCTGAATTTGGCTCATACCAATCCCCAAATGTCCTCGAATCTCCTCATAAGTGATACGCCGATTTTCTTCAATTTTAAGTTCAGAAAATTGACACCAATATTTCATTTAATACACGCATATTGCACACCGGCCTCCTGGCCTATAAAGGTGCCATCTATGATCGGGATGTGCACGGTCCCCAATACGGTCCGACCCTGTGATTCCGACGCGTAAATATCTGATCCAAATTATATTTCCACAGAAAAGATAAAGCTAAAGCAGTACGGAAGTAATTTGTTTTTGCATGAACCAAAATAATGCACTTTGATCGTCAGATAATTAATTGTAGATTCTCGGCTACCTACAATTATAAAAGACAAGGCAATTATAAATCACAACAATGCCATCACGAAGAACGGTCATCATCATCATCATCAGCCTATATACGTCCCACTTCTGGGCACAGGCCTCACCTCAACTATTAGGTGGTGCGAGCCATACTCCACCACACGGGCTCAGTGCGGGTTGGTGGAGGGGTGTGTGTTAAGTAAGTGATCAACCTGACTGTCAGATGTTATTAAGCCGCCTGAGGGCCTCCGACTAGGCTTATCGACTAATATTTAACCAGGACCAACAGCTTAACGTGCCTTCCGTGCTTCGCAAGCGCAAGGCACGAAGAACGATCAAATAAATAAATAATACTAGTGGCCGCCCGCGACTTCGTCCGCGTGGAAAGCCTTTATCTTAAAAATTCTTTATGAATTGTAGCCTATATGTTATTCTGATGTATAAGCTATATTGTGGTAAAGTTTCATTCAAATCCATTCAGTAGTTTTTACGTGAAAGAGTAACAAACATCCATACATCCATACATCCATACATCCATACATCCATACTTACAAACTTTCGCCTTTATAATAGTAGTAGGATTTTATCTTATCGTAAGTAGATCTTAGGTACCAATAATTCCAGTATCCGTTAAAGACCTAGGACCCTTGACAAAATGATATGGCATAGCTGATAACTAAAATTGCGATCGTTATCGTTTGGTAAATGTATGAAACTGACATTCGCCTGCGGTAAGCCGTCACGGGACTTATAATGCCATACACACGTACGATAGTGGATTTTGTAATTGACTATTAAATGTTACATAACACAGCGCTAGATTATACGGAATGGCCTTCACAACTATAATAAAATTCAATACTCACACATAATGGTGACGACTATGTATGTGTACCAAATTTCATCCAAATCTGTTCAGTGGTTTAGACGTGAAAACGTAACAGACAGAAAGCCAATTGTCGTAATGTGGTCACCACCGTGTATAAATAAATCTGTACATATACCGTGTTTCAAAGTAAATACATTATTTAAATGTAAATTTTATCTAGCCCTTCTACCCCTATGCGTGTGTCATTTCTCAGTATTTGTTCCATGTTCCCGTACTGGTAATACGAGTATTTGTACTGTGATATTTCCCAACAAAAGCTGGTGTGGCGATTTCCGTTGGACCATGCATAATTTGTTTTCGCTGACTGTACTAGTCGAAATGTGTAAGCGGTGTATTATTAAAAAAAAGGTGTGTGATTTTTTGCCTGTAATAAAGGACTTGTAATAGTTTGAAAAAGGTTTCAAATCTTTTTAAAAGCATTAAAGGTTGTCTGGGAGAAACTTTTTTATTAAACCTTTTTGTAAACTTTTTTTTGAGTATTAAAACTTTATTTAAGTTTATTGTACACCTTAAAAAGCTTTATTCACATTTAGTTTTATTCATTCTTTATAAATTATATAAGTAATACCTTAAGGGCTCAGTTTTAATTTTTGAAAACTTTTTTTTTTAATTGTTTTCATGTCAAATGTACATTAAAGTGTTTCTATCTATCTATCTAAAGCGCTTTTCTCTCATCTTTGTTGTATGGTGGACTGAGATTTAACTGATTCAGTAATGTCATACATAGCTCATAGTCAAAAGTGGCTGGTGCATCAGCGATGCAGAAATAGATCCTCATTAGTGCATCTTTGATGTGCTTATTTTATTTTTATTTTATTTTATTTATTAGGCACACCAACGAAAGTTACAATTGATGAAAACAAAAGACTTACATGCAGTAAATTATTAATATTATAATGCGCTTGTTGTTAATTTTTATTCGTGTTTCTTTGCTTTGATTATAAGATTTTCTCAGTGTGTATACATGTTAAAGTGTTACAATCTAGAACTTGTCCTTTAAAACTATTGTTAATATATTATGTGTGTACCAAATAAAAATAATAAAATTAACAAAAAAGATTTCAATGTTATAACTTTATCCCAGAGAATAACTTTGACCCTTTACCAGTAAAAAGTTTTATTCACTGCTACCTGTGTTTAGTTCACTGTTTTACCGACCGTTTATAACACCATTTACCCGATAATGTATTACTTACACGCCAATGCTATCAAAATAAAATTGTTTGAGGTTCTAAATATTTACTGAATGGGTCAAAGTTACCCCCTAGGTCTAAAGTTAACCCCTTGGGCCAAAGTAAGGTGCCAAACTCTGTTGCCAATTATTTTGTCAGAAAACCAAACCTCCGTCAATCAAAACTTTCACGACTTTTTTTGAACTTATAAATAACTTTCAATTAACTTGTTTTTCTTTTATCGAACCTCCTCATTAGGAAGAGGCAAGCGTTGGACCGTTATGAGTTTCTGCAATAAGAAAAGGAAGCCGGGACAATATGCCACTTGTATCGGTTGTAACGACTTGTGAGGGGGCGGTGTCGATAAAATATGTCGAGGTCTTAATTGAAAAAATATATATTAACAATAAAAAAAATTGTCTCGGATCGCAATCAGATCGCTAGACCCGTCGTCCTACGTCATCAACAATCGTGACAAGTGCGACACGACGTCTTTTTATAATAATAATATACAACAACATCACATTCACATGCATCGATCTGACTCTATGGTAAATAGCTTAAGCACTTGTGTTACAGATATCAGAATAAATACATATAACACCCAGACTAGTACAAACAGACATGTTCATGCACACAAATGTTTGTACAGTGCGAAGATCGAACCCGCGACCTATTAACTTAGTTAATAGTCAACTTCTTGACCATTACACCAAAGTGGTCGTCATTGACACAAGTATTAATCACATCGCGTCGCGTCACACTTATCGCTTTGTTTCCCTCACACAGGACAACGCCAGAGGCTGTATAACTCCAAAAACAGTTGGAGCAACGTACAAAATTTAAAAATTGTGTAATCACTAAATAACGTAACTTTATTTCAATGACAAGCAAACCTAGACCGTCTTGTTACAAAAAACATGGTTTAAAAATAGTACCAGGCTTAAACTAGGATAAGGGATAACTCAATCAATGGATTAAAGTATACCTTATTCTAAAACGAAGTTTATCTCTCAGTCCTGAATTATCTGTGGTACTATAGTTAAACCCGTGCGACCCCTAGTTGAACTGTGAACTAATTTTTGACAGCTGTTATTAAGATTATTGCGCAGGGTTTTATTGTTCAATGAGGTTATTTTGCAAAAGTAGGGAGGTAAATAAAACCGCAGGGTGTATATTAAATTGTTTCTTGTATTTTTATCACATTATTACGAGTACAACACAGTTTATAATTTTATATCTTCACAATCAAGGTGTCAATCATAACAAACACATCGCCGTGGCAACCACGACATGTTTAGAAAAGTGTCTCATTCAATCTCTTTTCCTACCACGCAATAGTTTCTATCACCAATATGGATTTCTACATTAAACGCTAGTCGTTCTGTATAAACTATTGGGTTGGTACATTATACAATTATACCTGCTAACAATTATACCTTAAAAAGATTATACCGTAAATTAAAAACAAAACAGTATAAAGTATGTTTTTTTCAATATTGTCAATTATTATGCCACTTAACATTTTTTTTAAATATACAACAACATCACATACATTGATCTGACTCCGTGGTAAGTAGTTTACGTAGTTAGTAGTTAGTTAGTGTAAGTAGTTGGTAAGTAGTTTTACAGATATCAGAATCGGATCGGTTAGTTATGGTTTAAACCCGTATTAAAGCATGTTTTTGTTATAAGACAGAGATAGTTTATTGAAAATCTGTTAGGTATCGATATTGTTAGAAATATATTGAAATGGTAACATCAAATAAGCAATCTAGAGTAAAAAAAAAAACATTTTTATTCAATACTACATATTTTACCAAATAGGAAAACACATTTAAAAATCACATACACAAGATACTGAAAAGGTGGGCCACTCGGCATGTGTCGTAGCATCTCAGGAATGCCACGACCCTGGTCTTCCATGGACACCCAGATAAAAAGATTAGCACTACTTTGCACAACAATTGCTTTTTAAAGAGAGAAAAAAAAGAGAAAAAAAAAGAATACCTACAATCTTTTTTCATTTTGGTTACAACGTTTAACTTGTTGTCTATGGATACGTTTTTAATCTTTATGTATTCTATTAGAATAAAACAGTTCGTTGTCAAGTTTCACAGAAATACGTTGTTTCTTTTCTAATTATAATAGATATCGTGAATCACAACACTAGTGCACAACAGCACACAATAAAGAGTTGACAAGTTAAGCCCGGAGCACTATATTCTACCTGCTAGGTATAACTGGCTTTGCGCTGTGGACTTCTGATGTTGGTATTACAAATGTATTTACATTTAAAGTTATCGTAACGGCGATTATTTTAGTAATAGGATTTGTGCTTGGTTCGCTTATTGTTTTAGATAATATAATAATAATAATAATAGCCTTAACTGTCGGTAGCATGTCCTGCCCCGTAGCTGGCAGCTTGCTAGGATTAGCAAGCTGCCAACCTTTTTTTTTTGATCTGTATAATTTTATATTTTACGTTTAGAATTATTTTGTTAAGCCCATCACTAAATATAAAGTTTACATAAAGAGAATAATAATAATAAATTGTGTTGATTTTATTTCACAAAAAAGACATCTCTATATATAAAATTCTCGTGTCACAATGTTTGTTCCCTTACTCCTCCGAAACGGCTTGACCGATTCTCATGAAATTTTGTGAGCATATTGAGTAGGTCTGAGAATCGGCCAACATCTATTTTTCATACCCCTTAGTGATAAGGGTTGTCCACCTTAAACATTTATATGGCAAAACAACGTTTGCCGGGACAGCTAGTAGAATATATAAAAGTCGCTTCCCGCATCCGTCCGTTTCACACATTCGCACTATATGTATGTATGTATATATGTATTCTTAGATCTTTAAAACTTTGATTTTAAGTAGTTATCTTTGATAGATATTGTGGTTCAAGAGGAAGGTTTATAATGTATGATAACATATTTCATATATTGGAGCAGACAACCGAATTCCACGCGGGTGAAACGCTGGCGGGAATCTATTAATTTCAAATTCAAAGATAAACAGGGATCTTTACCTACCTTTACGTAACTTAACCTAACTAAACGACGCTACGAAAGCTCGAATCTACCACTTAATACATATTTATATAACAGTTTTAATCTATTTCTAGGCGTAGTTTCAGCTGAAAGATACCTAAGTGTAGCATATTTCGTATATAATTTCATTATTTCTAAGATCTAACGATCGTCAAAGTTACAATACAACAGCCTAACTCATCTTAACTTTCCTAAGATGGTAACGATTAAATACAAGTTTATAAATAGCACCTGTGCGTAACGGAGTGAGTAAAGCGAGCGAGTGAGTTGTGGCCGATATATGTATAGCCAGTGCTTGCGTATGGTTCTGAGGAACAGGGGATGAGTGGAGACAACTTACTGTAAATTTTTTAGTGGTATTTAAATTTAAATCCATAAACCGCATAGATACGCAAAAAATTTCCAAATTCACCAGTAAATATAGTTTGCACTTAGTTCTTCAATTTCAAAGGGCGCCACCAGTCAACGTTATATTTCTCTGCTGAAAATTTTCATGTATCCTTAAATTACCAAATTGACAACAAATCCTGCTAGATCCTGCAACTATTTGGACGATTTTGCAAACTCAAGTGATATATCACTTGAGTTGGCTTGTTGTCGACTTATAATTCAAAGACAAGTCAGTAAGCAAGTAGTAATTGGCTGACTAAACAATTTGAGGAAAAACCCTGAATTCTAGTTTCCCCCAAAATCCCATGTCAAACGTACAATGTGCCTCGGAAAACTTTAAAGAGACTTACCCAAAAACTTGGTTCATCATCAAAGTCGTCCCGTCCTATCCCAGTCACTTTAAAGAGGTAATGTTTTTTGTTGTTTTTTTCTGGATATAAATTTATTCTATACCGGCAAATATATGATATGCGATAAGTAAAATGTATTTACTGTTCAGGTACACTAGTGAAAAATCATCCATTGTACTTCACTTGCGAATTTAATACTTAAAGAGAAATAAATGTCTTCAGCCGTAAACCTTAATTTGGTGGCAGACGAGACTCTATTCATTGCCCTGTCTAAGGCACACCAACGATAAAACGGACATTAGCCGTCCGCGTCGTAACTCAGTGCATTTGCCGTTCCGACGCCATATTTCGCGTTTACATCCAATAACACTATGGTTTGTTCTCTTTTTTATATTGTCTGTGCTCGTCTCGTCTCTGGTTTGTTGCTCGCCGAAGCGAAAGTGTTTCTTTGCCACATTAAACTGTCGTTATAGTGGTGGAAAGCAAGAAAACGTTTCAATTTGTGTGGAAATGGTATCTGTAGTAGGTTGCTTTAGAAAACTTAACAGAAATGGTAAATAGGTGTAAACATTGCATTGCATTTGAGTTTTTAAGAATTATTTATACGTGTAAAAATGTCTGATAAATGTTATAATAGATATTGTCATGAACTATGGCCAGGATATTTTTCCAAAATTGTGTCAACATAACTAATACCTGATCAGGTCCCTTTTTATCTAATTGAATTGAGCTGACCAGAGCTTAACTGCGTAAGGTGAAGTTATGAAAATAACTTTTCTTAAAGGGTATATACACGTTGTGTAGGTAACATTGTAAGAAATTTAGCTGTACTCTACGGTTTCACCCGCATAGAACCCATTTGCTACGTATCCCACAGGAACCGTGAATTTTTACGGGATAAAAAGTATCCTAGGTGTTATTCCAGGTAATAATCTTCCTACGTTCCGAACTGCAGCCAAATCGGTCCATCAGATTTGACGTGAAAAAGTAACACACATACATAAATACTTACAAACTTTCGCGTTTATTTAATAGGGCCAGTGGACCCGGCAGACACTGTCCTGCCCGCTGTTTTAGCAATTCATCAATATTTTGTCATCGTTTACACCTTCTCTGGACTTCCACAAATATTTCAAGGCTAACATTATTGAAATCAGTTCAGCCGTTTCGATTTTTAGTGAGACTAACGAACAGCAATTTATTATTATATATAAAAAAGCGATAGGCCCACCTAAATTTTCACATGGGAATGGGTCATTTTCCAGCGGTAAAAATTAGCTTATTTCCTTTTTCGGGTATCAAAATATCTCTCTACCAAATTTCATGCAATTTGGTTCAGTAATTTAGGCGTGATTGAGTAACATACAGACAGACAGAGTTATTTTAATAAACACCGACTCCATTGCAGCTAGCGAACAGGAACAAAACATTTTAGTAAAATTGTGAATAGCTAAAGTTTGTATGTACAAACTTTAGCTATTAACTTCACTTATTAATTGTGCGTATGCAATATCATGAACTTTTGTTACACGTATACAGGGAAAATCCTTATGTATGTTAATCCGTACGAATACTGAGTTCTACATTCCACAAGTAGAGGACTTTACATAGGCAAGAAGCCGGATCCGGCCGGATTTGACTAAAACCGCACTCGGAACGTTTGCATGGAGTATACAAGGTGTTTAAAAATATTTATTTTTCTTCTTTATAGTTACTTCCGACTAAGCTCTTGGCAGAGCAATCGTATTCATGGTAGTCACTCTCAAACGTGTATGGCAAGAATGATGTAGGTTGAAATGGATTACAATTTTGATAGCAACTTATTTTATTATTATTTTACCACTTTGGTGTAATGGTCAAGAAGTTGACTATTAACCAAGTGGTCGCGGGTGTGATCCTCGCACTGTACTAACATTTGTGTGCATGAACATGTCTGTTTGTACTGGTCTGGGCTTTATATGTATTTTTAAATGAGTATATATAATTAAATAAAACGTATATAGTAAACGTATATAGTAAAATAAAACGTATAATTTTAAATGAGTATTAGGTACTCACTGCTCGACGTTTTGACTGTATTGCACACAGCCGAGGTCACGAGCTGACTGGTGGCGCGCGGCGTCATCTGCTCGGCGCGGCCGCTGTTTCCAGATCGACCCTCACAATTTAAATATTAAAAATGTTAGTATAATCAATGCGACAAACAACACTAATGGTATCACTTTGTGTCTTTAGCTATCCCACGAGGATCTCCACCGCGATTATGCGCTTCCTACACCCAGCGGCTTCCCACGACAGCGCACCAGCGCGTCGGTCCACCTTTAGAAGCGAGGAGGCGAAGAGATAGAGGCCCACTTAATGGCCGGCACGCGGGACTGGCCAGATTGAAGTTTTTTTTAAATAAAATAAATAATTTAAAAAAATCTTTATTCAATAACTAGGTAAGGCAGGAGGCTCCGCTCTCCGATATTTGGCAGTTACAAAAAGTTTAAAATAAAAAGAAGTTATTACTTAACTATTTGCGGTGTGTGTGTGTGTGTGTGTGTGTGTGTTTGTTGTGTTTGTGTGTTTGTGTGTTTGTGTTTATGTACGTTTGTGTGTTTGTGTATATGTGTGTGTGTGTGTGTGTGTGCACGTGGGCGTGTGTTTTTTTTATAACTGCAGGCAAAGATGAGGGAAAAGCCTTTCTTCATCTTTGCTGCAGGGATAGGGATATATTTCATCCCCTATTTCAACTCCTTTAGCGTAACAAGCGTTGGCTTGTAACAAGTGTAAATTCTGGGCTGCCACGGTGTAATTCCTCGTGTTCCATCGACAAGCTAAGAAGAAGAAGAAGCGTTGGCTATGGCCTTACGCCATCTCCAATCTCTCTCTGTAGACGTAAAAACGTAACAGATAAAAAGACAAAGATTCTGTAGCATTCAAATACAAATTAAACAGTGTTAATCTATATAGTCCAGGAGGTGGAGACCTGGTGTTTTGTACTACAGATTGTTTCACAATCCATCACAAGCACCAGTCATTTTGAAACAACAATTTTGTATTAGCTACTGTTGTGTAGAAAATAAATTACTTTATTATTATTATTATTTATAATACCAAGTAGAAAAGTAAGGATTAAGATACACTCCATTTTGTATAACGAAAAAGTCAACCGACGTTAAATTTTACGATCGCCCGACAATCGTGCAAAGGAGAGTATATTAAAGCATTTTAGTGCATTAGGCCTCGAGCGAACGTCCGTGCTAGAGGTGATCAATATCGATATCGAAAAGACATAACACTTTACAAAATCTTTTTCGGCTCCGGTCATCGGCGAGGAATCGAACCCCCGACCTTTTGAAGTCCGGTCCAATGCTCTGACCACTGAGCTACCGAGAACCTTAATGGAGTTGTTGAATTTTGTGAGTGCTTTTTAATGCTTTGAGCCAGCGTATCGATATCGATACTTTTTTTAACCCTCGACAAAAAAGCGAAGTGTTATAAGTTTGGCACCTATGTCTGTTTGTGTGTGTATATGTGTTTGTGCTGGCTGTGGCATCGTAGCTCCCAAATGGATGGACCAATTTGTGCGTTTTTTTTTATATTCGAAAGATAATTTAATCACGTTGGTTCTTAGCTATAGTTGGTCAAAATTTGTCTAGCCGCTGAAGCTTACCAGCTGTATTTCTGGCTCATTTGAGGGGTTTTAAACTTGATAGTAATTTTGACGAGACAACGTCTTATAAATTGGTTTGCCGGGTGACACTGCGTTACGCTCCGCTCACGTTCCGCGCTCACAATGAGAGCGAGTGAGTGGCACGCGTCCCTTCGACTCGGGCATGGTTAGCCCGCCTAAGAGCGAGTGAGACAGACATAAAAAGTGAAAGGCACGCGTCCCTTCCACTCGAGCACAGTTGGCCCGCCTAAGAGCGAGAGAGAGAGAGCGAGAGAGAGAGAGAGTGAGAGAGATAGGCATACACACCGGTTCATGTTATACGAATGAATATTCACATTAAAATTATTTTACCACTCAAAGTCGTTGTCACGTAAAACTTTCGCCCGTATACCGACTTTACAGGCAACCAATTTTTTATATAAACGCATCTCCCCATTTCCGTGTTGTTGACATCTCAGTCAGTACAATTCCAAAGTTAAGGTACAATAAAATTCATAATCAAAATTTAAAAGGTCTTGCCAGCTAAGTATGTATGATATGACTACCTTAGACAATCACAAACTTTTGACTGCAGACATAATATGTTCAGTAACATATACTGATATCCCCATTTTGTTTTTTGGATATACATAAAAAGTACATACATGACACACCTATTTTAAAATGTAAAAATTTCACGCCCTTAACTTTACGTAAAGCTAGCTCGAAATGTCAAAATTATGCACGGTTTTATCGATTATCGACAAGCACGTATCGATAGTGGCACATCACTATTCCGGTGCAGTTAATGCACTCAGAATGAACGGAATCTAATCAGCCGGAGTGGCGGCGCCCGAGACTAGGCCGGGAACTAATTTGGTCAGTGGAAATAATAAAACCTATACCGATATGGCAAATTAAGTACCTATACGACTATACATATATATACTTACCATATTGGGGTTGTCAGTTAGCTTTGATGTAGAGATTGATGTAGATATTCCCCCTTCCTGTTAATCAAATGTTCCTTTTACCGAAGGTTGTCTGGAAGAGAACGCTACCGGTAAGACCGCCTAAATTGTACATCTTTCTTTTTTGAACTTGTCTGTAATTTTTGTTTTGTGTTGTACAATAAAGTGTTCTATCTATCTATCTATATCCGATATATATCGGATATATATCAAAAATCAGATTTTTGGGGATGTAACTTGGCTTTGATATAGAGATGCTTCAAAAAGTATCAATTCTCACCTTGATATGGAGGTAATATTAAGATGATAAGCAAAAAATGCTTTTAGCATTAGACTCAATGCTTTTGTACATATATTGTACAAAAAAGTTTCAAATAAATAAAAAAACTAAAAGTGTTTTTTAAAATAGCGGATAATAGAGATCTCTGGAAAAGTCTTTGCTCAGTTGTAGCTGTATTTTACCTGTAGTAAAGCCATTTTTAAAAAGTTACGTAGGGAATCATCGGTATTGGTAACTATATCAGCTACCTATCGCTACATTTGAAACAAATTATTTATTATTTTATCGCTAGGGCACTATATGCTGGCCACACACCATACTTCCTAACATCCAATGGGCACTACGCAACCGCTTGGATCAGTCAGATCAGTCATACTCAACCTTTTTTTATTAGAGCCAAAAAACGTTTCAGTCATGGGATCCCGGGCCGCAAGCGAAAAATTATAAGGTTCTAAATAAAACGTAAATCAAAGGTAACAATGAATTTATTTACTTTATTGATGAGAAAAAGATAAATTTATTTATTTATTTAAAAAGGAACAACAACAGTATACATATACATACATTGCTCATCTTAAATTTAAACCTTTCGTGACAAACAATAACAGTAAATATTATGTTAAATACATATTAATAAAAAAGAGATAAATAATATATATTCGGCTGAAACACTGTACAGACAAGTAATTCAATCCTCTTCCATAAGCTTAAAATCCTACTACTATTATAAAGGCGAAAGTTTGTAAGTATGGATGTATGGATGTTTGTTACTCTTTCACGTAAAAACTACTGAATGGATTTGAATGAAACTTTACCACAATATAGCTTATACATCAGAATAACATATAGGCTACAATTCATAAAGAATTTTTAATATAAAGGCTTTCCACGCGGACGAAGTCGCGGGCGGCCACTAGTAAAAACTATTTTAATGCGATATTTGATAAGGTGAACACTTTTTCACAATTTTATCAAGATCTGGCTTCTTATTACATCCTACTCTTATAACATCATCCATATGCAAATACTAGTGGCCGCCCGCGACTTCGTCCGCGTGGAAAGCCTTTATCTTAAAAATTCTTTATGAATTGTAGCCTATATGTTATTCTGATGTATAAGCTATATTGTGGTAAAGTTTCATTCAAATCCATTCAGTAGTTTTTACGTGAAAGAGTAACAAACATCCATACATCCATACATCCATACATCCATACTTACAAACTTTCGCCTTTATAATAGTAGTAGGATGTGAGTTTATTTCTGTATACATTCTTTGTATTTTTTAATTTAAGAAAAAGAAGATTCGCACACATACGTAGACCTAAGGAATGTTAGTAAGATTTAAGCACATCTTTGTACATTTGTTTCACTTCACTTGTATGCCGACAAGGCTGATCACAGCGCACTCTTTATAACCTGTATTTGTACATTAACATCTATTCACATGTGTATCACAAATAAATAATTTTAATTTTAATTTATATTTTTGGGGAACAATGCTCCAAAATTCTACATAATTTCTTTTCTCCCTTTTTTTTAAACACGACTTATAGATTTGTGTCGTTATTAATATCAATAAGTTTATCAAACAACTCCGCGTGTACGGTTCCAATCGGTTCCACCAATAGGACGATAGGAAGTATGGTCAAGAAGTTACTCGTAACTATGGAACAAAAGGTCGCGAGTACCATCCCCGCACTGTACAAACATTTGTGTGTATGAACATGTCTGTTTGTACTGGTCTGGTTGTTATATGTATTTATTTGTAATATCACTGTTGATTCTGATATCTGTAACACAAGTGCTTAAGCTACTTATCACGGAGTCCGATCAATGTACATGATGTTGTTGTTTCTTATTTATTAATTTACCACTCTCCAAATTCTACAGCCATTTAATCAGTATTGTACCCAACAGCCTCAGAGTCCCCAGACACGAACACATTAACACACAATAACATCCCTTTACTGGGTAAAAAACATTCGTCGTGTGTTCGCATAAAACATTTTTTCGCGACAAAAAATAATAAAACATCATGAAAATACATCCAAAACAATTTAGACATGGAAAGCGGGTTTTTGCCCCACTGAAATATGGGCGAAAAACTTTTTTGGTATTAAAACTTTTCGTTTCGGCTGACACCCCTACCACTGAACTCGGTTGAGTGAGTCATTATTTTAGGTGAGTTCTATTAGAGAATCTTTCGCGTACGCCCGTCATTATCATATTTCCGTTACACTTGCATAAACCTGAAAAGTAAAAAATGTAATTGATACACTTTGATTTATTACAACAATAGGTATTACAATGGCGCTGCCGTGCACGCGCACCAACCTGCTGACCAGGCCGCTCACTCGAGCCTTGCGCACTATGAACGCGGTAGCCGAACAACTCGACATATTTTCGTGTTCTCTGAGTGAGTTCGCATGAACGGCATTTTATATTATTATAAGTTACTCGTGGACCAGGCAAACGTTGTCCTGCCAGTTGTTTTTTTTTTCTTACCTTTTAAACGTTCCCTGGACTTCCACGAAAATTTCGAGACTAAAATCATTCAAATCGGTTCGGCCGTTCTCGAGTTTTAGCGAGACTAACGAACAGCAATTCATTTTTATATATAAGAAGATATGTAAATAGAATAAGTATAGATTAGTTTTGCACTATTGAATTAGGTTAAGACTACCTGTAATAATAGTGTAAAGTTAAGAAAAAAACAAATTACCCAAGACGCAGGGAAATGAATGTGCGGAGTGTAACACAACTCCACACTATGTGTCCATCGTACGTTAACAATTAATTATTGTATCTACAAGAAAACACTGTTGTTGTTATGGGTGTAACCCGATAGCACCGTAAATACAGCATAACACTGGCTGCATAACAATATTACAAAAAAAAAAACAATTTCATTGTAAGTATACCTTTAGGTTATGTCATTTGCGCTGTCATTCAACTTGAATCGGCCGGTTTTTATTACAACGAGGGATAGTCACTTCCTTGTTTTTCTGTAGTAGAAGAGATACAGTTTATAATTTAGAAAGGCAATGACAACCTTTCCATTACCTTTTCTATTTTTTATTTGTTCTTAACTTACTTTGGAAAATTTAGGTTTAAGAAACGAACAAAACACCTTAGTTTCATGATGACTTATGCAAATAAAATATGTTTTACAATATTTAGTTATTTATGTAGTTAAACATATGTTGTATGTTTTTATGATTTTAAGTAGATCTATTAAAGTTAAGTCATATATTTCTTAGTTGTTTTGTGTTTTGCACTATCAATAATATATTTTGCTCAAATTCTCCCTTCCTGTTTATCAAATGTTCCTTTAACCGAAGGTTGTCTGGAAGAGATCGCTACAAGCGATTAGACCGCCTAAGTTGTACATCTTTCTTTGTTAAACTTGTCTAGTTGTCTTCTCTGTTAAAGTGTTAATCTATAAAAATCTATATGAGACTGAAGTCATATTTTAGTGAGAATTGAACTTAAACCAATGGTAGCGGCCTTTTAAATCAGTGCCAGAATTATTTCACACACTATGGATCGCTGTTTGTTTCGAGTTCTGTTATGTACAACGTTTTACGGACGTCATTATTATCAAGCTTGTAGCTCTTGTGCACTAAGATTGGATTATTCCTTCAGGCAGAGGAACCCGATTTATTTTTAACTTGATGAACTCAATTAAAAGTAATATTCAGGGTTCTCCTGGACGGAGACCTTGGGGATCGGGTTACTGAGAGATTACCCCTAAGATTTATGTACCTGTGTGTTTTTTTTAACGTCATGGAAATGCTGTTACGCATACCCGCCAGCCGCGGGGCAGCTGGGGGTTATGTGGGATTCCAGGCCTTAGAGAGAGAACCCGCCTACCCACTAAAAACCTGGCGGTGCCCTCCGGTGCTATGTGAGTCGCGGACGTGGCGGGTTCACCGTAGACCGAGAGGCCACAGGCATTCACCGCAATTTACAGGTTCCTAAGTGCCTAATCTAATTTCTTAAATAACTGTTGCTTGTGGCGCTGTGGTTGCAGCGCTTTGGTAGTGATATCATAAGTTAAGCAACCTAAGGCGCGGTCATGTTTGGGATGGGTGACAATTCTGACCATACAAGTGACGTCTATTTACAAGCATCTCCGTGCTTCGGAAGGCACGTTAAGCTGTTGGTCCCGGTTAATATCGATAGAAATTAGTCGATAAACCTAGTCAGGGCGGCTTGATAACATCTGACAGTAAAGTTGGTCATTTATCTTAAAAACACCCCACCACCAATCCGTACCTCGCCCGCGTGGTGGAGTGTGGCTCGTACCAGCTCATAGTTGAGGTGAGGCCTGTGCTCAGTAGTGCAGCAGTTTATAGGATATTAAGAGAAGTAACAGTTGTTTCGGTGGGGCCAATATATACTAGTAGCAACTTTGCAGGTAACAACTTTATAATATCACTTTCTAGACATAAGCAAGTGATAAACTGGCATAGTTTTTTATGTAGAAGATCATTTCTCATCAGCCTATATACGTCCCAATGCTGGGCACAGGCCTCACCTCAACTATGAGGTGTCCGAGCCATACTCCACCACGCGGGCTCAGTGCGGTGCGGTGGAGGGGTGTTTGTAAGGTAAGTGATCAACCTTACTGTCAGATGTTATTAAGCCGCCCGAGGGCCGTATTTATGTAGAAGATAAATTTTAATAACATAACAATATTCCCTTCAAAAAAGTAGCAGAATTTAAACAACAAGAAAAACTGACCCTGCCACGAAAGTAGGTACCGGTTAATATTACGGTATGAAAAATATTAGCATCGATTTCATGTATTTGGAAAAAAAAGGTCCTTCTTAAAGAATCCTCTGTCGTTCTAAATAATAATGAAGTTAAATTAAAAAATATATAAATTAAAGCGAATGACCGATTACGGTGAAGATCCTTGGGGGAGACCTATGCTCAACAGTGGGCGTTGAATGCTGAATAATATTAATGTATTTTGACGTGACAACGTCTTAAATTAGGTTGTGACTCGGAGTCACTCATGAAAAAGTGTAACGGCCGCTCACGTCTGTTACGATGAGTCACCGAACGAGAGAGAGGCCCGCCGGACCAGCGAATGCCTTGCGTCTCTCTCCCACTCAAACGTGATTGGTCCGCCGCGCGCGCAGCACTAGATAATTAGGCGCGTTGAAAAGACGTTGTCACGTAAAATCTTCGCCCGTAAAACCGACTTTACAGGCAACCATTTTTTTTATACAAAACTATCGTTAGTATGAAAGACTATTGCAATATGTGTAAAATTATGGAAGTGTTATTATTGTGTTTTTTTTAAACCTTTACATAGTTATTCTTACTTAGTTTTACGTTTTGTCGCACCGCTCACGTTTTATTTGTGCTCAGCCCAAAGATATGACTGGAAGAGAATGCCCTAAGGTGTTAAGTCCACCTTTTGTACAGTTTTTTTTGTGCAATGAAACTCAAATGAATAAATTTTAGTCCTAACCTACTTTTCAACACCACACTCACTCATATCGCGCTGTTTACCGTCCAGTACACTCCATTAATATTTCATCTGAAACCGTTGGAAAGTAAAGCAAATATAAACATTTGAAATTCTAATGAACCCGCGCTGGCCGGCCATCCCCTGTTCTTTTAACTGGAACACATTCATGTCACAGAATAAATATAGATATGAGCAGAACGGAAACTAATAATAATAATAGTCCTCCTGGCCGATTTCGAACACGGTGGCCAATCTCAACAGAGATCAGCCAACTGCGCAGGAGATATTATAGTGCACAAGTGTGAGCGCAATACACAGGTGCACTCACTGTTCCATCACTCTCAAAGTTCGGTGAGACGGCAATCCGACATGACCGGAGAGAGATCAGGCGCAGGACCAACAGCTTAACGTGCGCACCGAGGCACGGGGGTGTAGCACCGCCAACTTCCTGACTCCGAACTGTTTTTGAGAAATTCATGACAGAAAAGCTCAGAAACAATTTTGAAACTAATAACCAAGTAGCGGCCACCCTCGATTTCGTCCGCATTCAAGTTTGAACAAATGCTAGAGAGTTTCGGCCCAGACTAGATGGATAGATAATTAACACTTCATTGTACAACACAAAACAAAAATTACAGACAAGTTCAACAAAGAAAGATGTACAAATAAGGCGGTCTTATCGCTTGTAGTGATCTCTTCCAGAGAACTTTCGGTTAAACGAATATTTAATTAACAGGAAGGGGAATTTGAGAAAAATGTATATGGATAGTACAAAACATAGTTTTTCGAAACAACTAACTATACAGGGTGTAAAAAAAACCTTAACGAAGCCGTCAACCACGCGTTCAGTACATCAAACCAAATCGTATAAAAAAGAAATTTTGGCTGGGAAACAACTTTTATTTTTTGACATAAAAAAAATAATTTAATTCTAACCCGCAATGTATAGCGCGCACGCGGAAAAGTTACTGCGGGGCGTGTTGCTTTACGCCGCTTCGACGCGGTTCGCGTCGAGTGTGCGCTGTTCATTGCGGAGTGTGTCATTTAGAGGCTTTTTATGAAAGAACTAGTGAAAATTTGTATCATGTTTCTTTGGAAAAAAGTTCAGTTATAACGGACAGAAGTCATTTCTGTAAAAATCAGAATTTTTTTTTCTAACTTTGACCATCAATATTTCAGTAACCGTTAACTTCCCAGGTATGGTGTAAAGGAAAAAAATGATCGTAACAATTGGTAGAATATGTGGTATTCGGCTTCGTTAAGGTTTTTTTTACACCCTGTGGTGACTTTTTACTTTACTGAGATATTGATGGTTAATGTTTGAAAAAAAATTGATGATTTTTACAGAAATGACTTCTGTCCATTATAACTTAACTTTTTTCCAAAGAAACATGATACAAATTTTCACTAGTTCTTTCATAAAAAGCCTCTAAATGGCACACTCCGCAATGAACAGCGCACACTCGAACCGAACCGCGTCGCGGCGGCGTAAAGCAACACGCCCCGCGGTGACTTTTCCGCGTGCGCGCTGTACATTGCGGGTTAGAATTAAATATTTTTTTTTGATGTCAAAAAATAAAAGTTGTTTCCCAGCCAAAATTTATTTTTCATACGATTTGGTTTGATGTACTGAACGCGTGGTTGACGGCTTCGTTAAGGTTTTTTTGACACCCTGTATATAACTCAACTTTGATACATGTACTTAAACTCATAAATACATACAACAATTATATTCTATTACATAAATAACTAAATATATATATAAATATAAAAATATACATACAATACTGGCTGAGATGTTTTAACCGGTACCTGAATCATATTTTTAGACCCTAGCACCGCGAAACAGGCTGCTATGAAAGGAATGACACAAATTACATGTAGAGAAGCGCGAAATGACGCAGAAACACAGACGCACGTCTCGACAGGGCTCCAATTCCACTAAAGCAATCGTAAAAAAGCCGTACTTGAATTGCCTGTTTTGACAGTTCTAGTACAGAAGAAGATACATTATAGAAAATATTACACAATGCAAATCACGTTATGCCAACAACAATACATTTAGCAATTAACTGTGAGCCCTACACTAGAAAATTCCTGTGTCGTGGGCACCCGATGGTTCTTACAGGATTGCGACGGAAGCAAGTAACTATGTGTGATGAATGGATTGATGACGAAGTGTGTGTGTGCGCGGGTTTGCGAATGTGCTGTGAGTGGATGTGGATGTGTTTGTGTGTATGTGTGCTTGTGTATGCGCGAGTGTGTTTATGTAGTATGCACAATATGTCAAAATCGGGCAATTCAATTACGATTTAGTTAAGAATTTATTAGCGAATTGAGGCACCAGGTCGTTTAGCAACCGGTTTCAATATTCTACTTACCTTTGAAAGTACCACAGATACCTATTAGATAACTATCCGTTTCATACTAAAAGCTATCTGAAGTTACAACCGTTTCTATTCAACCGACAGTTATTTAACTTCATTAGGTAGAATACTGAAACTGGTCGTTAGCGTGTATTGGTAGGACGGGTACTGCGAGTCAAGCTTCAGGTTCTGTTTAGGCGTGCTTTTGTGTGCGTTTATGTCATTTTTTTATTTGGGATAGGTTTGCTCCTGACCTAAAACTAAGCCCAACGAGGCAAACACTGAGTCTGCGATGGAGCGAGCTCATCTAGAAGATGCCTGTTCACTCTAGCTGTTTTGAGCATTTGTTCTCTGCTAACGTACTGCTTTAAGTTATACCTTGACTGTGCTCAATTCTAACTCATATTGTAACTTGGGAAATGTAGGTGGAAGCATGAAATTGAAAAAAACTTGACAAACTAGGTGCTTTGACGCTGAAGTCATAGAAATAAATACTCAACATAGGCAAAGGTTACGTCGTAGTACTCTCATTCTCTCTCATCAGCCTATAAACGTCCCACTGCTGGGCACAGGCCTCCCCTCAACTATGAGGTGGTCCGACCCATTCTCCACCACGCGGGCTCAGTGCGGATTGGTGGAGGCGTGTTTTGTAAGGTAAGTGACCAACCTTACTGTCGGATGTTATTAAGCCGCCCGAGGGCCTCTGACCAGGCTTAACGACTAATATCTATCGATATTAACCGGGACCAACAGCTTAACGTGCCTTCCGAAGCACGGAGATGCTTGTAAATAGACGTCACTCAAATGGTCAGAATGGTCACCTATCCCAAACATGACCGCGCCTTACGTTGCTTAACTTTAGGTACCACTACCAAAGCTCTGCAACCACTGCGCCACAAGCACCTCTTACGTCGTAGTACGTTATTCAATATTGCTTTTTCACAACCCAAAGTTAAGAGAGCTACAGAATACGATATCGTCTGGTTATACTATTCCTTATTTGTTATACAGAATTATTTTTCTTATTTTTGTACTGTTTCATCATGCGATTGATTGACAACGGTTAAGAAATTGTTCAGGCTCAAATTTAGGGACTTAGAAATAGACAATTGGCTAGACGACACCACCAATCGTTGACATACTTTTTATTATCTGTCAAAACGGTCTGCCTCCATAGATTTCGTATGGGAATAAATGATTGTGACATCACGGTCATGTATCAGAAATCGGAGTCAATTGACCGAATATTTATTGCATTTTGTGTGTTTAAGAATTGGTTTCTACAGCTTTTTTGAAATATATTGGTTGTATTAACTTCATAGGGGCTATGTTTTTTAAACACCATGTTCTCGACAATATTTAAGATAGGCGTCATCATCCCAAGTTAGACTAAACAAGTCGACAGTGGCAGTGTCAATTTCAAAACCGTTACACTAACCAGCTAGGTACTTACTAAAGTTTCGGTAACACTTAATTTCTCACTAAAATGTTGAATTTTCCTTTTTAATTTAATACTTGAACGATTAAATGCTTAAGTATGTCCTTTGCTCGAAGGTTGTCTGAAAAATTATGTAATATGTATGGTTTTGTAACCTTGTTTCTGTGTTGTGTTCAAAAAATTGTATTTTGTTCTATTTTAATCTAAAAGTTCGGTGAGACGGCAATCCGACATGACCGGAGAGAGATCAGGCGCAGGACCAACGGCTCAACGTGCTTTCCGAGGCACGGGGGTGTAACACCGCCAACTTCCCGACTCCGAGCTGTTTTTATGAAATTCAGGTTCAAATTCATTTTTATCAAATCTCAAAAACAATTTTGGCTCGGCCTGGGATTCGAACCGATGACCTCTCGGATATAAACTTTGCCACTAAACCAACGATGCAGTCAATCAATCTTTAACCTTACATTAGGTATACGGGGTGGCGACCACAATTCGACAATCGACTTTCTATCTGTTACGCTTTCATGCCTAAACTACAGAACAGATTTCGATGAAAATTAATACACATACAGAATGGTGACGACTTTGTATGAGTAGCAAAATTCATCCTTATCTGTTCAGTAGTTTAGGCGTGGAAGCGTAACAGACGAAAATTCAACTGTCGTATTATGGTCGCCACCCTGGATTATCAATATCATCTACAGTTCATCGTTCAATCTCATACTTGTGCTTCAACAACTGTTGATGGAATCAGGCGTTACTTTGCTGAAATCCTAAAGCTAAAAAGAGTATTATTTTGCTTTAAATTTCCACTAAACGATGCCAGCGTTGGGTCCCAAATACATCCAACTGAAAAAAAACCTGAGCTGGAAGTCGTTGGACTTACAATACAACTCACAACGCGACACAGAAGATGCACCTGGAATCACAGCACTGACACAAACACAACACTCGACGCGTTTCGCCACTACACGCGGCATCCTCAGGAGATGTTGTCGCTTCGACAGACTACGAGCGACTACGCTAGTATCGGCTGGCATCGTTTAGTGGAAATTTTGAGGCAAAATAATAAAAAAAAACATTCATTTTTCTGACAACACGATCCAGATTGTTAGTAACAATATATTATCTCCTATGTTAGTACAATTTAGAAAATGTAGTATTTAGCAACAGACTTGACACGTGGAATTAGTTTGCCAATTAGTGGACAGTCCCCACGATTGGCTGTAGCGTTCAGAACACTATTGCGGCTGCCGCGAACCCGTTTCAGCAAAGAACCAGCTTTTTTGCGAAGTATTTTCAGGAAACTGTCGACCTGCGCATCCGCAAATAGCCCAATATAATACAATTTTCAGCTTTCTTCAACCACTGCTTTGAAGAGGGATTAAGTTTCACCCAGGAGTAAGGCATTTGATCTATGATGTATTGTCTGTCGATACAGTCACATCGACAAATGACCTCTCGACTCTACGTTGCTGACCGATGACACGTCGGCTGGCGTGCGATTCGATAGAAATTAATCGATACAATTAATTCGGGACATCACTAGGTAATATTTCGTATCCGTTTACCTCTGAATAAGAAGGATAGTGTTGAGAATAGAATTGTGTATGTAAGTAAATAATGCTAAGTTTTAGTTTTATGTTTCATTATATTGTAATGTAATATGTGCCAAATAAATATTTTTTCTTTCTTTCTTTCTAAATACATACAAAATATGAGAAAGCTTAAAAAAAATTATACCTAAACCTTTTTTTCTTCGTTAATTCGATTTTGATTTAAATGCAAGGTTTTATTGTTTTCATAGTTACATTAACATTGGGATTGCAAAATATATTACGAAGGTATAAACGCACATGTTTAAAATGTATTTTTTTAAATTATTTACTCTAATATCGGAAATAATATCCATCATAAAGATAATATTTTGTTGTTTTAGAATAGTTTAATCCTAGTAGAATAGTTCTATCACCATTTCAGTCCAGCAATATTACGAGTACAACGCGTGTGCGAGCGAGATAGAAATACAGAGAGTTGTTAATATTCCTTGGTTGTTAGTGCGAAAGAGACGGTGACGGGGGTAGTTTCATATTGTCCTCATCTCAATATTGAGATTAAAAGTGACGCTTCGCTTCACGTAAATTATTAGACGGGTGGTCAGCAAAAAAGGGCTTATATTTTGCGTCAAAAAAAACTCTCACAGTAGCATGGCCTTTCTACCTAATATTAATATGTGCACGTTGCTGGTTGTAGAGAAAAACTGCATCAGGCTGCGTACAAACGATCTGAACAGTTTATTTACAGTGTGTGCCTCTTTACAACAGAGAAGAAGATGATAGGAATGGTAATCGGGTAATTTATTGTACACTTATTATGAAATATCGTGACAGAGAAAAAGGGTTGGCGAGACAGATGAAAAATAAATAAATATTTCACAACAATCACACCAATTCTCTAGTCCCAAATTAAGCTATGAAGCTTGTGTTATGGGTACTAGACAACGGATGAACATACTTAAATACTTTTTTTTTTAATAAATACATATTATACATAGAAAACACCCAGACCAGTACAAACACAGATGTTCATGCACACTTATGCTTGTACTGTGTGGGGATCGAACCCGCGACCCTTGGTACAAAAAAAAATTACAATGACTGCTGTTACAATAATCTTCTTATTCGGTCTATAGTGACAAAGTACTTACACCTCGTCTAAAGAGAATTTAGCCTCAAGTGGCTTCGCCACACTAATATAACCTCTATCTATATCATATTTATAAAAAAAAACTATTTATTGAATGGCTTATGTGAAGTTTGTACAAAATCGGTATAGCCGTTCTTCAATTGTCACATTTTTGTAAACATTCACTTTATACGTAGCAAAGCGAGTATCGAACCGCTAGTATTTGCATATGCGACAGTAACTTTGGTAGTCCGTCTATAACGCTTTCACGCCTAAGCTACTGAACCGATTTGGAGGAAATTTGGTACGCACATAGACCTTAGGTATGGACATAAGATAGTTTTTATTCCGGAATTTTATGACATTATCCACGCGGTGATAAGAATCTGTTATGTGTCAGTCAAGATTCCCGCATTTCTTTGGATTTATTAATTTATCAAAAGTTCCATGTAAAAATATTATAGTAACAAGTATTGAAAAGTACTGAAAAGTTAAACGTTACGTACATATGCACAAGTAATGCACTTCAGTAAAGCCAAAACCATTGCCACTCTCCTAAACCTCTTTACAAAGTCACCACCTAGTATTTCCGCGTGGAAATATCGCATGCCGCGACCTAGTACTTTTCACAGTGCTAAAATATTCATCGCGAGCGTATCTGCCGACGGTACACAGTGCACCCCGGCGTTTTTGCACTCCGTACCTTCCTGGAGACACCTTTTTGTGGACGGTACAGGGATTCGCTAGATATAACCTTTTTTGCAGAGGAATAAATTAAAAATGGTACAAAATGGTATTTTAATTGGAAATGCAGTAGTTTTAAGCAAAGTATTTTTACAGGAAGGCTGCAAAGGTAATTGAAGTTAACTCGTATAAGCATGCACATCCAGTATATATTTTTTTTAATCTTGCTCTTTGCGGTATGGCATCTGCAACAAGACTCAATAGTCTTGTTGCAACCATTACCAGAAACGGCAATCCGTTTCTGGTATTGCGCAGGTAAACCTCTTTTGCTTGCTTAAAATAAATAGACTTTCAACGACGTACGTATCCGACATGCTTGTCTGTGGTAGCAAATTCATGGTCGCGGGATCGCATCACTACCCGGGAAAATTCCTCTAACGAAGAAGCCTTATACACCTACATCACACACTACTCACGTACCTACTTTTATTATTTGTTGAGTATCATCAGCAGTGGGGTGATGTAAATTGTAAGAAATATTACTTCGAAGCGTTATTTAATTACATCTCCCACAATCATTGATGAAACATACGCTGGCTCAAAGCGGTAGAAAGCACTTACAAATTTCAACGACTCCATTAAGGTTCTCGGTAGCTCAGTGGTTAGAGCATTGGACCGCACTTCTAAAGGTCTGGGGATTTAATCCTCCCTGATGACCGGAGTCGAAAAGAATTTATTAAGTGTGATGTCTTTTCGAATTTAAAAATAGCGTTGTGAACGCAAAAAAATATACTTAATAAATGTTATTTATTTTTATTAGTCTTAAAACGGCCGTCCCCAATTTAAAGCACAAGGATTAGACATTTTAAATTCCCAACTTTATCCCCCCAACTTCGATAGCAGTTGACGAAAGAGATAGCTAAATGTACAATGTTATATGTAGAAGTGAGATGGATCTACGTTTCCACGGATATAGGTTCACGCTGTTAACTTGAAGAATGTTTGAACTTTGAATCGTAAACCTAAGAAAAATGCAGGGTGTGTGAAAACAAAACTGATATATTTTGAAAATCGTCCTTTTACATATTTGTACTTTTTCCAAAACGTTGAGTGCAGGAAGGAAAGACTTAACGAAACAATTTAAAGAAATAAGATTAGCCCGCTAGGATGCACATTATGAGGATTTTTTTTAAATGTCTGCTGTTTGTTTCTAACTAAATAACGAGTAGCAATAGATAGATAGATAGATTGAGAACACTTTATAGCACACCACAAAAAATAATACAAAAACAACATAAAAAGAAAGCTGCACAATCTAGGCGGTCTTATCGCTAGAAGCGATCTCTTCCACACAATCTTCGGGTTAAGGATATTGTTATTTACAGGAAGGGGGAGTTTGGTGCAAAATTCATATTAATTTACTATAATATGATGAAAATTACTTAGATACTCAGATATTTACCATGGCGGCCAATCTCAAACAGAGATCAGCCAACTACGCAGGAGATATTATAGTGCATAAGTGTGAGCGCAATACACAGGTGCACTCATTGTGCCATCACTCTCAAAGTTCGGTGAGGCGGCAATTGGACATGACCGTAGAGAGATCAGGCGCAGGACCAATGGCTTAACGTGCTTTCAGAGGCACGGGGGTGTAACACCGCACAAACTCATCAATTGGTTGAAACCCCATAATGCAATTATAATAATAAGAGATTTGACATATTTATAAAAATATTTTCACATTATGTTGCTGAGTTTTCCCGGTAAGTTGTCTAAGACATTTGTATTGAGAATAACTCGCTCTTTGCCCAGGTGGTTAACATTATATTTCGATTTTATACACCGTGATAAAATTTAACAATTTTTCTTTTACAATTTACTTTAACAATTTTACTTTCATTTACCCCGAATTGCAATAACGGAATAATATTCGTTATTTCTGCTGTTATTTCCAAAGAAACCCTGTATCTTTTGGTTTGGTGAAACGGCTGGATTGTGAGCTATTGTAGAAAGGCGAGGTATTTTTAAAGTTCGCCGGAATTCCTCTTAGTTGCTAATTTTAAAGTAGCTAGAGTTGCCGGAGTTCCGCCAAAGTACGTTCAAACTCCTAACAAAATGGATTTTGTACCTTTACATACTTTTGTTAGTAGGTATAAGCGGGTTTACACGGTTTTAAGAGGGTTGTTGCGAATTATTTAATGTCGCAGCCATTTGTCATAGCATAGTAGGAATATTCGTAGCAAAATATCACCCACACAGCTTGCGATTGAGCTGAAATTATGTAAATAAGTACACAACTTAACTATTAATTCTTGTTCGATTTTTTTGACGTGACAACGTCTTATAAATTGGTTTGCCGGGTGACACTTCAAGGAACTGCGTTACGCTCCGCTCACGTTCCGCGCTCACAATGAGAGCGAGTGAGAGGCACGCGTCCCTTCGACTCGGGCATGGTTAGCCCGCCTAAGAGCGAGTGAGACAGACATAAAAAGTGAAAGGCAGTCCCTTCCACTCGAGCACAGTTAACCCGCCTAAGAGCGAGAGAGACAGAGCGAGAGAGAGAGAGACAGAGCGAGAGAGAGAGAGTGAGAGAGATAGGCATACACACCGGTTCATGTTATACGAATGAATATTCACATTAAAATTATTTTACCACTCAAAGTCGTTGTCACGTAAAACTTTCGCCCGTATACCGACTTTACAGGCAACCAATTTTTTTTGTCAAGTAGGTACTTGTTTTATACACATCTAAGTAGATGACATCTAAGTAGGTGACAAGTATCACCCGCAACTTTGTTTGCGTAGAAACCCTTTATCATCAGAATTCTTTATAAATTGTTTTATTCTGATGTAAAATAAGACAAGCGGACCTGGCAGACGTCGTCCTGCCCGCTTTCACATTTTTTATATATTTTGACACCGTTTACACCTTCCCTGGACTTCCACGAATATTTCAAGACTAATATTATTGATATCGGTGCAGCCGTTCTCGAGTTGTAGCGAAACTAACGAACAGCAATTCATTTTTAAATATCAGATATATTCTGGCAAATTGCATTAAAATTTATACAGCAGTTTTAATTTGAAAGAGTTACAAACATCCATACTTACAATCATCATCATCATATCAGCTTGTTGCAGTCCACTGCTGGACATAGGCCTCCCCCAAGGAGCGCCGCAGCGCACGATCTCCCACCCTTTGCATCCAGTCACTACCAGCTGCCTTCTTCAGGTCGTCTGTCCATCTAGCCGGGGGGCGTCCCACACTACGTTTACCTAAGCGTGGTCTCCATTCGAGAGCCTTTAAGCTCCACCTCTTTTCGGTTCTGCGACAGACATGACCAGCCCATACTTTCAATACTCTACTTATAATACTCGTATGAGTAGGATTCGAGTACTCATTGCCACGTCCAACAACACCACAGACAGAAGGGTTGCGTACTTTTAGAAGACGCACAGTTTTAAAAAAAACAAAATTAATTAATTAAGTGTTTATTGGTATTTGGTCACAACTGAGGAGAGAGGGGGAACCCGTTAGCAGCGTGTGTACGCGCTCGTGAGTAGGCGCGAACTGAACCTCGGGCTCCGGGGTTCAGGGAGCTGGTACCAAAAGTGCTGACACAGCTCTATTACGGGTAGATCAGCCATTATGGGTGCACCTATTGGTTAACAGTACGTAGACTGCTTCGTTGGTGTATTGGCAACGTTTCTGCCTTACATCCGAGAGGTCCTGGGTTCGATTCCCAGGTCGAGCCAAAATTGTTTCTGAGATTTTCTGTCATGAATTTCTCAAAAACAGCTCGTAGTCGGGAAGTTGGCGGTGTTACACCCCCGTGCCTCGGTGCGCACGTTAAGCCGTTGGTCCTGCGCCTGATCTCTCTCCGTTCATGTCAGATTGCCGTCTCTCCGAACTTTAAGAGTGATGAAACAGTGAGTGCACCTGTGTATTGCGCTCACACTCGTGCACTATAATATCTTCTGCGTAGCTGTCTCTGTAGAGATTGGCCGCCGTAGTCGAAATCGGCCAGGAGGACTATATTATTATATTAGTACGTATTTGTCGAACTATAATTACCCCATCATATATATTCATAAATGACTTGTAAACTCAAGAGTCAATCGCGGTTAACAAGGCAAAATCAGTGACACCTATTCACTAGATAACCCCGGTCGAACGATCACAAACGCTTAGCCAGTGCATTGGCGAGTTAGCGTGTCCATTCGTTATGTGTATGATTTATGACGCGGTAAATAGCAGTTTAGGCGAAAATAGAAAGCTCTGATGCCGGGTTCCCGATACCATAGACTGGCTTAGTCTGTGTTTTTCGGCGTAAAGAACTGCACATACGAAGGAGAAGCGAGAATTTACCATCGTTACCTTGAACGTTTAGCAAAGTTCCATAAAAAAAAACTGACTATTCTGATACCATAGACTGGCTTAGTCTGTGCTTTTAGGCATAAAGCACTGCACATGCGAAATAAAAGCGAGAACTTCCCAATTTTACCTTAAACGTTTAACAAATTAACATAAAAAATTTACAAATTATATGACTATTTTTTTTACTTGAGAAACTAATAAATAGCACACCGCAAAAAAAGTCAAGCATTGGAGTTATACTTATCAAATTCGCTATTGGTGTCACATGCACAAAAAAGTTACTAATAATAATATTTATTAGAACAAAATACCTTACTGTTTTTATTCATCTGAGATGCTTGTGACGCATTGGTTTGAGCGCTTTGGTAGTGATACTACGAGTAAAAGTTAAGCGACCTAAGGCGCGGTCATGTTTGGGATGGGCGACCATTCTGACCATACAAGTGACGTCTACTTACAAGCATCTCCGTGCTTTGGAAGGCACGTTAAGCTGTTTTTCCCGGTTGATATCGATGGATATTAGTCGTTAAGCCTAGTCAGAGATCCTCTGACGGCTTAATAACATTCGCCAGTAAGGTTGGTCACGTACCTTTACAAACAGCCCACCAACAATCCGGACTAAGCCCGCGTGGCGCAGTACGGCTCGGATCACCTCATAGTTGAGGTGAGGCCTGTGCCCAGCAGTGGAACGTATAGGCTAATGATGATGATGATGACCTTACTGATTTCATTCATCTAGAGAACTATAACACTCAGTAATATAGAAACAACTAAAAATTCACTATTCCGGTCAAAAAACCGAAGAAAACAATCATATTAAACAGTTGTCTGTATCCAAATTTAATCGCCGCATCAATTTCCCGACTGTTCCTTATTAAAATACAATTTAAACTACTGCATAATTCAATACACACACATCAGTACTAAGTCAATAGACGCAGTCAATTGGCTTGGCCTGCGTACGTTTCCACCTTAATCCCACCGTATTGACACCACCTTTACTACTGGGTGTAAGGGTGCGGTCACACCTGCTGAATATTATCGCCGCGACTCGCGTCGCGTTGCAATTGGTTGACAAACCGTGGTAATAAATATACGACATGTCACAAAATTTGGACAACTTAGCATTTATGACCGAAAACTTGGTTTTCAAAGGATAAAACTTGGACGACGAAACGGTGTAATGGTCAAGAAGTTGACTGTTAACCAAGAGGTCGCGGGTTCGATTCCCGCACTATACAACATATCTGTTTGTACTGGTATGGGTGTTATATGTATTTATTTAAGTTTATTTGTAATACCACTGTTGATTCTGATATCTGAACACAAGTGCTTAAGCTACTTACCACGGAGTCAGATAATGTGATGTTGTTGTATGAATATTTATTTTTAAAAAACGGAGGTCGCTATGAAGTTTCAATTCCGTAATTACATAGTATCAAGTAATCATTATGACATTTTAGCATTATAACTACCATCTATATAATGTAAATACACCTAGTATGCAAATGTTAATAAATGAATAAATTAAATGAAGCTATTGCGTTAAAACATTACTAAGATCGATATACTAAGGTGAATTTTCCTTTTCGCCCATCGTTATCCATGTAGCGTTGTTTATAATTAATCTTTTTATATATTTACTTTTATTTTGCCACCAATTTACCTGCTACTTCATCCCAACTCGGTTGACTGGTAGAGAATACCATAAAGCATTCAGTCCGCCAATTGTAATACACTCTTGGTGCAATAAAGTTTAAATCTTATACACAAAAATAAATTGCTGTTCGTTAAAACTCTAGAACGGCTGAACCGATTTGAATTCTTAATTAATAATTAATGATTAATTAATGATTTTGGTTTTGAATTATTCGTGTACGTTCAGGGTAGGCTTAAATGGTGGAAAACAGCGCCTTCTTTCTTTTCTGCATGAACTTGCAGAAAATGCTTTTAGCATTAAGTCCACCCTTTGTACATTTCTTGTGCAATAAAGTTTAAAATAAATAAATAAACAGCGGGCAGGACAACGTCTGCCGGGTTCGCTAGTAAAAATATATATTTCCGGTGTGTGCAGACCTTAACGCCTTACAAATTAATGTTGGTCATGAATATTCCGTAATCCCCCGCTAGCACAGCTCCCTAAGCGTCAGTTATGCCCTGATTACGAACACCTGATAGATCTAATTTACTGATTGGACTCACACTTGATAATGACGGTTTAATTGTCTTTGAAATTGTATTTGGATAGGTGGTGTAGAGGAGTGATTTCTTTCGAGCAAGAAACCATAAATCAGAAGAAAAGTTAAATTGCAATGGAAGGAGAACAATTGAATCTTATTATTCTAATATATAAAATTCTCGTGTCACAGTTTTCGTTGCCATACTCCTCCGAAACGGCTTGACCGATTCTCATGAAATTTTGTGGTGTGGGTCTGGTGTAGGTCTGAGAATCGGCCAACATCTATTTTGCATCCCCCTAAATGTTAGGGGTAGTCCACACTTTACATTTATAGGGCAAAACAACGTTTGCCGGGACAGCTAGTTTATTTATTATATTTTTAGCATTAACAATGCATTTGTTTTAATGTGAAATTAAAACACACTTAAAGAAAAATTGGTAGAGCAATCGCCCGCTTGCGAGAGGTGGGGGTCCAATCCCGCTTGTGGCAGTCCAAATTTACAATAATAAAATAAATAAAATATATTTTTTGACACATTACATTTACAAAAAAAAACAAATTTTTTTTCCGTCCGTCTGTCAAGACCGTTTTTCTCAGGAACGCGAGGAGGTATCAAACTGAAATTTCTATATGATACTTAAGTCTACTGTCCCTGGATGCTGTAGAAAAATCAACCTTCTAAGCCAACGCAATCAAAAGATACAGCCATTTAGGCCGCAAATTTCCTTTAAATTTTCGAAACTCGCACGGGAATCAAAACCTACAGGGTACTTCTCGTAAACTTAGAATCTTGAAATTTAGTACGAAGTCACGTCTTATAGTACAGATATAGGAAAAATTACGAAAACCGTTAATTTTCAGTTTCATCATATAAAAAAAATATTTTCGAAAAATATTTTTGACAATTTAGAAAATCTCGAAGTTACTACTCCTTATCTACAGGTTTGTACGGAACCCTCGGTGCGCGAGTCCAACTCGCACTTGACCGGTTTTTTTATTAATAAAGAATTGGGAAGATAAATGGTTTCCAAGCGAACGAAGTCGCTGGCGACTACTATTGGTGTCAAATGACTAAAATGACTGCAAAAAAACTCTTCTCCGACCTCTTTCAAGAAATATATAAACGAATACACAACAACATCACATACATTGATCTGACTCCGTGGTAAGTAGCTTAAGCATTTGTGTTACAAATATCAGAATCAACAGTGGTGTTACAAATAAACTTTAATAAATACATAATATAACACCCAGACCAGTACAAACAGACATGTTTATGCACACAAATGTTTGTGCAGTGCGGGGATCGAACACGCGACCTCTTGGTTAATAGTCAAATTCTTTACCATTACACCTAAGCTGTCGTCAAATAAATAGTAGTAGTATTCACTACGACTACACCGTAGTGAATGTATCACATTACCGGGCACCGTTTATAGGAAACATTTTTCGTTTCCCACTTACTTTTATTTTTGCTGCTCACTAACAAACCATTAAAACACATGCATTTTCTCCAGAACACATTTAATTTAAAATGAATTATTAATCAATTCAAATGCAGCATGTTTTTAGCACCATATAACCCATGTTTAAATATTCATTAATTGCGCACTTGTTTAAATATAAATTAAATAAATTATTGCAACAAACATTTACTTAGTTTCTTGTTAATTCAGAGTTTCCAAGTTATAAATCAACTATAGGGGTTCACAAAAAAATGATTTGAATTTTTTTCGAGTTATTCCATTTACTTACTTATTTTGGGGTTTGGTTTGAATTACAAGAAGCTTATTTTTTTGAAACGAATCTAGTTTTGCTTTAGAAACGAGAGAAAGAGATTAAACGTCCATAAAATACACAAAAGGAATACAAAGTCCATAACTACACGAAGGTCAACCAGAAATATCTTTTCATTTCAGTTTATGAGTCACACAAATCCAACAAACGATTACGTTTAAAGTGCACGATACTTTTTGGCAAGTGACATGGTCAGGCTTTAGTTTGGTAAAGCGTATTGGCCTCAAAGTGTCGCCATTTCGGAGGTTTGATACCCAAACGGAGGCAGTATAGAAAACCAATTTTCTATGTTGTCACGAATCTGGGTGCTTGTGGTACCTTCGTTGTTTCTGTATGTAACTTTTTTTCGGAGGTATCCCTTTTATTATAAACTAGACTTAGAGAAAATTACTATGTACATTAAACAATTTTACAAAGGAGGTAAAATTTGGATGGACAGTGATCGGAATAGATGTCGCTTAGCAAAAATATTAAAACTCCACTAGAAATAAGTGAAACCAATACTATTTTTTGTTATGAAAAAAAACACTACCCTTTAAGGCTTCGGCACCATACTTCCAAACATCCTGTATAAAAACGTGGATACAAGTGATAAATAAAGATTACTATAATGCCATATCGACACACATAATAGTACAGCAGTCCAGTGCAATGATATTTTTAATTTTTTTATTTTCTTTTATACCTACCTACCAAATCTACGTTATTTGTCTCTACTTACGGTTTTGCCTTAAATAAATAAAAATATATACTTATAATATATCGCTTTATATTATTTGCATAGTTAAGAGGGAGGGACATTAAATAAATACTTACCTAATTAATAAATACATTTATAAAAATCCATGACCAATAACCGTGCTCGATACACAAAATTGGGATTTTGTGTTGTGTGTAGAGCAGTGTTTGATATTGACAAACTTCACAGTAAATATTGCAATAAAATGATAACGTAATGTTACATGAAAAGTTGACCATATTACGGCACATACACCTAGCAAAAGTCTTTGGGCTTCCATTAGACTTATTATTTTAGGCAAACCCGCTGTAATCGCCAAGATAAACCGTTATGTACCAACCATTTATCATATTTCTTTGTACAATGTTTTACAAATAACTAGCTGTCCCGGCAAACGTTGTTTTGCCATAAAAATGTTTAAGGTGGACAACCCTTATCACTAAGAGGTATGAAAAATAGATGTTGGCCGATTCTCAGACCTACTATATGCTCACAAAATTTCATGAGAATCGGTCAAGCCGTTTCGGAGGAGTACGGGAACAAACATTGTGACACGAGATTTTTATATATATAGAGATAATCATGCATTCGTCTGCATGGACTTTAGATTTTTGCCACCGAGTTTCATACACAATTTCATCCCATATTTTATCCTCTTGGGGGTAGAATATATCAAAATCCTTTCCAAGCGGATGCCTACGTCATGACATCTACCTGCATGCCAAATTTCAGCCCGATCCGACCAGTGGTTTGGGCTGTGCGTTGATAGATCGCTGTGTCAGCAGTCACCTTTGAGTTGTATAAATCGCACATCTAGTTCTTTAAAGTCATAAATGTAAAAACAAAATAAAGGAAACGATCTTTATGCAGTCAATAGATTCGTACAATAGGAAAACTGTGGCATGGTTAACTAATTTTTTTGACATTTATGACTTTAAAGAACTAGATGTGTGAAATTTAGATTTCAGCTCTGGGAACTGGGAAGTGGGTAAAATTCAGCTTGCCAGATTTGATTATGGACAAATAGACACAGGACGGGTAAAGCGTACTAAAAGCTTGTAATATTCAGTATCACTGGAGCACAGGTCTTATTCGCTATGAGATCCTCCCAGAGCTCGGAGGCTCTCACTTACAATGAAGTGGAGTGCCTTCCCGCATAACGTGAGCGCCATCGATTTCGGTTTACCGACGTTTTTATGCGGTAAGCTTTTAACGCATAAATAAGACAATTTTGGCGTGTAGTGTACTTACCTCTCAGCACAAACAGGCATAACAATCGTCCTCCTGGCCGATTTTGACCACGGCGGATTGGCCACATTAACAGAGATCAGCCAACTACGCAGGAGATATTATAGTGCACAAGTGTGAGCGCAATACACAGGTGCATTCGCTGTTCCATCACTCTCAAAGTTCGCTGAGACGGCATTCCGACATGACCGGAGAGAGATCAGGCACAGGACCAACGGCTTAACGTGCTTTCCGAGGCACGGGGATGTAACACCGCCAACTTCCCGACTCCGAGCTGTTTTTGACGAATTCATAACAAAAAAATCTCAGAAACAATTTTGGCTCGACCTGGGATTCGAACCCAGGAACTCTCGGATGTAAGGCAGAAACTTTGCCACTACACCAACGAGGCAGTCACACACAGGCATAGTGTCGCTACGACGCGCTGCTAAACAGATGTGAATTGTAGAGTAGTCGCTTAAAGTCACTGCGCCAGCTCTAAGGAGCTGGCAGACAAGAGACTATGTCAGCAGAGTGATAGTCAGTTGAGGTATGCAATAGGCATGATGACACCTATCTTAAACATTTTCAAGACCATGGCGTTTAAAAAACATAGCCCCTATGAAGTTATAAGCTATATTTTACCCACTTTCCAAAAAGCTGCAGAAACCAATTTTTAAACACACTAAATTTAATAAATATTGGGTCAATTGACTCCTATTTCTCATATACAACCGTGAACTTCACGTTTTTGTATTCCCATACAAAATCGATGGAGGCAGACCGACAGATAATAAAGAGTATGTCAACGATTGGTGGTGTCATCTAATTATTCGATAATGTAGTTAAACCACAAACTCCCTGGTTAGTGACGATGTTACCGAGAATGGATCATGAATATGTGTGACTTTTGACGTGACAACGTCTTATAATTCGATGGAGCCGGCTGCACGCACCAAAAAACATGACACATGCGGCGTTACCTCGCTCTGAGGCGTTCCATTCAAGGTGTAAGCGAGAGCGCAGAACGAGCGACAAAGAGGCAACGTGACAAAGACGTTGTCACGTTCAACTATCTTCAGTAAACCGACTTTACAGACAGCCGATTTTTCGTTGAAACACTGTCGCTCGCGAGTCGTAGCGACAGAAAGTCGCCGTGCCAAAACTCTGGTTTCATAGAATTAATAATTATAATAATAATTCTTCATTTGCGTCAGAACATGGTATATGGATGATTCAATAAATACAGTCCACAGGTCTTGCCGAAATTGTTAGCATGCAAATACAATAGGGTAAAAAATTGACATTGTTAATTTTTGCTTATGTTATGTTAAAAATGATTGTAAATTCTATAAATTAAATTCAATTATTATGATATTCAATGTTTATGTCAGGGACTATTTAATAACCTGTTCGGTCAAGTAGATCTTTTAAGTCACGACAAGACTTAACAGGCGGGTCTCCACATATGGCTCTAACACACTTCTTTTCGCTATAAATGTCTTATTTATATCAACGCTACATAAGCGTGGTAAGTAGATATAAAGGCTAGTATGTTAGTAACTTTTCTAATCTAGTAAAGTGCGGAAGCGAAACTATTGGGTCTTTGAATGAATTGAATTGAAGGTCAACATACAATAGAAGTTCTACGTAGGTACGTACATATTGATCACCGCTCACGAACTAGCAAAGTCTAGTCGAATTAGCCCCAATCGAAGTTTGCCTGCGCGGTGCTACGGTGAAATTAGCAAATCGGGCGTAACTCAAACAATCCGACGCCCAAACGGTGAGGGCTCTTCTAGCAATTAGCTTTGTGTTGCGGGTAGACGCGGGAATACGGCGTGCGTGGTTTTGACTAGGATTTGTTTTTTGGTAGCCTTTGCAATCGCACAATTTCACGTATGCCGGTCATTCTTCCTGGTGAGTTTTTATGATTTATAGGATACTAGCGGTCGCCTGCAACTTCGTCTGCGTATATTTTCCATTCCCGTGGAAATTTTGGAAAATCCTTTCTTAACAAATGTAGCTACCTACACGCCAAATTTCAGCCCGATCCGTACGGTGGTTTGAGCTGTGTGTTGATAGATCACTATGTCAGTCGGTCTTCTTTGAGTTTTATATAATTGGAAGATATGAAGAAGAAGATAGTGATATATATTTGAATCTATCCTGGTTTACTGATAGACTCACAGCGTATTTTGCGGACTAATCGAGTCTTTAAGTATATTTTGTTAATCAACGGTCTAGCCTAGTTGTAGGCAATAATAGATGTCGAAAAGTGCAGACTGTAAAAATTGGTGAACATCAATAAAAACCCCAACAATATTTTAATGTTAAAACCATACGGGGTTAATTAAGGGAATAAAAATAACTGCAATTGATTCCATTGATTACCCCTCCAAAAGCGGCAAGTTATATCTGCTCGCGTATCTTTAATAAACAACACCTATTTACTGTGATTATCTGTGAAAATGTAAATAGAATTCTGTTTTAGCCAAACTTAATTCGAATCAATTGCTCAAATTACACCTGACAAATCACTCAAATACAAATTACTCCTGATTCATCTCCGGCGAATCTTCCAACATACCTTTCTCATTACGGGTATATGTATGTATAGCAAATGTCTTATGTGGTAATCGATTTCGCTTTTAATGAATTACAAAGTGGACATTTTTTCGATTGCATTAGAATTGCCAATACCTTCAATAAGGAACGGGTTGGCATATTGTGGAAAACCTATTTTAGCTGTATTCATCTATCATAGAGAAAATGTATATTAATTTTGAAACGCCATTTGTTTTCATAGATAGATAGATAGATTCACACTTTATTGTACAAGTTAACAAAGGAAGATGTACAATTCAGGCGGTCTTATCGCTTGGAGCCATCTCTTCCAGAAAACTTACGGGTAAAGAAACATTTAAATGAACAAGAGGAGGAATTTGAGCACAATATTCATTATAAATAGAAATAAAATAAAATGTCTATTTTCCCACATTGTCTGCAGCATGAATAAATCACTACTGCACCAGCGGAGTCCGATTCATTAACGTGACATGTCACCAATGAGATATGAAACAGGATTCTATGTCCCGATATGTGTTACCCGACTAAGGGCTAATTTTTTTAATAGTCAGATAAATAGGTATCTATGAAATGTAAGCTGAACCGAATTGAAGGCACAGATTATCTACTAAATAGTTGAAGGTAACATTCGGTTCGACCGTCAGCATAATCAAGTTTGACATTTCAAATCAGCCATCTTGGAATGTTATCGGACTGTAAGCACTATCTATCTATTGAAATATCTGCCCTGAGAATTGACGGTAATATTCAGATAATCGTGAACAGTAAAACGCTCAGTTAGCCGATTAAACTATTTTTTATCTGATCGTAACGTTGCCAGTGTTACCACATATATTTGGAGAAGAAATAAGAATCACGTTTAGTTTCACTCAATATTGCTATAGCTAGTAACTACGAGTAATTAAAGTCTTCTCAAATCTCAGATAACTGTGGCAATCCTAGAAAAAGCTTAGGTTTTTTTAAAGCCTTTTCTTTTCGCAATCTGTCTAAGGGACAATGATTCCAGTATTCAATTTTATAGATTGAAAAGAAAGAACTTTCAGGGCACCAAATAATCTTATTATTGTGTAGCACTAATATGGATATCTCACTGGATTTATACCTTACAAGTCAACCCAGTACTTGAATAACTTACAACTTAAGTAATTTTAAGATTATTTATGACAAGGTTAGACCAAAGGTGTCAATAATGAAGTGTTCGTTTGTCTATTTCTAAAAACAGGTTGTTTCAAAAAAAAGTGATTAATATCACGCTGGGTGCCATTTTGGGAAACTGAGTTTTTACTAATATATTTTTTATTAATTGAATTTATTGTATGCGAATCATATTGGTTTGCACTAAGAAGTCTAGATGTCATACTATTAAGTATTCATTAATAGTTCAGCATAACAACTCTTCCTGTACTATTATGTATACTTCCTTATTTTTTATTACTAACTAGTGGACCCGGCAGACGCTGTCCTGCCCTCTATTTTCGCAATTTATCAATATTCCCTCATCGTTTACACCTTCCCTGGACCTGGACCACCTTCCCAGTCTAAATTTTTTGAAATTGGTTCAGTCGTTCTAAGTTTTAGTGAGACCAAAGATCATCTTTCGTGACACTAACGAACAGTAATTCATTTTAATATATAAAAAAGCAATCTTGAGCGAAGAGCCCACCTGAATTTTCCCATGGGATGCATCATTTCCCGCGTTGAAAAGTAGCCTATGTCCTTTCTTGGGTATCAAAATATCTCTATACCAAATTTCATGCCAATTGGTTCAGTAGTTTAGGCGTGATTGAGTAACAGACAGAAAGACAGCGTTACTTTCGCATTTATAATATTAGAATGGATATTGTCAGTAAATATAACATACGAACACACAGAACGCTCTTATCTCTTTCCAACTCAGCCCAACCACATAACATACCCATATGACCATAGCTAGTTAACACGATATTCTAACTCTTAATAAAGCCGAGATGAAAACAATAGCGATATAACGCTATCTGGACGCAGCCGACAGTTGTAAGAGTTATGATCCAGACTTGGCCTATTCATACAATACCCTACCATTTTTTCTCGAATGGAACCGAATATAACAACGTCCTGAGGGTAAAGTCCCCCTCGATGTGAAATAAAATCAATCTTTATTTGCGTTTAAGGTACACTGAAGATGGTCATAGTTATTCATCAGCAATTATGCATCCGCTTAATCAACCATTATTAATGGCATACAAATGTAAAAGTTATATTGAGATAATAAATTTAAATAGTAAAATGTCTATCATAACAATTACAAAATGTCAACAAATCATCATTAAATAGATAATAAATAATAAAATAATGTCTCCATATTTAATTCACTAGTGTAACAGTCAAGTTTATCATCACCTATCGCGATTAAATATTCCTGTATAGTGAAAAAAGCCTTTTCACTAAGCCAGTTGTATCCTATCATTTATTCTCATACACATCCAATAATTTTTTTTTTTGGAATTTCGCGCTCTTGGGAATTATAACGGAAACCAGGTTGGTTTCCGTTATAATTTTAAGAGTGCGATATTCCAAAAAAAAAATTATTAAATTTTTGTTTCTGGTGCCTCGTTTGTAGACGTCTGTAAAATATATGATGAATTATAATATGAATACAAATGATGAGAAATTATAGATACAAGATTATTATTACGTAAATTACTAAATTACTTTGGCTTAGTGATGTTACAAACCTTAGTGTTTTTATACTAAGTTAATGTACCTACATGTTTTCTAAGATTTTTTATTTGTTAATAAATGGATTTTTTTTAAATAATTCATGTTAATTTTTACAAATTCTTCGAATATATGTTTAAAAACAAGGAAGAGTCAAAATATTCAGAGATTTAAACAAAGGCTTACACGGCTCTTCAGGTACAGTACCACATATCGCTTTAACACACTTTTTTGTGCAACGAATGCCTTTTTTATGTCTGTACTATTACCCCATATAATGAGTCCGTATCGCAGGAGTGATTCAACGTAAGTAAGTACGTAGTGGACCGACGAAGCGGTAAGCGCAGTACCGATCGCTGTGGAGATGCTTGGGGAAGGCCTGTGCCCAGCTGTGGGCGTCGTTTGGCTGATTTGATGATGATGATACTGTTTATCAGCTTTGGTAGTAATAAGATAAATCGGTTTACGAAATACAGGAACCTCAACGAAAAAAATATACTTGAATTGAATATCTTTTTGAGAATATTTTTTTCAGTTTTAAAAGACTGTCTTACTAACGGCCCTACAAGAATGTCTTCTTGTTAAAAGTCAAGAAAGATTACTTGGAAGGTGATGCAATAATAACTTTAAAGTGTAAAGAGAAGTAAGCTTTACTTTACACTTAAGAGTGACTTTTATAACAATAGTAATTCCTTTCTAACAGTCGGATCGACTCATTCACGTAATCTCAAGATATTTCACTATGCTACAGATTTGAGTCCTATTCCATATTCTGGAGTTCTCTACCATAATTTTCTGCGAAATATTAACTTGAATAACCTAAGCATAGTAAAAATTCTGTTAAATAGCATAACTACATTTTTATTTGTTAAGTTTTTTTTTGCGTTCACAACGCTATTTTTAGTTTCGAAAAGACATAACACTTAAAAAATTCTTTTCGGCTCCGGTCATCGGGGAGGAATCGAACCCCCGACCTTTGGAAGTCCGGTCCAATGCTCTGACCACTGAGCTACCGAGAACTTTAATGATGATACCTACATTGTTCAAACTGTCATTATTTCTTTTTTCTGTGTTTGTACCCGTACCCGCTATGCTAAGTATTATATCGTACATAGTTTTTGGATCTACAACAAACCATGCAAAATAAAACACATTAACCGGAAACCTTCTGCTGTGTATCATAATATATACCTTGTCTTGAGTGAGGTGAACAAATAATAAATCAGCCTTAGATCAACCGTCGTTTCATTGCTACGTATCTATAATTGGCGACGGGCTTATAAAAATGTGGCACGCGGTCCCGGCGTGCGCGCCGACCAGAGGCGGCGCTGGCGAGGGCTCCAGCGACGGCTTGCACCGGATCGGCGCGGGCGCAGCCGGGGTAGCGTACATGCTCACTATATTGTAAAGTAGGGCATTCGGAAGGCAAGTGTCGTTTCAAACACACAATTGTTACAGGTTAAGACGTCACTTTGCTCGTTTTATATTACCGAAACGTATAGTCAGTGGTAACGGACCACCGTTTTCTTAAGCTGCGTTTGCTCAAGATCTAACGACGGTATAAAAAACATACTCTCGTACTCCATACTACCCGGCGAGCAACGGAGCGGCTGAGAATCCAAAGAAAGCGTTCTTTTAAAGACAGGATGTAAACAAAGCATTGAACCAGTTTTTGTTTCTGTACAGAAATACCGAGCAGATCACGACAGGCCGAGAGCGTCTGCGCGGGCGCCTTGACCTGCTGCGGCCTAACGCCGCTTAGCGCGTGCGCGCGCGCCAGCTTGCCGATGAGCAGCGGGAAAATACCACCCCGTTGCGAATCGCGCACCAAAATAAGCACATATATTGATCCGGGATTACACCAAGTCCAAACAAAACTGGACCGAAAGTCTCGTCCGTAAGCGAGTAGGCCCTGTCTCAAGTGGCAACGAATGACGGTCATGTCCATAAGCGACATATTGACAAGTTACTGACAAGACAGTCACAGTCCATCTAGTGAGCTAAACACATTCCAGGGCAGATAGCCCTGAGCATAAGACAGGAGATGAGGACTGTGACGAATCTTTTAATAGTGCGGTGGAGGGCGCAAGCGCAAGCAAACAGAAAGCGAGGTCGCCGCAACTGTCAACCAACGACACAATCGATGATAATAATCATTGATGAAACATACGCTAGCTCAAATCGTTAAAAAGCACTTACAAAATTCAACGACTCCATTAAGGTTCTCGGTAGCTCAGTGATTAGAGCATTGGACCGGACTTCCAAACGTCGGGGGTTCGAATCCTCCTCGATGACCGGAGCCGAAAAGAATTTTTAAGTGTTATGTTTTTCAAATTAAAAAAAGCGTTGTGAACGCAAAAAACAAACATAACAAAATAAGATAATACTCATGTTGGTAATACGCGCAGGGAAGCGAGTAAAAAACTTAAAACTAAAAAATATAAATCTTGCACATACTTTACGCACACAACTTTCTAATTCCAAGTACGTATAATTTAATGGTCTTATGATAATAAGATAACTTGTATTCAGTCCCTTCATACTTTATTGTGTAAACATGTAATTGTGTTAAGATAATTATGCATTTGTTGAATAGATTTAAGTCATAGAAACTGTAGTTCTCTGATACCTGCTTGTTAACGATTGCATTGCTGGACGAGCATTCCGTATTTATATAAGTCGCTTATCTAGCCGTCTGAACTACTAAACTAATTTAATTTTTGAATTAAAAAGGGAAAAAGGGTGTGTGTCATCATATCTAGCTTTTCTTAAGGGTGAACAAATAATAAATCAGTCAAAGACCAACTGTGGTTTCATTGCTACGTATGTGTCAGCTTCTTTAGGAAATCAGAAAATGCGCTATTCTTTGGAGCAGCAGAAGCTGGTGTAGTTGGTGGTCTGATCATATCAGCTGCCTTTTCAGCCGTTACTATAACCGCAGCTCCTGGCAAACCACAGGTAAAGAAAGGCAGTACACTTGCATCTACCACTCTTAGGTTTTTCACCCCTTTGACCTTCAGCTCATAATCCACCACTGACCCCATGGAACAAGTACTCATGGTCTGCCAAAAAGGTAGAGACAGGCTCACAGCATGGCACTTCCAATAATCCGAAGAGAATTTATCATATTGGCTGCATTCAGTCAGGCCCATGTCAATAATTTCAGCTCCAACGTCTTGGAAATACGTTGTGTTTATAAGTGTGGACATGTATTCCAAATATTTCCCCATATCTGCAATATCAGATGGATTGCTGAAGAGACCTAAATCAATCTTTGGCTGATCCAAGGGATCGGTGTTTTTAAGGCGCAATTTACCAGTGGACTTAGGATATCCATTGCTTAGAATGACCAGGAATACATCATGACCTTTGTTCGCTTGGATAAGCCTGTCAGTGATTTCGTTATCGTACTTCAAGACAAATGCAGATTCCAAAGATAGACCAATGGTGTCGTGTTGGAAGATTAGATTTACAGCTTGAAAATCTGCGACTTGTTGACTCTCGTCAAAAGCTTTGAGGGCTACTGTGGCTGGAGTTGGGTACTTGGTAGGACTTGGGATGATTGGGGCTGGAGCAACGCTGGCTCGCATTCTGAAGGCCAAAGTTACGGCAGGTCGCTCTAATAGAGTCTCACCAACAGGCAAATCAGATATGACAGGAATGTTGAACTGATTTAGTTGTTCCGCTGGGCCAATACCTGACAGCATCAGCAGTTGAGGAGATCGGACAGCACCGGCTGACACAATCACTTCTTTGGTTGCTTTGAAGGTAACAGTATCGTTCTTAGATGAAATGGCTTCCACACCAATAGCTATTTTGTTATCATCGAAAAGAATTTTGGTTGCGACAGTATGTTTGAACACGAATAAGTTCTTGCGATCTTTGTTTAGACTGAGATAACAGTTAGCAGTGCCTTGTCTCTTTCCATCTGACAACAGCAGGGGTGGATCACTGATGCCGAGAGTGTCCCTGCTATTAACGTCGAGATTGTACTTGAAGCCGATTTCTTCCATTGATTTGATGTAGTCATCATTCAATTCACTTTTTTGCTGTGTCAAAACAAGAGGTCCGTCAGTTCCATGGAGGTCTGCTGTATCAGAATTGAGGATTTCAGGGATTTCGAATTTTTCCATCTTGATGAAGTAAGGTAGTAGATTTTCGTAGTTCCAGGTTTCATTGCCAGCAGCTTGAGCCCAGCGGCTGAAGTCCAAAGGAACTCCTCTAAGGTACGCCATGTGGTACATTGAAGTGGTGCCTCCAAGGACTTTCCCTGCTGTCATCTGGGCAATTTTGTCTTGGCTGTGTTGGCATGTTAAGTTGTCGTTCTCAGCCCGGAAATTATAGTCGTAGCCCATTCTTACTTCAAGAGGGAATAGGCCAGGAAGCTGTAATGATAAGGTCAAGTGTTTTGCATTATAGAAAATACTTTAAAAATATATAATGAGTAGGTGAAATGCAACACCAAGTAATCAAGGTGATAAGAAACATACTTAGAATGCAAATTAGGCATTTCCTGAACATGAGTCCTATCGAAAATATATTAATTTGTCGCGTCCTTATACCAAATATTCTTAAAGTATACTTTGTATTTATTCGGGTGCACAAGATTTAAGGCAGATCATGAAGTATTCTTTTTTTCAGCCTTAGATATCGAATCTCGAATCTAGAGATCTCGAATCTAGAGCCTAAACAACGAAAACCGTTAAACCGATAGCCAAACTTTCGTTGTACACACGACAACTTAATGATCGTAGCTTAATGAAGCTACGAATTTTTATTGCAAAATCGCCTTTATAACATGCATATTATACGAGTATGATGTCGCAGTTTTTACCTTGACTTGATGTCATAAGAATGTGTGTCATGTAACGAAAGAATGCTATCGTTTTTATCTTTTTAAGCTTTATTGCATAACATAACTTTTAACAAAAAGTGAACTTAGCGCCTTAGGGCATTCTCTACCGGTCATACCTTTGGGCTAAGCAGAAATAATACGTTTTTCGTACCTAACATTGGACAGCAACAAGACTTACCGTGGCTTCAATTGTAGGGTCACCGCCAGCCTCAATTAGGGCCACTTTGACGTTAGGGTCTTCAGTCAGCCTGGCTGCCAGCACGCTGCCTGCTGCCCCAGCTCCGATGATTACATAGTCGTAGGTTAGGTCACCTGAAATGGAATGTTTATAACTACACGGACTTGACTCATACCTGATCTTATATAGGGTGTTTTTTTTTCAAGAAGGTGCCAATTTCATCACGCACGCGGGATTGGCCCGCATACGGAAAATGTTATACGCGCGTGGACGCCGCATGACAGTAAAACGCTCACTGATTTTCATAGAAGTAAAGAAACGCATCCCGCGTGCTTATTTCACGCATTACAATAAATCCATACTAATAATATATATGCGAAAGTAACTCTGTCTCTCTGTCTGTTACTCAATCACACCTAAACTTCTGAACTAATTTGCATGAAATTGGTATGGAGATATTTTGATACCCGAGAAAAGACATTGGCTACTTTTTACCGCGGGAAAAATTCGCATTCCCATGGACAATTTAAATAGGTCGATCGCTTCGCGAACGCCGAAGCTACAGAACAGTTTTAAATGAAATTTGGTAAGGAGATAGTTTGAGACTTAAGAAAGTACATGAGTTACTTTTGACCGCGGGAAAACAAAGCATTCCCATGGAAAAAAATACTTTTAGAGAAATACAACATTTTCACTGCTAAATTACCAAAGATTTGAATTAAATTTAGATAAAATTGGAATTACGGGAAAACAACGCATTCCAAAAAAAAATTTTTTAATAAGCATGCGGGGCAATCCCTCATGCGTGATGAAATCCGCACGATACTAAAAACACCCTTACCTAGTTATTGCCAACCATTCTATGATTAATGCACCATACACAAGCGCGTCTCTTTCGTTTCTCTCATTATTTGACTTACTACACGGCCTAGTATAATTGCCATGCTGAATCTAAAATCGATTGGTTATAATTTATAGCAATGTGATCTTTGCCCCTTAGACCACACCAAAGAGAGAGAGATGCGGTACAAGCTAGTCGCGCGTGTTCCTACTAAACGGAGTCAAAACAACCTGCTGCGCTTCTAGTCGACGTCAGCACGAACATTATCGTAACGTATTCGTCTCGTTCAAACGTCAGAACAGTTTCCCTATACAAATTGACAAGTTAATAGGTAGGTAAACGCTACGATTACGTTACTATAGTTGTTCATGCTTACCCCACAGTACGCTTGTTTACACGTACGTACTTCTGTATGTAGATGTGGGTGCACGCCCATTTTTAAGTTTTCATTTGTCATTTAAGGACAACATATCTTCCCTTGTTTGATTTGATCTAAGCTTAGGGCACAATATGTGTGTGGCTGATCACTTTTTTGACTCAGTTTCGGGGAGACTATTCCTCATGTGTTCACCTTTAAGTGGGTTCGTCATCATCACATCAGCTTTTCGACGCCCACTGCTGAGCTCTCCTAGCCTCCCCCGCGGATCTCCACCGCCATCGGTCCTGCAGTCCTGGGTCCTGCCCGCATCCAGCGGCTTCCCGCGACCGCACCATATCATAAGTCCAACTTGTACCGGTTATCAGTTAAGTGGGTTCATTATCATCATATCAGCCTTTTGCAGTCCACTACTGGACATAGGCCTCCCCCAAGGAGAACCACAGCGCACGATCTCCCGCCCTTGCATCTAGTCACTACCAGCTGCCTTTTTCAGGTCATCTGTCCATCTAGCCGGGGGGCGTCCCACACTACGTTTACCTAAGCGTGGTCTCCATTCGAAAACCTTCCTGCTCCACCTCTCGTCGGTTCTTCGACAGACATGGCCAGCCCACTGCCACTTTAGCTTAGTTAAGTGGGTTAGTAAAATATATTTACCACTGTAGCTAGCTGATTGCGGGTAGTTTGAGGAAGTCAAATGAAGAGCAGCAATTACGCTCAGCACCTTCTGAATCGCCTTCCCGGTGGCAATGCTCGCTGCTGCGTCCATGCCTGGAAAACGTATGTACTTTAGAAAATTATGATGACGGAAAATGCACCTGGATACACAACACTGACACCAAAATATTATTGTTAATGTTGTAACTTTTATGGACATCTTAATAATGCTGATAAATTTGTCATTTTATACAGCAATTTTATATAGCAATTTGATATAGCAATTTGATATAGTAATTTGACATAATATTTGACATGTAGTAATTTAATTTTGTGATTCTGTGTTTATTGAATTTAATTTTGTGTTTATTGAACTTGAATATTGTATTTAATTTTGTAATTTGTATTTTAAAATGATTTAATATAATTTGCATGCTGTAACAATATGGCTGAAAAAGCTGAAGCACAATGTCTAACCTACCACCTAAATGTACCCTCTTTCATACGCAAATAAATTTCATTCATTCATTTAAAAAAACACTCGACACGATTCGCTACTAGACGTGGCATCCTCAGGAGACATTGTTGCTTTAGTTTCCACGTGCATTTTCTAAGCCACGCTGTGAGTTGTAGGTTGTAAGTCCTGCGACTTCCAGCTGTAGTTCTCGAAGTGGTTACAGTTGGATGTGTTAGGATACCTGCGCTGGCGTCGTTTAGCGGAAATTAAAGCAAGATAAATTTCTTTTGCAGCTTTTATTATTGGACTCTACTCTGTACTAATACTACTGTAACTCTTTCAGCAAAGTAATTTAGACATTTAATTAACCCATCTTGGAATTTAGTTTGACTGATACCTATTAGCGGACTGATTAATTAAAAAATTTAAAACCCACGACATGAGCCTGGAACACATCTGTTGAGCTTCAATGGCTAGACGGCTTTTGAACAGCCATAGCTAAGAAACACAGTGCTTAAATTAAAAAAAATACCCAAAATCTTTATGGGCTTCACTAAATATCTAACACAAAAATAGTTGCCTGTAAAGTCGGTTTTACGGGCGAAGATTTTACGTGACACCGATCATGTTTGAGTGGGAGAGAGACGCAGGGCATTCGCCGGTCCGGCGGGCCTCTCTCGTTCGGTGACTCATCGTAACAGACGTGAGCGGGCGTTACACTTTTTCATGAGTGACTCCGAGCCACAACTTAATTTAAGACGTTGTCACGTCAAAAAAACGCACTGATATCAGTACATTCTTCCTGTTCGGGAGATACGATGCTACAGACGGATACACGAACAAATAAATAAATAAAAAATATTTCACAACAATCACACCAATTCCCTAGTCCCAAATTAAGCTACGAGGCTTGTGGTATGGGTACTAGACAACGGATAAACATACTTAAATACTCTTTTTTGTAAATAAATACATATTATACATAGAAAACACCCAGACCAGTACAAACACACATGTTCATGCACACTTATGCTTGTACTGTGCGGGGATCGAACCCGCGACCCTTGTTTTAGAGAACAATATCACGCAAACAGAATAGGGGTCAATCTTATAGGTAAAAAGGGTTAAAACTCGATCGAAAATAACTAAGTTAAACTATATTTAGTTGTTAGTAAAAAAACTTACCGAGTCTTATAGCAGCTGCTCGCTGTTTGAATTCATCTTTATTTTAAAATGGTTTTTTTTATACCCGTCTAGGAAATAATTACGCATAACATGCAAATATCTTAATTACAACCTAATTACATATTTGATGTTATCACCTGTTTAAATAACACTCTCCTTTTCATTGAACGGTTTATTTGGCTTGTTTTTGAATTTTTTAAATACAATCGGCGACAAATTAAGACGAAAACTGAAGTAGCTTAGTAACAAAGCGTTTGAAACACTTGAACAAACAAAATAAATAATTATTAAATCTATAATAATAAAATAATACTGGTCTGTAAATAAAAATTACAAATAATGCCTAGGCACGACCTCTTAATTTCTATTCGCAAGTTAATAATGTATTCAGCCCCGACATGATCCAGGAAATCATCTGGCAAGCTTCAAGGGCCAGATGGATTTTGACCAGCCACAGCAACCAACGTAATTAAATTATTATTTTTTGAAAAAATAAAAACTGCACTGGAATCGGTCCATCCACTCGGAATCTAACACAGCGAAAGGGTCAAACTTATAATGGAAGTCATAAAATGGAAGTGTCCTTACAAGTTGTGTGAAGATCATGCACTAAAATGGCACTTTAGTACCATGGCAAAATAACATTTAAGCTTAGTCCTTGTCAATCTGTGGTAATCTGGCAAATTGGTTACATTGACATGGTTCCTAGGTATCACTATATATTTATGACGCTGACTGCACATACTAAAATACACTGTCGTTTTTCATCGCTAGTGATTGTGCCACAAAACGTGAGGAAAACAATAAGTACTTTGTTGGAGGGCTTTTGTAGGTTACATTAAAACGACCACTTTGGCGTAATGGTTAAGAAGTTGACCAATAACCAAGAGGTCGCGGGTTCGATCCCCGCACTGTACAAACATTTGTCCGCTTTGAAATCGGTCCATCCGTTCTGGAGCTACGATGCCCCAGATACACACACACATACACACACACACACACACACACACACACACACACACACACACACACACACACACACACACGGGAGTTAAAAACCATAAGCTTGATGTTTACTCGTGTGTACCTACGGCGTTGTCCTATGTGAGTGACGCAAAGCGACAAGAACGACGCGACGCGACGCGACCAATATAACTCCAAGAGTTATAAACTACCTAGAACCTAGTGTCTAGACAGCCCTAACAAAGGCTCTTAAGACACCATTTCTTAGAAATCTGTTTTTAAGTTAATAAATAAATCTATTATATGAAAATTAATCGTAAAATGTGTTGGTAAGCGCATAACCCAAGAACGTCTGGACCAATTGGTCCAATTTTTTGTTTTATGATATTTCTTAAAGTACGGGGTCGCGGGTAATTCTTAAGAGTATTTTTTTAAAAGGCAGGATAAAGTCTGCGAGGTCCGCTAGTTTTAAATAAATAAAATAACGTTCGAAACGTTACCGTGCACGGCCTCAGTAGGCCGACTACGAAAAAAAAACCGTTAATGCTATAATCATTCTTTCGTTTTGCTTCTCGGGCTTGAAATCGGATCAAAGTGTGTATTTTGCATTTAGAGGACCATGCATTAATAGTTATTGAAAAACGATAATGTTTCATAGTAGGAACAAGGGTGCGATTCTCATGCATACGTACTTTTCCGTGCGGTAATTTGTATAAAGCCAACTAAACCTAGGTGTAAAATAAATAAACCTATCAAGTTGACAGGTGCATTTCATGACAGCTACAAGATATTTCGTATACGAGTTACAAACTTCCACTGGTGAGCACCACACGATGCACGTATCAATCGAACAATTGAATTCAAATTTAAATTCAAATTCGTTTATTTGTGATTCACAGGTAAGTATACAGAATTACAGATGTGAAAACTTACATGATAGTGCTCTGTGATCTGCCATTTGGCGTACAAATGTCTTATTTCTAATTGGGCTAAACAATTCACTTTAAAATACAAGTTACATAAATATTTACTCAAAAATTAATTCATTGAAAGTCATGTGGTTAAAGATAGGGGGTTAGGTAATGTCAAGTGTGGTGACACCAGGTGTCATTACTGACTATTGGTGACTTAAACTTCTTCGTTTGCACGAGAATATCCGAGAATATCGTTTGACTATCGTATCTCGTTTTTCGTAGTAGCCCTTCAGAACCCTTGCCAAGGTGTGCCATGATGGATGCCTCCCGCCGACGCAATAAAACGTGAGTGGTGAAACCGCTTACTCACATTATGTACAAAAATTTATCATGTTTTTGTTTGGCCAAACAAACTTTGGATGTCACACCGAAGTGTATAGAATAGAATAGAATAATCTTTATTTGCATAAAAAATTAACATAAAGTAGATAGATAAATAGACTAACATTATGTATATTTACATTTTAATAGATATGGAAAGATAGATTAATATATTATTGTACAACACAAAACAAAAATAAAACACAAATTTAACAAAGAAAGATGTACAATTTAGGCGGTCTTATCGCTTGTAGTAAGGTAAATTAGGTAAAACATAATTCCCGAGATTTCTTCCTTCATCTTCCTTCAACACGACAGTAGAGAAAGTTGAGAGCAGTCAAGATATTCTTAGCAACTGTCTGGCAATTAACATTTTGAGAAATGGTCTTGTGTCTCGTACTAGATCTTTTGTATTATTCAGAGATGATATTCTTAGCCCTGTGTCTGTAAAACCAGCAACTTTAGGGCTCACATGGTGGAGCGAAATTTGCCAGCAAAAGCATTCTCAAGTAGGGTTCGTGTCAGGTAAATCCTAAACCAAAGCCAAAACCTTTTTCAGTATGGAAAGTATAAGTGAGAAGCGCGACCGGGCTAGGGCGTTACCCGCAGGCGACGCGCAGGAGCAGCACCCGGCTCCTGGGGGAAATGGACTTAGTGACGAAAGATTGTCCTCCTGGCCGATTTCGACCACGGCGGCCAGTCCCAACAGAGATCAGCCAACTGCGCATGAGATATTACAGTGCACAAGTGTGAGCGCAATACACAGATGCACTCACTGTTCCATCGCTCTTAAACCGGCTAAGACCGGGAAGAGATCAGGCGCAAGACCAACGGCTTAACGTCCTTTCCGAGGCACGGAGGTGTAGCACCGCTAACATCCCGACTCCGAACTGTTTTTGAGAAATTCATGACAGAAAATCTCAAAAACAATTTTGGCTCGACCTGAGATTCGAACCCAGGACATCTCGGATTTAAAGCGAAAACTTTGCCACTGCACCAACGAGGCAGTCACGGGAGTTAAAAACGCTTAGCTTGCAGATGTTTCGGTGTAAGAGTAATCCTCTCCTCAGGCTCCGATCACAGCGATCCGTCAACATCTTCGAATGCAAATGCGTATCCGTTTTTGTCTTAGCCGTGTGCGTGATAGCTGTGCTGACTGATTGCGTCTAAGGTAGTATTGAAGGTTTTTCGCCATCTAAAATCCCTGAAAAACTGCCTCTCAAATCTCATCGTTCGCATTACCTAGTGATGGAGTCTTAAATCATAATAATGTATTCTGGTCTACAGATCTCATCCAGGTAGAATAAGCATGTTCAAAAACGTGCAATAATTCAGGTCAGATTTCGCCTGTAATGAGTACAGCGGGGATTTTCCAAAATAAATAAATCGATACAGTTTAACGGTAAATTTCATACTCACTACAATAATTGAGAAAATCCATATATGCATCTTACGCTCTTAATTCCTTTTTTTTAACTTAATTAATTAAATTAATTTTATTGAATTAAATCTTTTTCGGACCACAAATTCATAAAGTGTTAGTAACAGTTGACTTAAAACGTTAGTATTATTTAAAAATCAAGTTGATAATTACATATAATTAAATTTCATCATCATCATCATTATCAGCCAAAGGACGTCCACTGCTGAACATAGGCCTTCCCCACAGTTTTCCACATCGACCGATCACAAGCGGTATGCATCCAGTGTGATCCTGCGAACTTTACAAGGTCGTCTGTTTATCTTGTCGGTGGACGTCCTACGCTACGCTTTTGGTCGAAGCGTCTCAAATCCAGAACTTTTCTACCCCAACGGCCATCAGTTCTTCGCGCTTTGTGCCCTGCCCATTGCCACTTGAGCTTACTGATTCTCGCTCATTGTTTTATCTTGAGCTTCTTTATAAGGACCATAGTTAGAGAACATGTTTTAGATTCGTATGTCATCACTGGTAACACACACTAATATGTGTGTATGCAATGCTTCGCCACCCAGTGCCTTAATATGGGAGCACGGCTTCTGCATCCAATTTGATCCTATAAATTTAATAAGATCCTTTCTCCAGCCATTTTCATGCAATAAATTATACGATAGAGGTAATAAAATCAATGCATCAATGTTATATTTAATATATTCATTTATAATAACCCAGGTTTTGTTAGTACTAAAAGGGTTTAGGCCATTTTATTTATTCAGTGCCTTGTTTAGATCATAACTTGTAATTAGTACGAAATCCAGCGCAATATTTTAAGTAAATACAGTATAGAAAGGCACAGAAGACTAAAGCTGAAAAAAGGATTATTTTGTTGGAGGAGATGTTGTCAACATCTCCTGAGGATGCCACGTGTAGTGGCGAAACGCGTCGAGTGTTTTGTTGGTGTAAATGTTGAGTTCCAGTCCTGCGACTATCGGTTTTTCAGGTGATTACAGTTGGATGTATTTTGGTTCCTGCGCTGGCATCGTTTAGTGGAAATTTAAATGAAAATAATCCTTTTTTCAGCTTTAGTCATAGATTTCCGCAAAGTAACGCCTGATTCCATCAAGTATAGCACATGAGACTCATAAAAAAATGAAAAATATAAGAAACTAGCTTCGTCTTCGTTAGGTAGTTTTTGTTGTAATGCGTAGTTTCCTTTCCCCGTAATACCAATTTATTCCAAATATAATTAACCTTAAATATAATTAATATAATAACCTTTCCAAATATCATTAATATAACAAACCTTTTGTTATTTAGGAGTGAAAGCGAATAGATTCCCCGGAAAGTATGTTTTCCCATGAAAATGCGTTGTTTTCCCGCGGTCAAAAGTAATTCATGACCTTTCTAAAGTCTCAAACTATCTCCTTGCCAAATTTCATTTAAATCTGTTCAGTAGTTTAGGCTTTAAAGTGAACGACCCACTTGAATTTTCCCAAAGTATTTTGAAGGTATTGTAGTATAAAATATTAAGTAGTAGTATTAGTAAGCCTAAAAAATAACAATTATAATTTACGGTCAAAACTTTATGAGAATCAGTCTAGCCATTAAGAAGGACTTTTTAACAAACATCTATGTTTTCCTAGTGAATTATTATAATTGAAGACAGTTTTGGATGAGTGGTCTGAGGTACGGACTACAAAACTATACCTATGTTGTAGGTTCGAATCCTGTTAGGGGCAAATGTGACCCGTTATTCTAGTCACCATATTAGCCCTAGCAGCTAGCTGTGTGTTTTTTTTAAATTGATTATTATTAGAGCACTAGTCTAGTCACTATGTCTTATTGGTATTATTTTCACTATGTCTTATTGGTTGACGGCAAATCTCAACTTCGGCCCCACTATCGAGATCAAAGCCCAAATTGCAGCAAAAAAACTGGGAATCCTGAACAGAGTCAAGCGATACTTCACAGCTGATCAGCTTTTAACTCTTTACAAAGCGTAAGTCCGATCCTGCATGGAGTATTGCAGCCATCTCTGGGATAGTTCCGCCAAATACCAACTTGCTGCTCTTGACTCGGTTGAACGCAGAGCCAAGAGGCTCATAGGTGACGAGAGGCTTGTAAGCACGCAGCTCCAGAGCTTGGCTCATCGCCGCAGGGTCGCCTGCTTGTCAATCTTTTACAGGCTTTACTTCGGCGAGTGTGGTCATGATCTACATCAGCTTATTCCGCCGGCCCCCTTTTACCATCGGACCACCAGACGTACTGCGGGATACCATCCGTGCCGTGTCGATGTTCCACTGTTACGAACGAAGCGCTTCTCATCTACATTCCTGATGCGCACTGCAAAAGAGTGACTCACTACCTGTGTCAGTGTTTCCCTGCAATTACAACCTAGGAATCTTCAAAGCTAGAGTGAACAGGCATCTTCTAGGTGAGCTCGCTCCATCGTAGACTCAGTCTTTGCCTCGTTGGGCTTAGTCTTGGGTCAAGAGCAAACCTATCGCAAATAAAAAAAATAAAAAAATTTATTCTTTTATTTATTTTGTCGCACCGCCCACTAATCGTTTCTGCTTAGCCCGAAAGTATGACTGGTAGAGACTGCCCTACGGCGTTTAGTCCACCTTTTGTACATAGTTTTGTTATGCAATAAGCTTAAATAAATAAATAAACTAGGCCTACTGATCCAATGTACAATGCGCCAACATGTTGGTAGCGTGAAGTTTTGAACAACGGCTTGTTTACGCAAACTTAGTTAATTACGTAAAATGTTACTTTAAAATCTACACAGAAGACAAAGTATTTTGTAAAGATACATTATTTATTTGTCTTTCAAGTTTGTTCAATTAAATTGGACAGAAAATCGATGGCTTTCGTAAGATACTTTGAGTGTAATTACTGCTATGCTTTTTTTAATGTTTAAGAATCATGTTAAGCAATTATGTATGGGTAAATGCAAATATTTAACCTATTTAACGAAGATAGATAGTTTGATCTCTATATATATCTATATATATAAAATTCTCGTGTCACAATGTTTGTTCCCGTACTCCTCCGAAACGGCTTGACCGATTCTTATGAAATTTTGTGAGCATATTGAGTAGGTCTGAGAATCGGCCAACATCTATTTTTTATATCTCTTAGTGATGATAAAAATAATTTATATAGCAAAACAACGTTTGCCGGGTCAGCTAGCAAGAGATAAATCTTTCTTACATACCTGAAGAAAGTAACATAAATTATAGTGTTACAATTTACTAATTCAAAGTTGTTAAATCAGGTGGTTTTATCGCTGAGAGTGATTTCTTTCATCTACACGATCTTGCGACATTACTGAGGTGTGCTGCTCTCAAACTTTACGGCCTATAATCTATCTATTTATTAGTAACCGTCAAATGTCAAATCTTACCGCCAACGCACACATACAGCATACTGTCGACTAGCGACTGCCGGCGATTGTTTGACACGGCGATAACCTGTGTGCCCTGGCTTAAAAATCGAAAGTAAAGCCCAGTGCACACCTGCGGCAAACTTTATTATTATTTAAAAAAATATACAACAACATCCAATACATTGATCTGACTCCGTGGTAAGTAGCTTAAGCACTTTGTGTTACAGATATCAGAATCAACAGGGTATTACAAATAAACTTAAATAGTTTTGTGTCTATATAAAAATTAATAAATAAATACATATAACACCCAGACCAGTACAAACAGACATGTTCATGCACACAAATATTTGTACAGTGCGGGGATCGAACCCGCGACCTCTTGGTTAACTTCTTAACCATTACACCAAAGTGGTCGTCATAAACTGTCGCCGAAATTCGCGATTATCAGCGATTAAGGCGCGGCGATTTGTTGACTCGTTGTCATTATCTACTTGACGACCTCCGTGGAGTAGTTGGTTGGTGGTTTTAAGGTACCGCCATCAATGAGGTCTCGGGTTCGATACCCGGACGGAGACAATGTTGGAAACCAATTTTCAATGTTGTCACGGGTCTGGGTGTATGTAGTATCTTCGTTGTTTCTGATTTCCATAACACAAGTAATTAGGCTACTTTGGGATCAAAGCGTATGTGATGATAACCTCATAAAAGTAATAAAGATGATTATTTTGCTTTAAATTTCCACTAAACAACGCCAGCGCAGGAACCCAAATACATCCAACTGTAATCACCTGAAAAAAGTTGTCCTCGTTTATTATTTTTATCGAGTTGCGGCGACAGAAACCCACATATGTGTCCTAGCTGGCGATAATATCAGCAAAATACCTACTAACTTTAAGTCTATACATCCAACTTTACCTGACAAACTCGGGGTAAGATTTACCAAATCAAAAAAATACGTGCCAAGACAGGTTGAAGCGGTATTTGAATGTTGAAAGTTAATCCAACATGGCGGCGCGATTGTTACTTTCTAGAATGCAGGTGGTGTAGCCCGCAGCCGAACTCTAAACATTTTGCTTTGTTAAACTTGTAAGTGGCGTTTACACGGGATGAATGCTATTTAAGAGGTTTTCAGACTCGATTTATACAGGATGGCGACCATAATACGACAATTGAATTTTTGTCTGTTACGCTTCCACGCCTAAACTACTGAACAGATTTGGACGAATTTTGGTACACATACCAAGTCGTCACCGTTCTGTATGTGTATTAATTTTCAAAGAAATCTGTTTTGTATTTTAGGCATGAAAGCGTAACAAACAGAAAGTCAATTGTGGTATTGTGGTCGCCACCCTGTATATACAGGGTGTAAAAAAAACCTTAACGAAGCCGTCAACCACGCGTTCAGTACATCAAACCAAATCGTATAAAAAAGATATTTTGGCTGGGAAACAACTTTTATTTTTTGACATCAAATAAAAATAATTTAATTCTAACCCGCAATGTACAGCGCGCACGCGGAAAAGTCGCCGCGGGGCGTGTTGCTTTACGCCGCCGCGACGCGGTTCGGTTCGAGTGTGCGCTGTTCATTGCAGAGTGTGCCATTTAGAGGCTTTTTATGAAAGAACTAGTAAAAATTTGTATCATGTTTCTTTGGAAAAAAGTTCAGTTATAACGGACAGAAGACGTTTCTGTAATAATCATCAATTTATTTTTTTCAAACTTTAACCATCAATATCTCAGTAACCGTTAACTTCCCAGGTATGGTGTAAAGGAAAAAAATGATCGTAACAATTGGTAGAATATGTGGTATTCGGCTTCGTTAAGGTTTTTTTACACCCTGTATATTTTTTCATCTATAATAAAAAAATGAATCGCAAAATGTGTTTGTAAGCGTATACATAACTTAAGAACGCCTGGACCAATTGGGCCAATTTTTTTATAATATTCCTTAAAGTAAGGGGATGGTTCTTAAAAGGAAAATTAAAAAAAAACGCGAGCAGGACAACGTTTGCGGAGTTTGCTAGTTTGAAATAATTATCTATCACCATCCGCGAGCTACTAGGTACTGAACTTAGCCCGTCCCCATAGACTTACAATCGGCCGGGAAACTAACGATGCATATTTATTAAGTTTTTTTTTGCGTTCACAAGGCTATTTTTCGAAAAGACTTTACTTAAAAAAATCTTTTCGGCTCCGTTCATCAGGGAGGATTCGAACCCCCGACCTTTGGAAGTTCGTTGAAGAGCATTGGACAGGAATTTTTAATTAACAATGCATAGCAGATGACTTAACTCGCTACGGACTTCCACATTAAAATAGGCATGATGACACCTATCGTAAATATTTTCAAGATATAACCTTTAAAAAAACCTTTTGTTTTTAAACAATTTCTGTGAAGCTAAAACTAACTAAAAACCAATTGATTTTCAAAAGGCTGTAGAAACCAATTTTTATTTAGATATGTACTTAATTTCTTACTCCTTTGGCGCAGCGATCCAAAATGTGTCTTGAACTCCGACACAAGAGAACACCATCTGATCCGGTCTTGCGATTATAGTATTCCCATGCAAAATCTATGGAGGCCGCTCGTTTTGACAGATGATAAAGAGTATGTCAACGATTGGTGGTTTCATCTAGCCTATTCATATAAGCGCACGAATGTCAATTGCATACCTTTTTAATTGTTAAAATAATAGTAGTATAAACATTTATTAGTATTAAATAGACCCCGCTCCGTTTCCCCCCCCCCCCGGCCTCGCTCCGCGCCGGTGGACAGGCACCCATAAAACATTTTCACTTATTGACGCCCAACACTTTTCGTTTTCAGCCGAGGAATATTAAAATTTCTGCGCCAATAACCCTCCGTTTTGTTTTTTTGCATTTCATCAGTATGGTATATTATATGAAGGGGTCAGGGGAAAAACAACTTTTGTCACATTTTTTATTTTTTTCAACTGGCAATGCAGTCTTAATGGTTATATCTGTCGCTATGCTCTGTCAAAAACAACAGGGCAATAACATCCATAGTCTCTGCGATTTCAAGCTGTTAAAATATGGGTACAGGGAAAAAACATCCAATGTCAGAACCGTTCAGGAAAAAAACAACCGTTGTCCATGGTCGACTATGACAGTAACATAAGAATTTTAGGTTATATTTTTTTGTATTTTCTTTCGTTTCTAAGAGCGCTCCAAATTAAGTGAGTTCCAAATCCTGTGAAGACATCCCTAATTCAGGAGAATTTACTCTCCCTGAACAAGCTTACAGGGACATTTTACCGATCAGTAAAGCAAAATTCCTGGATATACAGTCTTTTTTTTCCAACCTTAAATACAATAATTAGATTTGATTAGTCCCTATACCTACCCCTTACCCTAACCTGCCTCCTCCCTATGCCATTATACCTATTACTGTTAAAGTGCCTCAGTGACATCAATTGTTTTTCCCCTGATGTTGGTGGACATAGGATGATTTTCACCTGATTATTCTGACTTAGTTACAATTTTTTATTATAACTTTTAGCAGATATAAAGTCCAAATAAAATAAATAAATAAATACATTACCAATAAACATGCTTTCAATAAAAAGAGCTTTTCTTATTTATATGGGTATAAATTACACTATTTTATTATGATCTTATCTTTTAATTAGTAATATCTCAGTTTGCTCATTAGGTGACAAAAGTTGTTTTTCCCCTGACCCCTTCATATAGTGCTTTGCAAAGGACCATAATATACCAAACTAAAGCCTGGTTTCCTCTGCGCTTGATCCATTTCCACTGAAGCTAATAATCTGATTGGTTATTCAAGAAATAACGTAATCTGATTGGTTATTCAAGCAGCCTGCCAATGAGTCAGCAAGCCAAAGTAAATTAAATGGAAAAAAGTTTGGAAAAATCCAGCCGTGTAAATGCCATCGTCAGAAAATACGTCGAAAAAGTGCGGGAAAGCGAAAAAAGTTTCGCCCACAGCTGGGCCGCACGCATGTATAATCCGGACTCATTGGCTGGGGGGTAAGGGAGGGGGGGAGCTGTGAGGATGGAAATAGCCATCACTGCATTTGACTAGGTACAACTCACTACTTATTAAAAAACTTTATTGCTTACATAACTAACATTCAATGAGACAAACAAACATAACAAAGCAATTGGAGGTGGCACAGCTTGTTCTGACTTGGGATATGATTCCAAATAGCGCTGATTTTCAGCCACACCAATCTCTCCACAGATGTGGAGTGAGAGGTAGGTCTTGAGGGCTTACTTAAAAGACCAGAAAATTAAAATATTAAAAACAATGGATGCATTAAAAAAAACATTATTGCGGAGCACGTGTGTGTGTGTGTGTCAATGTGTGAAGTTTATTTTATACGAAGTAAACATTTAGGGGCAGTGAGGTCCAGTGACCGTGGACAACATCTTCCGCAGCAAGCTGTTTTATACTTATCGACATCTACCGTTCGCGATCACAAGCACATGCCTTACGGTGGCAAGCAAGACAGCGAGCGCTGGTACGGCTCCATAGGCTAGATGGCGTTGTTAGCCTAGTACCGCACATGAACCGCGGCATATAAGATTTAGATCCAGAATAATATTGACAAATCAAGATGATGTCTATCGGACCTTGGTCCCTGACCATAACACCCGGTCGGTAGAAGGCGCTTCCCTTTAGCTTTGTAACTCTAAGTGTGTTGTGAAAAATATTTTAGGTTCTAGTTTTGACCCAATTGGCCTCCTACCCGAATAGACTGCTCAAGTTTGATATGATCTCTCTTGAGACGAGACGTAGGTTTAGCGATCTTGTTTATCTCCATAAACTAATTCATTCCTTAGTTGATTCTTCATCCTTACTTGCTAGCCTAAATTTTAATATTACATACAGGACTCGAAACCCGCGACTGTTTTTACTTGAAGTTCGCGACTGTTTTCACTTGAAGTTTGCCGGAATAACACATCCTTTCATAACCCTGTAAGTCGTATGTGTCGCTTGTATATGGATCTTTCGCAAGCATCCGACGAAATTGAAATATTTATTTCTAATCCTAATATTTTCAAAAAAAACAATTAAAAACTGTTCTCCGTGATAATAATAATTAAGCTTATCTGTCAACTTTAGGACTTTTATTGGATTTTTTTTACAAAATATGATCTTGCTTCAAACTTAGATACATATTTTGGGTTGTAATCTAGCGAATACATTTAGTTGTCTTATTGTATTTAATCATCATGACGGACAAGAAGCATACATTTAGGATTCTCTGTCGTTAATAGGTTCAACACCGGAAGCGACCACCGTCTGGTAAGAGGCACGATGAGGTCGACTCTCCGTCCGACACTGGTCCAGGCCGGCCAAGACTCCAAGAAATTCCAGTTGGAGCTCCGAAACCGATTCGCTGCTTTGGAAACTACTGAGGACGTGGACAGGGACCTTGATGGTGCGATTGGAGTCATACGCGAAGTGGGAAACAGGCACTTTAAGGGAAAGCGAGCGTGCCGGGAGGCCAAACTTTCGGCCGAGACTTTGGAATTGATGAAACGTCGACGGAAAATGCCAGAGCAAGCTTTGTCTGGTACCCATAAAAAGATCCGGGTATTGGTGAGACGCGACCTCCGCAGCTACAATACTCGCCTCATAGAAGACGCGATTGAGCAGAATCGGGGGTCGAAGATCTTCACTAATAAACTGGGAAAATGTCACCTGACAAAGCTGAAAACCTCGGATGGCAGAGTCGTCTCATCGGTTCCAGAGATTCTGGCCGAAATCGAAGGCTTTTACGGCCGATTGTACGCATCGCATTCCCTGCAGCCGCAGCCCGACGCGAACGACCCAAGAGCCAAGCTTACACGCCACTTTACTGAAGATCTCCCAGACGTGGAGGAGGATGAGATTGAGGCGGCCCTCGGACAGCTTAGTAATGGGAAAGCTCCTGGCGAAGACGGAATCACATCTGAGCTCTTAAAAGCTGCAGGCCAACCTGTGCTCGGGGAACTTAAGAGGCTCTTTAATTCCGTCATAGCCAATGGCGCAACTCCGGAAGCGTGGAGTAGGGGCGTGGTTGCATCGTTTTTCAAGAAGGGAGACAAAAATCTTCTCAAAAACTATAGACCAATCACGCTTCTGAGTCACGTCTACAAGCTGTTTTCGAGGGTCATCACAAACCGTCTTTCCGCAAAATTTGACGCTTTCCAGCCACCGGAACAGGCTGGGTTTCGCAAAGGTTACAGTACCATGGACCACATTCACACGGTGCGGCAGGTTAAACAGAAGCCCGAAGAGTATAACCAGCCCTTGTGCCTGGCCTTTGTGGACTATGAGAAAGCCTTCGACTCGGTCGAAACCAGGGGTGTTCTGGAATCCTTGCAGCGATGCCAAGTCGATTGGTGGTACGTAAAGGTGCTAAGAAGCCTGTACAGTATGGCATCAATGTCCGTCCAAGTACAAAACCACCGAACAAAACCCATCCAGCTGCTTCGAGGTGTTAGACAGAGAGATGTCATATCTCTAAAACTGTTCACCAACGCGCTGGAGGATGTGTTCAAGACGCTGGATTGGAACGGACTGGGCATCAATGTAAATGGCGAATATCTTACGCACCTTCGCTTTGCCGATGACATAGTTATTGTTACGTTCTAGGGGTGTGGGATCTAGATTGAAATGCACTTCTAAACCGATGAAGTAGAGTAGGATTTATTGTACACACTTTACGTTACAACACTAGTACACAAACACTTATTTCGCACTCCAAAATCTTCTTGTCGCAGTTTTCGCTTCGATGTTTACTCGTCGCTTTCCCAAATTAAACTCCTACTGAAAATTACGTCATATACTGAAGTGGGCTTCAAAGGCCCATAAGGGGTCCTGAAAACGCCTGAAAACGGGTTTTCAGGTTATGGCGTCATCTGATAGAGGGTGGCCTGAAACGGACTGAAAACATGTTTCAGGCGCCTGAAAACAACGGCAACTTGGGTGAAATTTGGATAAACTAGTATGTGTTAGAGCACTCTCTGAAACGGCCTGAAATGGTATTTCAGCCTGCTGAAAACGCCTCCAAGGCACGGAAAAACACGATCAAAGTTTTAGCACTAGCCCACCGGCGTAACACTACCCCCTCCTTAGACATGCTCGTCCCGAGCATCATTCGTTCCATGGTACTTGGCCAACCGATCAACATGAACAATCTTACAGGGGCTACGTGCGTTGCGCTGTATCCGATAAGTGACGTCGTTGATCCTTGTGACTACTTTGTACGGCCCTTCCCAACTCGGCGACAATTTCGGTGACTTTCCTTTTCGACGCATAGGGTTATGTAGCCACACGAATGATCCTTCCTCAAACCTCGTCTGGTTAGACTTCCGGTCGTATCTGGTCTTCACCGTTCGGTCCGAGTCCCGTTGCCTCCAAGATCTTTTTGGGCAGCCTGATTGTATGTGTCCTCTTTCCCCGCAGTTGTAGCATCGAGGCCCAGTTTCTCGAGGTGGAGCAATCGGCTCCCTGGCCGCAACTTCGCGCACCCTAAAGGATTTTGTTGAGTCTTGGCGTACAGCTTCCACCTCCAGGGCATGGGCGAGCGCATCCTTCAAGGTCCCATGGTGTCTCAGCCGTACAGCAGCCCTCACTTCAAAGTCCCGAATCCCATCTATGAATGCCTGTACTAGCGTTCCATCGATGAAAGTCGCTGCGGAACCTTGGTACGCCTTCCGGACGAGCTTCTCTATCTCAAGTGCCCACTTTTGTAACGACTCATTATGCCCCTGAGTCCTATTCTTCAGCTGAGCTCTGTAAACGTGCTCTAGATGGCTGTCACCGAAGCGTGCCTCTAAAGCTTCAAGAAGACGGTCGTATGTCTTCTCCTTTCCTAACGCTTCCAGAACAGTGAGAGCTTCGTCCCGCAGCGCCAAACTCAGTGCCGTTTTAGCATAGTCCTTGCTCCAGCCATTCGCTTCGGCAACCATCTCGAATTGGAGCTTGTATGCGGCCCACGAAGAGGTGCCATCGAATGGAGGTACCTTTAACTTTTCACCTCCTGTGGCTGGTGCATCTGATACACTGGTGGTGCCGTTGGCCACTTTGATCTCCAACTTCTGGAGGCGATTCTCCTGGCCCTCCACTTTTTCGTTCAGTCCATTGAGGCGCTTCTCGTGGTTTTCAACTTTAATTTCAACGCCCACAATTTTGTCTTGCACCTCAGCCATCTCCTTTTTCCATTCTGCAGCTACTTCGTGTACCTCACGGAGGACTTCTTTCAGGTCCCGTAGCTCTTGCTGCAAAATTTTGGCTTGTTCCTCGTGCCATCTAGCCTGTTCCTCCTGCCTTCTGGTCTGTTCCTCCTGCTGAACCCGTAGCTCTTGTTGCAGGATTTTGGCTTGTTCCTCCTGCCTTCTGGTCTGTTCCTCCTGCTTTCTGGCCTGTTCTTTCAGGAGGATCAGAATGGCGTTGACGTCTATCTCCGGCGTCCTTGAAGCTGGTACCGCTGTGTCTGACGTTCCGGCGGTGCCCGCAGAGTCTCCAGCAGCGGTGCGGCTTCGGGTCTGCATCCCCTCCTTCTCTTCTTCTCGCGGAGTAATCGGCATTTTCAATCCCACTTCTGACACCAAATGTTACGTTCTAGGGGTGTGGGATCTAGATTGAAATGCACTTCTAAGCCGATGAAGTAGAGTAGGATTTATTGTACACACTTTACGTTACAACACTAGTACACAAACACTTATTTCGCACTCCAAAATCTTCTTGTCGCAGTTTTCGCTTCGATGTTTACTCGTCGCTTTCCCAAATTAAACTCCTACTGAAAATTACGTCATATACTGAAGTGGGCTTCAAAGGCCCATAAGGGGTCCTGAAAACGCCTGAAAACGGGTTTTCAGGTTATGGCGTCATCTGATAGAGGGTGGCCTGAAACGGACTGAAAACATGTTTCAGGCGCCTGAAAACAACGGCAACTTGGGTGAAATTTGGATAAACTAGTATGTGTTAGAGCACTCTCTGAAACGGCCTGAAATGGTATTTCAGCCTGCTGAAAACGCCTCCAAGGCACGGAAAAACACGATCAAAGTTTTAGCACTAGCCCACCGGCGTAACATTATTATGGCAGAATCGCTGCAGGATTTGCAAAAAATGCTGCACAGTCTCAATGCTGCCTCGAGACGAGTGGGGCTTGGGATGAATTTGGACAAGACAAAGGTAATGTTCAACGATCATGTCATCCCAGAACCAATTTCCGTCGAGGGCACTACGCTCGAGGTTGTCCAAGAGTACGTCTACCTTGGGCAAGTACTGCAGCTTGGTAGAGACAACTTCGAGCGGGAAATCTGGGCAGCATTTGGGAAATTGCGTCATATCTTCACGTCGACCCTGCCGCAGTGCCTAATAAGCCGGGTGTTTAAACAATGCGTCTTACCAGTCTTAACCTACAGCCGAAACGTGGAACATGACAGTCAAGCTGGCTCACCGACTACACGTCACTCAGCGTGCTATGGAAAGGTCTATGTTGGGGATCTCATTAAGGGATAAGATCCGAAACGAGGTCATACGACATAAGACTAAGGTAACTGATGTTGTCCAAAAATGTAGCAAGCTGAAGTGGCAGTGGGCTGGCCATGTCTGTCGCAGAACCGACGAGAGGTGGAGCAGGAAGGTTCTTGAATGGAGACCACGCTTAGGTAAACGTAGTGTAGGACGCCCCCCGGCTAGGTGGACAGACGACCTGAAGAAGGCAGCTGGTAGTGACTGGATGCAAAGGGCGGGAGATTGTGCGCTGTGGCGCTCCTTGGGGGAGGCCTATGTCCAGCAGTGGACTGCAACAGGCTGATATGATGATTGTATTTAATAACCTTACCTGATTGTAACCTGTTTTGTGTCTACATAATAAAATAAAATTAATATAAAACAAAAACATTATGACCAAATGGTCATTTCATGTCATTGGCGAAAAAAATTAAAACCTATAGCTGTAGTTAACTTACCTTCACGTTATTTCTTGTCTCCCTGTCACTAATGACAGCTTGCTTGTGCAAGCAAATGTGATAGTTAAGGTCAAAAATACATATTTCGACTTGCGGAGAAGAATGACAAAACTAAATTTCCATTTAAAAATCCCCCGACATATGCACATCCCGACAAACAAGCACTCCAAACACACACACACAAACACACACACAACCACACACACAAACACGCGCGCACACACACACACACGCACACATGCGCGCGCACATAGACATGAGGTCAAATTTATAACACCCCTCTTAGTCGTCGTAATTATTTCGAGTGTTGGAAAAAAAACCCCGTCCCTGTGATCCTTTTAAATAATTTTCCACCGGGTACAGAACCCAGATCTTTCTCTATGTTGTATCCTTGTCCAGTTTAGAGTTTTTAAGTTCGTTAAAGAAGTCGGCCAATCAGCAAACTGCCCGTTGATTGGCGGCGCTTTGAGAACTCAAAGTGTAAGGTACCTTACCCTTTGAGAGCCCACATAGAGTAGAGAAAAGTTTAGACGTGGCCCTGGTTATTAGGGAATCGAAACATTCAGAAAGGGGGAAAAATCTATAGTTTTTATAAATATATCTAATCTATCTATAGTTGTATACAAAAAAATCATCATCATCATCATCAGCCTATATACGTCCCACTGCTGAGCACAGCGAGCGATGGCGGTGCGAGCCATACTCCACCACGCGGGCTCAGTGCGGATTGGTGGAGGGGTGTGTGTAAGTGACCAACCTTATTGTCAGATGTTATTAAGCCGCCCGAGGGCCTTAGCAGGCTTTACGACTAATATCTATCCATATTAACCGGGACCAACAGCTTAACGTGCCTTCCGAAGCACGTACATGCTTGTAAATAGACGTCGCTTTACGGTCAGAATGGTCACCCATCCCAAACATGACCGCGCCGTAGGTTGCTTAACTTTTTGGTATCACTACCAAATCGCTGCAACTCTGCGCCACAAGCACTAAAAATTGTCTCCAACTAAGGTGAAACCTTAGCAGGCATCATTGGCAGTCAGACTAGTATATGCCTTAAGTGTGTAAGCTCTTATAATGAGAATAAGTTTGCCTGCTGTAACTGTACCCTAATAAATAAATAAAATAAATAAACTGTTCATAATATTATTAACAAATACTAAAAAACTGCAATAAATCTGAATCTGAATCTAAATCAGAGATCAGCCAACTACGCAGAAGATATTACAGTGCAGAAGTGTAGCAAAACATAGTTAGGTTGGTACCTGCACTATCTGTTCCTTTCCTCTCTCATAGTTCGGTGAGAAGACGGCATGATCGGGGAGAGAGATTGGGCGCAGGACCAATGGCTTAACGTGCGCAGGCGCACCGAGTCAATGAGGTTTAATACCGCTAACTTGACTCCGAGCAGTTTCTAAGAAATCCATAAAAAGAATTCTCAGAAACAACCGACCCATGATTTGAACCCGGGACCTCTTGGATGTAGACCATTATATTGACCACTAGACTAACGAGGCATTCAAATCCAAACTTTACCTAAATAAAACATAACGTAGCAATTTACACTTAATTTTTCATATCTTAATTAAGCTAATGCATTCAGACCGATGAATTATGTCTGTATGGTTAGATTGCATATCTTTAGACGTTTAAAGTTAAATTTTAAATAACTTCCACAAAAGGCGAATCGTGTGCTTTTTGCTTCAAGATAATAATATGTCAGATCGAAACAATCGAAAGTGGTTGTCAATTGAGACATCATTGTTCTAATAGGCATGATGACACCTTTCTTAAATATATTCAAGACTATGGCGTTTTAAAAACATTATGTTAAAACAACCAGTATATTTCCAAAAAGCTGTGGAAACCAATTTTTAAACAAAAAAAACTAAATAAATATTCGGTCAATTGACTCCGATTACTGATACACTCCCCTGACGTCACGTTTTCGTTTTCCCATACAAAATCTATGGAGGCAGACAGTTCGTACAGATAATAAAGATTATGTCAACGATTGGGAGTGCCATCTAGCCTATTTAATAAAAGACTTCATCGTGTCTATTCACACTATGATCTATGGTCGGACCTAACTTCTGATTCGCCGTTCGCTTTTTATAAGAAACAAGAAGTGGATGCTAATTTTGTGTTGCTACTCCTTGATTATGACTTGCAATGAAGTTACACTGACTTCAGATACAACTAAACAATCACAACAGATTCCGAAAAAGGTTTACACAAATACTTGCAATGAAGTTCCACTGACGTTAGATACAACTAAACAATGCGATGGAAACAGCCTCGGAAAAAGGTTTACGCAAATAAAAATAAATCTTCATAAGGTTTCAAGTGTGTTGTATACTCTCGGAGTGGATTTCACCCGCGCCCGCCGCGGTTGCGATTATCGCCCGCAAACTTGCCGGTTGACTATCGCAAGACGGGCGGTTGCAAGAAACGATCAGTTGACTTCCGAATTTCTGTATAGTGTTTTAGGTACCAAAAGAAAATAACAACAGTTTAAGCTATAAGTTAAGTGGATATTTTATCATTAAAACATTCCTTCAATGAATAATAGCCCTTTTCCGTAAGTATTTTAAATAGTGTGGTCTAAAATCTATTGTGGTTTAGTTCTTTCAATGAGTCTGGTAGGTGGTGGTATATTTTTGGTGCTATTGTATAAACACTTTTGGAGAAAAAAGTGATGAAGCGCGATTAAAAAGCAAATTGATCACTTGGATAGATGGACAGATGACCTGAAGAAGGCAGCTGGTAGTGACTGGATGCAGAGCGCGGGAGATCGTGCGCTGCGGCACTCCTTGGGGGAGGCCTATGTCCAGCAGTGGACTGCTACAGGCTGATATGATAATCACTTCACGTCACGTCACACTTGTCGCGTTATGTTGCTCACTTAGAACAAAGCCTTAGCTGTAACACTTACACAAAATCGTAACATTATCGAGACAATTCCTATTTTGAAAAAGATCAAATTTCTCTTTTTGCGTTGAACAAATAAAAAGCATCTTCATTTTGGACAAACCAATTAATCCTCCAAAATGCAAGGGAGAAGTAAATTCGCGACTGTTATAGAAAAAACGGGCGGAGGAGGCGACAAATAAATAAGGGAAGAATAAAGCTATTTGTCTTGGCGTGGCTCGCTGCGCAGAATCGCGGCAACTTCGGATATAGGACAATTTACACGAAAACACACAAAAAATCTTTGTAAAGCATCTTTCGTACCGGAGACGTCGTTCACACGAATCATATCCCGAAGCTTGTAGCGAAAATGGTCTGTTAACTCTGGAACAAAGACGTACTTGCGTGGCAGAGTGGACTGCTCAAATTTGCTGCGTAAAGTAGCATTCTGCGCACCCAGTCGTCGAACCCGTCACACTCCACTATTGAGCGTGCCTCTGCGTCACACTAATTATGGGTCAAATACCATATTCAGATATGCAATTTGTAAAGCTGTTGGTTTTCTAAATGACGCATGTCTGAATTTTTCTTTTTTTTAATAGACGAAAAAACATTTTAAAATTGGGTGAAGCTAAGCGGGATCCCGGGAGGGAACGCTCCACGTGGGCTTGGGGAGGCCTGCGCAGGATGCGTCCAAGGGTGCGGGTGTGGGTTTGGCTGTCCCTCGCAGTCGGGTGCGGTCGCGGGAGGAGAGACGTCTCGGTGTGTCGTTGCCGTGCGGCCTATCTCCCGCGACCAAACGGGGGCGCACCGTTGGATGGCGCTGCGGTGGGGCTGCAGAGGAAGAGGAGATGCGGTGTGTCGTTGCCGTCCTTCCTATCCTCTGCGGCCGGGTGGTGGCGGAGCCCAACACCTTGCTCTGCCGCCAAGGAGTTTGTGGCCCTCGGGCTATCCGCCGGGGTGCCGTGGTGAATGCTCACGCGACCCCATGGCACTCCCCACTTGGCGGAGTGGTGGAATGCGCTGTGGTTTTAGTGAGTATTACGGCCTTGCACACCAGCCGTTGAGTCCCACATACCCCCCTGCAGATGTGTGGGGGGCATGCGTAAAAGCATTTCCACAGCGAGAAAAAAAAATGGGGTACTAGACAACGGATAAACATACTTAAATACTTTTTTATGAAAATAAATAAATATTATACATAGAAAACACTCAGACCAGTACAAACACACATGTTCATGCACACTTTTGCTTGTACTGTGCGGGGATCGAACTCGCGACCCGTGGACGTCTGCACCAAGCGGTCATCAGACTTTTGGAATGCTAAACATATAGTTTTCACAAAACATATAGTTTTGGCATGCCAAAAGTCTGTCCTCTATAATTTTACCCTGTCTGTACCTAAACCTTGGCAGGCTCTCTTGATTTTTTATAAATAATAATTCAATTGCCCTAAAAATATTAAAACATTTTTAGAACAAAAGAATTACCACCGTTACGACCGCTACGATACCACATAGAAGTTTGTTTGAATATTCTTGCCCAAAATCTAAAGTTGCTATTATTACGAGTATTATTTTATTTTACATTGAAAATAATTTCCCTAACAATCATTACAATGAAAAATTAATTACATAATATTATATTACGCGTAAACACATTAGGAAACTAGAAGCAAAATTCCTTTGCCTAGTCTTAGCCCATTTCTGGGTGGATAATTGTTTTTGTTTTAGTTTCAGGCCTATTAACTACTATAGCAAAAATATTATGTTTAATATGCAACGTGAATACTTATCACAATAAAACCATTTAACTAATAATATTAGTAAATGCAAAAAGTTACCTGAGTCCAAATTGTTCGTGGCTCCCTGCACTTGTAACAAATGATTCGAGCGGCATTGTGAAAATATTAATTAATTCCATCGCGAAAATAAGAGGAGTTTACTTGCAAAAGACAGATGATAACTCCTAAACTCGGTTAATTAATATCTCGTCATACGGATACAGTCGTTCTCACAATGTATCTATCTACTGGCGAACCCGGCAGACGTTGTCCTAACCGCTGTGTCAGAATAATAGTAATAAAAAATATACAACAACATCACATACATTGATCTAATTCCGTGGTAAGTAGTTTAAGTACTTGTGTTACAGATATCAGAATCAATACAGTGTTATTACAAATAAACTTAAATAAATACATACAACACCCAGACCAGTATAAACAGACATGTTCATGCACACAAATGTTTGTACAGTGCGAAGATCGAACCCGCGATCTCTTGGCTAATTGTCAACTGACTGACTGAGATTGCGAAATTTCTTGATAAAGGGGGTTAAAGTGCAAGATTTCGTAATTTTCGACCCTTCGTACCCTTCGTTGATGGGACCTTATTTGTAGGAAAACACCTTTACTATAACTCTTTTGAAGGAATACGTCGAGTTACCAGTACAGTTCTTGCATTTCACGAAGGCGAGTAGTCTTTATTTGTTTTTAAACGTGTACATGCATAATGCAATAGTGTGCGTGTATGACGACGCGGTCAGTCGCGAGCGCGCTGTCGCTCAGGTTAGTTGTGTTTATTGTTTCCGGACGCTAATTGCCGTGAAGTACTGTCAGCATGTCAAAGCGCAAAGTTATCCATAGCGAGGTAAATATTTTTTTTCTAGTTTTGACATTAAATAAAAATGATTATTTTTTAATTTAAGTAATAGTTTAGTTTTGACTTTTGATACTTATTCAATTGTATATTTTATTGTTTTTAGGGTCGAGCAATCATTGCTAAAGTCTTTCACTTTCTAAAAGATGAATATAATTTTATGAAAGCAAATAACACTGATGGATGTGACCTAAGTCCATTAGCAAACATATTAGAACGAACTGCCCAAGCAACAGGCGTCAGTGAACGCACAGTAAGTAGGATTTTAAAAGAAGAGAAAGAGTTGCCATCTTCATCAACCAAGTTTACTTCACCCATGAAAAAGCGACGAAAAAGAGACGGTAAATTTAATTTAGATAATATGAATCGAGAAATTATTCGAACTACAATTCAAAATTTTCATATAGAACACAATGAACTTCCAACTTTGGCAAAACTTCAGTCAGCATTAAGAGAAAAAATTGGTTTTGACGGATGTTTGAGCACATTACGTTCGTTGCTTATAAAAATGGGCTACGAATGGAACAAAATTGAAAACAATCGTAAATCTTTACAAGAAAGGCATGAAATACAATTGTGGAGATTTAATTTTTTGAAAAAAATTCATGAATACCGTGAAGAAGGCCGTCCCATTATATATACAGACGAAACATATGTGCTAACTTCGCACGTACGTCAAAACACGTGGAATTTAAAAAAACTAGATACTAAGACAAAAGACAAGTCATTTTTAAAAAAATTGAGTACCGGTGCTCGTTTTATTATAGTGCATGCGGGTAGCAGTAGTGGATTTATTAAAGATGCTTCGTTAATATACAAAGCATCATCCACAACTGGAGACTATCACTCAAATATGAATTTCAATAATTATAGCAAATGGCTGAATGAAAAGCTGCTGCCAAATTTACCAGATAAATCTGTTATAGTGATGGACAACGCATCCTACCATAATACTCGAAGTAGTAGTATACCTACGTCAAATTCGCGCAAGAGCGACATGCAAAAGTGGCTGACGGAACACGGTATTCCTTTCAATGCACTGTCCCGCAATGTAGAATTGTATGATTTAATAATCAGAAATAAGCAGCGTTTTATTTCATATAGAATTGACGAGATAATAAAAAGCAAAGGTTTCGAAATACTACGACTGCCACCATATCACCCCGAATTAAATGCCATTGAAAACATCTGGGGTATTCTGAAAAATAAGATTGCCTCGAAAAATATTGGTCAAAATATGACAGAAGTTCAAAATTTAATAGCTGAAGGTTTAAACAGTATCGATAACAACATCTGGCTTAATACATGCAAGCATGTCGAAAAAATTGAAAAGGAGTATATGAAATATTTTGATTATGACTTTGAATTTGTAATTAATGTGGGTGAATCAAGTGATAGCAGCACGACTGACTTTGAAACTAACGAAAGCAACAGTTTTTCCGAAGAAGATTAAGGCGACACATTTTTCACATACGTAAAAATAGATAGAAATTTGTTATTAAATAGTTCCAGCCTAGCCTTATTTTCATAATTTTGCCATATCTTGAGTTCAATTGTATATCCTTATTTAAGTCTTATGTTTCGCTTAAATTAAAACTTAAACCCAAATGTAGAAGAACATAATTTTATTTTAATACATTCCCTTATTTATTATTTATTTTAAATAATAAACATTTTAGTTTAAAAGTTTTGTTGTTTTATTTTATTATCAATTGAACATACAAAAATATTGGTATTATTTTTATGCTAACCATACCCGCTTTCGTTTTCACGCACACATCGACACATATACGGACACATATTTACCACAAGTAAATTCTGCTCGACTTCGTGATTTGAAAGAACTATAACCCTGTATAGTCTACGTAAACGTGTCGACAGTTAAATAAACTACGCCAACGATTGGTGGTGTCGTCTACCCTGTTTCGACATGTAAAATACTGTTACGCCGGTGGGCTAGTGCTAAAACTTTGATCGTGTTTTTCCGTGCCTTGGAGGCGTTTTCAGCAGGCTGAAATACCATTTCAGGCCGTTTCAGAGAGTGCTCTAACACATACTAGTTTATCGAAATTTCATCCAAGTTGCCGTTGTTTTCAGGCGCCTGAAACATGTTTTCAGTCCGTTTCAGGCCACCCTCTATCAGATGACGCCATAACCTGAAAACCCGTTTTCAGGCGTTTTCAGGACCCCTTATGGGCCTTTGAAGCCCACTTCAGTATACGACGTAATTTTCAGTAGGAGTGAAAGAGATAGCACGATTAGAGAGAGGCAGCTATACTAAGAACATTCCAGAAAGGTGTGACAGAGACAGCACAAGACAAGGATAGCACTATGATGCCGAACATTCGAGAAAGGTCTAGGCTAGGCAAGACGGCATTTGGAAGGATCCCGAACAGTCTCGTACTGGGTAGTAGGTACCTACCGAATATTCGGGAGTCCTTGACGGCCGGTATATAAGGAGCCCGGGAATGCGACCGAGTTGGAGTTTAATTTGGGAAAGCGACGAGTAAACATCGAAGCGAAAACTGCGACAAGAAGATTTTGGAGTGCGATATAAGTGTTTGTGTACTAAGTGTTGTAACGTAAAGTGTGTACAATAAATCCTACTCTACTTCATCGGTTTCGAAGTGCATTTCAATCTAGATCCCACACCCCTAGAACGTAACATTTGGTGTCAGAAGTGGGATCTAGATTGAAATGCACTTCGAAACCGATGAAGTAGAGTAGGATTTATTGTACACACTTTACGTTACAACACTTAGTACACAAACACTTATATCGCACTCCAAAATCTTCTTGTCGCAGTTTTCGCTTCGATGTTTACTCTTTACGTTACGTACGTTTTTCAAATCAATCTTATCAACATGTCCGGTCGCGGCAAAGGTGGCAAAGTTACGGGTTCAGCAGGAGGAACAGACCAGAAGGCAGGAGGAACAGGCTAAATGGCACGAGGAACAAGCCAAAATTTTGCAGCAAGAGCTACGGGACCAGAAAGAAGTCCTCCGTGAGGTACACGAAGTAGCTGCAGAATGGAAAAAGGAGATGGCTGAGGTGCAAGACAAAATTGTGGGCGTTGAAATTAAAGTTGAAAACCACGAGAAGCGCCTCAATGGACTGAACGAAAAAGTGGAGGGCCAGGAGAATCGCCTCCAGAAGTTGGAGATCAAAGTGGCCAACGGCACCACCAGTGTATCAGGTGCACCAGCCACAGGAGGTGAAAAGTTAAAGGTACCTCCATTCGATGGTACCTCTTCGTGGGCCGCATACAAGCTCCAATTCGAGATGGTTGCCGAAGCGAATGGCTGGAGCAAGGACTATGCTAAAACGGCACTGAGTTTGGCGCTGCGGGACGAAGCTCTCACTGTTCTGGAAGCGTTAGGAAAGGAGAAGACATACGACCGTCTTCTTGAAGCTTTAGAGGCACGCTTCGGTGACAGCCATCTAGAGCACGTTTACAGAGCTCAGCTGAAGAATAGGACTCAGGGGCATAATGAGTCGTTACAAAAGTGGGCACTTGAGATAGAGAAGCTCGTCCGGAAGGCGTACCAAGGTTCCGCAGCGACTTTCATCGATGGAACGCTAGTACAGGCATTCATAGATGGGATTCGGGACTTTGAAGTGAGGGCTGCTGTACGGCTGGGACACCATGGGACCTTGAAGGATGCGCTCGCCCATGCCCTGGAGGTGGAAGCTGTACGCCAAGACTCAACAAAATCCTTTAGGGTGCGCGAAGTTGCGGCCAGGGAGCCGATTGCTCCACCTCGAGAAAATGGGCCTCGATGCTACAACTGCGGGGAAAGAGGACACATACAATCAGGCTGCCCAAAAAGATCTTGGAGGCAACGGGACTCGGACCGAACGGAGAGGCCAGCAAGCTCTGATAGTTCAGAGCGGCAGCAGCAGGGAAACGAGTAAAAGCCAGGACTGAGGGACGAGTGCTGGCTGGTGGTCAAAATGTCCCAGTTATGATCTCGCAGGCGAACGACGGGAACAGTGTGGCTGTCAAAGGAGAAATTGGTGGAGTACCATGTCACCTTACTATTGACACCGGAGCTTCTCGGACCGTGATCAGTTCTCGACTGCTGAAACACCTGTCCAGGGATCATCTAGTCCGACCAATGCATCTTCAGCTGCAAACGGCTACCGGCCAGTACATCTCCGTCCAGGGGGAGCAGGAAGTGTCAGTGAAGATTGGAGAAAAGAAGTACTGGCACAAAGTCATCATTGCTAACATCGTAGATGACTGCATTATTGGTCTTGACTTTATGAGGAAGTACGAGTGTAAGATCGACATGAAAGGAGGCGTGCTGAAATTTGGGGCTTATGAAGTTCCTATGGAAGGTGGAGTGAGTGGACATGTCTTCTGCGCTAGAAGGACTACACTTCAACCGAGATCGCAAGCCCTAGTTCCGGTGACATTGCCGCACGGTGCGAAACAAGGATCTCATTCCTGCGTGTTAATAGAGAAAATGGACGGCAGTAAACCATGGATGCCAGCTCGCACAGTGGTAACGACGTCATCTGCAGCATTTATAAGGGTGCTAAATCTAAGTGACACTCAACACGTCATAAGTAAAGGAACCCTTATGGGAACATGCGAGGCAATCTCTTGGATACGGAGTTGCCATGGGTCGAAGGAGAACAAGTTACAAGAAGAAGTTGTGGAAATTGGAAAGTTATTGGAAAACTGCCGAAATGATCTCACAAAGGAAGAACTTCTTAAGGCACGTAATTTGCTAAAGCGCTATAGGAGCGTCTTCTCTGCACATGACAGTGATATCGGGAGAACTGGAGTAGTGCAGCACGAGATCGACACCGGAGATGTCATGCCTATTCGACAACGACCGCGGCGAGTTCCAGTAGCTCGAGAGAAGGAAGTGGAAGACATGATCAAGGAAATGAGGAGAGATAAAGTGATAGAACCGTCGACAAGTCCTTGGTGTTCTCCAGTAGTCTTGGTGAAAAAGAAGGATGGAACCATGAGATTTTGCGTAGACTATCGTCGACTCAACGATGTGACTAAGAAAGACAGTTATCCATTGCCTAGGATAGATGACACTTTGGACACTCTGCATGGAATGAAATGGTTTTCCACGTTGGATTTGAAAAGTGGCTATTGGCAAGTGGAAATAAAAGACAAGGACAAAGAGAAAACAGCCTTTTCAACCGGTAAAGGACTTTGGCAGTTTAATGTAATGCCGTTTGGATTGTGCAACGCACCAGCAACGTTCGAGCGGTTGATGGAGCAAATACTGGCTGGTCTCCTGGGTGATACGTGCCTAGTGTATCTGGATGACATCATAATTGTAGGCAAAGATTTTGATGACCACCTCAAGAAGCTGGAACAAGTTTTGTCCAAGTTGCGCGATGCTAACTTAAAACTAAGTCCGAAGAAATGCTCATTCTTCAAGCGCAAGGTTAACTACTTGGGACATGTGATTTCATCAGATGGCATCCAGACAGACCCTGAGAAGATAAGTGCAGTTAAGGACTGGCCGACACCGAAAGACAAGACAGCAGTACGTGCCTTCTTGGGACTTTGCTCGTACTACCGACGATTTGTAAAGAACTTCTCAGATATAGCAAAGCCTTTGCACCAGCTGACAGAAGAGAAAAGACAATTCAACTGGGATGATCAGTGTGCAGCAGCTTTCTCAGACCTCAAACAGAGACTTTGTGAAACACCGATTTTGGGATATCCAGACCCAGAGAACGAGTTTGTTGTTGACACTGATGCAAGCAATACTGGCATTGGAGGAGTCTTGTCACAGAAGAAGGGTGATCAGGAAGTTGTGATCGCCTATTTTAGCAAGTCGCTATCGAAGCCGGAGAGAAACTACTGCGTCACTAGGAGAGAATTGCTGGCAGTCGTCAAAACTCTGCAGCATTTTAGTAAATACCTGCTTGGACGCAAGTTCCGAATAAGATCTGACCACGCTGCTCTAAAGTGGTTGTTAGAGTTTAAGAACCCTGAGGGTCAGGTGGCACGCTGGATCGAACAACTGCAGGAATATGACTTTGTCATCGAACATCGCAGTGGAAAGTCACATGGCAACGCAGATGCCCTCTCTCGAAGACCTTGTCCTGATGATTGCAAACACTGTTTAAGGCAAGAGGGTAAGGACTGCGTGAAGATGTTGAGGACAGACACTGTTAGCGAAGAATGGAGTGATGAAGCAATGCAAGAAGCACAACAGGAAGATTGCGATGTAAAGCCCATTTACGATTGGATCAACGCTGGGGCGCCCAAACCAAGGTGGTGTGAGGTAGCTCCGATGAGTACCGTGACAAAGAGCTACTGGGCGCAATGGGAAAGTCTGGTTATGCACAATGGCGTACTGTGCAGGAAATGGGAGTCAGAAAACGGAAAGGATGCTCATCTTCACGTGGTTGTACCAAGAAAGAGAGTTAGCGATGTTTTAAGATCCTTTCACGACGGCGCTTCCGGTGGACACCTAGGAGTAAAAAGGACTCTGATGAAGATTCGGCAACGTTTTTACTGGATAAACTGTCGGGACGACGTGGAAGACTGGTGTAGGAAATGTACTAGCTGTTCGTCAGTTAAGGGACCACATACACGCAGTAGAGGTGCGCTTAAAGTTTACAACGTGGGAGCGCCTTGGGAAAGAATTGCTTTAGACGTCGCAGGCCCGTTCCCGACCTCTGACCGTGGAAACAAGTACATCCTGGTGGTCATGGACTATTTCACCAAATGGCCTGAGGTATTTGCCATTCCGAATCAAGAGGCAGTCACAGTTGCGGAAACTGTAGTGACTGAAGTGTTTTGTCGGTATGGTGTGCCTCTTGAGATCCACAGTGATCAGGGAAGAAATTTTGAGTCTCTGGTGTTTCAGGAGACTTGCCGAGTCATGGGAATTCATAAAACTCGGACTACGGCCTATCACCCACAGTCAGACGGAATGGTTGAGAGATTCAATCAGACTCTGGAACGACATTTGGCCAAAGTAGTTGACAACCATCAAAAGGATTGGGACAGGCATATTCCGCTCTTTTTAATGGCATATCGGACAGCAGTTCATGAAAGCACGGCCGTAACTCCTGCGTGTGCTAATTTTGGAAGAGAACTACGTTTACCTGCAGACCTTCTGACCGGACGTCCTCCAGATGCACCAAAGACGGTTTCGGAGTATGCAAGTGAACTGCGAAACCGGCTTGATGATGTTCACAGGCATGTTCGTGAACATGGATTGCAGGCCAGCGAGAAGGTGAAGACCAGATACGACCGGAAGTCTAACCAGACGAGGTTTGAGGAAGGATCATTCGTGTGGCTACATAACCCTATGCGTCGAAAAGGAAAGTCACCGAAATTGTCGCCGAGTTGGGAAGGGCCGTACAAAGTAGTCACAAGGATCAACGACGTCACTTATCGGATACAGCGCAACGCACGCAGCCCCTGTAAGATTGTTCATGTTGATCGGTTGGCCAAGTACCATGGAACGAATGATGCTCGGGACGAGCATGTCTAAGGAGGGGGTAGTGTTACGCCGGTGGGCTAGTGCTAAAACTTTGATCGTGTTTTTCCGTGCCTTGGAGGCGTTTTCAGCAGGCTGAAATACCATTTCAGGCCGTTTCAGAGAGTGCTCTAACACATACTAGTTTATCGAAATTTCACCCAAGTTGCCGTTGTTTTCAGGCGCCTGAAACATGTTTTCAGTCCGTTTCAGGCCACCCTCTATCAGATGACGCCATAACCTGAAAACCCGTTTTCAGGCGTTTTCAGGACCCCTTATGGGCCTTTGAAGCCCACTTCAGTATACGACGTAATTTTCAGTAGGAGTGAAAGAGATAGCACGATTAGAGAGAGGCAGCTATACTAAGAACATTCCAGAAAGGTGTGACAGAGACAGCACAAGACAAGGATAGCACTATGATGCCGAACATTCGAGAAAGGTCTAGGCTAGGCAAGACGGCATTTGGAAGGATCCCGAACAGTCTCGTACTGGGTAGTAGGTACCTACCGAATATTCGGGAGTCCTTGACGGCCGGTATATAAGGAGCCCGGGAATGCGACCGAGTTGGAGTTTAATTTGGGAAAGCGACGAGTAAACATCGAAGCGAAAACTGCGACAAGAAGATTTTGGAGTGCGATATAAGTGTTTGTGTACTAAGTGTTGTAACGTAAAGTGTGTACAATAAATCCTACTCTACTTCATCGGTTTCGAAGTGCATTTCAATCTAGATCCCACACCCCTAGAACGTAACAATACCTATGTACTTACATGTACTTATATGTATCCGACAAGTGCTTGCCAAATGATCGGTCTTCAAAGTGCACATCACTATACTAGCCTTGCGGCGGGGCTCGTTAGTGCCAGAGCCCTCCTACTCTCTAACTAAGCCGTGTGCGGTTCGTAGTTTCGGATAAAGCCGCCCCTGCCACTCTAACATCTCCAAACCTCAGTGGTTCTCACAGAAAACTTGCAGCATGACTTGCCGTGGCAATAATGCTGAGTGGGGACCAATTTGGTCATATTATTTTATTACATTTATTTTTTTTGTTTTTGCATAGTTTTAGTTTTAATAAGAATAATAAATCATTTATTCCACACCATAATCTTTTTAAAACATATCAATAACATAGTACATGTACCTTAACATTTAATTAATCTATTACTATTAAAGACTGTGTGTTGACCCCCGAACTAGGAAAAATTCTGTGACTCAGGCCATCAACTCTCCACCCCATAACGGGTACTTAACTAGCAAACAATAATGGTTTAAGTAGTAGATACTCAGATAAAGAGTACCTACCTAAACGAACAATAAATGTAGAATACAATTACTATCATTACAAATAACTTAAGAAACATAAACAAGAATAAAACCAATACAAAGAAAGCATAGGAAAAAAAACACTATTTGCAGTATATTATTAAGTATGTATGAATGTCCAAAGCTGCGAGTATACCTAAACAATTCACAATCAACAACTAACTACGCATCATCATCATCAAATTTAAGAGCTATGCTCTTGTCGGTGGAATTTTTTCCATGTCTATTCAATGCCATTTCTTTGACTTCCTGATATGACACGACAAAGATCATACATGGATCAGATAAAAGAAAAGATAGGACTTTTTTAACACGCTTTTATTAGCTTGACCTGTATGTAACTATGTATGTAACGGAATCTTTGCACTTCAATTTCACCTACTTCTAGGAGTCTGATTAACATGGAAATTTCACACAGGGGTCAAGGACCGATGACAATGCAATAATTTGATAAGAGTTTTCGATTATCCTTATTAACTAAAAAAATAAAATTAATTTTAATATTGCTGAAATGGCCTTCTTACATTTTCCGCACGGCGCCATCTCTTTCACAAATATTACGAAAGTATCTAGTAGCGTTCGCTAAGCTAGTTAGTTTCGATAGCAATCATTAGATGTCGCTGCTAATGCTATGCAGTTTTAACTGATGCAATTGATTTGCACTAGAAGCTCTGTATTTTGCCAATAGATGTCACTATTAACTAACACATTAAGTGTAGTAACTATTTAGTAATCTGTGATTAAGTACCAATGACAATGCAATAATTTGGAGATTTAACTAAAAAAAATAAAAAAAATAATAGGGCGCCATCTCTTTCACAAATATTACGAAAGTATCTAGTAGCGTTCGCTTAGCTAGTTAGTTTCGATAGCAATCATTAGATGTCGCTGCTAAGTGCTAATGCTATGCAGTTTTAACTGATGCAATTGATTTGCACTAGAAGCTCTGTATTTTGACAATAGATGTCACTATTAACTAACACATAGTAACTATTTAGTAACCTGTGATTAAGTACCAATGACAATGCAATAATTTGGAGATTTAACTAAAAAAAATAAAAAAATAATAGTTTAAAAAACTAAAAAAACACGCTTTTATTGCTAACTAAAAAAGAGAAAATAATTTTTGAGTACACGGAATTTATATTACAGTAGAGTAAAAAGCGTGGGGTGCTTCGTATAGTAGTATGTGAAAATCATCCTATTATTGGCACGTATAAAAGTATGAAAACGTCATAAAGTGCACCCCACGCTTTTTACTCTACTGTAATATAAATTCCGTGTACTCAGAAATTATTTTCTCTTTTTTAGTTAGCAATAAAAGCGTGTTTTTTTAGTTTTTTATTTTTATCTGATCTATGTATGACCTTCTAGGTCTTCCTCTCTTCCTTTTCTCTTCTATTTTCCCTTCAATTATCGTTCTTATAAGGTCGTCGTGTCTTATCAGGTGTCCTAACATCTTTCCTCTCCTATCTTCAATTGTCTTTAGGATTTCCCTTTTTTCTCCCACGATGTTCAAAACTTCTTCATTAGTCTTTTTTTCAGTCCAACTAATCCTTTTCATTCTCCTTTAACACCACATTTCACTTTTCAACTAACTAACTACACATCAATGCTTAAAATATTCTCTGTTTCCACATAGCATTTTATGTTTCATAATATAGTAATGTAATATGTGCCAAATAAATATATTTTCTTTCTTTCTAACAGTCTTCACCGTGCGCGCGAACTGGCTGGATAGAGACCCGACAATACGAACGAAATGTAATACAGCCTCAATGTTGGGATGGTGCACTTAATGCGCACTCGCTGTACTGATGCTGGACAGAGTAAATCGCCTGTTTAAACAAGCGTTTTGGTAGGGTGACGGCACCAATCATGGACACTTAATGTGACTTTGAGACTTAAATATATAAATATACAATAACATCGATTACATTGATCTGACTCCGTGGTAAGTAGCTTAAGCACTTGTGTTACAGATATCAGAATCAACAGTGGTATTACAAATATACTTAAATAAATACATATAACGCCCAGACCAGTAACAGACATGTTCATACAAACAAATGTTTGGACAGTGCGGGGATCGAACCCGCTACCTCTTGGTTAATTAATAGTCAACTTCATAACCATCACACCAAACAAAAATACGAGTATATTAAAACGTGCTTAAGTCACGATATCTTTTGAATACAATAATGTTAATGAAAAATTTTTATAAATAAATGTTTATGAAATAGATGGCAAAAATTCTGATGTGATAATGGCTTCGATGTTGCCATCCTTAAAAATGTTTCTAAACTTCATTCGTTTTTAAATTTATTTCATCTGTTGAACACCAGTGCGTGTTCATCACTAGTGCCATCACCCTACTAATCCTTAGCGCGAACTGTACATCGTTGTTGTTCAAATACTTACTCGTTTCTCAGAATGATTTAGTAATAAATCGTAAAACAGATTCATAGTAAAATATGTCATGCTCGAAAATCCACTTCATCAACCCCTCATTGGTATTTTATATTTACATTTGAACTTCTTGTCTGTGTCCAATTCCACGCAAACTATACCCAAGTAATGGGAACAAACAATAGGATATTAAGTAAAATAAAATGATCAGATTTCCTAAAAAATCACATGTTGATTTAAGTTAATTATTTAGTTTAAAGTTACAACAATACTCAGTTCCAAATTAATCACGACTTTGTTTAATCATATCAGCGGCTTTCTCAGCAATCACGACCACAGTTGGCAGCGGTTCCCCGGAGTCGAAATATGGCTGAACACTTATGTCCACGACGCGCAGGCTCTGCACCCCTTTCACCCTCAAATCGGAACTAACCACAGGACCCATGGAACACGTGCTCATGGTCTGCCAAAAAGGTACTGACATAGCCACAGCATAGCACTTCCAGAACTCCAATGATCCACGGTCGAGACCTGCACACTCCGGTAAGTCCAATTCAACAAATTCAGCTCCTACATTCTTGAAGAAAGAAGTCTGTGCTATCTGTGACATGAAGTACAGGTAACTCCCTAAATCTTCCACGTCAGAAGGTTGGCTGAGCAAGCCTAAATCAATCTGAGGCTGGTCCAAAGGATCGAGACTCCGAAGTAAAAGCTCGCCAGTAGATATAGGATATTTACTGTTCACCACACCCATATAGAGATCATGACCAGTATTAGCCTGGAGGAACCTGTCAGTCACTGCGTTCTCGTACGTCAAACTGATTGCAGAGACCTGAGCCAAGCCAGAGAGTTGGTCGTGAGGGAAAACTATATTTAAGATCTGGAAGTCAGGGACGGGTTGCGAATCGTCGAAAGCCTTTAAGCCAAGTGTGAATGGAACGGGAAACTTATAAGGATCAGTAGGAGGGATCGTAGCGTTGGAAGCTTGCATCCTGTAGGCAAAGGTCACAGCAGATCTGTCACGAAGGTTTTTACCAACAGGCAAGTCAGAAATCACAGGGATGTTGAATTCTGACAAGTGGTCCCCAGGTCCGATTCCTGATAGCATCAGTAGTTGAGGAGATCTAATCGCTCCAGCTGAAACGATGACTTCCTGATCAGCATTAAAGCTTATAGTTCGGTTGTCAGACGATAATGCTTCCTCACCAATAGCGTTCTTGTCATCATCGAAAAGGATCTTCGTTACTACAGTGTTTTTATAAACGAACAAGTTTTTACGGTCTTTAGCCGGACTGAGGTATCCTTCAGCCGTGCCTTGCTTCACTCGGTTCGAATTCAATAACATGGAATCAGTCACCCCGAACGGATTTTCTGTTACATCAAGGTTGTATTCGAACCCTAATTCCTGCATCGCTTTGATGTAATTAGCGTTAATATCGTGCGGTTCTCTGATCAGACCTAGAGGTCCTTTGGTTCCATGAAGGTTGGCTGTGTTTGAATTGAGAATGGCAGGATCTTCCATTCTTTCGATCTTGATGAAGTAAGGGAACAAATTATCGTAATTCCACGTGTCGTCACCAGTTAACTCACACCAGTAGTCGAAATCTTCAGGGCTTCCTCTTATGTAAGGCATATGGATAAGGTTACTGGTGCCTCCAAGGAGTTTTCCAGCTGGTATGTGGGCTATTTTGTCCAAGGCATGTTGACATGTGTAGTTGTCGTTTTCGGCATGGAAATCGTAGTCGTAGCTCGTACGAGGTTCAAGGGTGAATATGCCTGGCACCTGAAATAGGTAAATTTAAATGTAAAAAAATATTGAAGGTGATTTAATGTGAATGTCTGTCAACCTCTCCTCATCTACAATTCTACATGTAGAATTATTTGTGACCCAGAACAGCAAATCGTCAGTGTTTCCCTGCAATTACGACCTTGAAACTTTCAAGAACAGGCATATTTTAGGTGAGCTCGCTCCATCGTAGACTCAGTCTTAGCTTCGTTGGGCTTAGTTTTGGGTTAATAGCAAATCTATCCCAAATAAAAAAATTAAAAAAATCGTTAACTTGTCAATTCGTATGGGGAAACTGTCAGTTTGGACGACACGGATACGTGACGATAATGTTCGTGCTCACCCCACAGTGTTGTCAAATACCCGATTGTCTCAATCTTAACCACATACACACACACCAACTTACAATAGCCTCAATAGGCGGGTCACCCCCGGCCTCGATCAGGGCCACGGTGACGTCAGGATCCTCACTCAGCCTGGCTGCTAGCACGCTGCCTGCTGTCCCAGCACCCACCACCACGTAGTCGAAGGTTAGGTCTCCTTGAAAATGAAGCAGAAAACATGATACATAGAAGAAGTACGATCTATTCGGTAAGGTACTCCAGAGGTTAGGAGACAAGACATATATAGATTATATCGTGCAACGAAAGAGACTGTTTCCTTAGATCAAACCAAAAAAAAAGGAAGATACAGGCGAACAACTTTGGTTTAATGGTCAAGAAATTGACTATTAATCAAGAGGTCGCGGGTTTGATCCCCGACTGTACAAACATTTGTGTGCGTGGACATGTATGTTTGTACTGGTCTTGGTGTTATATGTATTTTATTTAAGTTTATTTGTAATACTACTGTTGATTCTGATATCTGTAACACAAGTGCTTACGCTACTTTCCACGGAGTCAGATCAATGTATGTAATGTTGTTGTATATTTATTACTATTTGTTACCCTAAACTTATTTTAAAGGAAGGTACCGTACCGGTCAGCGCCGCGTAAACACTATCTAACCAAAATGCATGCACTTCGACACACATTAAGCAATTAGTTGATGTATATTTATTATTATTATTTATTATTAATTAGTAAGCGGAATTGAGCGCCATGTGCAAATGATTTCCGCCTTAAAGGTGCTCATGCGCAGACCGCGATAGTACACCAAACTCACTATCATAACTCGCTGCAGGGGGGTACTTGTATGATGTCAGCTGAAGAGCCGTCAACACACTCAGCGAGCTCTGGATAGCTTGGGCAGCGGATACAAGTGATGCTGTATCCATTGCTGAAATAAAACACTAATTTTTAATTTCGAAAAGACAACACTTAAAAAATTCGTTTCGGCTCCGGTCATCAGGAAGGATTCAAAATTCGAAAAAACTTAACAAATAAACTTTAATTTTAATTTTAAAAACCCCTTGACAAAATCATCATGCATGACCCAGGAGCACAGCTGTTGAGATTTAACGACTGGACCAATTTGACTAGCCATAACTAATAACCACTGTGATTAAATTAACTTACGAATGAAAAAAAAAACGCACTCAAATATCCTAGCTTGTCCTTTTGTGATGAAAATTCTGTTAAATTCTTACCTCCGCTCGCTATCTTCACTCGATTGAAATTCAAAATAAGAGGAAAAAAGAAACAAATTCCAGTTAAATACCTCGCAGACAATATAAGCGTGAAATAACGCAATTATCAATTAAAATGTAAAACAGAAAAACACTTGCTAAAACATTATTAAAACGTGGAAGTAACAATTAGCATTTTTACGGCTTTTATTAAAATAAAGTGGGAAGATTGCACCAGACCCATGTTTCGCGACCAGTGATGATTCGCCTTGCTTACTTACTGTTAGCAATAACTATATTATTCATTAATTGTAAGTAAAATAAAACACCGAAGATGGGTTACGTCTGCCCTGTTTTATTTTTATCAAAGCGGGTCTTGATTATTTCGTTTTTAAATAAATATAGCTCCTAAATTAAATAAAATAAATGATGCAAAATACTTAAGTAACTTACAAGGTTCTCTTTTGCAATGACAAGGTAAGATAGATACTTCCAAGCTACAAAATACCAAACCGAAAGTTGTAAATAAAGTCAAAAAGAGTATCCAATAGATTTTATACCCTGCCAAGATCTGTTTAACACTAATAAATATTTTATCGAGCCTCTCGAACTGAGAGCGGCACTTTGGAATAGTGCTGTCCACGTCATTTTACCGAAGTCAATAGACTTCAATCTGACTGATAAGTATTGGCCTCCCCCAGAATTTCCATCGCGATCGGTCCAGTCCAGAATATTTAAGAAAAAGACAGGTTACATGATTTATTAAAACGAAAATTAAAACTATTCTGGGCCTTTTTACTAATTTCCTACGATAATCACTTTCCGAGGTCGTCGCTCGCGATACGCCGACCTCCCGGCAGCACTATTCTCCATGGTCAGGGATCACTCCCGGCACCCTGCATCCTTCTCATCCTCTGAGACCAACTCTCCCAGCGCCTAGCTACACTTTCACTCCTCCATCTACTGCCATCGCTCACCCGGCAGCCAGGAATTCTTATGTTCTTTACATATTCGTCTTTTTCAGCATTTGATTTATATCACGTCTCTCGCAATATCCAGTCGACGAATAACATTTTATTTGTTTTACATTAGCATTATTCACATTTTAATTGTCTTTTTTTCCGTGCACTTTAAAATGATTTGGAATCAAAAATCAATTTTCACTATTAATTTTTATTGCACAGCGCTGTCCAGAAGGCAGCACTGGCAGGGTTACCATGTAGCAGCCAGGAGCAGCCAATTAAACAGATGTTGCGCGTTTAACGTATGGTTTATTACTGGCTCATTTGAGAGATTACTTATTGATATATTGCAGCTTATGTAAGGGGACGTGACACACACTACACAAGAAAGGTCCAATGATATCTACTGGTTTGCAAAATCCAAAATACTTTGTTTGTTAAGTATTTTTTTGCGTTCACAACGCTATTTTCAATTTCGAAAAGACAAAACTTAAAAAATTCTTTTCGAGTCCTCGAGGAATTGAACCCCCGACCTTAAGAAGTCCGGTTCAATGGTCTGACCACTGAGCTACCGAGAACCTTAAAGAAGTCGTTGAATTTTGTAAGTGCTCTTTAACGTTTTGAGCCAGCGTATGTTTCATCAATGATTGTGGGAAACACCCTCAAATCACCCGAGAGAAATATTTCGACCGGAGCCGAAAAGAACTTTTTAAGTGTTAAGTCTTTTCCAAAATACTTGCTGAATAATTGGAATGGAAATGATTTTTTTATCGATATCCAAAAGTATCGATACATGCCCATCTAATTTGGGTGTCCTTTTAGACCTTCTGTCAATAATTACATTGGTGGTCCTCCCAAGCTCTTGACTAGTAGATTGGTTCGCTCGCGTTCTGAAAGGAGTTCCGACTTGGTCTTATATTCCGTGGTTTTAACACTTCAACAAGAAAAAGCGGTGAAGTGCGAGTTTTAAGCAAATCAGTTGACCCCGCAACAATAACTCCAACTCAGGGTATTTGTTTAAATGGTTTTAAGTTGGCGATATCGAAGCCATCTATCTCTACATATTATTGCTGTATTGTATGTCGTCGCGTGTATATACCTGACAACATTATGGATACTGATTTAACTCCGTATTATCGGAACTTATTTCTGATTGAATTATTTTAATAGTAAAGTGCGGTGAACGCATTGGCATGGCGCTAGTATCGTATTAACGCCATCACACGAGGCCAGAGTCGATGAGTGACTTGACTAGCTAGCTAGCTCTCACTTGCCTACCGATAGTACCGACCACCATCGAATAAGGTCGCATACTATCGAACCGGTCACGTTCACAGTCAATATCTACCCCCACAATTGAGACTTTGAAAATATAAGCTGATTGGATTGCCATCTGCGTTTCTATAAACTGCCTACGACCATGGAAGCCTCTGCACGAGATGACGGTGACGAGCTACCTAGCGCTCCGGCCCAACTCCCGCCGTCAAACAGAACATTGTCTATGTAAAGATCGATGGGCCGATAGGAAAATTCAATTAAATGTATCGAGAATCCTACTTCACATAGTTTGATTTTTTCAAATTGAAATACAAATATTCTCAATACACACCTTTTGTATAAAATACAAAATCCAACCTGCTACAAAGGATACAATAATAATCGAAAGTAACTGTTTAAGAATCCTTGAAAATGACTGTGACCACAGACGCTAAAAAGGGTCCGAAACGTCAGGTTAAAATAAAATGTAAATAAATCAAGAAATAATCCAGTAAAACGTGTATCACTTCATTTGGAGTTTTATCGATCGGGTAACGCTAACTAACTGTTGAAAAATCGACTCTCTCTAGTTTCATTACTTGACTTGGAAGAATTTCCAAGTTACATGACGCATTTTACTAGGCAGTGGGGTGAGCACGAACATTATCGTAACGTATTCGTGTCGTCAAAACGTCAGAAACTGTCAGTTTCGCCATACAAATTGACAAGTCAACGATAGGTAAACGCTACGAATACGTTACGATAGTTGTTCGTGCTCATCCCGCAGGACTGGGAACTCAAGTAAAAAACGTTTTTTCTTATTCTAGATACTTTATTGAATAATGTTGTAAATATAAAATCCTGAATAAAATATTGAAACTCAGTCGAATTACGTTTAGGCGAATTTAGGTAGTACGTGCAGTGGCCAGCATGTCACGGTCAACACTGCTATATCTTATGCGATTGTGTTACGGGCGATTTTGCAACAAAGATGGGTAGCCTGATGTGCTAGCCACTGTACAGTAAAATATTCCTTCCAAAAAATCGTTGGTTCATAAAATGGCAAGTAAAAATACAAACCTTAATGAAAAACCCTCCAAATATTATCAATGTTTAATTATTGAGTAATACATAGATAAATAATGTAAAAATCACATTGTTTTTTTGTACAAAGTGGTGATCATCTGGGTGCTTAAAGTTAAAACTTATGAGGTTTTTTTCTACATTTACTAACAAAACCAAGGTACTATAACTTCTACTAGAATTACTTCTTACTAGAGATGGGCCGTGTACTCGGTTAGTACTCGGTACTCGGCGTACTCGGTGGTTTTTTCAATACTCGGTTCAAGTGACGAGTACTCGGTAAAGTAAATTTAATAAACAGGTCTGTCTGGAATTAGTTTGCGAGTTGCCAACTGGAGGAATTAAAGTACCTCAATTACCACAAACTTAATTACACAATAACTTCAAATTAAACCGAGTAACTCGGCCGAGTACTCGGTATGACCAGCATTAAACCGAGTAATATTCGGTTACTCGGTAAAACCACTAATCGGCCCATCTCCACTTCTTACTATACCTTCCACCAATATTGTACAATCACACATATCTTAACATAGATTAATGATCAAAAAAGATGTTTCATGTTATTTAACTCATAAGATGACACAGCTTTTCATCAACAAAGGTATGACTGGTAGGGAATGTCCTACGGCGTTAAGTCCACCTTTTGTACATAGTTTTGTTGTGCAATAAAGCTTAAATAAATAAAAATAAGAGGAAACTGGTTAAAAGATAATTTTATGCACGGCATGCCATTATGATGCCATGGTTTCAAAATATATGCAACTAGACAACCCAGCAGACTTTGTCCTGCCCATTGTTTTTGCCAAGATTCCTGTTTTATCCCAAGGGAGCATTTAAATAAAAAGTATCCTATACCCAAATTAGCTCATCCTTTGTTTGTATACCAAATTTCATCAAAATCTGTTCAGTAGTTTCACTGTGATTGACGCACAAACATCCAACTTTCACATTTATAATATTATCGGTGTATCTTCATGCATATTGCTTTTTGAACTTTCATTTTATGTTTCATTTTAACTAAGGCATCATCTCAAGTTCGTGCGGCAATGGAATGTTCTTCATAATGGCAAACCGTTTCAATGCATCATACTTGCTGCGGAGAGCTTCAATCTCTTCTCGGATTCTAGTGTTCTCTTCTTGCATTAGTTCCATATCGTGCCACTCCTGTAAACAATTGAAGAAAATAGTAACAGAAATAGCTGCGTTCTTCAAAATAAACTGTTTTAACATGAAAAGATGCAAACGATACACGTTTAAAAATATTGATGTACATAACATTACGATAACTGTGCGGGACCGTCGGACCAGGTAACACGGAGCAGTGGAAGGGTCCGCCGCACCAATGTTGCTGGGATTGCGCCCAGAATTATGCCTTCCGGGTACCGCCGGGTGTGTGTGCTTGAAGCGGGAAGGTAGCAGCGGGGCGTGCCAAATAAAAGGCCAGAATTTCTTTCTTCAAAGCCGCTGGTGTGTGTTCACTGTGTGTTCCTTCCTTTCTGGATCTTGGAGCTTTTTCTTGGTTTAGCTGGAGCTGCTGGCTCGGACTGGACTGATTTTCGACGGCCAAATGCCGTTCTTATGTGCGGATCGAACGCACCCAATTAGTGACTAATGCGGTTTAGTGTTCTAGTTGCGCCAGAAAGGGAGGTTTAGAGCGGGACGGAGATAGAGGCAGGCAAGGGCAACGACAAGGAGGCCGCGTTCTGTCTCCTTCCCTCCTATGTCCCGTAATGGGTTGTGTACCTATCAATAGTTTTTATTTTCCAACAAGAATCTCATAACTAAATACAATTCTCTTATTCTATAAGATTACAATATTAGGCAAATAAAACAAATAAGACTATAAAATTAGGCACAATCAAGCAAAACACAAATAAAGGGGAACATAAAACGAGAAAGCAATATACAAATCATAAGTTAGCACTATACATAGATACAATTAACATAACTAACAAAATACACATTATTCAGCAGCGTCGGTTTCTCGTCCGGAACATTCTCCCGCCGTGCGTCGCGACGTAGCCTCGGAGTCCGACGCATCCCGATGTGCAGGTAGGACGACCGCTGCTGATGGTGCTGGCACAAGGGTCACCAGCTTTTTCGTAGGTCTTCTCAGGATGCCGTTTTTCGTCCGCACGTCCGCCGCTCTCGTCACGCCGTCGGGGCCAGGGTAAGTCGCAATAACGCGCCCTAGCGGCCAGGTGTTGCGAGGCAGGGTGTTGTCGGCGATGATGGCGATGTCACCCAAGCTGAGCGGCGGGCCTCTTCCGTGTGGCTCCCGCCGGTGATGGAGCTCCGGGAGGTACTCTCTTATCCAGCGCGCCCAGAATAAGTCGGCTAGGCGCTGGGAGGCTCGCCAGGTGTGTCTTCCCTGAAGGTCTTGCGGCGTGGTTTCGCCCAAGGGTGGTTCATGAGCTGGCCCCAGCAGGATGAAGTGGTTAGGGGTCAGCGCTTCGGGTTCTTCAGGGTCGAGACTGACGTGAGTGAGGGGACGGCTGTTCACCGTCATCTCTACTTCGGCGAGCAGGGTGGCGAGGACCTCTTCTGATGTCGGCCTGTCCAGGACGGCTGCGAGGGCTGTCTTGACTGTCCTCACGAGGCGTTCCCAGGCCCCGCCTATGAACGGCGCGCCCGGGGGAATGAACCGCCAAGTGATTCTTCTCCTCGCTGCTTCCTCTTCGGTAGCCGCATCAGCCGCTAGGCGGAGTTCTTTCTCTGCACCGTGGAGGTTGGTCCCATTGTCGGACCATATGGTGTGTGGGCATCCGCGTCGGGCGATGAATCGCCTCAACGCCATCACGGCGGAGTCGGTGGTTAGGGTGGCCGCCATCTCCAGGTGGACGGCCCTGGTGGTGAGGCAGGTGAAGAGGGCGACATAAGTCTTCTTGGTGGCCCTTCCCTGCGTGGTGAGCAGTGGACCAAAATAATCGATCCCAGTGTGTGTGAAGGGGCGTTGATGATGCGCGAGCCGGTCTGGCGGTAGGTCGCCGGTCGGGGGCTCGGGTGGCGCCAGGCGTCTTCTTCGGCACGGGACACAGGCGTGAATGACCCCGCGCGCCGTCGTGCGGAGTCCGAGGATGTGGAACCTCTGGCGACACTGGTTGATAGGCGCTTCCACACCCTGGTGATGTCCGATGCAGTGGATGTGCTCGATGTACAGACGCGTCACATGTTGCTTCCCGTCTAGGATGGGGGGTCGCTTCATCTCCTGGGGGATGTCTCTCGCTGCTCCAATTCTTGTCTTCACCACGACCACTCCTTCTTCAATTTCCGTGGACAGCCGGTACAATTTGCTGTCAGTCCGAACTCGCAGGCCTTTCATCAAGTTCTGGATGTCTTCTCCGAAACTGTCTTGCTGGCTCGCCTTGATGACCAGTTTCTCGGCTTCCAGGAGAAGTGCCGTCGGTATCTTCCTGAACTTGTCTTGCGTGTCCGTTTTCTTTTTGTTGCTTCCGGGCCTTGGCTTTAGGTTTTCCTTTCTTCGCCAGGTGGGGTCTTCCAATGTTCGGGCCCTTGTCCTCGAGTACATCACTAATGCTGGCTTTCTGCATATCGCCAAAAACTGGAGGACTCTGGCGGTAGCTCTGATGAGCTTCTCCCACCTAGAGAATCTGCAGGGGTCCGGAACTACTTCAAAAGCAGGCGGCTTCTTCTTGCTCATTGTCATCGTTTTCTCTTCCCCGGTGACCGGAGGGGAAGTCGCCGTCTCTGCTGGCCAAGTTGATGGGTCTTCAAGTAGGAAACTCGGGCCGCTGAACCATCTGTGTTGTTCATCAAATCCTTGAGGCACCTCCCGAGTCCCGTCGTCAGCCACATTCATCTTCGTGGGGACCCATCTCCATTCTTCAATCTTCGTATTTTCTTCAATTTCTGCGATTCTATGCGCGACGAACGGTTTGTAGGACCGCGCGCCGGTTCTCAACCAAGTTAGGACGGTCTTGCTGTCCGTCCAGAATGTTTTAGACGCCGGTTTTTCATCGTGCTCTTCTGCGACGTTGATGGCGAGCCGTGAACCCAAAAGTGCGGCTTGCAGCTCCAGGCGTGGGATGGAGGTGGTCTTCAAGGGGGCCACCTTGGCTTTGGCGAGCGCTAGGGATGTGTGCGCACGCCCGTCGGTGTCGACCACGCGCCAGTATACTGCCGCTGCGTAGGCTGCCTCACTTGCGTCGACGAATATGTGGAGTTCTCTTCTATGGCCGTCGCTGTAGCCTGGGTAGCACCTTGGTATCCTCACATCCCGCAGAGCTTCGAGGTGCTGAGTCCATTTGACCCATTGTTCCGCCAGGTCTTCGTCCAGGGGGTCGTCCCACTTCGTGCTTCGTCTCCAGATCTCCTGCAGTATTTGCTTCGCCTTGATAGTCACCGGAGACACTAGTCCCAGGGGGTCGAAGAGTGACATGACTATCTGAAGGGCCTGTCTCTTGGTTGGTCGTTGGTTCTGCAGGATGCCTTCGGAGAGTCTGGAGAGGTCTAGGTTGTAGCGCAGTGAGTCGCTCGATGTGTCCCAGACCATGCCGAGGATCTTCTCCGTCTTGGGGCCGATGCTAAGTTCTGTGGTTCCCTCTTTCTCTTCTAATGCCTTCAGAACTTGGCCGGAGTTCGATGCCCATTTCCTCAGCTCGAAGTGAGCCTGCCGGTGTATGTTGCGGACTTGACTCGCTATCTTGATGGCGGTTTCTTCGTCTTCGAAACTCTGGATGTAGTCGTCCATGTAGTGGTTCTTGTTGATGGCTGCTACCGCCGCTGGATGTTCTTCCCTGAAGTCTTCAGCGTTCTTGTTCTTCACGTAGATCGCCGTAGCCGGAGACGAAGTCGCACCGAATATAAGCGAAGTCATCCGGAATTCTTTCGGTTCGGTCGATCTGTCGCCACCCCTCCACAGGTAGCAGATGGCGTCTCTGTCTTCAGGCACTATCTTCACTTGCAGGAACATCTCGGCTATGTCGGCTGACACTGTTACTTGGTGTTGGCGCATTCGCATGAGTACGCCTGGCAGGGATTGGAGTAGATCCGGACCGGTGAGCAGAGCGTCATTGAGTGACACGCCCTGAGTTGTTGCTGCCGCGTCGTGTACCATGCGCACCTTGCCGGGCTTCATAGGATTAAGCACGGGAAAGCATGGTAGGTACCAGGTGCGGTGTGGGGTCTTCTCAGCAGGTGCTGGCTCGGCGTACCCTTTCTTCACGAGTTCTTCCATCTGTTCCAGCACCTTGGTCTTGAGCTCTGGGTCTTTCTCGATCTTCCTTTCAGTGGCTTCCAATCTTTTTATCGCATACTGCCGATTATCTGGTAGCTTGGTGTCTTCATTCTTCCACAGTAGGCCGGTTTGGAAACGACCGTCTTCCATTCTTGTAGTTTTCTTTTCCAGAATCTTCATCGCCTTTTCTTCAGGGTCGCTGGCAGGCCGTTTGGGTAACACGGCTAGAGCCTCCAGCGAGAAGAAATGCTGAAGCTGCTCGTCAATGCGGCTTGCAGAGCCTTCCCCGTCCAAATAGTGTACTCGCTGGCCGAGGGTTCGTGTGCAGGCGCCATGCAACACCCAGCCCAAGGGTGTCTTTGATGCGACCGGTTGGTTCCTGCTGCCAATTCTCTTGTCCTCGGCGAGTAACAAAGGCCAATTGTCTTGACCGATGAGGATCTGGGGGCGCGCTTCCCTGTAGCGCGTGGTTGCTGGTAGATCTTGAAGATGCTTGCATTTCTTCAGGTCTCCAAGTTCGATGCTCTGTGGTGACAGCCTAAGATTCTTCATTGAGCGTGCTTCAATTCGATGTTGTGCGCCAGACCCGCTGATGAGGAGGGAGAGCCGTCGCGAAGCGGAAGTGTCCACTCTCGTTTCTCCAATAGCCTCTATGTGCAGGGGCTCCCTCCTTCCTCGCAGCCCAGCTCGATGTGCCAGATCTTCATCTATTAGGGTCACCGTAGACCCGTCGTCGAGCAGAGCGTATGTGGGTATTGTTCTGCGCGGGCCGATGATCTGGACTGGAACAATCTTCAATAGCGCATGCTTGCGCTCGCCAGTCCATGTTGAGCTGACCACTTCACTTTCTTTCTTCTCGGCGGGTTCGTGGTGCAGCATGATGTGGTGCCGATACTTGCACCCTTCCTTAGTGCATGGGCCGCCCCGGCAGTGGTGGTTCTGAGTCCTGAATCTCAGACAGCGGAAACAAAGTCGATTCTTCTTACAAATGTCCCACCTGGTTGGGACGCCGGCTGTCTTGAAATCCGTGCATGAGGTTATGCCATGTCCCTCCTTGCGGCACGCCGGGCAGCGCTGTATGCTTCTTTCTTCTTGCCGCTCGCCTTGACCGGACTCCAAAGTGTAGGTTTTCTGACTTCTTCCTACTCCTTCTGGCTGCGCGTACGGGCCACAAAGTTCCGCTTCCTTGTTTAAAAAGCGCGCCATCTTAACTATGTCCGGTTCCTCTTCCAGTTGCGTAGCGGAGTAGTCGTACCACCGGTACCTGACCGTCGGTGATAACTTCTCTATAGTTGTCTTCGTCAGCTCGGGGTTGCACAAGTATTGCTGCTTCCCGATGGCTCCCAGAGTAGCCACGACGTTGTTTATCTTGCTGGAGAATATACACATATCACGTGGGGCGTCAGTGAGGCGAGGCAGGCTTCGTATCTTCTCTAGTTCTGCCACGGCTATGGCGTCCGTTCTTCCAAAACGGTTCTCCAAGGTCTTCATGATGTCTCTGGGGTTTGAAGCGTAGATCAGCAATGATTCGACGGCTTCCCGGGCTTTTCCACGAAGGCTCTTCCGCAGGCGGGCTAGGTTCTCGAGATCGGTGAACCCGCTCTGCGACTCTTGATACGCGGCTCTGTAGGCCAGCCATTCTTGATGGTTTCCCGTGAAGATCGGCAGCTCATGAAATATCCTCGATGCGCTGTGCTGCCCTGATCTCGCTGCCTGTGTAATAGCGACGGCCAGCTCGCTGATGTCAATCCTATTGGCCGTTGCTGCTCCTTCAAGCGACTTTTCTCCCGCCGGTGCCGCTGCAGAGTCTCGGGTTGTCGGCGGCGGCGGCGGTGCTGGCTGGTTGTGGGGTTCGTTGGCTATGGCCAACGGTTGCACACTGTTGTTCAGCCATGTGTCGACTCTCTCCTCGGCGTCCTTATCTTCCACGACGGTGTCGATATCGTCCGCTTCTGAGTCCGATTCGGCTTCAATGGCCGCGATACGGGCGGCGGCCAGCTCGACTTTGAGGCGTAGTAACTCTTCGCGGGCCTTCATGAGTCGGGCGGCGCGTCGCGATGCCGACGTGGATGCCTTAGATGCGGGGCGCTCCGCAGTCTTCTTCCTTTCCAGCAGCTGTGCGACTACCGGAGGCGGCGCGATGTTAGCGCGCCGCTCGGGCTGCCAGGCGGATGTGGCCGCGGGCTGCGGGGGCTGCGGGGGGCGCTCCGTCCTCGTAGATGGTTCTTCCATCCTCACTGTGGACGCGGTGACGCTTGATCCAGTTGCTTCTTCAGCTGCCGATGATGATTCGGTCTCAGTGCGCGTCTCTTCAGTTGACGCGGTCTGAGCCGACGACGATGCGGCAGGGGTAGATGTTTTCGATTTTCCCGACGTTGACCTTGTGACAGGCATAATGGCTTGAAATCTTCAGATGATTTCGTCTGGACGACAATCCGGCTCTTGAAGGACCAGAAAATGTGCGGGACCGTCGGACCAGGTAACACGGAGCAGTGGAAGGGTCCGCCGCACCAATGTTGCTGGGATTGCGCCCAGAATTATGCCTTCCGGGTACCGCCGGGTGTGTGTGCTTGAAGCGGGAAGGTAGCAGCGGGGCGTGCCAAATAAAAGGCCAGAATTTCTTTCTTCAAAGCCGCTGGTGTGTGTTCACTGTGTGTTCCTTCCTTTCTGGATCTTGGAGCTTTTTCTTGGTTTAGCTGGAGCTGCTGGCTCGGACTGGACTGATTTTCGACGGCCAAATGCCGTTCTTATGTGCGGATCGAACGCACCCAATTAGTGACTAATGCGGTTTAGTGTTCTAGTTGCGCCAGAAAGGGAGGTTTAGAGCGGGACGGAGATAGAGGCAGGCAAGGGCAACGACAAGGAGGCCGCGTTCTGTCTCCTTCCCTCCTATGTCCCGTAATGGGTTGTGTACCTATCAATAGTTTTTATTTTCCAACAAGAATCTCATAACTAAATACAATTCTCTTATTCTATAAGATTACAATATTAGGCAAATAAAACAAATAAGACTATAAAATTAGGCACAATCAAGCAAAACACAAATAAAGGGGAACATAAAACGAGAAAGCAATATACAAATCATAAGTTAGCACTATACATAGATACAATTAACATAACTAACTTATCCTTATGTAAAATAACAAACTAACAAAATACACATTATTCAGCAGCGTCGGTTTCTCGTCCGGAACAATAACATTGATGTTGAAACTGTTAAATCAATGAAACATAGTTCTTCAAGAACGATGTTTTATGAACGATATTTTCCAGCTCCAGCTATGTGTATTAGTTCATAGACTAGTCAAAAACTCATACTTAGCATAATGATTTTCTGGTGCGACATGTATTGCAATGCTTGGCTGAAGGTCTAGAAACCAGGACCAGTAAAGTTGTTAAAAAAAACAAAGTTTTAAATGTGTGTGTGTGTTGAAGTTTGTCGTTTTGCTTGAGTTCTGTTCCTTATTCCTAGCAAAAATATAACTAATACTTATGTAAGAATGACGTATAATGATAGAAAGTATGCCAATGTGTTTTAAAGCCTTGTCCGGTAGTCTAGAAAAACTTGATAAAAATATTGATACATTGTTCATAAACATCTATATTTACAACATCAATGTTGGACATTAAAAAACATCGATATTTTAACATCAATGTATTTTATAAACAATGTTACATCCCTTTTAACATGACTTATCAGATGCATAGATCACTGAGTTCTCCAGTAAGGTCAACTGGGAGTAACAAATTTAATTAATTAAGTTAAATAAGGATAACTCAAGCCGTACTGTATAAGGATGTTTCTTTAAATAAACAAAATAAGATATTTTTAGCCATTTGTAACAGATTGTGTTCTGTTATTTATACAGTGGGGTGAGCACAAACTTTATGGGAACATAATCATATAGTCAAAACGTCAGAAACTCACAGTTCCCCATACGAATTGACAAGTTAATGTTATGATAACACTATGAATACATATTCATTCAAAATTTGTCCACTTTGAACAACTATCACAACATTGTGATAGTTGTTCAAAGTGGACAAATTTTGATAAACACAAAATAATGGCAATAATATCTTTTTGATGTGAAAAATCACTGCAGTACTAACTTGACTCTTTTCTGTCTCAAGTTCATCTTTCTGCTCTATTCGTTTGATGCGGCATGAGGCTGCATAGCCTCTGTTCTTCAATGTTCTTCGTCTCTGCTTCATTCTGGAAAATAACAATAAAACTTATTTCTAATAATACCAGTAAATTACAGTTCCAATAAATTTTTTGCTAAAATGGATGGCTACATGATGGCTACACTTCCTTTTTTGCCAGTCATTGTTTTTAATGATAAAATATTTTTAGTTACAATTAGTTCTAAATTCCAGTTAATGATTAAGCATTGAGTGCTATTACTAACATTTAATGAAACGCGCAAATAAGACATCTTACATGACATGTAAGATAAGGTGCCTCAGTGTATTACCTGACAATCTGATCTCTTGTAAGTCCTCTCATCTTGAGCTGGCGATTCAGGTCACGTACGGAAATGGACACCAGTTCATCATCACTGATCTCCGCACACGGTGTAGGCGACAAGGGAGCCTAAAATCAGAAGATTATAATCATAGATACTAAGTATCTTACCTAGAATACATATTTTTAAGTTATTACGCTGTAATAGCATAACACGGGGCTGAAACTCACCATTAGTGCTTTCCTCACACCCAGCTCTTTTAAATCATGAGGCATAATAAGTTTTTGGGTCCCAAAACGTAAAACGAGGGCTCCCGTTACAATTACACTCTACAGTTCCGACCTTTCACTCACGCTTACTTAAGCGATAATGTTGTTACTCTTGTAAGCAACGGATAAACCTTAAAGTTATTTGGGAGAATTGAAAAGCCAGTCAAGCTAGATTATTTCCAAATTCGCTAATTTCTAGTTAAATCGGAATTACGTAGAAAATCAAAATAACAAATCTTCACAGACAATAAAACGATGACAGATGCTGTCAACCTGATGATAGATTGTGTTGTTCTTTTGTCTATGATTACATTCGGATACACCTTAAAAACAATTACAGTGCTGCAACAGATGACATATTTTTGAATTGCTTTTCTCTTTTTGATTTTCTCACCTATTAAATTTCCCAGCTTTACTAACATTGAATGAATTTTATGTTCTATTTCATATTCATTGTGTATTTTATCACCTACCCTCGATCTGCTAAATAATTTGATTCAACAATATGTAAAAAACTGTGATCTGACGTGTTTTGTTTGTGCTGTTTTGTAAATGTGCTATGTTATCGTGTCCTTGTTATTCCTTCCAAAGTTTGATTTTGCTAGTCACAGCAGGGCACATCTTAATAAAGATTATACCTGGAAATTTTGCAGGAGTCGCCGTCACCGGATACGGTGAGGACGACATAATTATTATTATTATTGTGTCCTTACCCTTACTTAAAACAAATTTGCTTAGTTTTGTAAATATTCATCCTTTTTAAAAAGCCGTGTTTTAATACTTACATGTCATTGGCTAATTTGTCGGCAAAAAGAAATAAAAAGATATAGGATCACAGTGGTCTACGAATCAAGTGGATAAAAGCGTGTTGATTGGTTTCTTTTGTGATCAAACATCTGATCGGTAAAATTAAATGCCTGGATTACTAAACTACGAAAGCAGACATAGACGCTCTATGTAAGTTGAAAGCAGTTTAAATGAGTTTTTAATAAAAAAAATAAAGCAATAATAGATCCCTTGATCAAATTATTTTGTATATTAGAGACAGTTTATCTCACCCAGGGAGTGAGCGAAGACTAGGGAATTGTAAATAAAACCTATTGAAACTATTAAACAACATTTAACATTTGAACATTTTATACTTTGAGTCGCTTTTTTCTTCCTTCATTTGTATGAAAAGACATAACACTTAAAAAAATATTTTCGGCTCCGGTCATCGGGGAGGAATCGAACCCCCGACCTTTGAAAGTCCGGTCCAATGCTCTGACCACTGAGCTATGAGCGAGTCGTTGAATTTTGTTAGTGCTTTTCAACGTATGTTTTCAAGCCAGCGTATGTTTCATCAATGATTGATTTTATAAATAATAATAATGAATGATTGATAAATGATTCATTGTATAGCTTTTGTAAATTAAAATATAATGATTTCAATTCAACACGAAACGTCCTGCTCTCTCATACCCTAATGTCATTTGATTTACTGGCGTTGGTAACGAAATCGATTAGATTAAACAGAAAGGTTAACCATATATCCGAACACAAAATTCAACGGGGAAAAAAAGTAAATGACACCCAAGGAATATACTACATGACACCAATTTTTTTGTCTATGGACAGGACAGGACAACTTCGCAAGAAAAAGAAGCGAACGGACGAATTTTGATAATTTTGTGTAATTTGCGTAGTTTCTAAGTGCTACAAAATGGCTAAAAGGAAAAATAAACCTTTGATTGATTCTGATTCTAGCAGTGAATGTTCTGATTTAGACTCGGTAAGTGTAACTTAAATGAAAATCCTAGGTTAGACTCGAGATGTTGACAGTGTGAACTGCATTCTTTCGGTTATTTGTCTACGTATTGGGGCCAAGATCAATGTTTCTCTGTTCTAAATCCGTTTAATGCGCAGTATTTTTGTAAAAAATATATAGATTCCATGTAAAGATGATAAGAAACCCGTTTGATTATGAAAATCATTCTAGAACGTTGGTTTCAAGGGAAACTAACGCCTAATTTTTAGTTTGAGCATGCATGAGTCATGTAAAACGAATAAAAATCGAGTTTGGGGTTCGTGTGTGTCTCCCGATCCTGTTTTTGACCTTCGTAGGTTATTCTTCCATTAGATACCTACTTCCCTATGGGTAATTGTTTTCATGTTGATAAGTGCTTTTTACAGGCAATCTAGTGTAAATGAGACGAAATCTCTCTTGTTATATAATTCAGAGTAGGAACTTTCTCTTTTCTGTCTAGGTTTCTTATTGCATCACAGTTTTACCAGACAACAAAAGCTTTTCATTTCTATAAATAAGCAGTATCTATTTTGAAGTATTTTTTTTCATGTTTTTGTTCTGTGTTGCTAGAATAAAAAATAAAATTATTGTTGACTATTTTGTTGCTATGTGTCTCAAAGTAGACAAATAACATTTTAAGCAAATGTAAAAAGTCCAAAGTGATTGCACTTTTAAACATACTACATATTTTCTATTTATAAAAATGCTATTTTCTATTTACTTACAGTCTGTTGGTATAACACATGTTCTGCATTTTGATGTTGTAAATAAATCTTTTTATATTTGCAGCAATTCTTAAATTTGGCAAAGAAAAAGAAGAAGGGTGATTCTCCACCGCCCGCCAGCAAAGCTAAGGGAAAATCTTCTGACAGTGAATCTGATTGGGATGAAGATGATAAAAAGGAATGTAAGTATCAAATAATTGTTTCTTTCATTTTTTAATCTGTTGTACATCAAGAGAATGGTATTGGCTTGGATAATATATTATTGCTTACAATATTTCAGTAGATATATGGATTATTATTTGAGAAACAGACCAAGTTAAAGTAAAACCTCATTTCAACATGATCTTCAATATTTTTCTTAGCCTCTTGTGGGCAATGAGTACAATATAAGCTCAGTATCGTCTTAATAAAATAATTATTTATCTTGTTAGGTACTGTGGTTTCTACTGCTTCAATGGACTACTATTACTCAATTTCTTTTCTTCCTAAACCTTTTTTGGCGCTTATAACGAAGTATTCTGATTGCAAATACAACAAAAAAAGTATTGAGAGTGACTTGTTCAACTCTGTAATGAAGTAATTGATGCATTTAGCTTGTTAATATTGATTTAAAGAAAGTCATAGAATACTTTCTTACTTGATAAATGGTTAAACAATAGTTTGCACTTCCATTCCAGCGAAATCATCATCATCATCAGGATCAGACAGTGGCAGCGATGCAGGAAGCGACACGTCAAACAAAAAAGAGCAATCCCGAGGCTCTCGGAAAGCGTCCACGGATCACTCGGACCACGATAGCAAAAAGAAACCAGAACCGAAAAAGGGTGAAGTCAGAAAAAGTACAGACAGTAACGGTTCGGGGAAAAAGAAAGAGACTTACAGTGAGCCTGAGGAAGGTAGGTTTTTTGTTATTCATACTATGTTCCTAAACGGCACATGAAGAGGTGTAATATTGAGCCCACCCAATGGGAGGGTTTGGCAGCACATCGCCCAGAATGGCGCGCGACTGTAAGCTGGCGTGTTCGCGAGTTTGAGGAGCAGCGTAAAGCTGACCTCGACGCTAAGCGCGATGAGTTGAAAGCCCGTCCAGTCGCCGCAATTAACTATAATTATGTGAGTGGCGCGCTCACCTGCCCTCACTGCGCGCGAACGTTTACCTCAGAAATCGGCTACATCAGCCACTTACGAGCGCATCAACGCCAAACCGACTAGGAGTCGAAGTGGTCGCCATGGCCGAAAAACGGTCGGATAGATCATCATAATTTTCGAGGAATAGCCCTTCTAATCATAAACCATAATACTTTAATTATTATGGTTATGATTTAAGTTGCGCAAAGTTTATATAGGTAGTTACACAATATTTTTGACAAGAAACACCATGAAGACAACTTTTGCATCAATGTTGTATCAAAAGGCCATTCGTGAAGCGTGTAAAAACTTATAGTACGAGGTGTTTAATGTCAGACGATTTCATAGAAATTATAAAATTATTTTAAATTCTGCTTCCGCTCGATGTTTTTGCTGCGTTGACGAGTGGCGCACAAACTGCTACAGCCTCAATTGATTTTAATTTTAAAACTACTTGTTCCATTGACTCGAAACTTATAAAGGTCCTACCTTCCATTTTTTTCTGTAGACTCATGTTTTCTTCCAGGTGAAGTGTCATCACACTCTTCCGACAATGACTCCATTGACTCAGAAGAGGAGTTTGACGATGGGTAATAATATATATAAATATTTATTTTTAAACTACCTTAGACAAATAGTGAATTTATAAGCATTACCTAATATGTGCTTGTAGTGATACCAAAAGTTAAGCAACCTAAGGCACGGTTATGTTTGGGATGGGTGACCATCCTGACCATTTAAGTGATGTCTATTTACAAGCATCTCCGTGCTTCGGAAGGCACGTTAAGCTGTTGGTTCCGGTTAATTTTTTTTTTTTTTTTTTTTTTATTGTTATAAAATTCACAGCTCTTATTACAAAAATTAAGCTTATCTTACATGCTAAACTTACAGCCAATAACGAATTTACATTATATAAAAAGAACAAATAAAGATCTAAGTTGACACGGGTTGACATAATACACAAGTTTTATAATGTGTATGTGTAACTTGCTAACAATGGTCTAAAAATCACATTGAACTAATTTAACATAAATTTTATTTATATGTATATATTTATTAATTATTTATATATGAGTTACAAGGCTTGACGCGGATACAACTGTTTACAAACTTTCACTTTAAATTTAAAAATAAACAGAAAACTACAAATTATTCTTTCTCACACTGAGAGAGTGGCTCTAGTACGCTTATAACCCCTTTTTTGAACGCTGCCTTCGTTAGGTGAAACACGTCCAACAAATATCGATAGATATTAGTCGTTAAGCCTGGTCAGAAGCCCTCAGGTGGTTTAATAACGTCTGACAGTAAGGTTGGTCACTTACCTTACACATACCCCTCTACCGCGTGCATCTCGCCCGCGTGGTGGAGTATGGCTCGCACCACCTCATAGTTTAGGTGAGGCCTGTGCTCAGCAGTGGGACTTATATAGGCTAATGAGATAAGACCTAATATAGAAAAGCATCAGTGGTCTTGTAATCTTAGGGTAGGCTTCATAAATAAGATTTTAGGGGTAGAAAAAAACGGGATTAACTTTCCAAAACTAGTTTTTCGAAAGGCAAAACGCAGAGTATCTAATAATAATAGTCCTCCTGGCCGATTTCGAATCACGGCGGCCAATCTCAACAGAGATCAGCCAACTGCGCAGGTGATATTTTAGTGCACAAGTGTGAGCGCAATACACAGGTCTCACTGTTCCATCACTCTCGAAAGTTCAGTGAGACGTCAATCCGACATGATCGGAGAGAGATCAGGCGCAGGACCAACGGCTTAACGTGCGCACCGTGCCAACTTCTCGACTACGAGCTGTTTTTGAACAATTTTGGCTTGACCTGGGATTCGAACCTAGGACCTCTCGGATGTAAGACCTCTCTGGGATCTGATATTGCATAGACAAAGCTAATGCTGAAAAATCAACAAAATTCCAACAGACTTGAACGCCTAGATGACCCAAAGGTTAAGGTACTCCCAGGCAGATGAATATCTTATGTGCATAATGCAGGGTTTGATTTCCACGCAAGCTATTTTTATATTTCTTCTCATATATTACATCTAGGCTACTTAGAATGCACAGGATTTCACACATGATTATATAAATGACAAAGATATATGGAATTGTTTGAATGTAAACAATTACAATTATTGTAAATCAAATTTCAAAAGAGGCAATGACAATAGTGACTGAGTTTCTTGCGCCGCTTCTTCTCAGCACTGGCCCAAATTGTCCCGAAGCGGTGGTAGGGTCAATTTATATGTTGGGACGTGTAAAAGTGCTACTTATTAGTCTGTTTGCAGGAATAAATTGATTTTATGGTTTTACATCTTTAAAAACTATTTTTTTTTCTTCCTTATCTAAACAGCTACGATGAAAACCTCATGGGCGATGAAGAGGACAGAGCGAGACTGGCCGCCATGTCGGAGAAGGAGAGGGAACAAGAAATATTCAAGAGAATTGAGAGGAGAGATCTTATGAAGACGAGGTGAGTTGTGTTGTGTTTTGAATGAATGAGTGAATGAACGATTCATACTTTATTTGTGAAAACTCAATAAATATAAATATGTAATCAATAACTTATTAACAATGGTTAATAAGTTATTGATGAACTCGTGTTATTACAAGAACTTGACCAATCGAAAAATCTTATGAGAACGAGGTGAGTGGTATAGTGTTTTGAATGAATGAGTGAATGAACGATTCATACTTTATTTGCGTAAAACATTGTTAATAAGTTAATGATGAACTTATTAATTACAAGTTCTTGACCAATCGAAATATCTTATGAGGACGAGGTGAGCAGTATAGTGTTCTAAATGAATGAGTGAATGAACAATTCATACTTTATTAGTGTTAAACATTGTTAATAACTTAATGATGAACTTATGTTATTACAAATTCTTGACCGATCGATCGATTTTCGATTGATAGCATCGATCGATGGTAGACCAACGGCATCATATAATTCAACATCTATTTATCAGCGATAAAGGTACCAAACCAGCAAATTTCCAGCTACTGGTGACGTCGACGGGCTATCGATCGATTGGCTACTAGGGGAACGATAACTTATCGATCCGATATTAACCAACGATAAAAAAAACTGCCTATATCATGTGCTTGTTCACATAGAAACGTGCGGATCGCTACTAAGACACTGTCCGTGCTCTGCGGCTCATTAGGGACTTGCTCGCTCGGCACAAGGACATAGATATTTTTTATGACCATATTGGGCATCTAGTTGACCAATTGGCATGATGACACCTATCTTAAATATTTTCATGACCCTGGCGTTCAAAAAACATAGCCCCTATGAAGTTAATACAACCAGTTTATTTCTAAAAAGCTGTAAAAAACATTTTTTAAACACACAAAAAATAAATATTAAGTCAATTGACTCCGATTTCTGATACATGAGCGTGACGTCACGTTCATGTATTCCCATACAAAATCTATGAAGGCCGATCGCTTTGACAGATGATAAAGAGTAGGTCAACGATTGGTGGTGTTATCTAGCCTATTCTGTGTGCTCCTTAATGACATAAGTACCTAGTTAAATGAACTTGATTATTGATCTATTCATATTTTGACATGTAATTATTATCTTTGACATTGATTTTTTACCTAATTTATGTTTGACTTGTTATTTATTGATTTCTTATGTTATAATTGACCTTTAAGCGTTTTAGACTTGATCTGTAAGCTTGCACGTGTTTTTAATAAATAAATTGAAATTGAAGACCGGACGTGCGTTTCGTACGTGAATAGGTAGATGGTAGGGTTGATTTATATGTTGGGACGTGTAAAAGTGCTCCTTGTGAGTCCATTTACAAAATTAAGATGATTTTATTTTATTGAATTCTTAGATATCACTTCATATGTTTGATGTTTCGCGCCCGCGAGTCATATTTGAACTCGTTAGTGCTTAACAATATATCGATCTACTTCTTTATTAACTACGTATCCCTTTTAGTAGAAGATACGTACTTAATTCGACCTTCACCGAGCTGATAAAAGAATGAAACATATTTTATAATGAATTAAGTATTTTAGATAATATATTAAAAACGGTTTTGCTATAAAAATCCTGGACAGACCATTTTTAATTATTTAAAAATTTTGCAACGTCAAAATAATGAGAAAATTTTGTATAGAACGTGCAGCCGTTGCGTTGTCTATTATTTACCATGGCAAACTAATAGGTTGTCAGGTATAAACAGGTATCTCAATGTTAGTTACTTTTACTCAATTGGATAAAAGAAAAGAATATATAATATCATCTGTTATATCATGTTATCATCATCAAGTGCTGTTTTACGGCCATAAAACTTTCAGTAAGGACGAAAATTTCTTCAGAAGTTTTTTAGCAAAACACATTTTAATATATTATCTAATGTACTAAATTTATTATAAGTTTCATTCTATTATCAGCTCGGTAAAGGTCGATTTAAGTTCGGATCTTAGACTTTTTATTCTTAAAGCAATTTCCATGATTTTATTGAAACAACTGCAATTTGAAAAACCGTAATCCCCTCCATAGATGGGAGATCGAACGCAAGCTCCGCTTAGCGCGGCGCTCCGCAGCGGAGAGGGCCGCGTCGCCCGGACAGATCGCGCGGAGACGCGAGGCCAGGCGGAGACGCCGCCAGATGAAACAGCACAACCAGAGGGACAAGGACGCACAACAACAGCAGGCGGGTGAGTGAGAGAGATTAAGATCTTTTTACGTGTGCGTATGAGAACGTTTGATATTTGGGAGCCGGGTTGATTGATTTAAATCAAATTATTTAATCAAGTGATCTTTTAATTAAAACCAGTAATTTAAATAAAAATAGTTTAGCTTAAATTACAATGTTATGGGATAATGAGACCAGAAAATAAATAAAAAACTAGTGTGCAGATTAATTTATTTAAATACTAATACAATTATTTATAATTAAAGTATTTAAAAAAAACACTATGTAATTTTGCCGTTTTCTCATTTCCTAACCTGATTCAAAGTTTTGACGGAACCAGCCCAAAAGTAAAAAAAAACCTTTCTACTGATGCAGGAGAAGCTACAGCTGTGAACAGCTGATAGCTGACAGCCATTTTGGAAAAGTAGGGTATCCCCTATAGCGTTTGTTTCAGTATTGCTAGTATAAAAAATGGTAGTTTTAGTAGAAAATGATTAGTTCACAAGTCAAACACACCATTTGCGGTAAGGAATTTAAAAAAAAAACATCATGATTTTCTTAAAACAATCAAAAAAATCTGATAGAAACAAAACAATCATGATGTTTATCAACCCTGTTTGGGAGCTTTTTTATGTGTCTTTATATCGTCAGCATTATTTTTGAACTGTGTAGATGTAACGTTTCATATTAAACAGCCTGGTGACAGACCTGTTGTAATCATAAAGTCAGCAAGTAACGGTGTTTATTTGTCCTCAGAACAAAACAAGCAAACAGAAGAACCAAAAGACACAGATAAAGAAAAGGAACTGACGCCGCCCAGTCCCGGGGAAATACTGGACGATGCTAAGGACACAGGTAAATGTTATTATTATTTATCTAGCGGACCCCGCCAGGAATCAGAAATTTATTTACAAGAATACATACATAAAATAAGGTCTTCAAGCACAAAAAAAGCAGACGTAGCGTAGTCCTGTCCGCTGTTTTTATTTTTAAGAAAAACTAGTGGCTATCCGCGACTTAGTTCGCGTGAAAACCCTTTAGCTTCACAACCAGCGTTCGGCTTGGAACTGCTCATAAGCTTCAAAACTTAACCGAGTGGCGCCATCTATCTGTAAGTTTTGGGTAGATTGCCTCCTGCCTCCAAACAAAAAAAAAACATATCATAACATTGCAATCCATTGAGTCCAATTTAACAATGCTCTCAGGATACTGCTGGGGCTGCCTCGTTTCTGTAGTGCGTCCGCCATGTTCGCAGAGGCGCATACAGATAGCTTCGCGGCTATCATCAGAGAGAAACAAGCATCCCTGATGTTCAGGGTGCGCGACAGCTCCAACGGTATCCTGAAAGTTATTGCAGGGCGACTACATGTTTGTCCGATAATGTGGCACATAAACCAAAATATATGCATCAAATTAGTTATTAGGTACTAACTTAGTGTGTAAGATGTATTGTTTACTAACCCTATTTGGATCCTTTGTTGTCCTAATAAATAAATTATTATCAATATTGCTCCGTTGCGCCATGAAATAAGAACATATAAATAAACAAACTGACTTTCCCATTTATAATATAAGTAGGGACTAGCGACTTCGTTCGCCTTAGTTTCGGATATCCAAAGTTATGAAAGTTTTTGAGATTTTGACCTAGGTATCTTTAGGAATTGTGCTATTTTCCGGGCACAACAACACCCTTCAATTATTACGGGGTTTTTTAAATACAAAGTTTTCATCAATTTCAACAACATTTTACAATTCAACAGAGCAAGCCGACCGATCAGCGTCCCCGCTAGGCTTCGGCGCGAAAACGGAAGGCCGCAAACGTAACGTCGACGACCGAAGACAGAACGCGATGGCCGCCTTGCGTGCTCAACGCGACGCGAAGGCCACGCGGGTCGAGAAGGATAAGCAGAAGAGACGGTTGGAGGAGGAGAAGAATAGGGATAAAGAGGATGACGATGTGAGTACAAGGGATTTGAGCGGGGTTGGAGGGGATTTTAGGGGGTAGGAGGGGTTTTTAGGGGGTTGGAGGGGATTTGGCGGGTATTTTGTACTTTGTGTTTGATATTGGGGTATACAAATTGATATTGGGGTTAAATAATTAGGTAATTTTAATTAATCTAATCAAACATGCAAGTACTACATATTTGTTCTTACATTTGGGTTTATTAACCAGAAATTACAACGTCACTTACCGTCAGATAAGATTATGACCAAGCATCTGGATAGATATATTTTTTTAAATTACTCTAAACATGCTGTGGTTAGAATTATTATTTTTTAATCTATCACACAGTTCTATCAATTATTTTTTATTATTCTTAAACATTTTCCAACATTTAATAAGAGCAATCTTAGTTATCTTTATGTTAAAAGAATTAGATCGTTATTTTTCTGTACTTTTCAATGCTACAGTGTAACTAACAACTTTGATTCATATCAACTGATCGGAATTTGCATTCGAGACCTGAATATGTTATTAGGATATTTGTACTAATATTTAACTTACATTCTATGCATTCCGTCCGAGGAGGGTAAGATGGTAACGGTTTTTATAAAACAGGATAAAATCTGTGTGTTATAGGCTAGATGACACCACCAATCTTTGACGTACTCTTCATTATCTGTCAAAACGGTCTGCCTCCATAGATTTTGTATGGAACTACAAAATCGTGACGTCACGGTTGTGTATCAGAAATCGGAGTCAATTGACCGAATATTCATTAAATTTTGTGTATAGTGTGTACCTTTATAGGGGCTATGTTTTTTAAACGTCATGGTCTTGAAAATATTTAAGAGGTGTCATTATGCCTATTGTGATTTGCAATATGGCTGATTCGTAATGTCAAATTGTTTGTGGCGGTCAAAGTCTATCCTTACTTTCATTTTGATGAATAACAATAAAAGGTTAAAATAGTTTTAATGGTCGCATTCCATATTTTCTTAATCTTTACGAGTATTCACTCATCAGCTTGTCCGTAGCGTGTCTTTTGCCATTTATACGTCATCCTTTAACAGCTGTTAGTGGTAATAGGGGTTTGTGTTCATTCAGAGTTAATTAGCTGAGGTCTTGGCTTCGAAGATTCAAACATATGACGCTGTACCTGATAAGACAAGTATCTGTGAAAGTAGAGACAAATAGCTGTTGGATTTTGATTATCGGTCTCTGTCTTTTTTCATATCGTGGTTACTAAAAAAACACTATTCGCCTATCAATTTGATTCCCTATCACTGTCATTTTTAAAATTGTGATAACGAACAAGAAAAGCACTATTCATGTCACACCAATCGCAACTTACTTATCATCTGCTTCTATTCATGTCACTATTCATGTCACACCAATCGCAACTTACTTATCATCTGCTTATTTGAACTTGGGACAGAAAAGTGAGATTAGAGTTTAGTGTTTTCATTGCTTACTTGGTGACTTGTAAACTACTGAAAAGGGGTTTCTAACTAGTGATTAGCTGCTTTATAGCTTGACAGTATTATAGATCTTTCGAAATGGACACCTCATCTTACTATTGTAAGAGTTATATGAGGTCGTCACTTGTATTACGGATTCAGAATCAGAATCTTTATTGCAAGTCACATGAGTAAAAGTTGTTACAAATAATGTCAAAGTACAGTGACGCCCGGCTAGGGCACAGCAATCTTAGAAAGGCAAGCATTGCCTATTTACTTAAAACATAGGAAATATTAACATAACATTACAATTCGTGAGAGAGAATTGCGTTATTATTATCCTGCTTAAGATGCTAATGCAAGGTTATCCAGGACCCGACAGGAAGATAGTCCACTGAAGCTTCGAATGAACTACTGATTTCTTCAGCTGATTGGTTTGTTATTTATCTGTGTCGATAACGCGAGTCGCGAATCGTGGCGAAATGCCTCAGGTGTGGTCTGATGAGCCTGTCTCCGTCAGTCTGTTCCTCGATTATAAATCAAAACCGTATTTTCAGACTGTGTCTCAAAAGAGTTGGTTGGCTTAGTCTGTCTCGTCACATCTGTGTTGGTCTGATAAGCCTAACTGTCAATGTTAGTCCACCGATTAAATGTCAAAACCGTATTTTCATACTGTATCTCTCTGGCTCAGTATATCTCGTCATATGTCGCTTCATCAACATTAAATTTGTCGATCGCAACTAACACATCATGTACTTATCATTATTCATTCATTCGTTCATTCACTTATGACAGTGAGAGAGTCAGCACAATTTGTGTTCTGGAACTAATCAAGGGTTTGGTTGGAGTCGCATTACCATCATCCGCTTTATGGGACCTGCCATCGCCGATGGCTCAATTGGGAAAGTTGGAAGTGGGAGCGAGATGGAAGTAGTATCTAATCATGTGATCCCTTGCCCAAGGAGCCTCGACACGGTGGAATCATTTCATTCATTCGTTCTTTCGTTCATTCACTTATGACATTGAGAGAGTCAGCACAATTCGTGTTTTAGAACTAATCAAGGGTTTGGTTGGAGTCGCATTACCATCATCCGCTTTATGGGACCTGCCATCGCCGATGGCTCAATTGGGAAAGTTGGAAGTGGGAGCGAGATGGAAGTAGTATCTAATCATGTGATCCCTTGCCCAAGGAGCCTCGACACGGTGGAATCATTTCATTCATTCGTTCTTTCGTTCATTCACTTATGACATTGAGAGAGTCAGCACAATTCGTGTTTTAGAACTAATCAAGGGTTTGGTTGGAGTCGCATTACCATCATCCGCTTTATGGGACCTGCCATCGCCGATGGCTCAATTGGGAAAGTTGGAAGTGGGAGCGAGATGGAAGTAGTATCTAATCATGTGATCCCTTGCCCAAGGAGCCTCGACACGGTGACAGGGCCAGCTCTGTGCAGGACGCGGACGCCGAGCTGATCGCCGGCTCCGGGAAGCAGAGCGTCAAGCTGAAGGCATCGGACATCTACTCGGACGACTCCGGCAGCGATTCGGAAGATAATAAGTCTACTGGTGAGTTATATTAGTCCTCCTGGCCGATTTCGAACACGGCAGCCAATCTCAATATAGATCAGCCAACGCAGGAGATATTATAGTGCACAAGTGTAAGCGCAACACAGGTGCGCTCACTGTTCCATCACTCTCAAAGTTCGGTGAGACGGCAATCCGACATGACCGGAGAGAGATCAGGCGCAGGACCAACGGTCTAACGTGCGCACCGAGGCACGGGGGTGTAACACCGCCAACTTCCCGACTCCGAGCTGTTTTTGAGAAATTCATAGCAGAAAATCTCAGAAACAATTTTGGCTCCACCTGGGATTCGAACCCAGGACCTCTCGAATGTAAAGGGAGAGACGTGGGAAGTGCCTTGCCTTATACAGAGTGGCGACCACAATACGACTATTGACTTTCATGCCTAAACTACAAAACAGATTTCGATAAAAATTAATACACATACAGAATGGTGACGACTTTGTATGTGTACCAGAAATTAATCCAAATCTGTTCACTGGTTTAGGCGTGGAAACGTAACAGACAAAAATTCAATTGTCTTATTATAATAAATAATAATAATAAAATTTATTCAGTTTCAAAAGGTAAATTACAATTAATTTGGGCTTAGAATCCAAACTTACTGGCTAATTACTTTCTTTACCTGAACTAGGTTAGATATATACCTCTATCTCAGGCTAATACAGGTTTATTATGGTCGCCATCCTGTATATACTGTGTAGTGATTGAAATGAGACACTTTTACGGATTATTTCGCGATTTATTTACATTTTGTTTTAACCTGACGTTTCGGACCCTTTTTAGCGTCCGTTGTCACAGGTAGACTAAGGTGTTAGTTGTCATTACATAGTTTGAAATTTTTTTTTAACTACCAGCACTCAAAAATATTAAGTTACGTTCCACACAAAATGAGCTAACAGTATCTTGAGGTCTTGCAGTGCGGGGTCGAGCTTGAGTCTTGGCTAAAACAGGAACCCAAGCTGCTGGAATTTTCCAACCATCTTCTCTATTAAAATTAGGGTGTCTTCTAATTTCAATAGCTTCACGGAGCATACGAGGAAGAAAACGACGTTCTCTTGCGATGACTTTTGGTTGGTCAAAGCGTATGAAGTGATTGGGTTTATCTAACGCGTGTTCACACACTGCAGACTTTGTGTTCCGTCTATGTTTAACGTCGGGTGTGTCTCATTTCAATGTCTACTGTTCGCGTAAACCGAAGAAACAAATACTGTGTAGTGATCTATAATTATATCTAACAGGTAGAAGAAGTTCATCAAGCTCCTCGTCGTCCAGCGGCGAAGAGGAGGAGAAGGAGAGGAAACGGGAAGAGGTTGAAATTAAGTACGCCGACACGAGGGAGCAGATCAACAAACTTAGGCTTAGCAGGTATGTCATACTAATATTATTTATAAACTAGCGGACCCGCAGACGTTAAATGAATAAATTAATAAAAAAATATACAATAACATCAAATAAACATATTACAAAAATAAAACAGAAATAAATAAAAATAAATATATGACGTACTCTAAAATTTTACGAAAATGTATTGACAACTCAAAAAAGAATACGAATATGAAATATATATACAATAGTAAAAACAAATGCAAAGCGACATGGAAAATAATCAAAAATGAAACCTGTTATACCAAAATAGACGACAAAATTTCTGAACTAAAAATTGATAACCAAATATTGACTAAACCCTCTGACATAGCCGCGGCTTTCAATAATTATTTTATTAATTTGACTAACCATAAAAACGTTCCAAGTAATCGGCATGAGGACCTAAACACTAATACTGAGACAAATTTTAGTACAATGTTTCTTCTTCCAATGAATGAAGACGAAGTAAATACTGAAATTATAAGCCTAAACAACACTAACTCAGAAGGTTTTGATGGAATCTGTACGAAAATTATTAAAGCGTGCAACAAACAGCTTGTACCTATCTTAACACACCTAATAAACCTCTCATTCTCAATGGGTATCTTCCCTCAGCTACTTAAACAATCTATTATCAAGCCACTGCATAAAAGAGGTGCTAAGGATGAAGTTAGTAACTATCGTCCCATAACACTAATACCAGTACTTTCTAAAGTGTTTGAGAAGTGCATGCACCGAAGAATAATGCACTACTGTAACAAATTTAATATTATAAACAACGACCAATTCGGTTTTCAAAAAAATAAATCAACGACATTAGCAATTTTTAATTTAGTAAAAACAATATTAAACAACTTAAATGAAAAATATCTCACTACTGGACTCTTTTTTGACATGTCAAAGGCCTTTGACTTTGTTGACCATGAAATTCTGCTAAATAGATTGGAAAAGGTAGGAATAAGAGGACCCACCTATCAGTGGCTAGAATCCTACTTAATAAACAGAAGCCAACGCGTAGTTGTCAGCAAACTAGTAGGTGAAGAAGAAATTCAGTATACTTCTGACTCAAAAATTGTTAAGTGTGGCATCCCTCAAGGGAGTGTGCTAGGACCTCTATTATTCATCCTATATATTAACGACATAACGAATATGACTCCTCACAAATGTATTTTATTCGCCGATGACATTTATATTATTGTAAAAACTAAAAATGACTCTTTACGCAATCACGAAGCTGAAATAAACAAAACAATTGACAACATTATTAAATGGCTAGACGTAAACAATTTAAAACTCAATCTAGACAAATCACATTTTATACAATTTAATCAATCTAAACAGGAAAAATTCAAATTTAATTTAAACATTGATAAAATAAAAGAATTTACGTCTACCAAGTTCCTTGGAGTAGTTATAGATCAAGACCTAAACTGGAAGTTACACATAGAGACTTTGTGTAACCGTATTTATAGCTTCGCCTATGCCCTCAACCAAATGAGGAAGGTGACAAACCTGCAAACGGCACTTATCACATACCACGCGTACGTATCTTCAATTTTGCGATACGGGTTAATAGCTTGGGGAAATAGCACAGATATAATAAAAGCATTCAGAGCCCAAAAAAAGTGTATCCGGGCAATCTGTGGCATACCACCTGACGTGTCTTGTAGATCAGCATTTGTTAGTTTAAATCTACTCCCGCTACCGGCATTGTATATTTTTGAAATAAGCTGTTTTGTAAAGAGAAATACGAATTTGTTTTTGAAAGCGATTGACAGGAACGCGAGACTGCAAAGGGACCCAGATAAACTTGTGTTAGACGTGATCCCAAGGTCTGCTAAATACAATAAGAGCTGCCTGACAATGTGCTTAAAAATATATAATAGGATTCCAAATGACATAAAAAACCTTAATATTAAACAATTCAAATCAAAACTATATAGGTGGCTTATCAGTGAAAGAATTTATGACATGAAAGATTTTATTGATGAATCCTAATACAATTAATTTAATATGACACTTTTTAATTTATTTATGATTTCAGTATGTTATTTTTTATGTAATTTTTACTTAATTAATGTCATTTATTTCCTATGCCAATGTACACATTTTGCATGCTGTTTGTAATAGCAAAACATGTGCACTAATTACCTGTATGTACCATCTTTTAATACCATGTTTTTTTGCAAATAAATATTATGAATTATGAATTATTATTATAACATCACATACATTGATCTGACTCCGTAGTAAGTAGCTTAAGCACTTGTGTTACAGATATCAGAATCAACAGTGGTATTATGAATAAAACTAAAATAGGATGATTTAAAATTACTATACCAAGCACCCCACGCTTTTTACTCTACTGTCATATAAATTCTTTATACTCAGAAATTACTTTCTCTTTTTAGTTAGCAATAAAAGCGTGTTTTTTAGTTTTTTAAACTATTATTTATTTTTATTTTTTTAGTTAATAAAGATAATCGAAAACTCTTATTAAATTATTGCATTGTCGTCGGTACTTAATACGTGTGCAAAGTTTCAAATTATACCGATTTCTTGAAGTTGGTGAAAATTGAGCTCAAAGATTCCGTTACATATATATATAGTCCTCCTGGCCGATTTCGACCACGGCGGCCAATCTCAACAGAGATCAGCCAACTACGCAGGAGATATTATAGTGCACAAGTGTGTGCGCAATACACAGGTGCACTCACTGTTCCATCACTCTCAAAGTTCGGTGAGACGGCAATCCGACATGACCGGAGATAGATCAGGCGCAGGACCAACGGCTTAACGTGCTTACCGAGGCACGGGGGTGTCAAACCGCCAATTTCCCGAATCCGAGCAGTTTTTGAGAAATTCATGACAGAAAATCTCAGAAACAATTTTGGCTCGACCTGGGATTCGAACCCAGGACCTCGCGGATGTAAGGCAGAAACTTTGCCACTACACCAACGAGCACATATATACACCCCGAGCAAATAAAATCGTGTTTAAAAATTATAGCTTGTGACAAAAACTTTATTTATCTTGTGGTACGTCTCGACTTACCCTGTATATATATATATATATATATATATATATCTCTCTCTCTCTCTACAGGTTTAAACTGGAACGACTAGTGCACCTTCCGTTCTTCGCGCGTGTAGTCACAGGGTGTTTCGTGCGAATCGGCATCGGGAACAACAATGGCAACCCTGTTTACAGGGTAAGTACTTGAAAATGGATCTGGCAACACTGATTTTCTACACATATTTGTTTCACACTATGCCCATGCTACAGGGGTAAGTACGAATAGCGAAATCCGATAAACAATAAAGTTCGGAAATTTTAAATGAATGAATTTAATGTATATTTTTTATTTATATAAGGTAATTGATTAAAAAAACATATTTTTGTATAATATAATACGGGGAACAACCCGGTTTTGTAACAACAAAAACTACTGTTATAATAACTGAAGGGTGTCGTTGTGCCCGTAAAACTGAAAATCGCAAAGAAACGTAGAGCGAAATTTCAAAAATTTTTTTGGCTCTCCTGTAGTAAATCGATCAACTGATTGGCAATTTTGTATGGAAGATCCGATTTTTTTTTTGAGTTTTTGTTATTACGGGTTTCAGTTATTACGGGTTTTCTTGTAACACTTTATAGAATTTAATATTAACTTTTATTTATTGTTATTATGATATGGTGCGGCTCATGTGCGGTTACTTCGTATAGTATACGTACACGAAGCCTGATGGTGTACGCTGAAGTCGTTTCATGATATTGAATCTATCATTTTGCAGGTAGCGGAAATAATAGACGTTTACGAAACGGCCAAAGTGTACAATTTGGGCAACACGAGAACAAACAAAGGGCTGAAGCTGCGCCACGGGACCCAGGATAGGGTGTTCAGGCTGGAGTTTGTCAGTAATCAGGTGTGTGTTGCAATTTTACGCTTATTTCTTTTGTCTGCGGCGTCGTAGTGCTCGAACGTGTGGCGACCTCTACCGTTCGCCATCACGCGTATGCCTAACGATGGCAAGCACGACAGTGTGCGCTGATACGGCTCCATAGGCTAGATGGCGCTGTAAGCTTAGTACCGCACATGAATGAATAATATAGATAGACCAATCAAGATGATGTCTATCGGACCTTGGTCCCCGACCATAACACCCGGTCGGTAGGAAGCGCTTCCCTTTAGCTTCCTAACTCTAAGGCTACGTCCGCACAGGCAGGAGGTTTGCTTAGCGCCTAGAGCCTCGAGACTTGCCGTCTGGCTACTTGCTAGGATACGCGGTGGCCGCACTGAAGGTGGCTTGCGTAGTGGGTCGTTAGGTGCGTTGGTCATTTGTTTGTAGGAACGTTTTCATCCATCACGAAAATGCTTCGCGCCTCGCGCCAAAAAACCAACACGTTTGTTCACTTCGATACACGCTAAGAGACTAGCTAGGCGCCAAGCGCGCAATGCGGCCGTTCGCGAAGATTCTAAAACGTTCGTTTTACTAAGTTACTCGCTTAGTGACTCGCTAGGCGCTAGGCGCTAAGCAAATCTCCTGCCTGTGCGGACGTAGCCTAAATCTGTTGCGCCAAAACGGATATACCGATTTCAGTGCGGTTTTTCTTAATTCGAAATATAATCGATGTTTTTCAGCTATGGCTGGTCAAAAACCGTCCACCCCTTGAAGCTCAACAGCTGTTTAAATTTTTCTCTGATCGGTTCAATTGTATTTTCCTCCGTCTGATGATTGATAAAAAAAAGACGTTTGCTTTGTTTTTCCTTGTCTTTGATATAGTTATAGATAACTGTGAGTCGCTTGAAATTGGTCTGCTTAGCAAGCCTTATCCAAGGGTCAATACAATTGCCTTCATGTTCCCCACGGAACAAGGAAACAACTTACTGCGTAAGAATAGAAGGTGTAAGTGGGCGGGTATAACTAACTGCGCTCTCGAAGACGCACTTGATGAGCGTGTGCGCGTTTTGGGCGTGATAGCAAACTATAGAAACATTGACCGTCTGTGACAGCTATAGGCAGTAACATAGTTGTCAAAAAATAAAATAAAAAAACCTCGTTTAGAATGTGTAATTAAAACACACTTAAAGAAAAATGGGACTGCCACAGGCGAGTCTCGAACCCGCACGTCTCGCAAGATTGCTCTCCCAATTGAGCTACTGTGACACTTACTTATCGATCCGATATTTCTTTAACTGCTCCTTAGGCTGCAACTAGCCATGATTCATTAATGTTGTGGTAAGATACCTACTACAACATCATGTTTTAATTTCACATTGTAAAGAAATTGTTAATGCCAAAAATTTTAAGTAACTTAAATCGTCGTTTAGATTCTTGACGTATACTAGTAATAAAGTTAAGTTTGCATTGTGCTTTCTTCAATTGAAGGTGTGCATTAAGCTCTTTTGTAACGGTCATCAAATTAAAAGTTTTGATTGATTAACCGATTGCTTGACCAATCATAACTCAAGGGTTCATACTCGTAAGTTAACGGGTATGTTTGGTTGGTAAGTTTGGTTATTTGGTTACACTGTTTCCAGGTGCGCGCATTAAATTTTTATTTAAGTAGGCATATACAAATTTTGAGTAACAGCTCTGGGAAATGACGGCGTAACACCATCAAAACAATAAATGACTTACCAAGATCTTCATCTGTGCAATTTATGTTCTTTAATTGATGATTTAATTTACAACCACAGGCATCAAGGAAATGAATGAATAAATACATAATGACATATCATTTAACTGATACCCATAGCGGCTTTGAGAAAAGTCGTTGATAATTGTTATTTCGTGCACGTAACTTTTCAAGACAAACACTAGAATTGCCATCACAAACGGTACACTGCGGTTTTTCCATCGTTTCGAATGCAAAACAAAACTTAGAAACACTTTCCTACACTTGGAAAGCACCTAATAACCGAATCTTTAGTAAATTACAATATTCTAAACACTCGCGAAGATGAAGTCGAAAGCAACTACATAGAAAAAATATGGCCGGCGAAAAATTTATTGAAAAACAATTTTTGCATTACTTTTAAACAAAAAATCATACTAGCACAACTTAATTTCATAAGAAAATGCTTAGTAATTAAATTATAAAATTATCATTTATTTTGATCATAGAAGTAAATCATTTGTGAAGTTTTATTTCATAAAAGTAAGAAAATTCTAGGCGCAGGAAACAGCTGCAGTCATCTAGTATCGGGTAGCTACTATTATAGGGTTGTAACTATTAGCTCAATTACCCGATACAAGATGGCGGATTTGATTAGATTTCGAAGTATTCTACGTCGCTGCACGAGTAGGACAAAAATTCTTCTCAATAGTGAACTGACAGAGAAAGAGGATAGTATGCATGCCTACTATAAGTGTATAAAATGCGTTTGTCACCTGTCACCTTGAGTTGTATGAACAATGTGTCATTTTTAATTTGTTCGGGTTTTTAATTTGTATGTGTGTCGTGGTAGGTATGAGACGGGATTTCAAATGTGTGCGTGTATCTAGCAAGCAATCACTCGGCAGCCTACTGCCTGATTATTTTCGGTTTTTACTTGAGCGCGTGGTACTAATGCGTGTAAATTGACGAGTTTCTCCCATATGTACACAAAAATGGTTTTGTTTTGTAACTTAGTTTATGCATCTATATTGTAATATGGATTTAATGTTTTGTGAAATAATTATTTTTATGATTGTGTTTATGAAATCTATCTTTATGACATTATGATCCAAGAGATTGAAATAAATGATTTGAATTGAATTGAAAAATGGGCATAATGATGAGGTAGGCACTGCTTAACTGCTTGTATGGATTGCACGCCATTGACTGTTTCTCATACAAATTAGCGATAATGCTGTTACTAGGTTATTCCTTGTTCTGTGATATTCCCTATGATCTTGTTATTTTATATTTGAATTTTCCAGTGTCAAATAAATCATTTTGTTTGCAGCCTATCTCAAACATTCTCGTGTATCTTTTCACAGGAATTCACAGACAGCGAGTTCACGAAATGGCACGCGGCGATACGCGACGCGAACAAGCGCCCGCCCACCATGGATTTCGTTAGGAGCAAAATCGCCGAAGTGCGGGACGCGCTCATGTACGAGTTTAAGGTAATGGATATTTTCGTCAGCTAGCGTAACGCGACAGTGGTCCATTGGCGTGGGTGCCAGACTTAAAAATCAGAGGTACGGGGGTTCGAACCCCACGCCCCCCACAAAAGAAATAAAATGAGTGTTTCAATCAAGCTATGATAGGTAAGATATAGTTTAAGGTAAGATATAGTGGATATTTTCGTCAGCTAGCGTAACGTGTCCGTGGTCAAGTGGCGTGGGTGTCGTGTCGTCGTGGGTGACTTAAAAATCAGAGGTTCAGGGTTTGAACCCCACCACGCCCCACATAAGAAATAAATAAACACATAACGAGCTTTATAACGTTGTCGTTTCAGGAAGAAGATATAGAAAAAATAGTAGCAGAAAAGGACCGTTTCCGGTCCCACCCCACCAACTACGCGATGAAGAAGACGCAGCTAATGAAGGAAAGAGACGTAGCACAACTTAGGTACGTGTACAGGGTGTTAAGAATATTAAAAAGTGGCTATTCACCATTTCACCCCGACGAGAAAGAGGGGTGTCCGAAGTTCGAACTCTATTCTGTTTGTGTTTGTCTGTCTTTAGTGTCGTAGGTCCCGTTCTGATAGACCGATTTAAGTGCGCTTTTGATTTTTTTTTTAAATCGCGAGATAATTTAATCACGGTTGCTCTTAGCTGTGGCTAGTCAAGTTGAAGCTCACCAGTTTTCTTGGGTCATGTTGAGGGTTTTTCAAATGTATTTGTCAAAACAACTGTCATTTGATCCCTGCAAGTGTATTTTGACGTTACCAAACGGAGTATTTCTTTTTTTTTTAAGTAATGTTCAAATACGCTAAATGACACCACTAATCTTAAACATACTCTTTATCATCTGTCAAAACGATTTTGTATTGGAATACTCTAACCTGACGTCATGTTAGAGTATTAAAAATTATGAATTTAATATTTTTGTATGTAACCGAAAGTCAATAATGGAAATTTCTCTCACAGAGGCGACGACGAACTAGTGATGGATCTAAACGCAAAAATCCAAGAACTAGAGGAGCGAGCGAACCACCTGGACAAGACCAGGACATCCAGCATACAGAGCATCTCGTACATCAACAACAGGAATCGGAAGCTGAACGTCGAGACCGCCGAGAAGGCTATCATGGAGGAGGTATGTACGATACATGTCCCACTGCTGGGCACAGGCCTCACCTAGGGTTACAAAATAATGTCAACTCAAAACTACTTAAAACTACCAAAAACTTCCAAAACCTTCCAAAACTACCAAAACCTTGGTTGAAATAAAATACAAGAGCTAGAGGACTAAAACTACCAAAAGCTACCAAAGATTTGCTTGTAATAAAACCCAAGAGCTGCATACATAGCATCTCGTACATCAACAACAGGAACCGGAAGCTGAACGTTGAGACAGCTGAAAAGGCTATCATGGAGGAGGTATGAACGATACATGTCCCACTGCTGGGCACAGGCCTCACCTAGAGTTACAAAATAATGTCAACTCAAAACTACCAAAAACTTCCAAAACTACCAAAACCTTGGTTGAAATAAAATACAAGAGCTAGAGGACTAAAACTACCAAAAGCTACCAAAGATTTGCTTGTAATAAAACCCAAGAGCTGCATACATAGCATCTCGTACATCAACAACAGGAACCGGAAGCTGAACGTTGAGACAGCTGAGAAGGCTATCATGGAGGAGGTATGTACGATACATGTCCCACTGCTGGGCACAGGTCTCTCTTTAATCGCCGGTAAATGATGGTAAAATTATCGGTGACTTGTAAAATTAGTCTCATCAGATCAATAAATTATGGGGTGGAACGAGCCTTACTCCACCACGCGAGCTCAGCGTGATGCGGTGAAGGGGTGTTTGTAAGGTAAGTGACCGACCTTACTGTCAGATGTTATTAAGCCGCCGAGGGCCTCTGACCAGACTAAACGACTAATATCTATTGATAATAACCGGGACCAACAGCTTAACGTGCCTTCGAAAGCACGGAGATGCTTGTAAATAGACGTCACTTAAATGGTCAGAATGGTCACCCATCCCAAACACAACCGCGCCTTATGTTGCTTTACTTTGGTATCACCACCTCAAGCACCTTTTTGTATGTGTTGTCATTACAATTGTCAGGACAAGGTTTTCATCTTTATATATTTAAAATTCTCGTGTCACAATGATCGTTCCCGTACGCCTCCGAAACATGAGTTGTGAGAATCGGCCAACATCTATTATTCATATCCTTTAGTGATAAGTTTTGTCCACAACAATTTATATGGCAAAACAACGTTTTCCGGGTCAGCTAGTATACATATAAATATCTTCTAAAAACACCGGTCAGCACGACGTTTGCGGCACGTTAATATTACATACATACAGTATTCCAACTCGGCCGTGTCCTTGAAATAAGTGCCTACCACGATCTACAGCCGCGCGGTACGTAAGCATGAGATAGGGCTGTCGCTGTCGCCCACCTACAGCGTTTTAGTTGCATCTGCCTACTTCTAGTTTTGAGATTGTAAATTAATTACTTTTTATTTATAAGCACAGATACTTAGTAACAATATAAAATATTTATATGATTACATACTAATAAAATACTTTGTGAATTGAATAGAAAGTGTTCAAAAAAATGCAAGTTGTTTTATTGATTGGATGATTTTAAAAAACTATGATTTAGTATGTGACTTTATAACAAATCGATGTTATAAATTTGCCACCGAAAAATATTTGCGCATTGACTGTATTACTAATATTACACTCGTATGTTCGAAATGCTTTATTATTATATTTGAGTGTATAAAAAATCCGCAATCCAAAAACAGCACAATATATTGTACATGTCATGTTAAATAGCTACTTGCACTTATTTCATGCGATATAAACATGCGAGCGGTTACTGATTAAACACCAGCGCACTGTCCGTTCGTCACTGCGGCAATCCGCGACTGTAGCGTGCCGATCGCATGCCGAGATCCGAGCGTCCGTTTATATGAAGGACTTCGTACCGCCTTAGTGTTGCAATGATTGAACAATGTCATCGAAAGACATTGACATTAGTTACGCGCGTTTTTTAAAATATGTAAAATTAAATGTATATTTTTCAATATTTCTGAAAGATTCTCTTAATATTTTTTTCCGTAAGAACCTTCTCCTAATAATGAAATCGGTCCAGCCATTCACGCGTGATGCCGTGACCAAGGAAAACGGGTTTCATTTTTATATATAGATTACCGTGTTTGCGGGGTCCGCTTGTTTTATAAAACTTAACTCGAGTTTTTAGGATGATAAGTTAAAAGCTTGATAAATCTACCATTTGTTTTTGTTTTTCATATGTTACAGTACAAGAGACTAACTAAATTCGGTTTATTGATCGGGGAGTTGACGTTCAAAGCTAAAATTTAGGTGCATTATATTGTAGGTGAAGCCAAATATGCTCTACGATTTTGCTACTATACGGACGCACTATACTGTACGACGTACGTCTCAATTATAATATATGTGTATTTGTGTATATAGTTAAAATGACATAAATTTTGATTGTATTTTGTTTATTATCACAGGTGAAGGCGAACAAAGGCAAGAAAGTGGACGACCCATTCACGCGGCGCTCCACCAAGCCAGTTATGAACTTCAGCACCAAACAGGGCAGCCGCAGTCAGGTACATCACTAGTGTTATTTATAAATAAAATAAATATTTCACAACAATCACACCAATTCTCTAGTCCCAAATCAAGCTATGAGGCTTGTGTTATGGGTAATAGACAACGGATAAACATACTTAAATACTTTTTTTCGTAAATAAATACATATTATACATGGAAAACACCCAGACCAGTACAAACACACATGTTCATGCACACTTATGCTTGTACTCTGCGAGGATCGAACCCGCAACTCTTGGTTTTAGAAGTCCGACATGTGGACCACTGCATCAAGCGGTCGTCAAATATACAATACTAATAATATACAATAACATCACATGCATTGATCTGACTCTGTGGTAAGTAGCTTAAGCACTTGCGTTACAGATATCAGAGTCAACAGTTAATTATACTGTGTGTAACATAATGTTTACAGTGGGCTATTTGGGAAAATGGGTGGCAAATAAACCCATAGGGGGCACTTTTACACGTCCCATAAAACCCTACCACAGCTTCGGAACAATTTGTGGGCTGGTGCCGAGAAGAAACTGCGCAAGAAACTCTGTCACCATTGTATTTGAAATGAAATGAAAATTTATTTGCGTATGAAAAGGCTTAAGGCTTATAAACTGCTTGGCTTTATCTTTCGCCAAAGCACGGATTTTAAAAGTGCAGATACGCTAATTTTGCTTTATAATGCGTTTGTTAGGTCTCAATTGGAATACGCTTCAACGGTTTGGAATCCAATGTATAAAAAATATATGGACATGTTAGAGAGTATTCAGAATAAATTTGTCAAACGTTTAGAGTATCGGTTTAAAAATTATAACACAAGTAGAATTGAGCCATAGGGAACTCGACGTGAGGTCAGAGATCAAATATTTTTACACAAAATTATTAATAGTGTGGTCGATTCTCCGTACTTGCTAAGTAAAATGTATTTGAAGTGTCCCAGATCCAACCCCCGCCACTTTAGTACCTTACACACACACACAAATTACACACACAATAGTTTTATTATTAGAACTTGTAGAAAATATAACACTGCGTATAATCACATCGATATATTTCATGAAAAATTAAACCGCTTTCGTTACTTGTTAAAAAGAGAGGCCACCTGATGTAGGCGTGCCCAAGTTCATAATTGTAGACATTTTATTTTGTCAAGATCAAAAATTCTTACTTACTTACTTTCTGTTTATATAAATAAATTTAGTAAATTAAAATTTGTAAACGCGCTTACGATCTACTACTCGTCAACATCATAATTGTATACCTAATTGTGAAAACTGTATGGCTAATGAACGACGCCTTGTTTTATAAGCTTTGTGTATTATAACACAGCTGTTTGTTTTCCTGAATAAAGAAAATAAAAATAAAAAAAAATAAAAGGGTACATTTAGGTGGTAGGTATAACATTGTAGTTTGGCTTTTTCAGCCATATTATAACAGCATACAAGTTATATTAAATCATTTTAAAATACAATATTTAAGTTCAATTAAATAGATATTTATCAAAAAATTTAATAACTATATCAAATTACAAATATATCAGCATTAATAAGATGTCCATGAAAGTTAAAATATAAATAATATTTCAAATCTAAATTTATTGTCAAAAATGAAGAATGTTCCAGTCCTAATTTTTAACACATATATTAATTTATACTGTGGAAACATTGTTCATTAGGCCAAATATAAAGGGCCCCTTTAAATCTATTTAAAGGTAGCTCATTCAAATTTTAAAGAAATTTATTACAAAAGGACATGCATGTGCAAGTAGCAATATTTTTTGTAAGTTTTTTGACTTTAAAAAAATAACTTATTGTATAAGGCACATGAATTGTCCTTTGTTCTGCCCGTATACGCTTATTATTAAAATAATAAACGAAAACTCGTGCTCATTTGTCAGGGTTTCGTTATTTTGATGTCAAACTTCATCTGAATACGTAATGTTGCTGTTACCCAGTAGAGAGAGCATTCGCCTAGGTTGCGAATTGCCTGTGGCTAACGGTTCTTGCTTCACTAACCAACAAGTTTCAGACCCGTATGCGTTCCTTGCCAGTTGAAAAAAATATTTAAAAAAATATGTTTAATGTAACGTAACTGAAGATAGATAGTTAGATTAAAACTTATTATACAACACAAAACAAAAATTTCAGACAAGCTTAACAAAGAAATATGTACAATTTATTTAAAGGAACAATTAATTAACAATTTGAGCAAATATACGAGGGTGAATCAAAAAGTTCTTAGAAGTGCATATATATGAAACCTTTTTGGATCAAGTTTGATATTCAAATTAAAGAGTGTCTATCACACTATATTTATTCAGACTGTCACTTGTTTTTGTCAGTTTGTTCGCATGTAATAATTTTTTTTGTGCAACGAGTTGCTAAAAAGTCAAAATTATCGATAAAAGTGAGTGATAAAATATCTCAGTTTGAAAAAAATGTCCACGAAGGAAATTTTTTTGGACATTCAGCAGACATTAGGGGGTGATGCTGTACCCTATTCTACGGTTGCGTACTGGGTGGCTGAATTTAAAAGAGGTAGATGAAGCTGTAAAGATGACCCGCGTTCTGGGCGGCCTTAAACCTCCGTTACAGAAGAAAATGTCAAAAAGGTTGAGAATCTGGTTTTGGAAGACAGAAGAATGACTATTAAACATATAGCTGAGATCCTAAAGATATCTTTTGGTAGCGTTCAATCCATTTTAATTGATTCACTGGGGTTCAAAAAAGTGTCTGCAAGATGGTAGCCACGAATGTTAACCGACGAAAACAAAAAGCGACGTTTGGAAATTTCCAAGCGTAATCTCGAAATGTTCCAGCGTGATTCGGATAATTTTTGCCGTCGTCTTGTCAACATGGATGAAACGTGGGTCCACCATTTTGATCCGGAAACTAAAAGACAAAGCATGTCTTGGAAACGACCATCCTCTCCATCCATTAAGAAATTTCGAGTTGCTCCTACCGCTGGCAAAGTTATGGCCTCTGTGTTCTGGGATAGTGAAGGAATCCTTTTTATTGATTACATGCCAAAAGGCCAGACGATTACTGGACCCTATTATGCAAATTTAATCCCGAAAGTGCGTGAAGCGATTAAAGAAAAACGTCGTGGAAAACTGTCGTTGGGCGTGTTGTTCCTTCAAGATAACGCTCCTGCTCATCGATCAGAAGTTGCGCTCAACGCAATCCGCTGTGCTGGCTTCAATCTCCTTGACCACCCACCATATTCTCCGGACTTAGCCCCAAGTGATTTACACTTATTTCCAAAATTAAAAGAGGAAATTCGTGGAACAAAATTTCACGATAATGACGCGGTTATAGCTGCCGTAGAGGACTTTTTCGAGAGTCAAGAAAATATTTTTTTTTCACAAGGAATAAGGAAGTTAGAAACGCGTTATTCTAAATGCATTGTATTGGAGGGAGATTATGTAGAAAAATAAAATATTATTATTTAAATCTTTGCATTTTTTAATATTGATTCCAAGAATTTTTTGATTCACCCTCGTATATGGATAATGCAAAACACAATTTTTTACAAAATAACTAAGATGAAGCTTCATGGGTTAGTAAATGAGACTTAGGCGTGTTTCAATAACGAGTTAAAGATGTTTGCTAAGAATATTACAAATTAAAAAAAAACATTCCAGACTTTTAAGTTTACTATTTATTCTTGTCAAGTTAATGCTTGTATTTATTACAGGAATTACAAAGAAACGAAGACGCAGCAGCTGAGTTGCAGAAACAGAAAGAAGAAGAAGAAAAGGAGGCGAAAGCGAGACAAGAGAAGGAGAGGCTACATGCGGTAAGTTCGATTATAGTTTAGCATATACATTTTTAATGGTACATATGTGGCGACATCTACCGTTCGCCATCACAAGCGCATGCCTAACGGTGGCGTACGATAGCGAGCACTGATACAGTTCCATAGGCTAGATGGCGCTGTTAGCCCAGTACCGCACGTGAACCGCGGCATATAAGATTTAGATCCAGAATAATATAGATAGACAAATCAAGATGCTGTCTATAGGACCTCGGTCCCCGACCATAACACCCGGTCGGTAGGAAGCGCTTCCCTTTAGCTTCCTAACTCTAAACTTGATGCGCCAAACATATATTAATAAATATTGATGAGGAATATGTAAAAAGGATTCGTACTAGTGCAATGGAGTTAGATTAGATGAACATATGTATAATGTTTTTCTTTCCCCTGACTAATATGGTGTCGTTATGTTACAGTATTTAAAATAAAATAAAAAAAGCTTAGGCAACTATTACTGAAATAAGGGTTTGAAAAAAAAGTTATATAGGTTTCTATGGTTGTTCATAATTTTATTTTACACATCTCTTTCTTTGCACAGTGATTGCCTTAATAACTGAAAACTGCACTATCTATTTTGACGAAGTACTTAAATTTTCTAACATTGACTTGTCGATGTTGCCACCGACAGTCTCCAATTTACAAACACCCTGTATCTTTGCCCACAGCCGCAAGACTCGGACAAACCCACCCCAAAGCCATCAAGTACAGACAACGCGAGTCTCTACTCGTTGCACGACTTTGAAATCAACATAGAATTGGACCTACCCGTCGCTAGTAAGTAGATATAACGAATATAATAATAAAAATAATGATAATAATAAATAAAATAAAAAATCTGGTGGACCAGGCAGACGCTTTCCTGCCCGCTGATTTCGCAATTTATCAATATTTTCTCATCCTGGACTCCAACAAATATTTCAAGGCTAAAACTATTGATATCGGTTCAGCCGTTCTCGAGTTTTAGTGAGACTAATGAAGAGCAATTCATTTTTATATGTAAAAAAAGCGATCGGCCCACCTGAGTTTTCCCATGGGAATGCGTTGTTTTCCCCCGGTAAAAGTAGCCTATATCCTTTCTCGGGTATCAAAATATCTCCATACCAAGTTTCATACAAATTGGTTCAGTAGTTTAGGCGTGATTGAGTAACAGACAGACAGACAGAGTTACTTTCGCATTTATAATATAAGTATGGATAATAAGAACGACTTATTAAAAAACATACCTTGGACATTTTAACTCGCCTTACTATACTCTGTTCAAATTGTATGAATAATGTTTAACAACAAATCGTGGCTTAGCAACCAACTGACCAGGTGTAAGTAACCTTTTACCTCAATGTTTTAAATGATTTGTGACGACCACTTTGATGGTCAAGAAGTTGACTATTAACCAAGAGGTCGCGGGTTCGATCCCCGCACTGTACAAACATTTGTGTGCATAAACATGTTTGTACTGGTCTGGGTGTTATATGTATTTATTTACGTTTATTAGTTGATTCTGATATCTGTAACACAAGTGTTTAAGATACTTACCACGGAGTCCGATCAATGTATGTGAGGTTTTTGTATATTATAAAAATATACCTTTATAATAATATACACAATGTTTTAAATTATTTGTACTGGAATAAGTGTTGCGGATTAAATAATTTCAAAAACTCTGTAAGGTAAAAAAGTTACGTTCTTACACCTGGTTGTCACTCATGGCTAACATAACTAAACATTCTTTAATCAAATTAAACGCAGTATAAGAAAAAATCTAGGCAAATAGCCCTTGTTTCAACTTTCATCGGTTTTTTTTTTATAATTTATTAAAAGATGATAAAATAGCATATCTAAGTTACTTCAGTTTTTAAAAATGCAAATTTCTTTACAATGTGAAATTAAAACACACTCAAAGAAAAATGGACTGCCAAAGGCGGGTCACGAACCCGCACCTCTCGCAAGCCGGGCGAATGCTCTCCCAATTGAGCTACCGTGACACTCGAAACGCTTGTCCCGCCTGTCGCAGTCCATTTTTCCTGAAGTGTGTTTTATAAATCTTTATTTCAGGTAAATTACACCCACATACTCACTCATATCACACTTCAATAATTAATTGAATTAAATTGAATGTCAAACGTTTAAATATTTATTTAGATACAAATGTCATATTATTCCAAAATGCACATTAAATTATTATAATAAGTAATTTTAATTTCACAAATAGCATATCCATAACTTTTGCCCAGTCTCCTTTGAATTGTAACTTTAAATCTCATAATTTTTACCACACAGAAAATTATTATAAGAAGCAATTTTAATTTCACCAATAGCATATCTATAACTTTCGTCCAGTCTCTTTTAAATTTTAACTTTAAATCTCATAATGTTTTTGCCTCACAGAAGCGGTACACTCCCAGCCGAAGCAAGTCACGACGAAAGTCAAAGAGACTGGCCCGAAGCGAGCGCTCAACCTCGACGAGTACAAGAAACGCCACGGGCTCATATGAGTGTTGCGCGCGCGTCTGTCGCCCCAGCGGTGGCGGGTTCGACACTTTATTTTAGTTATTTAATTTTTTGTGGATTTGACCGAAGTGGGGTGAGAAAATTCGCAAAAAAAAAGGTTATGTTTTTCTGATAAAGGACCGTAGACAAGGCACATAGCATAATCGCTATCGAATGTAGTTCATTAATAAAATCGTGCATGATATGATAACTCATGTCATAGAAAAGTAAAATAACACCTTTATATCATGTAGCTTTGCAATACATCTAAATGTTTACTCGTGACTTGATTCTACATGGCAAATGTAAAATGGTCATACATGAAAATCGAAAGTAAATAGCGATATTCGATACGATAATATCCATGCGATGTAGTTTTGTCAAGGTGGACACACATTCTGAATCCAAATAATTGTATAGATAGAGTGGCCAGCAACTTGAATGTAACATGGGTTTGTTACATTTTTTTATACTTCAACTTTAATCAAGTGAGTTTGACTGATTTTTTTCTCTATGTAAAACGTGTCACAGTTATTTGAAGAATGATTCTTATTCTAGTTTGGTCGAATCCGCCATTGGATATTTAATTTAGAAATATTTTGTGACAGATTAATTCTGTTCTGACAAAAAGAATCAAAATGGCTGATTTATTTTGTCATGACGTTAGAATACACTGCGGTCATAACTAACGAATAAAATGACGACTCTATATGTATGGAAATACCGGTCATAATTAACGAGTAAAATAACTACTCTATATACCGTTGGCATTTTATCTGGGCATGGCTGTTTTACATTTACTATCAGTTTATTTACTATTGCATATGATATATGATCGGCGAATTTCGCTGACATTTGTTAGCGGAATCGAGGTCAACGTACGTTGTAGTCAGCGTAAATAATATAGTGACTCTTTACGACCATGTCAAAATAACTAAATTGACTTAATTCAACAGAATAACAGGAGGATGCAGAAAATTTATTTTGACACGGTACTAAAATGCTACCACATTTTTACGCTGACTGTATTGAAATGAGACACAATTTTTACGGATTATTTCGCGATTTATTAACATTTTGTTTTAATCTGACGTTTTAGACCTTTTTTCAGCATCCGTGGTCACAGGTAGAGTCTACCTGTCCAGTCTAAAACAAAATGTAAATTAAATCGCGAGTGTCTCATTTCAATGTCTACTGTTCGCGTAAACCGAAGAAACAAATACGCTGATTGTACTCAACAAATCTGCACATTATGTACTAAAAATATTTATTTGATTTTGTACTATCTAATACCATCTTAACCGTAATTGAATATGATAGGTTAAATAAAAATTTAATGCTGCTATTTCAGTCATACCAATTATTATATCAAAAACACCATGGACTGTCTGTAACTAATAATACTAAAAAATACATATACGACGACCACTTTGGTGTAATGGTCTAGAAGTTGACTATTAACCAAGAGGTCGCGGGTTCGATCCCCGCACTGTACAAACATTTGTGTGCATGAACACGTCTGTTTGAACTGGTCTGGGTGTTTTATGTATTTATTTATTTAAGTTTATTTGTAATACCTCTGTTGATTCTGATATCTGTAACACAAGTGCTTAAGCTACTTAACACGGAGTCAGATCAATGTATGTGTTGTTGTTGTATATTTATTCATTACTAGCGGACCCGCGGACGTTGTGCTGGCCGTTGTTTTTTTTTTTTAATTTTCATCGTTTAAACCTTCCCTGGACTTCTACGATTAATTTGAGACTAAAATTATTCAAATCGGTTCAGCCATTCTCGAGTTTTAGCGAGACTAACGAACAGCAATTCATTTTTATATATAAGAGATTTATACATACAAATGATCACACTTGTAAAATTTGAAACAAAAAAACACATGTGAAAAGCAATGTCGTAATGTAAAAGCGACGTTTCTCTATTACGAATTCAATTCAAGCACTATCTCTATAAATGATCTTGTAGGCCAGCACCGCACATTTACATACTGGAAAATAGTAACCGATCGAATTCCACAGTTTCCAATTTTGGTATGAAAGCAAATTATATATTTGCCACTAGAAAATGTAATTACTTCTGTCTCAACTTACTTTAGTTGGTATGAGGTAATAATATCACACACACACACTCACTAATACCATACTTGACGTATTGTAATAGTAATTTAAATGTTGTGAAAAACAAGAAAAAAAAACCTGTAAATACTTTTTTTTAATGTTAGTATTCTTATATCTTTTAGTTAGTTTATTTTTTTATTGTTTTCTGAACAAAAATGTCGTATTTTTGTCTAAATTAGTATTTAATTTACATTCATGACCGTTCATCAAAGTTTTTTGTCAGTCAAAAAATAATTGACATCATTATATCATAGCAAACTCTTTTCTTAATTTTAAAATAGAGTAGTTATTTAACAATTTGTAGATCTGCTAACAAATTTGAATTAAACATTTCATTGTAAACTGTATGAAATAATTAATGTCAATTATTTATTGATGATAAAACTTCACATGCCCGCCTTATCAAGATGTTCAATAAGAAATGTAAAAAAAAAACAACAAAAATCATAGTACTAAGTTCCTAGAAATAGTTAATAAATATCCAAATTGTATTACGTAAAAATAATAGTGAAATAATTTGACCGGATACATATTGTGTATGGTATTCGGTCGCGAATAAAAAAATCTCCAAAAATAAAAATAGTTTTGATGGTTTATGTTTGAACCAAATTAACAATAAGTTGTCAACCAACGCCTAGTTATTTGTGATGAATATTTCTTGTGGCATTCGGTGAAAATCTCACTGATACACACCTTGTCACTAATACTCTAGCTTTGTGCGTTTATTTCTATAAATTCAAACGATTTAGCCAATGTTTCTCAACAGTCAGTTAGCGCTAACAATTGGGATGAAGACACCTATCTTAAATATTTTCAAGATCATGGCGCTTAAAAAACATAGCCCCTATGTAGTTAATACAACCAATATATTTCTAAAAATCTGTAGAAACCAATTTTTAAACACACAAAACGCAATAAATATTCTGTCAATTGACTCCGATTTCTGATACATGACCGTGACGTCACGATCATCTATTCCCATACAAAATCTATGGAGGCAGACCGTTTTGACAGAAAATAAAAAGTATGTCAACGATTGGTGGTGTCATCTAGCCAATTAGATAAAATTCCAAGATGGCTGATTTGAAAATTCATCACTGCAAATGTAGAATGTCAACACTTAAGTTCGATATGAATAATATTTAACTGTCCGGCAACCTTTTATCCTACCATTTAAAAATGAGCCATTCAATTAACACCCATAGCTTATGGTTTTAACTGAATGTATCCCAAGATTAATCTCAATAGCAGCCCCTACTCCCTAAACCGTTGTCCGTAGATAGATACATAGATAGATTAACACTTTATTATACAACACAAAACAAAAATTACAAACAAGTTTAAAAAAGAAATATGTACAATTTAGGCGGTCTTATCACTTGTAGCGATCTCTTCCTAACAACCTTCGGTTAAAGGAACATTTAATTAACAGTAGTTTTGGATGTAGCCATCCAAGTCAAACGCACAGGCGATAGCGTTGCGTAAATCCAAAAATACGAATGATACAATTGGGCTCAGAATTAGCAAAAGGCATACCTAACTAGAATCATAATTATTTTTTGCCAGTTGCTAACGAAATATGTATTTACTAGTGATAACCGCACATAGCTAAAACTAGACTACGAACACTGACGCGTAGCTCTTGATAGCAATAAGTCGTTGTAATTCGATTAGGCATAGATACACGAAAATGTAACGGTGTATCTTTAACTTTAAGTATGATAACGTTTCATACAAAATATTTAATTGTTTGACAAATAGTAAGTAATAAAACCTGGGTATTCATTATTATCGACAGTTTTAGGTATTTATGTAATATAATATTTAAATATGATAATGTTAAAATTTGCTTTTTATTTCAGTTTTTGAAAAGAAACTTAGAGATTCGTCTCCGATTTTAAAATATTTTGACTAATTTATTGAATAGAGTAAGCTTCGCATCTCTCTGTATACCTATCGATAGCATTGCAGAAATGAACGTCTCAACATGATTATGCGCCAAAAGCAATATTATACTCGCCATTTTGTATTAGAGATATTTTTACAAAAAAAATTGAAGTAATATCTTTATCACCACCGACTCCATAGTAATATTATTAAAAGATACATAAAAATAATCTAAAAAGTACTTGACGAGTATGTTTAAAAAATCACAGATCAATTTAGACAAATTCACAGATGTTTACAATTAATTTGTAACCAAAAATATAATTAGCTCCTTCTTCCTATAGATTTATCAAAAAAAGATCAAAAATACCTTGTAGCAAGGAGTGGTGTTTACATATTATTCGCTCGAAATTGCTTTAATAAACGATTGTTAAGCATTACTGCCAATTAGTGTTTTATTTTAACTTCCAGAAATTTCACAAAAAAAATATCCCCTAGAAATTGTTCGAACTTTCTAACGCTTACGATCATGTGAAGATCTGACTAGAAAATTGAGGTGATTATTGTAATTTAAAGTCTGTCACTATTTAAGTTGAAGTTAATTATAAATAAAATACGTTATTAATATCTTTTTAATCTTTATTACTGAACCATTTAATTATACTCAGGAATACTACAGGGACCTATTTCAGGCCCTTATTCTTTGTCTTCCATAAATCCGGGAATCGAAGAGACCACCTCTCTGGTATCTTTATTCGTTATCACCATCCTTGGGTTATAGTAATACTTGATTTTTATAAGTTCCGACGTATCGACTGTCTTTGGGAGTTTCCCAGCGTCTTGCAAAGCGTTGACGTCATACCTCCAAAAATGGTGGCCGTTGTATTTCTTCGGATAGTTGCAGGCGACATGTCCATTCAAACTTGCAGCGTAATCTATTTCAACTACTAAAGTTATTTTTGTAGCTGTCAATTCGGCTTTGACAGTTTTCCCTGATGCAACAGGTATGCCTTTTTCTATGTCTGAACCTATGGTAATCTTTTTGACCTTGATCGAATCGCTGTTAAATGGCGATGTGTATTCAATACTTGGGCCGGTTACACTGCCGAATGTGAAATTGATGTTGTAAGTAATAGGCTCATTTACCGTTAATGCCCCACTCTTTATCCAAGAAGTATGTACAGAGTTTTCTACATCTTGACTGACACTGGCATCGAAAACCACTGACGCTGTGCTATTGTTATTCATTTCTTTTACATTTAAAACAGTTTCTTCCCGTCTCACATCGAGGATCCTCCTCCTGATTGGCTTTAGAACTCGTCTCACTTCTCTCCACTTGTAGGTTTTGTACAAATCATTCCATGGGGTTGGACTGTGAAGAAATACATCCTTAGGTTTGCCACCAGAGTACTTTTCGGCGGCGTTTCTCAAGTTTTCTTCTGTAACACCAAATGTGACTTGTTCCTTATCGCTGATGATGGAGGAATCTGATCCTCTGAAGGTAATGACAGATGATGCGACTGAATCAGACGCGAAGATGTTGATTCTGATGCTGCATGTTGCTAGCGCTGGTAGGAGCAGCAAGATAAAAGTCTTCATTCTGAAACAAAATAAATTAAAATATTTTTTTTACGATGCAGCGAACGCTCGCGTCACTCATCGACGTGTCCGCTATTTGATTGTTTTCTATAATAATGACTTGTTTTAACAGTAGCCAAGCACCTCAACTTTTCCATATTGATACGCCTAAGATAAGGCGATCATCACAGTACACCGCGCTCCGTCACCGTCCACTGGGCGATAGTTTTTTATATCCAAGTAGCTTGTATGAAAAACATGTGCCCACAACACACTGACAACGCGTCACCGCGCGGTTCCGTTTGTACTGTGCAAGCAGATTCCGCGGCGGAGCGCGGTGCGGTGTGTGTGATACTTAATCGCCTAAGTAGCAAGGACACGCAAATTTTTTCGAAAGGAAAAAAAGGTATGAATTTTAAAACAACAGTCAAATAATGTAGATCTTGTTTGATGGGCTCTCTCTCTGTCTTTGAATAGACACTTCGATTTGGCGAGACTCGCAAATAGACGCCTCCAACGTTTTAAGAAGAATTTAACGAAGAGTTATCTTCTAACAGAGTTGAAAAACCTATTACTTACTTTAGTGGATCGTAATTCTAACTAAAGGTGACAAAGTCTGTTCAACTAAAGGGTAACACAGCCGAACAGATCATTTATAATACAAAAAAACAGTGATAACTCAAGATATCTGTTTGTAAATTGATATTTAATGGACAACTCATTTACAGAGGCGGTGTCATCTCAATACGACTAGGCGGTGTCACCTTTAAACTAGGTACTCAAACTATTACGTATGTTTTTTGTGTTTTTAGGTCGTCTGGGCAAAATAAAACCAAATTACCCAGAAATATTGTTCAGTTTAGCACGTAATTTACATTTGTTTAATGGTGTCTCCGCTGGCGTTAAGAGCTGTTAAGAGTCATTCCTCAAAATTTTGACAGCTAGACAGTTTTTTTATCAAGTAACTTCGTTTTGAAACGAATAACAAAAATGGGAGGCACGCTGCGAAGTAGGAACTTCGTAATTACATACATGCTATGTAATATAATGACTAATGAGTAAAAACATTGTCAATAGAGACGGGCCGAGTAGTGGTTTTACCGAGTATTACTCGGTTTAAAGCTCGGCCGAGTTAGTCGGTTTAATTTGAGCTCCTAAAACAAGATCGAACATGACCGGAACGCGCTGCCACCAATACCTACTCACTGCAATTTTAAATTAATAAATCATGACTTCACTAATCAACATAATATGTATTTGATCTTATAATATATCCTTTGACCTACATACAGTTTTTGTTTTCAGAATTGACAAACGCCAGATTAGGGGCAATGGACAACATTGACTTAGATATGGGGTCATTTAGGTACATACTTTAATTCCTTCAGTTGGCCTAGCAAACTTATTCCAGACATGCTGTTTATTAAATTTACATAACCGAGTAGGTACTCGTCACTTGAACCGTGTTATTCGGCTGAGTACGAGTATTAAAAATACCATTAGAGATCGGCCGAGTACCGAGTACTCGGCCGATCTCTAATTGTCAACGTACAGATCGATGCACTTAACTAACACTTTTTCTTCAGGCCCATCGTAACATGACAACCCTGCTTTTCCATCTGCTACATCTAGGAGTCAAGGTTTGAGCATTATTTCCTATTCGACACCTCTACGGTCCCCATGCTTCATACCTATTTCACTTTGAGTGTCCTTGCGGATGTAATTCGCGTAGTATCCTTAGATCAAACCAAATAGAGGGAGATACGGTATGAGCCAGTCGCGCTTGGTCCTACAAAACCGAGTTCAAGTGCGGCTCATTTTTAAATTGGCAATTATCTAGGACGTACATTATCTTCCTCTTTGGTTTGATCTAAAGTTAAGACACTGCAGATGTTTTAGTTCGTTAACGGTAGTTAAGCTTATCTAAAAACAAACATTTCTGATTTGCGGTTAGAAAATACTATTTGGTTTTAATTGTTATGTCGTTGACACTATCTCAATTGACGGACATCTATAAAACGTATCGTGTAATCTAAATAGAAGTAATTAAACTGAGATCAGCTTATCATGAGAAGATAGAGCTACCTACCTACCTATTTTAAAGGCCTTAATTAAAAGTTGCAATGATTTGTCACTAAGGCAAATAGAGTCGTTTAAAGGTGCCTGTCCAACGGTGCGGAGCGGAGAACCGTGGTATGACGTAGCGGAGTTCCTGGCAGTATTTTTCAGTGGTCAGAATAGGCCGCGTGTCGGCTTACCCGCTCCGCTTGCCGGTTTTGTATAATTTTTTAAACTAGTACGCAACTCTCTGTCCACTGAAGGGGAGCGGAGATTTTGTGCAATTTTATTGGTTAATATAACTTAATTTCTTAGCTCCGTAGCCTCGCTCCCGCGCCTTTGTACAGACACCCTACTGTTTGCTCGAATCCTCGCTTAATAAGAATTCGTAAGGTTCATTTCCTAATTCTTTTTATCTTATGATGTCTTAGTTAAAAATGTGTGCCAAATTCTGAGTGGTGTGTCAAGAAAGGAACTAATGGAAAACTGAAACTAAACATCACCATCTAGATCAGTTCCTGATTACTGATTTAATTTAAAGAACTAGCTAGAAACTTATCAGGCAATAAAAAATTGAGTAACACTTTTGTTGTTCGAGTGTTTGAAATATCTGAGTGTTGTTGGGACGTTGATAAATAATGACAAAGTTAGGATTTTAAGCGTATTTATTTCCCAACTCAATACAGTTCCATCGGCAGAGAGTACAAGACATTGTTAGTACGCGAATCCTTGATCACAACGCGAGAGTCGGAATAATAGCCCAGGCTGATGACTTCGGTAGATTGCGCCGTGCGGCTAAGACCGCCTGCACCCATGACCGCATTGACATCCAGCGCCCAGAAGTGGTGACCCTTGTAAGTGTTATCGTAGTTAACAGCAATGCTTCCTGATAGCGATGCCTCGTAGTCCACTTGAATCTTCATGGAACCTCTAGTAGCATATAACTCTGCTGTCACACTCTGGTTTGGCTCCAATGTGATCTGGACACCAGATTCAGATCCAACTGTCACCGATTCTGACTTAAGAACACTTTGACCCCATCTTGAAGTGTAGGAGAAGGAAGTCTTTCCAGTGACTGATGCGACTTTGATGTCAAATCCATATTTGATCTCCTGTCCGACTGTCAAGTCGCCTCCTTTCCTCCAGGTTGTGGAAACTGTGTTCTGTACATCCTGAGCGATCGTTGCTCTGAAGGTCGCTGGCTTAGTGCTGTTGTTCTTGAAGACCTGGGTCAGGACGATGGCTGGTTGTGATGAAACTTCTAGAATACGAGCGCGTTGAGGAGTGAGGGCTCTACTGATTTGCGGCCAGTTGTATGAGGAGTAAAGGTCTCCCCAGGGTGTGGGGGAACGAACGTAGGCGTCGTCTGGGCGGTTCCCGAAGTATGCCCTGATCGCATCCTTTAGGATATTGTCGGACAATTGGAAGGTGTTTCGTTCCTTGTCGCTGATGATGTCAACATTTGTTCCGGAGATGTCCACGGACCTTTCGGCTTCGTTGTCGGAGGCTCGTATGTTGATTTCGATGTTGGCGAAGATGGCTGGCACCAGGAGGAGGAGGGCGAAGAGTTTGAAAGCCATGGTGGTGTCTGGAAAGATGGAGAAATGATTAGGATTTTATTTATGGCGAAAACTGTGACGTCACGGGTACGGGCGGAATAATTTAAAATATTTTAAACCGCGTAATGTATGATTATGGTCGTAGGAGTGATTTCATAACGGGTTATTTTTTTTAAGTCGATAAATAAAGTGCAACTAAAGTTGGATTTGACGCTTGTGATCATAGTTACTGGGGTAAATATCAAGTTTGTATAAAATTAACGCAGATTTAAATTTATATGCAAGATCTACCATCAAAGTGTGAATACACCTGAGATTGAATATGGCGAAGTTAACCTAAACAGAAATACTTAAAAACAAAATAATAATAATTATCAATTGAACTTACCTTTCTCGTAAAAAGATCCAGCACACTAACTGTCATACACAGAGACTTTTAGTTTTATATTTTCTGAACACAGCAATATACAGGGTTACAGTAAACAACTATTTCTATTTTTAGGATAAGCATTCATATTGCAAACTAAAGATAATATGTTTGCTGAAGAAATAAAAACGATAGATTGATCCTGCCTCAGGAAATTGATTTTTGCTACTACAAAAATATTATCTTCAAACAATATTCATTTTGATCAAGATATTAGGTATGAAACGTCTCTGACGTAGCGACATACCGACAGACCACAGATAAAGTTTCACTGAGCCTGAAAAAGAGAATTATTTTGCTTCAAATTTTAGAACTCAAACACATCCATCTGTAACCACTTGAGAAACTAGAGTTGAAAGACGCAGGACTAACAATACAACTCACAACGTGACACAGAAGATGCACCTGGAAACACAACACTGACACCAACAAAACACTCGACGCGTTTCGCCACTACACGTGGCATCCTCAGGAGATGTTGTCAAATGTTTCACTGACCGACTCGATGTAAGTATAGATTGATAATGTCGCGTCACACTTGTTGCGTGGCGTCACTCACGTAGGACAGGACAACGCCTTGGCATGGCGAATGTAGTCTTGTTGATATTTCGACATTTCGCTTCGTCATCGCCTATGCAATTTAACTTGGTCTACGGGACAGATACCAGCACAGTTATAATCACGTCATCTCTTATATGTATATAAAAATGAATTGCTGTTCGTTAGTCTCGCTAAAACTCGGAACAGCTGAACCAATTTGAATAAATTTAGTCTTGAAATATTTGTGAAAGTCCATGGAAGGTTTAAAAGAACAGAAAAGTTAAAAAAAGCAACGGGCAAGACAACGTCTGCGGGTCCGCTAGTCATCAATAAAATATCGTTACTTTTACCACCCTGTATGACCTATGAAAGATCGTAGTTAGCAGCAAAAATGCAATTTGCAATTATTTTGTAGCTAAGCGCTAATTAATAATGCTGACTTTACTGCTGAAGAGGTCATGACAGCAGGGGAGAAGGGGGCAGCTTTGAACATTTGAGTTTACGAAGCTACTTTTAAAGGAAATCTTGTGGTTATTCTTTGGGAATAGGCAACACAAACCCGCACAACTCTCGCTGGTCACTACTGACATATGACCAGTCTATCGATGTGGAGTTTACATTTTTGGGTGCAAATTTCAAAGCATTGTATGAATGTTAGTCTGTAAGGTATTTATAATATGGATGCCTGAAATAAAGGAATTATTATTATTATTATTGAACATTTGACTTCTTCTAAATTTGATTTTTAGGCTATATTTTGCATATGAGTCTGTGATTGCGATTTTTCAGTCGAATAAGCATTAGGAAATAGTAAATTGATCCAGAATAGATCTAAAGAATCCGAAGATAATGACAAGAAGTGTAAAAAGTGTTCAAAGTTGCCTCCCTCTCCCTTATCGTATTATTCTCTTTCAATATTTCTACAAAACATTTTTCAAAGTGAATTGCAAATTTTATTAACTACTAGCTGACCCGGCAAACGTTGTTATGCCATATAAATTATTATCACTAAGGTGTATGAAAAATAGATGTTGGCCGATTCTCAGACCTACTCAATATGCTCACAAAATTTCATGAGAATCGGTCAAGCCGTTTCGGAAGAGTATGGCAACGAAAACGGTGACACGATAATTTTATATATTAGATTTCAGAACCAGATACAATAGGGTAGTTGACACCACAAATTGATGACGTAGTTTTTATCAACTGTCAAAACGCTTTTCTCCATAGAGTTTGTATGAGATTAACACACTTTGACGTCATCGCGTGCAATGCCGACTAAGTGACTATTTATCGATAAACTTTTAATCAAAAATCAAATTTTATGAACTGCAGAAAAATATTAATGAATGAAAAATTAATGATCTGAAATTATGAATTATTTTATAGAAAATCAATATTAAAATATTTATTTCATAGTGGAAACAAGCCTATTGTAAAAAATTAGTGCTATCCTTCACCGGTGCGTGTTTTGGCATAAGACGTGTTAACTAAAAACATTATCATAGTCAAGAAAACTACTCCTAACCAAAACTCTTTACGCTAAGAACTAAGATCTTTCTTGTCTTCAAGATATTGTTCATGGAAATTCGAGCTAATGCAAAAACATTTGTTTTTTTTCCAATGAAATAAGGTTTCAAGGATTCCAGTACAAAAGACTTAAACGCGTTAGACGCATTATTAATGATATATTTCTTTATTTTGTGTATTCACCTCATAATTACAGACTGATTTTACATAGAAAGATATTCAAATAAGGCGGTCTTATTGCTAAGAGCGATCTCTACCGTAATCTTTAAAACCGTTATTTTGAATATGGAAAATGTATCTAAGCTATTTAGATTATCTTAAATATAAATAAAAACTTTGAAATTGAATTAATGATTAGGTCCCCGTAATTCCTGTAATATGTAAAGCTTAACTAGGAACGCCCGCCTGACCAAATGACGCAAAAGCATCTTATTCGCCGTCCAAAGGTTATTAAACCACGCCGTGGTCTTGCAAAACCTACCTAGATGCCAAAGTTAAAATCACTCTTTAACTTGTCTGGAAGAGATCGCTCCCAGCGATAGGACCGCCTAAATTGAATATTTGAAACCAATCAAAATAAACTCCAATTGATCAAAAAATCACTAAAAGTACTACACCGATTGATGATGACGTCACAAAGCTAGTCGCCACGCCATGCAAAATCTATGGGCGACTGTCGTTTCGACAAACTAAGCGTTGTCTTATGCTATGGTGGCTAGAATAGCGGATAGAAATACTTAAATAAATTTATAAACACCCATGACCCAGGTACAAATGCACGTGCTCATCCATCACATAGGCATTCGCCCCTAGCAGGATTCGAACCCGCGACAGCCAGTTTTGTAGTCTGGACCTCAGACCACTAGACCAAAGCTGTCGTCAAAGTAGTAGTTGCCATCTTCATTAATTAATTCGACTGTATTTTATTTTGATTTAACACTTTTTTATTGTTCTCAAGCTGTAGGACTCAGAAACAGATCGTTTTAAAAAGTAGTTAGCCTGTTTAACGACAAACTGTTAAAATTTAGATATTTACAGTACTTTACACGAACATTTTAATCAAGTCCTAGAATATTGAAGTTACTCAGTGCATTTCCTAGCATTAGAAATCAATTGTTGACAAAAAAAATAATTTCGTAATTTACTTGTTAATCGCAATTAAAGTTACAAAGGTCGCCCACCAAATATCTAAGTTTGCATTTTCGAGTTCTACTTTCGTCGAAATCCATTAACAATTCTCACCATTTTGCCGATTAGCTGTTCTTTAGTTGAAGAAAATGCAAAGGCAGAAGAGCTCAGCTGTGTTGCAGTCAGTACACTGAAATTGGACTTATACAATAACTAGTGGATCCGGCAGACTTTGTCTTGCCCGCTTTTCCATATTTTTATACCTATAAACGTTCCCCTTCAATCACTCTATGTAAAAAAAAAACTGCATCAAAATCCGTCGAGTAGTTTTCAAGATTCATACATACAGATAGGGACAGACGCGACTTAGCTAGCTTAATACTATGTTGTGACTACCTTCCAGTTTCTATTCATAGGTCCACTGCACATGAACCAATTTTATATGGCATCTTACTATGTATTTTCAAAGTTTTTAGTATATAAACAAAATGACCGCCTAAGTTGTACAACTTCTGTAAAATTGTTTTTATTTTGTAACTAGTGGCCGCCCGGGACTTCGTCCGCGTCTTGTTTTTTTACAATTCTGTAAAAATTGTAGTCCATGTTTTATTCTGATGTATAAGCAATATTCTGGTAAAATTTCATTAAAATCCATATTGTAGTTTTTACGTGAAAACAAAAACAAACATCCATACCTACACAAACTTTCGCGTTTATAATAGGAATAGGTTCTTCTATAAATGAGTGTGCAAATAAGAATATTCAATATACCTATTAAGACTGTTTTTTAATGTTCACTTATTTACGCAGTATGTTTTTTTAAGCCTAAAGTTTCTTGTGTCAAAAAATTTTTTACATACAATTGGTTTGAATGTATTAACAATACAGTTAATTAAAGCACAGTTTGTAGTATGTATTTTTGTTTGATTGTAGTGAAATGGGTTCACTACTCCATTTCGAAATACGTTTCGTCAAATTACAATTCATCGATGATAATAAGTCGACTATTTGTTTGAACGATGCGGATATATACCCGGAAGACGTTAATTCAATGGTTCATTTCATCGAATGACTTTGAGCATTTATTAATTAGTTGATGCTGAAAGTCGATCACATGTTTTTAATATTTTAGGTGCTACTGCAATAAATTTGCACCTCAAGACAACTTTTTTTTAATTAGTCTAATCCGCCGGCATGTAACTTGTTTGGTATTTGAGCTAGTAAATTTATGTTAATAAAAATTTTCGGTGCCAACAACCACCAGAGGAAGCGACTAACATTATGTGCCCTAGGCAATATCCGAATTTACATATTTTTGCAAGTGCCTGCGACATGAATTTCACATATAAATACGCATCTTTACGAAACACAGCATTCGTTAATCGATCAACTAGGAGAATATTCGATAGCGGATCCACACTCTGTTCAAGGTAAGTGCCATTTAATTTTACTAATGTTTCTCTGCCTTGTCTGTTAGTTACAACACCGATAAATAGTTAGCTGGTAGATATCTCCATAACTCTACTTAAGAGGTTAATTTCACATTTCAGTCTCTCAGTTTACTTGAATTACAAAATCTGTAACGTCTGCAATACCAATAAGTAATTTGATCTAAATCGGTTTATCCAATAAGTTATCTTTACTTGTAGATTCCACTATAAACCTTCATTTATTTTATCTTTATATTACGGAACTGTCCCAGCATTCTCTGTCTAGAGTTAACGCTGATGATCCTGGCTTAACAGAAGATAGTTTCAGGATAATTCATTCGCGACATAAAATTAACACACTTGTCTTATCATTCCAGAATTACCATGGCAGCTCGCTTCATCCTCCTCGCTCTACCAGCCCTGGTCTTCGCCAGGATCGACATCGAGCTATCCGGGAAATTCGACCCTACGAATCCCAACCTACAAGTCTATTTCTCCGGCAACGAGGTCTCCGTCATCAGCGACCACGAAAGAAACACTTTCAAGCTCTCAGACTCAGCATTGCAAGACGCTATCAGAGCTTACTTCGGAAAGCGACCTGATGATGCCTATCTCCGCAGCCCTACACCCTGGGGCGACCTCTACCAGTCCTACGGCTGGACCCAAGTCACCAGGACTCTGATCCCACGAAGCGCGAAGATCTTATCCATCTCCTCTCAACCTGAGATCGTGATGAAGCAAGTCTTCGAGAACAACAGCACGAAACCGGCTACCTTCAACGTTGGCATCTCTCAAACTGTTCAGAATACTGTCTCATCGTCTTGGAGCAAAGGTGGTGACTTGACAGTGGGTCAGGAGATCAGCTACGGCTTCGACATCGAAGGCGTTGTCGGCGGAGGTACCACATCGTTCTCCTACACTTCTTCGTGGGGAGAAAACACTGAGAAATCCCAGAGCGTGTCAGTTGGTTCCTCATCGGCGATGGAGATCCTTCTCCAGCCAGGACAAGGTGTGATTGCCGAGTTGGAAGCTACCAGAGGCTCAATCAAGATTGAAGTCGAATACACGGCCAGTTTGTCAGGGAGCACGGCTGTGAACTACAACAAGACGTACAAGGATCATCACTTCTGGTCTCTGGATGTCCGTGCGGTGATGTCGAGCGGTGGTCTGAGCAACTCTGTGGTCTCAAAGGAGGTTCTGGACATCGGTTTCTACGCTAACTCCAAGGTGATAGTCCACGACAGATCTCTCGGTACCAAATACATGGAGTTGTCTTTCTGAAAAACTGTTGATATGCAATAAACGACTATTTTTATCTTATGATTCTGTTTAACTTGATCCACCTTGCTAGGATAGCCATAAATTATTTATCCAAAGTTAGCTATTATATCTCTGATCATCTTTTTTTAGATAGGTAATGTTTCTAGATCATGAAAATTTATAGGATACCCAGCTCGTAAATTAAATAGGTAACTTAAGTTCACTAAACTCTTCTCATCTTTTTTTATTGAAGTTTAATCAGAATCTTTCATTACTATTACAGTAGTTAGAACTTTTTGAGACGTAGCCAGCACATTAGGAATATTTACATTCAAGCGTTTGGGTAAAGTCGTACGTTAGGCCAAGGGTTTGATTCCCAGTTTGAATCCTAAAGGAAAAGTCTACAATATATTTAGTCTTTAGATTGGTGAGGTCACTTATACCTAAAGCTCTTTTCCAGAGAAGTAGTTTTGCAGAAGAAGTAGTAATCTTTGGTAAAATAGGGTAAAGATATATGTAAGTAAATAAAACAATCTGTATTCATTTAACAACACACTTGTTTTAAAAAATACCAAATAAGTGTAGGACTAAAAACTGGCGAGTTGCTTATAACCTAGATTATTTTTACAATACAAGTAACGCGCTGTTTTGATAAACAAATTATAATATTTAAATAAATAACTATTTTGTTAATGAATACAAATGTATAATCAATTAAAGTTTATTTTTGTAAGCAGACGCCCGCGACTTCGCTCGCCTTAGTTTAGGATATCCAAAGTTACTTTACTACCCTAGTTACGACTTCACCTTTGGGAGTTACACGTGTTATTTTGGGTCAACCATAAAAGATAGGCATATGCTGTCGTGGGATAATTTTTATATAATTTTAAGGAGAACATTTCCGTCATACATGATTTCTATGTAGCTTTAACCATTAAGGTTGCACACGCGACGGAAGCCTAAAAAATAATAGTTTAAAAACTAAAAAAACACGCTTTTATTGCTAACTACTTGTACTGTATTATTAAGTACGTTATTGTAACGTTTTGTACGTTATTTCAGACAATTGTACCTTGTACTTTATGAGAACAATAAATTACACGAAAATACTTTATTTCGCATGATTTGGTTTCTTGATTTTGAAGTTTAGACGTAAATATTAATATAGTTATACTTTTGAATTATAATTATTTGTTGAATATGTTTTCAAATATAATAATAATTCCTTATTATTATATTTGAAAACATATTGTAATTTATTTTGATTCTACGTACATTTTTTTTGGTACCTATTAATACAAATGTACTTTATTTAAAAAAAAAACTAAAAAAACACGCTTTACTTCCTAACTAAAAAAGAGAAAATAATTTCTGAGTACACGGAATTGATATTACAGTAGAGTAAAAAGCGTGGGGCTCTTTGTATAGTAGTATGTGAAAATCATCATATTATTGGCACGTATAAAAGAAAATTAAGAAAACGTCATAAAGTGCACCCCACGCTTTGTACCCCACTGTAATATAAATTCCGTGTACTCTGAAATTATTTTCTCTTTTTTAGTTAGCAATAAAAGCGTGCTTTTTTAGTTTTTTAAACTATTATTTATTAGTAAGCGATAAAAACGTGTTTTTTTTAGTTTTTTAAACTATTTTTTATTTTTCTTTTTGTAGTTAATAAGGATAATGGAAAACTCTTATCACATTATTGCATTGTCATCGGTACTTAATACGAGTGCAAAGTTTCAAATAATCCGATTTCTGGAAGTTGGTGATAAATGAGCTCAAAAATTCCGTTACCTACATACATTCATACATACATACATACACCCCGATCTAATAAAAGCGTGTTAAAAATGGAGTAACTTCTCCCATTTTCCCAACATTTCCCTTCACTGCTCTCCTCTTTTTGATTGTAGCGTGATGAAAAGCATACTATAACCAGCTCAGGAGTATGGAAGATAGTTGTTTTGTTGAAATCCGTCGAGTAAATTTTGTTTCTAAACGGTTATACAGACTGACAGACAAAAAATTTACTGATTGCATTTTTGGAATCAGTATTGTACCCTAATAGTTATTTTGGAAATGTATTTTATGAACAGAATTGACCTCTCTACAGATTTATTATATATAAGTATAGTAGATTAAGTTTACTCCTATGTGTAATCTTCAATAAAATAATAATTAAATACATAAATCAAAATCCGCCTACAGGTGCGTATTAAGGGTAAAAAAAAATTGTTAAGTTTTAAATTATCTGTATACTGACAGAGATGGGTAACGTAAGTTCGAAAGAAAGCTACGCCCGTAGTATCTAAGCCTTTGTCCGTAGTTTCGGATGTAGCCATCCATCCAGCCTCTAACAAGCTTGAGTGCCAGTGTGCGCGCTGGCTACTCCCAAAAATAGAAACGAAACGAGGCCTCTGGTTTGAATAATTTGTCGCCAACCTAGGAGATTAGAATTCGAAAAACTCGTTTTAGGCGAGAGCAAAATTTACAAAAAAGGAAAAGGGTTGGACCAACTGTGTCTTTTAGTAAAAATGGACGCCTTGGGACCAACGTTCTTTCCCACAAAATACAGTCAATCAAAAAAAGGCTTTCTAAGTAACTTTTGCCCTTGGCAAAATTAAGTATTTCGAATTGGCTCCAATAAAACTTTCGTGATAATGGAAAAGCATCAACTAATAAATATTTTTTGTTGCAAATCATAAATTATTACATTAAAAAAATTAATAAGGCAGTATTCTTTCTTACATTAAAAGTTATGTTAAAATATACATTTTTGATACATAAAATACGAATATGCATTCGGGTGAGGATAAAAATGTATCTAAACCAGAAACACAATCATATGATTTCCTTTAAAGATATGATACTTAATACATGAAGCATTTATTTACAAAAATTCGATTTTTGCTGATATTCTTACAATATTTATAGGTGTATTTTTTTATAAATATGTAATAATATAAGAAAAACATTTTTATTTAAACCAAGTTAAGCTGCATTATAATAAAGTAAGGATGTGTCTGCAAACTTTCATATTATTATTTCGGTATTATTTAATTAAAAATTTCTATCAATGAGTTTTATGATTTTTCGTGATAAACATTCACGTTAAAAACTAAAGATAATATTTTTGCAGTAGAAAAAAACAACTGTCTGAGGCGGGAAATGAACCCGCGTCCATCGGAATCTAGCCCGTGTGCTTACGCGTTGGAAAAGCAGTAGCTAATTTCAACAAGCTTTGCCAATGTATTGCCGAGCGGTATACACAAGGGCTGATTTGTTGTTTTTTTCTACTGCAAAAATTTTATCTTTTTCTATCAATATAATAAATTATGATGCTCACTTGTCTAAAACACATATTGATAATTAAAATGATAATTTGTTGCTCAAAGTTGTAAAAAATAATTTATGTAAAACACATTATTAGACAAAACGTTGGTTGTTTGGAGAGCGTTGTGTTTATAAATGCAGATGACATAATTTTATACTTAGATCTCAAAGCATCTTTAAAATATTATAATACGGCCATTCAACTATTTGTTACTTTTAATACCTTAGTTACAGATTTTATTTCAAATACGTTGTTATTGTAAGGTCTGTTTAAATAATTTACATTTTAATTTAAATGTACGTATATTTACATTAAAATATTCCTGACTTAACATTTCAAAAGATCTCAGTTATGTATTACTATTTTCTTGTTTCATTCTTTTGAACAAGGCGTCTTACCAACTCATTCAGAGGTCAATCAGAATTTGGAAAAGATAGTAATAAACCTAAATTGCGTCACATTAATCGAACAAACCGATCATACTGTGTAACTTTTGATAGGAAACAAGAGCTGATTTAGGAAATAAGGAACCATTAAGCTTGTGTTTTATAGATTTTTATTCCTATTTTTTCCACAAATAGCTCTAGTTTAGTTACTAAGTAAAAAAATCCTTTGGGATATGATGACAAATTTGTGAAAGTTCATGAGGCGCCGATCATGAAACCTTTCATTACAGTTAAGTAATTGTATTTTTTTATTATTTTAGCTATCTTGCACCAAAGCGGACCACAGTCTCAAAATCGCTGGAACAAGCTCGAAATGAGAAGCTGCATATAACGGACTCAAAAATTCCAGGCAAATATGCATCCAGATATCTATAGCCTTACTACAAAAAAAGAGAGTGTTGAACGTTTACTCTTAATTATATTTAACCAATTTTAAAAGACTTCTCCTACCATATCATATAATTTTAATAGGGTAGTTCACACCACCAATCGTTGACAAACATTTTATCAACTGACACAAACACTTTTCTCCATAGAGCTTGTATGGAAGTAAAAAAGTACTCTGTGGAAGTAACACACTACAAGTTCGCGTGATATGCCGTCTGAGTGACTTTTCATCGATTTGAGATCAATTCATATCAAATATTACGAACTGCATCAATGAAAGGCAGTCTTTAATTATGAATTATTTTAGAGGTTACAAACCTATTGCTCTGGGTTCACTACTCAATTTCTAAAATATGTTTCGTCGAATTACAATTCATCGTTGACAACAAATCGATTATTTGTTTGAACGATTCTAATGAAAAAATCTTGTTTTGACATGTTACATTAAAGGGACACTAAATTTCTCACATTAACTGTCACTTCAGCGTTCAATAATGCCATCTTTATTTGTAGTGAGGCTGTTAATATTTAATTATTATAATACTACTAGTACGGGTAGCGGGGTCACGTATGATGGTACTGCAGGTGTGCTAACGGGTGCTCGTACAAGGGGTACAAAGGTTGTGGCGGGTGAGGGGGGACAACATGGGTTTGTTGGTGCGTAGGCGCATCGCTATCGTCGTCTGTCGATGAGTCGAGCTGTTTGTCGCCGGTGCCACCGCTGGAAAAACAGAAAATTGAAATTAGCAAATGGTTTAGTAAAATTAAAATCTCGTTCATCCTAAATTTAAAAAAATGTTCTGAATAAATATTTCAACCTACTTTGCCTATGACTAAGGGAATACAGAGGTTTTATTTTCATCTTAATAGTCCGGAGATCATATTTTTTTGTATTTTCCTTGACTAGGTATTTATATACCTAGGTATTAACTTACGTCCTTATATGGTTTGAAATCAGTATAGTGACTACTGAACTTATTCTGAATTATATTACAGTAGGTATTGTTGAGTGTATGTATATCCTTATTAAAAACTTTTGGTTTGTTGTAACCGCTTGAGTCCTACAAGACCGATATCGGCGCCCTAACAATATGTTTTTTGTGTTTCGTTTACCGTGGCTCTAAAAAATAAGTCATATTTTTTTGGTTAAAACATCAACGGCATTTTTTAAATCAATCCAAAACAAACTCCCTTGGACCGTAGCGGCCGTTGTCTATGTCAAAACAATATTCATCCACCTATCCTTCCTTCTGGGAAGCCACAGAGCGTTCCTGTTTTATTTGGGGTAAGTAGTCGAGTCCAATCAAGCCAGAGCACAATGTGACGTCCGCGGCCCGACAGCCGGTAATCCGATACGCCGCCATCTTGCAACTCGGTATATCTAGCCATAGACAAGATTGAGACTGGCTGGTGTGAAACCTTGGTAGTTGCTTTTGTTTTGATGGTTAGGAACTAGTGTTTTTAAAACTTGATGTATGATCATCAGTTACGATAAGTGACTTGCTGGTTGTTAAGAATTTTTGTAACATGTTTATCATAGTACAATGTTTTCTTTTGACAACTTTGTCGACTAGACGGGATCCTCTTGGAATGTTCTTACGCTTGAATCAAATAAAAGTCATTTCTCTCCTTTGCAACTTTGCATCACACGTCTATATCCCTCTTACCTACCGTAATTAGTTCCATAAGATTTATCTGTTAAAAAAACTATTGTACGATTTCTGAATACGTCGCATTGATCAAAGGTCTGTAACCTAATACATCGACTAACCAGAAATATCAACATCGATCCCCACTGTATATGACGACCAACCCACCCTGGTGCATTAATCCCTGTAGCTCCCACTACACTGTATTTTAAACAACAAAAAAACGTAGAAGTAACTTGTTTACACGATTTGTTCCGGATAACAATAGAAGTAATTAAATCACGTGGCACAATCTAGAATCTAGATACATGCGTCTACCATCAACTTGCGAATTTCGTAGCATTTATATGATCTATTTGGCACCACAATTAGGTGCCTCTATGTAGCTGAGCCAAACTTAATCTGATCAAAAAAGGTAACTACAGTTATAATTCAAATCTTAACTAAATGTGTCATTCAGTAGGACGCCAACTGGGATCCGGATACGAACAGAAAAAAAAGAGTTGGGTAACTGTGCCACATTTCATTGAACATTTATACCCTAACGTAATTTTAAGTCCGCTGAAGTTGATAGCCACGAGAAAAAATAGGGGCTAAGTTTAGTGTCCAAACAATAAGCTAAACAAACAGGTTAATTTTAGACGAAACCCGGCGTCCACCTGGCAAATGTCATCGCAAACGGGGTCGACGATCGCATTGAAGAGATCAAAGCTACAATCCTGCGCAGCGCCTTTGAGTCATATCGATGTGATAATGACAAACGTATTAATCAACTAATTGCCAGTGTGCACTATGGTTTTAATGATAGGATCTATATCTTAGGTTAGCAGATAATCATAAACAAGTACCTAAAAACCTTGCAAACGATTTGTTTTGGAACGAAACAAACTCTTTCTTGTGATAAAAAAAAATATTTATTTTATTAATATTTCTACTTTTGAACTAACTCAAAACGATCTGGCTTAAATAAACGTCTTCAAAATAATGAAGCGTAGGTATCGTAAATTAAAACTGAAAAAACATCGTTTTTTTGTTCTAAATATACGATCTTCTTAATTCTTTAACGAGCTTCGGAAGCCGAAACAAAAATAGCAACATTTACCCGCCCTTAATTAAAACTACACGGTGCATTTAACTTTTTGAATGTGACCATAGACTTCTTTGTTTTTTTTTCGGCCGCAATGATCTCGGCATCGTAATCATTCAGCCGGGATCTTACACATCATCGGTTCCAAACAGGATTTAGAGATTTAGACGTTTCTGCACATTGTGCCGAAAAAAAAACAATGAAGATCCTTTTATGGGTCCATTTTGTAACGCAATACGGACTTGTGTTATTCTAGTAGAATAATAGATAATTGCTGTTAAATAAGTGTGTTTAATACACTTTGGGAATTGGTCCCTTCTTATGGTTGATCAAGTAGGTACACTTTGCTTTTCAAGTTGCTCGCGTAACAAAGTGACGTGAGAAAAGTAATTTGCTTAGATTTTTATGGACTCTTTTTTGTCCTTAATGGCTTTGTAGGAGTTTTAGTTGCCATTTTTAATCATTTTAAGGTTGACAAATTAACTCTATTAGTCAGCGTCTTTATATGTATATATATTATTACAATAATTTTCATTTCCAAATCCACAAAGCAAAACAGTAATCATGGTTTCAGAAATCAATCTTGACGCAATTGAAACCTTATCTTATTACTTTAGAGTTGAAAATGAAATTAGACTTATTTAATTCGTGCTATTCAAAATAAAAAAGTACTTAATAATAATATCGTCCTGAGTCCGTCCCTGTGCGCTTTTAGGCCACAGATGTGGGGGTATCAGGTTACATAGCGTCGTCTCGCTTCGTCGCGCGTGTCGTCTCTCACTCACACGCGAATCATGCTGGCCTCTTTTCAGTGACGACGCAATGAAAACTCTTTGGATTAGTTTGATGCACAAAACTTTTTGGTAACTGTCAAAAATGAGCGGCAAAATCTGTATGTTTTTTTCATAAATAATAAGTTTCAGATAAAAAAAATAAGACATCATAATAAAGGTGACTGGTAGTAAATGCCTCGTCCCCCTTTCGTGCGAATTTTATTGTGCAATAAAGCTAAAATAAATAAATTCATAAGACAAATATTTTTAAATTACCTGATGGCTAAAGGATCTGGCTTTGTTATTTGTAAGATTGCTCTAGGAATAGTAAAATAACTTTTTTTATCCGGCCAGTATAGAATAAGATTCAAACTTCTTCGAGCGGGAACGAAGTTTTAAAAATAAAACCGTAGCCACAGATACCTTGTATAATTCACTGTTCATATAACCACAGACAATAAAAGGGGAGTACTGCGTTTGCCTATCCATTTGCCGGGCTTCGGAAACTTGATATACCAGCCGTACATAGTGGCAAAACCAACCTTACATTCCAGTAACAGAGTTTAAAATGGATTATAGAACAATATTGTTTGCCTCGAAGTACTAAATTGGAGTGGAAATGAGCATAAATTCAATATTTCGCAGACAAACGCTCGTTAGATACTGTAATGATACTGTTTTGAATGTTTTCCAATTTCGAATTTATTTAACGAACGATATCCATTTATACCTAGAAAACTCTACATTGGAAAATGTTTGGTAGTTGTAAGTGACAGAGAGCAAAGATTTAAAAAAAACGTTTTTATAATGTTGACCATATTCTTACATTAAATGGTTAGTTTAGTTTTGGCGTAAGCAATTAATGTTTGTTTTAGAGATAAAAGACAATAAATTGCACATACACAGTTTTCAATGCATAAATGTAGAAGGTTTTGCATAATGCCCTAGTCCATTATAGTACGAGAGCCCACGACCAAAATTTTTGTCTCATAGCAATACGGCCAAAACTGCATCAAATCGATAGATACGATTATCCTGAACTCGAAAATACCAATATCAGACATTTTCCGCGTAGCGTTTGATCTGACCGAATTTTCAAAATTGTCAAAGAATTTTACCGAACTGCATCATAGCAATATGTCTGATTTGCAGACTGTAGTTGAATGATAGTTCTGAGATACCGAAAACATATTTTTCAGACGTTAGTGGTGTAGCGCAAACCCGTAAAATCACTTAAAAAAATTAAAAATGAGACAAAAAAAATGTCTCATAGCAAAACGTCTGAAAATCTTTTTTATTAGTAAATTTTGGTTATCTGATGCGAACAAAACAATTTTCAGACGGAAATGTGAACGCATTAAATTTTGAGACCGTTTTGAAAATGTTAACAAATTTTACCGATCGGTATCATAGCAATATGTCTGAAAATTGTTGGACATGATAAAATAAGTTGTCCACATGTGCAAAAAATTTATATCAGACAAATTAAGTGTAGCACCTTCTCTATCAGACAACTTTTCGATACTCAGATATCATTTCGTAATCGTATTGAGGCATCTTGAATTTTCTGTTACAAACCAATGAATACGTTGCGACCCTGAATTTATTAGATGATAATTAACAAAGAATTTACCCGAAACCTTAACATTGAAGTTGAAGGACTGAAATAAATCGCACAAAAGGAAACTGGGATGAAGGGAAGGGAAGGGGCAGGAGCGTAACAAGCGCTGAGGCTGTTGAAATTAAATACTGATTGATTTGATAGTTTTGGTTTTATTTAAAGCACACTTGAGTAACTTTTACAAAAGAAATAAGTAATGACATCTGTCATCTGTCAAAGTACATATAATAGACAAGGGAGATTCTTGAATATCTATGAATGAAGGCTGTAAATTTAAAAAAAACATTTAACAGAGGCGTCGGCCAGGCGACTCCGAAACGTTATTTTCGTTTTTGGGAGTATATGCTACACTTAAAGTGTCTGAAAACAGGTTATTGGTAATCATGGCAGCAATACGAAAAGTTGAAAAAAAAATTTATCCGTATTGCTATGATACAGGTCGGCTAAATTTGTTGACATTTTCAAAAATGCGCTCAGGCTATATGCTACGCGCAAAATGTCTGAAAACAAACTTTTTCGTAATACAATTATAAAATCTATGTACATTTTCACTATCAGACGTATTGCTATAATACCGACTGTCTTTTTTTTTTGACACAGCAGAAATGGCCTCCCACGCAGTTGCTACACTTTCGACCGTTACTACACACCTGGTCGGGTTCAGAATCATACAATCTAACGATTTTATAGGGTTTTTGCCGTATTGCTATGAGACATGGTTTTGGTCGTGGGCTCTCGTACTATTAGTGTAGACATTAATTTTTGTCGAGATCAAAAATTATTACTTTCTTGTTATATAAATTTCGTGAATTTAAATTTGTAAACGCGATTATGATCTATGTCTCGTCAACATCATAATTGTTTAGGTAACTACTTGTGAAAACTGTTTGGCTAAAAAACGACGCATTGTTTTATAAGCTTTATGTACCATACAGAACACGGCTGTTTGTTTTCCTAAATAAAGAAAATAAAATAAATAAATCTTTTTTATTTCATAGACTTTAAAAGCTTTGAAAGAAAAGTTCCTTCTGCTCCTTATCCGTAAAATGTTAAGAGCTAGAACATTCCTTTATTAGGGGTTTAGCGGTTGGTTTTTCTCACAGAAGCAAAAATGAAAAAAATATTTAGGTAGGTAGATACCTATTTCTATAATCCTACAATCCTTTAATAAGTTCATCAACTTATTTTTTCTAACCCTGGGTTAGCATAGCCAACCAAATAGTAAATCAATGTCACTACATATTAACTTTTATGACGCTGATAGAGACCTGACCAGTCTGAGTATTTTACCCATGAAGGTTTACCTTATTACTCGTAGATATTTCATCTCATGTGTCATCTCTCTCATCTCTCATCAGCCTATATACGTCCTACAGCTGGGCACAGGCCTCACCTCAACTATGAGGTGGTACGAGCCATACTCCACCACGCGGGCTCAGTGCGGTGCAGTGGAGGGGTGTGTGTAAGTGACCAACCTTACTGTCAGATGTTATTAAGCCGCCCGAGGGCCTCTGACTAGGCTTAACGACTAATATCTATCGATATTAACCGGGACCAACCGCTTAACGTGCCTTCCGAAGCACGGAGATGCTTGTAAATAAACGTCACTTAAATGGTCAGAATGGTCACCCATGCCAAACATGACCGCGCCTTAGGTTGCTTAACTTTTGCTATCACTACCAAAGCGCTGCAACCACTGCGCCACAAGCACCTCACCTCATGTGTCATATTATTGGTACCTATTATTATTTTTGTGTTGTCTCCTTTATTTATTTTGTCGCACCGCCCACTAATCATTTCTGCTTAGCCCAAAGATATGACTGGTAGAGAATGCCCTACGGCGTTAAGTCCACCTTTTGTACATAGTTTTGTAGTGTAATAAATAAAGTAAATAAAAAATGAAGGTATAGCTTAAACCTTGTTCAGTGCAAATCGACCTAGATGTTAAACTTTGCCTTTATTTCAAACTAGCTTCACTCCAGCGGCTTCGCTCGCTTGGAATTCGGTTCTTTAATATTGCATGTTAATATACTCGTAAATAAATAAATATTTTACAACAATCACACCAATTCTCTAGTCCCAAATTAAGCTACGAGGCTTGTGTTATGGGTACTAGACAACGGATAAACATACTTAAATACCTTTTTTTGTAAATAAATTAATTACACATTATACTTAGAAAACACCCAGACCAGTACCAACACACATGTTCATGCACACTTATGCTTGTACTGTGCGGGGATCAAACCCGCGACACTTGGTTTTAGAAGTACGACCTGTGGACCACTGCACCAAGCGGGCATAGCAATTAACTGTGGGCCCCACACTAGGAAATTCCTGTGTCGTGGGCACCCGATGGTTCTTACAGGATTGCGACGGATGCAAGTGACTATATGTAATGAATGAATTGATAATGTTGAAGTGTGTGTGTGCGCGTGTGATCGAATGTGCTTGTACTGTGCGGGGATCGAACCCGCGACCCTTGGTTTTAGTAAATGAAAACCTTCTCCTTTACTCACTCAATCTATTTAAAAAAAACTGCCTCAAAATCCGTTGAGTAGTTTTAAATATCTAACGATATATACAGACATAGCAGACGCGCTAAGAGACTTTGCTTTATACTACGAGTATGTAGCGATAAAGCTGTATTACAAAAACAAAGTAACGTTTATTACGTCTGGACAGACGGATAGACAGAATTTATGAACATGTCAATGTGCAGATATTTAAAATAACGGCCGAGGGCCACCGAGCGCGCGCGTAATTAAAGATGGCGTCGTGTGACACGGTTTAGTGCGACAAGTGTGTATGTGAAACCGTCAAGCGCGAGTCGAGCTTGTGAAAGAATGGTTCTGTAGCATAGTACATAGATTTGTGTTGGTAAACATCAACCTCGTAGGTTTCAATAACTAACTAGTATAGTATAAGTAACTATGTATACTATATGTCGGACTTCCAAAACCAAGGGTCGCGGGTTCGATCCCCGCACAGTACAAGCATATGTGTGCATGAACATGTGTGTTTGTACTGGTCTGGGTGTTTTCTATGTATAATATGTATTTCTTTTAAAAAAAAGTATTTAGGTATGTTTATCCGTTGTCTAGTACCCATAACACAAGCCTCGTAGTTTAATGTGGGACTAGAGAATTGGTGTGATTGTTGTGAAATATTTATTTATTTTACTAGATTTTATTTTATTTTTGTCAAACTATGTCACCGTTTGCTTCTAACTTTTATTAATGCGCATGTCGTGGCAGCCTTTAGTTGGGGCAACACTATTAAAATCTGGTTTATGAAAAAAATGTTATAAGTGAATGTGAAGTGTATGCTTTGTTGGCTGTCTTAAAATATGATAAAAATGATTAATTAATCTTCTTTTCTGCAGAAAAATACATAATAATTGTAAAGCAAACAGCTGTTCGAGGATTGAATGCAGTTTTTTTTTGAGCCTATTTAAATATTTTTTACCTATTTCGTAATACACATTGCTGTTCAAAGATCTTCCCCAAACTTTTCCCAATTTTAACGCTTATTACGCTTATATATAACGCAATTTTACTTATAATCTGAAATAATAAAATATTTATTTACCTATCTAACTATTTATTTAAAACTTTATTGCTCAAGAAATGTACAAAGGGTGGATTTAATGCTTCTTAATGCTAATGCTAAAAGCATTTTCTGCCAGTCAACCTCAAGGTTATGCAGAAAGAAAGCAATGGGTGCAGTGAAAATTTAATGAGAAAATATAACAAATCCATAACTTTAAATTCCATCAACGAAGTCTAACAAAAATAAATTTGAACTCGCAAACAAATGGCAAATGATCTGTTCCCGATCGATCGAAACATAGATAAGTCAATATTCCCAACGCATGTGTTTTTAAATGAACCCTTTTTTGCTGCGTCGGTTAAGCCAGACAGATGGTCCGTTGACAGATGAAACCCAAACGGATTTAGATAAAACAGTAACGCTGTGTGGTAATCAAATCATAGTTTGTAGTTTGGGCGTATTCCCGTGTTGGATTTTACCAAATCATTTACCATGACAATCTCCGTGGTGTAGTGGAGTGCGTGCAGGTTTCAAGGTGCCCGGTAAGTATCTTTGAGGACCCGGGTTGGAAGAATAAATCAATAAAAATCAATTTATTTTTGTAAATAAACTTACAAGTAGCACTTTCACACGTCCCATCATATAAACTAACCCTACCACCGCTTCGAGACAATTAGAGCAGGGGCTGAGAAGAAGCGGCGCAAGAAAATCAGTCATTGTCATTCCTTTTTAATAAATTTGATTTACAATAATTGTAATTGTTTACATTCAAACATTTCTATATATCTTTGTCATTTATATAATCATCAATTTGATAATATCATTTCGACATTAATACATCTTTTACAACTGTTTTAAATTTATCTAAAGGCAATTAAATTAAATTTTTAGGTAATTTATTAAAAAATATATACATCCTGATGATGATCACCGGATGGAGCTAAGTTTGAAACCAATTTTTAATGTTGTTACGGGTCTGGGTGATTATGATACCTCCAGTACCAAAGACCATGGTTTGACATCAGAATCAATCTGAATCCCATAACGAGTGCTTAAGCTACTTACTTTGGGATCAGAGCAATGTATGTTGAACTGTCCCCTTTTTGTAGGTTTTAATATACCTGATAATTGCAGTTTGAAAAAAAAAGTAACATAACACCAAATCATGATTAATGAGAGTAGTGACCTAGGCTAGGCTTCTCTTAGTTGAGATGGCTTGACTACGTGTAACACCGCGTTAAAAATTGTTATTCAAAAGTTTGATCAAAACCGCATTGTCACTCAAACTCAACTTCTAAAAACCAAACAAGTTGTAGTCTGGTCATAAAACTATTATACTTTCAAGACAGCCAGTTAGTGTCATTATGGAAATTGGACACGAAAGCCAACCGGCTGATTATATGAAATCCGCCGTTTTAGAGTTAGCAAACTCAAAACGTAGAGTTAGCAAATCGCATTGCTAAAACGATTGCCAAATGCAGATTCAGTGTTTTAGTTATAAAACACGGTCACACAATGTCGTTACGCGACACAGTTTTTGACGCAGTCTTTCGTGTCAGCAATTTGACACGAGTCATCATATATCGGGTGACCGCTGAATAAGCTGTAACTGTGTTGCTGATAGAAGCACGAGATAGGCGGGTGATGAAATATCTAGATACATTTTTGAAAATTATTTCAAGTTTGCTAATTTTGTTATTTTCAGAATTGAAATAATGTTTTTAAAAATGTGACTAAATAGAAAAGATATGTGATTAAAAGCGGTTGGTTCTTTACTTATCAAAAATGAAGAAAAAACAGAATGTTGCTATCTGGTCACGAGCGAATTCCTTCGACTCATTCTTACTCGTTTTTAAACATCTATATATACATATTTACATTTACATATTTAAACGAGAAAAGACGTAATTGTCTCCGAAATCACTGGACCGATTTGAAAAAAATCTTTTGTCCTTAGAATCCTACCTCATCCCTGATAAACATATGTATATGGTACGTTTATGTTTAATATCATGATTAATATATTAGAGAACCGAATACCACGCAAAGGAAGCCGCTGACGGAAGGCTAGTATTTAATAAAACAGCGTTGTTGTTGATCGTCCCCATCAGAGATGGTATTTGCTAGAAATATCTGTTCCCTATTCACTTAATTTTTTACTAAAAAAACTGTTCTGTTCTGTTCTGTTTCAGTAAAAACCTAAGATTTAAACAATACTGAAATATTAAGTCTCAGAAGAAAAGGGTCTTATATAGACTAGCTAGCTTCTCGTAGCTTAAAAGGACGTTAAGACAATACCTAAACCTTTAGTCCTTTAGTAAATTAGTTCGGATCAGCCCTAATCATTAAACTAATCAATATTAATAACGATACATTTGAAGTAAAACGACTTAAAACTATTATTTACTATAGTAAGAATTTTAAGCAACTAAGTCATTAAATTGAAATGCATGTTTACTCTGTCTGACTGCAGCATTTTACGATTGTTCGATTGTTTAATATCAAAGAATGGACGTTGATTGGTCCGAAATGCCTATTGGAAATAGTTCTAATTAAATTAATTTATATTAATAGCCCTCCTGGCCGATTTCGACCACGGCGGCCATTCTCAACAAAGATCAGCCAACTACGCAGGAAGATATTATAGTGCATAAGTGTGAGCGCAATACACAGGTGCACAGATAGAACAGGGGTTCTATCACTCTCAAAGTTCGGTGAGACGACATGACCGCAAAGAGATCAGGCGCAGGACCAACGGCTTAACGTGCGCACCGAGGCACGGGGGTGTAACACCGCCAACTTCCCGACTCCGAGCTGTTTTTGAGATATTCATGAGAAAAAAACTCAGAAATAATTTTTGGCTCGACCTGGGATTCGAACCCAGGACCTCTCGGATGTAAGGCAGAATCTTTGCCACTACACCAACGAGGCAATCAAAGTCCAATTTATATTATGTACTCACCTATCTTTGTGTTCAGCTTGCCTGTCCCTCTGCCGTCGATTTTTGAACCAATTTGAAACCTGCAATTAAAAATATTAGTATGTTACTTAGTTAGTTTTAAGTTCAAAGAATATTTTCTCGGAACGTTGCAGCCTAAAATTATTAATATTGTATTGAATTGTACCTATTGTTTGAATATGTAATAGAAAGATAAGTAGTAGTTTCGCTTCAAAGTAATTTATAGTACTATTTGTAAATTGTAAGCTCCGATAGCACAAATACAAACTTTAGTGGTTTTAGTTGCTATCATTATTTTCATATATGTTTGTAGTGTCTTTTATATGATATATAAATTAAAAAAAAAGTTTTTTACATAATCAACCTCCTGACGAAAAAGAGGGGTGTTATATGTTGGTGTTTCTGTTACTAAATTTCCAGTTTAATAATCCCCGAATGAGCTTCGAAACCCGCTATGGTGAGCTTCAACGGCTGGGCGAATTCACTACGTTATAAGTGCAATCGTCTAGCATAAGACCTGATATATGTATGTAACACTTAGTTGGCAAATAAATGAATATGAATATTTTGACCTGCCATAGCTAAGAAACACCGTAATTAAATTATCTTCGAATAAAAATAAACCGCTTTGAAATCGGGCCATCCGTGCGGGAGATGCCACAGAGAGACACACACAAAAATACAAACACATATACACACACAAACATACATAGGGGTCAAACTTATAACGCCTCTATTTTTCATCGGGGGTTACAAATTAAGGCAGTATTTAGAATAAATAAATATTTCACAACAAACACACCAATTCTCTAGTCCCAAATTATGCTACGAGGCTTGTGTTATGGGTACTAGACAACGGATAAACATACTTAAATACCTTTTTTTTTGTAAATAAATACATATTACACATAGAAATCACCCAGACCAGTACAAACACACATGTTCATGCACACTTATGCTTGTACTGTGGGGGATCGAACCTGCGACCCTTGGTTTTAGAAGTCCGACCTGTGGACCACTGCACCAAACGGTCGTCATAAATTGTCCGTAAATCTAGCCTATATGACTTGGGTTGGATCTATCGGGAAAGTTTCCCTCATGAAGTCATTCAAATTCCTCATCATTTAATAGTTCAGCCACCTTACTGTACATTCACTTAGATATAACTATGTATATGTATGTCACCGAAGCGTATCTCGCGGTTGGTAACTAGAGCCAGCCCTCTCGACTGGTCGCTATCAGGTTACGTGTGGAGAAATAATATTTATCCATCTCGTAATTATGATTTGGATTCATTACTTTGGAAGTTAAGGTGCTTTGTTTGGTTGTCTTATAATATAGGTGGTCTGAGTAAAGATTTCATTTAGAAAGCGTATTGACTTGTACAATACTTGTTCTTAAGCAGCAAAGTGGTAAGGACGCAAAGTCATGTCATTTGTGACGTTGCACTCACGAGATATTATATAACCCTGTATTTAAAATATGTAAATAAGCTCTTTTCATAGCTTTTCATATATTGACAACTAAAAACATACATGTATTTCATATAAATTTTAATATAAAGAAAAAGCTATAAAATCTCAGAGTTACCAGAGGCTCTCAAACTAGGCTATGCCTGTATCTTGAGAGACCAATTAAGTTTAATAATCTGGGGTATGTGGCACTTTTATGATGAGAGTTTGTGTGGTGAGTTTACATGTGATGTATGTGTAAGCGTGGTGTATGTGTGTGTGTGTGTGTGTGTTTGCGCGTGTGCGTGTGCATGTGTGCATATATCTCTAGAGGTATAAAATTCTCGTGTCACAATGTTCGTTCCCTCCTCCTAAACGGCTGGACGGATACTCGTGAAATTTTGTAAGGACATTGAGTAGGTCTCAGAATCGGCCAACATCTATTTTTCATACCCCTTAGTGATAAGGGTTTTCCTCAATAATTTATATGGCAAAACAATGTTTGCCGGGTCAGCTAGTTTTATTTTATGTAAGTATCCCATGTAAATTCGCATTTACGCGTTGGATGCGTCTGATCGAGTAAAACTCGCACTAAGCACTCTGGTACAAACTGCAATATAATGGAACTCGCTACAAGCATCAGTGTTTCCCTGTAGGTACCACCAAAAAATTTTTAAAAGCAAGAGTAAACGCATCTTCTAGGCGAACTCGCTCCATTGTCGACTATGTCTCGTTGGACTAAAACTTGGATCAAGAGCAAACCTATCACGAATAAAAACAGATGCTCAAGGAATGTCAGTTAAAAAATTTCGCACCCTCTTTGCGTTCATTTGCTTCAAGTTTAGACACAAGTTTAGACATCTCCTCTCCACCACTTTCCCTAAGCTCGTGCGAAACGAAACAACTTCTTATGAGAACTAAGTTTGTAAAGTAGCCATTACAACTAATTTGTTTTCATATTTTTTCCATTTCCGTGAGGAGCTTGTGGCGCAGTAGTGGAAGCGCTTTGGTGATAGGTACCAAATGTTCGTAACCTTTTTTTTATCGTCAGGAAAATGCTGTTACGCATGCCCACCAGCCGCGGGGGTAGCTGGGGGTTATGTGGGACTCCAGGCCTCAGAGAGAGAACCCGCCTATCCACTAAAAACCTGACGGTGCCCTCCGGTGCCATGTGAGTCGGGGACGTGGCGGGTTCACCGTAGGCCGAGAGGCCACAGGCATTCACCGCAATTCCCCGGACTCGGCCGACTCACTTTGCAGCGAGCTCCTACTAGTTGCGACGAGGGAGAAACTCGACCCCGTCGAAATATTCGTAACCTAGCCTAAGGTGCGGTCATGTTTTGAACAGGTTACCATTCTGACCATATAAGTGATGTCACTTAACTTAATGGACGTCTATTTCTATGCTCTTTTTATATCTCCGTGCTTCGGAAGGCACGTTTAGCTGTTGGTCCCAATAAATATCGATGGATGTTAGTCGTTAAGCCTAGTCAAAAGCCCGCTGGCGGCTTAATAACATCTGACATTAAGGTTGATCACTTACCTTACAAAAAACCTCCTCCACCAATCCGTACTGAGTCCGCGTGGTGGAGTATGGCTCGTACTCCACCACGCGGAGGCCTGTGCCCAGCAGTGGGAAGTATATTTACGGACGTAGATTCTTTCCATTCTTTACATACTTTCCATCGAACAGCCTACCTAGCCCATCTCGCCTCGCTCCCCTAGCTTACTTCGCTTTCCTAGCTCGGTCAGCTCACCTGCACAGTGGTAAGTCCTGTCGTTTCTGCTAGCTCGCGCTTTTCCCTCGGCGAGGGGTAAGGGTTGTGGAGGTACCAGTCCCGGAGCACTGATCTTGATTTTTCCTGTAAATTGTGAACTGTTTTAGTGTTTGGAAAGCAATTTTAATTGTTCGAATATCCTGGTTTAATGAGATATGAGGTCAAATCTTATCTTATAAGACATTTTTGAGCTAAGATTCATTAAAAATGTATAAAATAAAATAAATGAAAATATAATGGGCAAATGCTATAGGTAAATAAGAAACTGTGTGTGTGAGTGACGCTCAGGCCTTTTTCTGGACCTTATATAATCCTAAGGCTAAGCTAAGCTAATTTCTTCAGGTAAATAGTTATCGGACTGATAAGTATCGACTGTGCAATGTAGGTAACATATGTTTGACATCGACTGTGCAATTTAGGTAACATATATTTGACATCGACTACGCAATGTAGGTAACATATGTTTGACATCGACTGTGCAATGTAGGTAACATACGTTTGTCATCGACTGTGCAATGTAGGTAACATACGTTTGTCATAGACTGTGCAATGTACGTAACTTGTGTAGGGGGTGTTTTTAAACATCTGCTCTAATATTTACCTTAAAACAATAACTAGTCTCTTCGCCGTCCCATATCGTCCTGGGCAAGGGAAACTTGCGTCGAACCCGGTACTTTCCGACGGCGCCGAGCGGCCGGCCGCGCAACCGCTCCGCTTCTAGGTAGTGCGCTGCGTGAACAAAGTTTGGGTTAAGATATAATAAGAAATAAATAAAATATGTTTGTTTCGAACCAGAGTCCTTAAAGTGTCAGTAACAAAGCAAACTTAAAACTATGTAAGTGCAATTCAATTCCATTTCAAATTAAATTATAGCTAAATTAATAAATATAAAATAAATATTTCAGTGTCTTTTACGAGATGGACGCGTGTCCAGTGCTGCATAATAGCACTGTCCGCGTCCAGTGTCGCCACGACCGCCTTCAAGAGGCAGTCGGCGCTGCCCCGCACTCGCTGCAGAAGGGACTAATAAAAGTGCTGAGGTAATAAAAGTATGAAAAGTTTCGATTCTTAACTAAATATAATATCGTATACATGGATCGCTTACAAGTCTATAGCTAGGCATTACATTTAACTGACACTGTCACTTTGTCCAACTAAAATTAAACAATTTGAAAACCCCGGCATGAAGCAGGAAAAGAGCTGGCGACCTAAAACGGCTGGACTGGCTGGATTTTGCCCAACTGAAGCTCAAGATATATAAAGGGGAAGAAACAAGGCAGCGTACAGTTTTTTCCATTTTGCTAAGAGATCTACAGCTGTAACCTAAACTGATGCTCAGGTCTTCTTCAGCGGTTATCTTCTTTAGTCTCTTAGCTATAATGTTCTTTAGTGACTTACGTTGTAATCTTCTTTAGCGACTGGTAAACCTGTCTTAGGCACTTAATGATGTTGCTGGCTGAGTAGATCCTATGCTAGCTGGCCCAAGCAGCACGCTTTTAAGACACTTGAGCTCTTAACCCTTGAGAAACAGCCGTAACATCACTCAAGAGACATAAATCTGTGATAACCTTACAGACACTAGTTACTAGGCAATACCTTTGAGCCACAGCCCCTGCAGCTTGGCGTGGTTGTGCGCGCTGAAGGTGTGCGACTCGAGCAGCCGGTACAGCTCCTTGAAGTTGCCCCTGTGGAAGGCCACCGTGGCCTTCGCCTTTAGCACCGACTCGTGCGCGTGGAGACGCTCGCACGCGGGTAGGGACCAGAGGAACCGGCCTAGACGCTCGATGTTGCCGGCTTGTTGGAGGACCTGGGGAGGAAAAACCGTATCATGTCTATTGTCATCATAAGAGGACTCTAACCCTACTGTATTTAGACGACCGCTTGGTGCAGTGGTCCACTGGTCGGACTTCTAAAACCAAGAGTCGCGGGTTCAATCCCCGCACAGTACAAGCATAAGTGTGCATGAACATGTGTATTTGTACTGGTCTGGGAGTTTTCTAGGTATAATATGTATTTATTTACAAAACAAAAGTATTTAAGACTGTTTATCCATTGTCTAGTACCCATAACACAAGCCTCGTAGCTTAATTTGGGACTAGAGAATTGGTGTGATTGTTGTGAAATATTTATTTATTATTATTTATTTACCGTCTAAGCCTTAAGACACGCGTCCGCGTTCACATATAACGTCTGTTTTACAGTGGGGTGAGCACGAACTACTATCGTAACGTATTCTAAGCGTTTACCTATCGTTAACGTGTTAATTTGTATGGAGAAACTGTCAGTTTATGACTTTTGAACGATACTAATACGTTACGAAAATGTTCGTGCTCACCCCACTGCGTTTAAACGTGTATGACACTAGTGTATGTAGTTGTATGAGCGAGTTCACACATAATACAGCATTTCGGATGATAGTGAATGTTTATCGGATCGAACCAAAATGCAGTTACGTGCTGTGTGAATACTATCTCCAGTAGCGACGGATCCGTTCAGAAGGATCCTGTGAACACGGATGCTTTATGAAAACGCGTCCAAAGCCGTGTGCCGTGATGTTATAAGTGTCTTTGTCACTGGTACGAGAATACGTAATAGCGAACGCGCAATGGCTACACCCGATAATGATGACGAAACGATAGGGAGTACAATAGCCTCTATACAAGGTGTCACAAAAAAACTGTAAAAAGTAATAACTGAGACTTAAGGTTAAAACAACTATAGCAAAGGAACCTAGGTCGTAATCTCAAAAAAAATTGTGAATCGATCAGCTGATTGGCAATTTTGTATGGGAGATCCGTTTTTTTTTTTTATTTTGACCTAGGTATATTTGAGAATGTTGTGCAGTTTTCCGGGCACGACAACACCCTTCAGTTATTACGGGGTTTTTTTGTAATACACTTTGTCCGGGGTCAGCCGAGCAATCCTGTGACACACCTTGTGAAAAATTAAATCCAGCGATCTACAAGGTCGTCAGTCCATCTTGCTGGAGGACGTCTTACGCTGCGCTTTTTATCTAATTGTTTTATTGATAGTACTATTCAACTATACACCTTCTAGTCTCTGCATACCTGTCTAAATGAAGTATTTTTTATTTATTTACTAACGGACCCGCAGACGTTGTACTGCCCGTTTTTTATTATTATTATTTATTTTTATCTTTTAAACCTTCCCTGGACATGAATATTTCAAGACTAAAATGATTAGGCTGTTCTCGAGTTTTAGCGAGACTACCGAACAGCAATTCATTTTTATATACTATATATTAGATTTAAGCTTTATTGCATAACAAAATTATGTACAAAAGGTGGACTTAACGCGGTAAAGCATTCTTTACCAGTCATGCTAAGCAGAAATGATTAGTGGGCTTATTAATATTTAACATTTACAGCAAAATTATTATATGTTGAATGCGATCCAATATTAAAACAAGCTATACTGCTTCACTTTTCGCTATTAACTGACTGTTACTTGTTTTGTGAGCCATGAATAAATAAAATAAAATAAATAAAGCTGATGAATTAAAACATCACGTTTTTGTATCATAAGTTTTGTCATTTCCCTTTCACAATTCTTTTAAAAACCATCCCTAAACCCTGACTAAGTCGAAATCTTCCCATCTGTTGGTTCGAACTGTTTACTTAGGCACCGGACGCAACACAGACAGACAGACAGACATGTGCGAACCTGCGCAAATAATATGATTTGTTTGTGGCCACCAAGACACTGAACGATTTGATTATATTATGGGTTCCATAGTTCGGAGAGCACTGTCAGTCAGGGCGAACATGCTGGCTCGAAGGTATGCACGCTGTACACGCGACGTTAAGATAACGTTATTCAGGGCGTACTGTACATCTTTTACACGAGCAGCCTCTGATATACTCACAAGGCTTACAGCGCTCTCCGTGTCCAGTACAACAACGCTTTCAGGGTGCTGTTGCGGCTACCTCGCTCCTGTATTGCATCAGGGATGTTTGCTGAAGCGGGAGTAGACTGCTTCTACGCAACAATGCGTAAGCGTTGCGCGTCCCCGGTGCGCAGGGTGCGGGCGAGTGGTAACAGCATCCTGAACATGATTGCCAGCAGACTGGACTCCTTGTACGTCGGTCGATCCTGTACCATTGCGGGGAAGTGGTGCAGAATTGGCCGTTTTAATAATTTAGTAATTTTTTGTCTCGTATTTTTGACTGGTCGTGTAATTTTAATTTTATTATATTGTACTAACATAGTTTATAAGTTCTACTAACAGCAATGAGTCTTTGTTACTTGAAATAAATAAAATTCAATTCAATTTAAATTCAAAGTTCAAATTGACATGATTTCGAACAATTGAATTGACCTTTGGCAAATTTTCTGACTCGTTCTACCACCTATACAAGTTACTACAACTACTAGTTGTACAAGTTACTACAACTACTCGACAACCGCTTAGTGCAGTGGTCCACAGATAGGACTTCTGAACCAAGGGTCGCGGGTTCGATCCCCGCACAGTACAAGCATAAGTGTGCATGACCGTGTGTTTGTACTGGTCTGGGTGTTTTCTATGTATAATGTGTATTTATTTACAAAAAAAAATTGGTTGCCTGTAAAGTCGGTATACGCGCGAAAGTTTTACGTGACAACGACTCTGAGTGGTAAAATAATTTTAATGTGAATATTCATTCGTATAACATGAACCGGTGTGTATGCCTTTCTCTCTCTCTCTCTCTCGCTCTGTCTCTCTCGCGCGAAACGTGAGCGGAGCAGCGTAACGCAGTTTCTTGAGGTGTCACCCGGCAAACCAATTTATAAGACGTTGTCACGTCAAAAAGTATTGAAGTATGTTTATCCGTTGTCTAGTACCCATAACACAAGCCTCGTAGCTTAATTTGTGACTAGAGAATTGGTGTGATTGTTGTGAAATATTTATATTTATTTATTTATTTATTTACTACAGTCCGAGTGGCGATCCGAGTTCGAATCTCGGTGGGATCTTCCCAAACATAGTTATTGTAACACAGTATTAAATGTTGCGCATCACTTGAAAGTGCAATCCTGTCTCAAAACATGCAATTTATATGAAAAATGCAGAAACCAATTCTGTTCGATTCGGAATTTAATTAAAGGCTTACATACTCGTATAAGCAAAACATTAATAAAACGAATCAGTTAGTCAGCATAAACGCGTATACTTAAAATTGTAACAAAGCAACATGACGGGTTAGATTATCCTTTTTTATGTATGTGTATATGTAAAGTTTGTAAGTATGTATGTGGATGTTTTGTTACTCTTTCACGCCAAAACTACTGGAGCGATTTGGCATACCTAAATTTGGAACATAGATAGATTATAAGCTACAATAACACATAGGAACTTCTTTTTCTTAAAACTACGTTTCCTGTGGATTATTTAATTAGTTTTATCGGAATGAAACCACAGGCACAGATATTATTGCATAAAAAGATGTTTCTCCCAGACGTATATCGATGAACAACTCTTATTATCTAAGTGTACACTATCAAAAACAATATCTGCGTATAATCAATATGGTTGTTGGTTAGATTTGAAATAAAAAGGTGCATCCATCACGAAAGGGCTTCCAAATTACATTATGCAAATATCGAGACTCTAAATTTACGAGGGGGCTACCATAATTATGTATGCCATGATACATTAATGGTGAATATAATGAACTAAGTACGAAATGCGATACTAACTTGTTAGTGAGTAAAAGGTACGGTGAAAAGCACGTGACGCACGTGACGGTAACCACCTCGGTATCTTATGCGCTTGGGATACAGGCGATTTTGCAACGAAAATGTGTGTAGCTTGTTGTGCTGGCCACGTTCCTAGTTGTTACTTGTTGTTCATTGGATTTTCCCTCTAATTTCGGTAATCGGTGCATTATGGTGCCTGACAAATTTGATATTGGCACGTGCCCTCCTTGGTAAGGGCAAAACGCCGTACCTACCTAGGTGTGGCGACCTCTATCGTTCGCCATCACAAGCGCATGCCTAACGGCGGCAAGCACGACAGCGAGCGCTGATACGGCTCTATAGGCTAGATGGCGCTGGTAGCCTAGTATCGCACATGAACCGCGGCATATAAGTTTACATCCAGAATAATATATAGACAAATCAAGATGATGTTTATCGGATCTTGGTCCCCGACCATAGCACCCAGTCGGTAGAAAGCGATTTCGTTGAGCTTCCTAACTCTACAGAATGTTCATTCAGAACCAAATCCATAAACAGGGGTCAATTCGTACTTTTTCCGCACAGTTATTCGTATCTAGCCAGCTAAACCTATTTACCTTTCTCATTCAATTTTCACTGCACTCATTGCCTTCTTTCTGCATGACCTTGAGGTTGACTGGCAGAAAATGCTTTTAGCATTAAGTCCACCCTTTGTACATTTCTTGTGCAATAAAGTTGTAAATAAATTAATAAACCTAGGCACAAATGTATTAGTATAACTTCAAATTACTGTTGACAGGATCATATCATGACAAGTACAAGATATCGAAAAGACATAATACTTAAAAAAATCTTTTTCGGCTCCGGTCATCGGGGAGGAATCGAACCCCCGACCCGACGGTAGCTCAGTGGTTAGAGCATTGGACCGGACTTCCGAAGGTCGGGGGTTCGATTCCTAACGTAAAAATACGTAACAAACAAAACTACAAGATAATTCGTACCTATACGAATTTGAACTGGACTGGTCTGAGCCCGTACTCCCTAACGTTTCTTTCATATTTTCGGATCTAGCCAGCGCTTTCGCTCGCACCGTGAAGCTTGTAGGAGTGACATTGATGGCTACACCCGGAACTACGGACAAAGGCTTACAGAGTAGGAGGGCAGCACCACACGTTGCGTTCGAGTGGTCCTCGATCGAACTTTTTTTATAAATAAATAAATCCAATAAAATCCATTTATTTCTGTAAGTAAGTAAGCTAACAACTAGCACTTTTACACGTCCCAACATATAAATTAACCCTACCATTTTCATTGTACGAGAATACGATAGATGATAGACATCACCAATCGTTGACATACTCTTTATTATCTGTCAAAACGGTCTGCCTCCATAGATTTTGTATGGGAATACAAAAACGTAACGTCACGGTTGTGTATCAGAAATCGGAGTCAATTGACCGAATATTTATTGAATTTTGTGTGTGTTTAAAAATTGGTTTCTACAGCTTTTTGGAAATATACTGGTTGTGTTAACTTCATAGGGGCTATGTTTTTTAAACGCCATGGTCTTGAATTTTTTGAAGATAGGTGTCATCATGCTTATTGCCCCCCAGAATATATGCTCGGGTAATGGGAGCGGATCATATGAAAAAACTACGAAAACCAGACAACGAACTTTTTTTATCGTTCTTATTAAATAATGAACTCGCACTTGGTCTATCTATTTATTTAAAACGTTAAAGATTTATAATATTGAATAAATGAACCTACTTGTATATTACATGGATTCCACAATTTTTTAAGATGGAAAAACTGAGCTGCGAGACTTGTTTTTTTTTTACAGGATGTTTTTGATGGTTTAGGTTTACTAAACTAAGGATATACTATAAGGATATTAAGGGATTATTCCCTATTTAGGTTCTACCTAAACTACTATAATATGAGATGAACCAACTTTTTTACACAAAAACCGGCCAAGTGCGTGTCGGACCACGCATAAAGTAGGGTTCCGTAGTCAATTTTGGCACCGCGCTGTTTTGCATTTCTTTAAAACTATATATTTTTATATAATTTATATTTTCGAAATTATTCATCACAGGATACCCGAAACAATTTTAAATAAGAGTTTCCGTGCCTGTTTCTTTACGTGAGAGATTTGAAGTTTATAGGTCCAAGACTTTAAAAATAACAGGGGGGGGACACCGTGTAAGCGACTTTGGCGGGCTATAACTCGCAAATGGTAAAGCTGATAAAAAAGTGTTGTATGGAAACCCTATATTATTTTTATAGTCCTTTTCAACAATACCCCACACAAGGGGGTGCACTCAAAAAAATCATTTACCCCTTTACATTTATAGGGAGGTACCCTTAAAAAGGGGTAATTTTAATTTTTCGTATTTTTAAAAATGAGATCTATATGTGAAGTATCCTTGAACCAAGTAACATGCAAATCAGTCCATAAACGTAGAAGATATTCTGCTGTGACAGACTAGGACGGACTGAACGATCTTATAAGGGTTCCTTGTCGGACTACGGAACCCTAAAAAGGGTGAAGATGTTATACCCAGGTCCATTATAGCACCCTTCGTCACTTAGTAACCCACACTGGGGGCGAATAAATCCAATTGGTAAGGAGTATACTCTCCGCAAATTATATGGTGTATTTTAAATTACTTACACGTTATTTTATTAGCAACGTTAAAAATACAATGATTTAATTTTGAGAATAATAATAAATATTTCACAACAATCACACCAATTCTCTAGTCCCAAATTAAGCTACGAGGCTTGTGTTAAGGGTGCGAGACAACGGATAAACATACTTTGATACATTTTTTTTTTAAATAAATACATATTATACATAGAAAACACCCAGACCAGTGCAAACACACATGTTCATGCACACTTATGCTTGTACTGTGTGGGGATTGAACCCGCGACCCTTGGTTTTAGAAGTCCGACCTGTGAACCACTGCACCAAGCGGTCGTCTAAATAATATGAGAATTGTTTTAATGATTCTTATGTTAAAATCTGACTGAAAAGTACTGAAACATAACACAGATAGTCGTTATTTTGTATTTAAAAACTTTTTGCTAAGAAAAGTGTACAAAAATCCCAGGAACGAAAGTATTCCGACCTAAAGCTACGAACACGCTATTAGAGTTAGTATTAACGACTTCATTAGGCAAACGATATCTTAGAATTATATAATTTCTGAAAGTTCAAACGCCTACGAAGCTTTGCTTTATTACTTTAGTATGAAAACAATTTAAGTATATAAAAAATCTGACTGCCACAGGCGGGAGTGTGTTTAATTTTAGATTATTGTAAAGAAAGCATTGTTAGTGATTAATATAGTAACTTAAACTAGTATAGTAACTTAGTATTTTTTGTTACGGATATAAAAGAATTTCATAACTTGCCCCAATAATAAGTTATGTTTCTTTTTATAGTTTCACATATTTTAACCTTTTCAACAAAAAATAATTTGTTTACTCTATATAATATTTAAGCTGAGGAAACTTTATTGGTTTATGTGTTATTTTAATCATCTATTTGATATGTAATATTAAAACTGTATGTTTCCCAAATTTTTTCGCAACCTTTCAAGCCTTAATTAAGTTATTAGTGCCTTATTTAATCTTATATGTAAAATTCTCGTGTCACAATGTTCGTTCCCGTACTCCTCCGAAACGGCTTGACCGATTCTCATGAAATTTTGTGAGCATATTGAGTAGGTCTGAGAATCGGCCAACATCTATTTTTCTTACCCCTTAGATAAGAAAAATAATTTATTAAGCAAAAAACCGTTTGCCGGGTCTGCTAGTATAATATATGTGTTTCTTTTTATAAATAGAGATTCGACAGCAACCTTCCCGACCGGTATAATGTCGGTTGCTAACCGGATATCCGGTTACGGAGGGCGCGGTGAGCAAACAAGTTCAGGAGTTTGGGCATCGGACGGAAGGCTGTTAGTCCATCTTAAGTCACGTCTTTTTGTTCAACTTGTAAATTCATTCGATGTTTTTATTTATTTTATTTATTGATCCACCCACATTTGTATAATTCATTACGATTGACGACCGTTTGCAAAGGTGCAAAGGTCTACATGTCGGACTTTAAAACCAAGGATCGCGGGTTCGAACCCCGCACAGTACAAGCATATGTGTGCATGAACATGTGTGTTTGTACTGGTCTGGGTGTTTTCTATGTATAATATTAACAAAAAAAAGTTTTTAAGTATGTTTATCCATTGTCTAGTACCCATAACACAAGCCTCGTAGCTTAATTTGGGACTAGAGAATTGGTGTGATTGTTGTAAAATATTTATTTATTATTTATTACATATTTCTAATTCTAAAACAACAAAGGGAAGTAAAATGTACAAATAATAACAGGCAGATACTACATGCAAATAAAATATCCGCTTTATGCACTAATACACATCAACAATAAGAATGGTGCTAGGTAAATACTATAAACTTGACATGCAGAAAAAAAAACAAGAGAAGCTACTTGTCTGCAAGTACATTTTCCAGAATCTCAACTACGTGACAAGTAAACAATATGTAGCGAGTTCAAATAAACAATTTATTATTAAACTTATCTACGTGTAGTTTAAGGTTTCGACGGAATTAGTTTGAAAGATTTCTCCATGCGCTTTGGTCATTGCTCTGTGGAGAGTTTGGGTCATCGTTAGTATTATACATTTTATGTAATTCCTCGGACACCTGTTCTGGATCAATTGCTGGGTCTGTATCCTCTTGGTCGACTGCCCTCAACAATATAGAGTTGCCTCAACTAAAATCTTAACCATTTTCTGATGTGTTACATCTCAGCAAAGCTTCAAACATACCTTAGTCTGTATTTGCAACAGTGCCACATATTTTGCATCCCTGTTGAATATGGTTGGCCTGTCATTCATGAAACGTATCAACGATATGATTATCGCCAATTAAGCATTGTGTAATTACTGTGACGTTTACGTGACGTTGACGTTTATACTTTCTAACGAAAATCTTTATTGCGCGCGATGTGCAAACGATTTACGCCTTAAAGGTGTTCATGCGACGCAGTCCGCGATAGTACATCGTGATCATCAAAAGTACGTTTACTGATCATGATAAGCTTGCATGTATCTTTCTTATCTGTTCATTTAACCGATTTATTATTGTTATTTCCCATCTCGACCAACGTTGAATTATTGTGGTAGCCCTGTATGTTTATGGTTCAGTGCCCCGTTTAATCCAGGAATTTCCAGATTCTTGAATAATAATAATATAAAATAATAATCGTTTTTTTTATGCTTAAAACATGGTATTTGTAGGTGGTATAGTAAAATAAGGGAACATGTTTCGCTTATGATTAGCATACAAATTTAAATTTTAGTTATGTACATTTTCTGAATGAATGAGAAAAAATAATAATTAATTACCTATCAAATACACTTTAGTTGAGAGTGACGTTAGCTATCTCCAATAATCAAAAACGTTAATTTAACCTATCTTAAAATCGAACGAATAAATAAGTAACAATTAAATTTCTCTTCCTTCATTTGACTGCAGGGTATAATCTCCGAGCTTACGGTCACCAAGACAACCGGATGTACCGATCCACCCTGAAGGGCACATCCCTAAGGCATATCCGGTTACTGGGCGGGGCGAAGGCCTATTTGATAGGGCGGTTAAGCTAGAGCAAAGCCTGCAATCGTTATCTATACCTCTTAATCGTGCTTTGAGTGGTTTAGAAACCAAAGAGAAGAAGAAGCATTCTCTCTTTGTAATGCATCAAGTCATCCTAGTTCCGTTCATCCAGTATTTTGTTTTAATTTTAAAACCCTACGATCTCACCTCGTATCAAAATGTTATTATTCAATAGATGAATACTTTGACGATTAACAAGAAATTCTGTCTCCTCAATACTTTTAGCAAAGACTATACTTACATTAGCTTTTAATAATATATTTTTCATCCCGCCATCTCGGAAAGAGTATTTTTGCTCTTCAATATCTGACTGCAAAAGCCGTTTTTATTCTCTAGCGGATAAAGTAAATTGAATTTAGAACATCGTGTGCACTAAGTTTGTGAATTAAAAAAATCATTAAACCTATTTATTGCTACCTCTATGGTGCCGAATATATCATACAACTTTTTTTTAATTTGTTAAAAACTCAGACTCGGAACCTTCTTGGTGGTCTTTTTTCGATTTGCTTTGTAGGCGGTTCTTTACGCGGCATTTTTTCACGTCATTCGTAAACCTTATATTAAAAACAAAGAAACTTGAAAACAAGTGAAAAAACTAAAACGAGTGATTCTAGCGACGAGGAAGTTTATTTAACGCCAACAGAATTGACTGAACGTTACGTAGTTAAAAACGTTATACGTTTATTTACTGAATTTAAATAACTGTAGCAACGTTACTTTAAATTTTTCTTAATTATACCTAAGTATTACATATTTTGTTATAATTTTAAGATTATTCTGTAATAAGCAACTTTGCACTCTTGTATAACAAATAACTAATCTTATTTTTTATTTTTATTTTAAATGTAATCCTATTTAACCTGCCCTCAAACTTGCCACACCTTCTTTGTAACTAGGTTAATAAGTACGTTTTTAAGCATTATAACTACCATCTTTATAATGCAAATACACCTAGTATGCAAATGTGAATAAATAAATAAATCTTCGTTTGGAACAACAATAACTTTTTAGACATATTTTGTTCATATTATCATCGCTAATATTTGGCGAAATGAACGAACCGATATACCTCACGTAGTCGAATATTTTTGAATTTGTTTCAAGCTGTTAGGTGGATTCCAATGATTTTTCTGTATTGCGGCACGGGTGTTTTCTATGTATATTATGTATTTATTAACAAAAAAAAAAGTATTTAAGTATGTTTATCCGTTGTCTAGTACCCATAACGCAAGCCTCGTAGCTTAATTAAGGACTAGAGAATTGGTGTGATTGTTGTGAAATATTTATTTTATTTTTATTTATTAATTAATCTCTCTCTCTAGTCTCTTTTATCTGCCGTACCTTTTTCTCTTACTATTTAATGCAATTCAATTCATTTATTTCACAAGTGTGTGTGGTTACAAGATGTTCAAATATAATGATATACAGTACAAAACTATTACTATCACACTTCACACTACTCGTAATATTATAAATGTGAAAGTTTCTTAGTATGGATCTTTGTCTGTCAATCACGCTGAAACTAATGAACGTATTTTGATAAAATTGGATAAACAGATAGGGTATGAGCTGATTTGGGTGATAGGACACTTTTTATCCCGATAAGATGCTCCCTTGGGATACAACAGGATTCTTAGCAAGTCACTTATTTCGACGACCACTTTGGTGTAATGGTCAAGAAGTTGACTATTGACCTCTTAGTATTTTATTTAAATTTATTTGTAATACCACTGTTGATTCTGATATCTGTAACCCTAGCGCTTAAGCTACTTACCACGGAGTCAGATCAATGTATGTGATGTTGTTGTACATATTGTTACGCCGGTGGGCTAGTGCTAAAACTTTGATCGTGTTTTTCGGTGCCTTGGAGGCGTTTTCAGCAGGCTGAAATACCATTTCAGGCCGTTTCAGAAAGTGCTCTAACACATACTAGTTTATCGAAATTTCACCCAAGTTGCCGTTGTTTTCAGGCGCCTGAAACATGTTTTCAGTCCGTTTCAGGCCACCCTCTATCAGATGACGCCATAACCTGAAAACCCGTTTTCAGGCGTTTTCAGGACCCCTTATGGGCCTTTGAAGCCCACTTCAGTATATGACGTAATTTTCAGTAGGAGTGAAAGAGATAGCACGATTAGAGAGAGGCAGCTATACTAAGAACATTCCAGAAAGGTGTGACAGAGACAGCACAAGACAAGGATAGCACTATGATGCCGAACATTCGAGAAAGGTCTAGGCTAGGCAAGACGGCATTTGGAAGGATCCCGAACAGTCTCGTACTGGGTAGTAGGTACCTACCGAATATTCGTGAGTCCTTGACGGCCGGTATATAAGGAGCCCGGGAATGCGACCGAGTTTGAGTTTTAATTTGGGAAAGCGACGAGTAAACATCGAAGCGAAAACTGCGACAAGATTTTGAAGAGAAGAAGAGAAGGAGGGGATGCAGACCCAAAGCCGCACCGCTGCTGGAGACTCTGCGGGCACCGCCGGAACGTCAGACACAGCGGTACCAGCTTCAAGGACGCCGGAGATAGACGTCAACGCCATTCTGATCCTCCTGAAAGAACAGGCTAGAAAGCAGGAGGAACAGACCAGAAGGCAGGAGGAACAAGCCAAAATCCTGCAACAAGAGCTACGGGTTCAGCAGGAGGAACAGACCAGAAGGCAGGAGGAACAGGCTAGATGGCACGAGGAACAAGCCAAAATTTTGCAGCAAGAGCTACGGGACCAGAAAGAAGTCCTCCGTGAGGTACACGAAGTAGCTGCAGAATGGAAAAAGGAGATGGCTGAGGTGCAAGACAAAATTGTGGGCGTTGTAATTAAAGTTGAAAACCACGAGAAGCGCCTCAATGGACTGAACGAAAAAGTGGAGGGCCAGGAGAATCGCCTCCAGAAGTTGGAGATCAAAGTGGCCAACGGCACCACCAGTGTATCAGGTGCACCAGCCACAGGAGGTGAAAAGTTAAAGGTACCTCCATTCGATGGTACCTCTTCGTGGGCCGCATACAAGCTCCAATTCGAGATGGTTGCCGAAGCGAATGGCTGGAGCAAGGACTATGCTAAAACGGCACTGAGTTTGGCGCTGCGGGACGAAGCTCTCACTGTTCTGGAAGCGTTAGGAAAGGAGAAGACATACGACCGTCTTCTTGAAGCTTTAGAGGCACGCTTCGGTGACAGCCATCTAGAGCACGTTTACAGAGCTCAGCTGAAGAATAGGACTCAGGGGCATAATGAGTCGTTACAAAAGTGGGCACTTGAGATAGAAAAGCTCGTCCGGAAGGCGTACCAAGGTTCCGCAGCGACTTTCATCGATGGAACGCTAGTACAGGCATTCATAGATGGGATTCGGGACTTTGAAGAGAGGGCTGCTGTACGGCTGAGACACCATGGGACCTTGAAGGATGCGCTCGCCCATGCCCTGGAGGTGGAAGCTGTACGCCAAGACTCAACAAAATCCTTTAGGGTGCGCGAAGTTGCGGCCAGGGAGCCGATTGCTCCACCTCGAGAAACTGGGCCTCGATGCTACAACTGCGGGGAAAGAGGACACATACAATCAGGCTGCCCAAAAAGATCTTGGAGGCAACGGGACTCGGACCGAACGGAGAGGCCAGCAAGCTCTGATAGTTCAGAGCGGCAGCAGCAGGGAAACGAGTAAAAGCCAGTACTGAGGGACGAGTGCTGGCTGGTGGTCAAAATGTCCCAGTTATGATCTCGCAGGCGAACGACGGGAACAGTCTGGCTGTCAAAGGAGAAATTGGTGGAGTACCATGTCACCTTACTATTGACACCGGAGCTTCTCGGACCGTGATCAGTTCTCGACTGCTGAAACACCTGTCCAGGGATCATCTAGTCCGACCAATGCATCTTCAGCTGCTAACGGCTACCGGCCAGTACATCTCCGTCCAGGGGGAGCAGGAAGTGTCAGTGAAGATTGGAGAAAAGAAGTACTGGCATAAAGTCATCATTGCTAACATCGTAGATGACTGCATTATTGGTCTTGACTTTATGAGGAAGTACGAGTGTAAGATCGACATGAAAGGAGGCGTGCTGAAATTTGGGGCTTATGAAGTTCCTATGGAAGGTGGAGTGAGTGGACATGTCTTCTGCGCTAGAAGGACTACACTTCAACCGAGATCGCAAGCCCTAGTTCCGGTGACATTGCCGCACGGTGCGAGACAAGGATCTCATTCCTGCGTGTTAATAGAGAAAATGGACGGCAGTAAACCATGGATGCCAGCTCGCACAGTGGTAACGACGTCATCTGCAGCATTTATAAGGGTGCTAAATCTAAGTGACACTCAACACGTCATAAGTAAAGGAACCCTTATGGGAACATGCGAGGCAATCTCTTGGATACGGAGTTGCCATGGGTCGAAGGAGAACAAGTTACAAGAAGAAGTTGTGGAAATTGGAAAGTTATTGGAAAACTGCCAAAATGATCTCACAAAGGAAGAACTTCTTAAGGCACGTAATTTGTTAAAGCGCTATAGGAGCGTCTTCTCTGCACATGACAGTGATATCGGGAGAACTGGAGTAGTGCAGCACGAGATCGACACCGGAGATGTCATGCCTATTCGACAACGACCGCGGCGAGTTCCAGTAGCTCGAGAGAAGGAAGTGGAAGACATGATCAAGGAAATGAGGAGAGATAAAGTGATAGAACCGTCGACAAGTCCTTGGTGTTCTCCAGTAGTCTTGGTGAAAAAGAAGGATGGAACCATGAGATTTTGCGTAGACTATCGTCGACTCAACGATGTGACTAAGAAAGACAGTTACCCATTGCCTAGGATAGATGACACTTTGGACACTCTGCATGGAATGAAATGGTTTTCCACGTTGGATTTGAAAAGTGGCTATTGGCAAGTGGAAATAAAAGACAAGGACAAAGAGAAAACAGCCTTTTCAACCGGTAAAGGACTTTGGCAGTTTAATGTAATGCCGTTTGGATTGTGCAACGCACCAGCAACGTTTGAGCGGTTGATGGAGCAAATACTGGCTGGTCTCCTGGGTGATACGTGCCTAGTGTATCTAGATGACATCATAATTGTAGGCAAAGATTTTGATGACCACCTCAAGAAGCTGGAACAAGTTTTGTCCAAGTTGCGCGATGCTAACTTAAAACTAAGTCCGAAGAAATGCTCATTCTTCAAGCGCAAGGTTAACTACTTGGGACATGTGATTTCACCAGATGGCATCCAGACAGACCCTGAGAAAATAAGTGCAGTTAAGGACTGGCCGACACCGAAAGACAAGACAGCAGTACGTGCCTTCTTGGGACTTTGCTCGTACTACCGACGATTTGTAAAGAACTTCTCAGATATAGCAAAGCCTTTGCACCAGCTGACGGAAGAGAAAAGACAATTCAACTGGGATGATCAGTGTGCAGCAGCTTTCTCAGACCTCAAACAGAGACTTTGTGAAACACCGATTTTGGGATATCCAGACCCAGAGAACGAGTTTGTTGTTGACACTGATGCAAGCAATACTGGCATTGGAGGAGTCTTGTCACAGAAGAAGGGTGATCAGGAAGTTGTGATCGCCTATTTTAGCAAGTCGCTATCGAAGCCGGAGAGAAACTACTGCGTCACTAGGAGAGAATTGCTGGCAGTCGTCAAAACTCTGCAGCATTTTAGTAAATACCTGCTTGGACGCAAGTTCCGAATAAGAACTGACCACGCTGCTCTAAAGTGGTTGTTAGAGTTTAAGAACCCTGAGGGTCAGGTGGCACGCTGGATCGAACAACTGCAGGAATATGACTTTGTCATCGAACATCGCAGTGGAAAGTCACATGGCAACGCAGATGCCCTCTCTCGAAGACCTTGTCCTGATGATTGCAAACACTGTTTAAGGCAAGAGGGTAAGGACTGCGTGAAGATGTTGAGGACAGACACTGTTAGCGAAGAATGGAGTGATGAAGCAATGCAAGAAGCACAACAGGAAGATTGCGATGTAAAGCCCATTTACGATTGGATCAACGCTGGGGCGCCCAAACCAAGGTGGTGTGAGGTAGCTCCGATGAGTACCGTGACAAAGAGCTACTGGGCGCAATGGGAAAGTCTGGTTATGCACAATGGCGTACTGTGCAGGAAATGGGAGTCAGAAAACGGAAAGGATGCTCATCTTCAAGTGGTTGTACCAAGAAAGAGAGTTAGCGATGTTTTAAGATCCTTTCACGACGGCGCTTCCGGTGGACACCTAGGAGTAAAAAGGACTCTGATGAAGATTCGGCAACGTTTTTACTGGATAAACTGTCGGGACGACGTGGAAGACTGGTGTAGGAAATGTACTAGCTGTTCGTCAGTTAAGGGACCACATACACGCAGTAGAGGTGCGCTTAAAGTTTACAACGTGGGAGCGCCTTGGGAAAGAATTGCTTTAGACGTCGCAGGCCCGTTCCCGACCTCTGACCGTGGAAACAAGTACATCCTGGTGGTCATGGACTATTTCACCAAATGGCCTGAGGTATTTGCCATTCCGAATCAAGAGGCAGTCACAGTAGCGGAAACTGTAGTGACTGAAGTGTTTTGTCGGTATGGTGTGCCTCTTGAGATCCACAGTGATCAGGGAAGAAATTTTGAGTCTCTGGTGTTTCAGGAGACTTGCCGAGTCATGGGAATTCATAAAACTCGGACTACGGCCTATCACCCACAGTCAGACGGAATGGTTGAGAGATTCAATCAGACTCTGGAACGACATTTGGCCAAAGTAGTTGACAACCATCAAAAGGATTGGGACAGGCATATTCCGCTCTTTTTAATGGCATATCGGACAGCAGTTCATGAAAGCACGGCCGTAACTCCTGCGTGTGCTAATTTTGGAAGAGAACTACGTTTACCTGCAGACCTTCTGACCGAACGTCCTCCAGATGCACCAAAGACGGTTTCGAAGTATGCAAGTGAACTGCGAAACCGGCTTGATGATGTTCACAGGCATGTTCGTGAACATGGATTGCAGGCCAGCGAGAAGGTGAAGACCAGATACGACCGGAAGTCTAACCAGACTAGGTTTGAGGAAGGATCATTCGTGTGGCTACATAACCCTATGCGTTGAAAAGGAAAGTCACCGAAATTGTCGCCGAGTTGGGAAGGGCCGTACAAAGTAGTCACAAGGATCAACGACGTCACTTATCGGATACAGCGCAACGCACGTAGCCCCTGTAAGATTGTTCATGTTGATCGGTTGGCCAAGTACCATGGAACGAATGATGCTCGGGACGAGCATGTCTAAGGAGGGGGTAGTGTTACGCCGGTGGGCTAGTGCTAAAACTTTGATCGTGTTTTTCGGTGCCTTGGAGGCGTTTTCAGCAGGCTGAAATACCATTTCAGGCCGTTTCAGAAAGTGCTCTAACACATACTAGTTTATCGAAATTTCACCCAAGTTGCCGTTGTTTTCAGGCGCCTGAAACATGTTTTCAGTCCGTTTCAGGCCACCCTCTATCAGATGACGCCATAACCTGAAAACCCGTTTTCAGGCGTTTTCAGGACCCCTTATGGGCCTTTGAAGCCCACTTCAGTATATGACGTAATTTTCAGTAGGAGTGAAAGAGATAGCACGATTAGAGAGAGGCAGCTATACTAAGAACATTCCAGAAAGGTGTGACAGAGACAGCACAAGACAAGGATAGCACTATGATGCCGAACATTCGAGAAAGGTCTAGGCTAGGCAAGACGGCATTTGGAAGGATCCCGAACAGTCTCGTACTGGGTAGTAGGTACCTGCCGAATATTCGTGAGTCCTTGACGGCCGGTATATAAGGAGCCCGGGAATGCGACCGAGTTTGAGTTTAATTTGGGAAAGCGACGAGTAAACATCGAAGCGAAAACTGCGACAAGATTTTGGAGTGCGATATAAGTGTTTGTGTACTAAGTGTTGTAACGTTGGATGTTCGTTGCGCACCTCCCTTCACAGGACGCTGGTCGCAACACAACCTCCCTACAGTACCCGCGCACCGCGAGTGCCGCCCCCCTTACACTCAGTTTGAGACAATTCTTCCGCGACTTAGACGCTTTGTGCTTGTTGTTTTAAATTGTGTGTTTATAGTGTACGTTTATTTTATTGTTTAAAATCTTTCGTGCAACCACTTGGTCAGCCCTTTTTGTCCACTACCCTCTGTAGTTTTTTTTTAGCACTTACCCTCCCTTTCGTAATTTTTTCTATTTCTGTCCCTCTTTCACTTTTCGTCTCTGTCGCGCATATTGTGAAATATGTACGGCAGAGACAGCACCCCTCCGGACCCAGGACGCTCGTGGCGCCGTAGGCCCACAGCGCCCCCCGTCATAAACCCACCAGCAAGATCGGCGATCCCGATCCCTGCCGCACCTTCGGCCAGGCCGTCCAGAACGGGCACTCATCGCCCGACTGCGAGGCCACAGCCCCGGCCGACCCAGCACCATGAGCCATCACCGGTTGTTGAACAACCACTCGTGATGGCTCAAAGACAGGCGCATCCGCGCGATCCGCGCAGACGGCCCCTTCCCGAGGACAGTTTCGGCTCGGCCCAGGAAGAGAAGCGCCTCTGCGCGGAGGCCGCGTTCATTGAGCCGCCCGCCTCCGAGTCGTACTGCGAGCCCGACGAAACGGTCGAGCACCCGCTCCCGCTCTCGTCGACCTCGCAACCATCATCATCGTCCGCAATGGCGTCCTCATCGACGTCATATGCGACGATGGCCTCCCAGCCGCCTACTACCCGTGCGCTGCGGGAACGGACGAGCCCGCCAGCCTCCACTCGCCGCACTCCGACGCCACCAGCCGCCACCGGGACCAACGCCCAGGCAGCCACACCGACCATACCGCCCAAGGTAAAGGGGTACCCTCCCATAGTGGTGGAGAACCTACCCAATTGGTGCGTTCACTTTGAACGCATCAAAAACACCTTGGGCCACCCGCCGAACGCACGGCCCTTCGGCAAGGGGATACGATTCATCCCCAAGAGCCCCGAGGAGTTCCGCGCCGTCCAGGCTTACCTGGCGGAGGCGGAGAAAGCAGACCCAACAATTGAGTGGTTCTGCTACTCCCCGCCCGAAGAGCGGCCGACGAAGGTGGCCGTCAGGGGCCTGCCTGCCGACACGCCGCACGACGCCATCCGAGAGGCCCTTGAGGACCTAGGATTCAACGCCTCCCACATCAGGGGGATAAGGGGCAAGCGGGGCAACCCGGCATGCCTCTTCCATGTCGAGCTGGAGCACCTGCCCAGACAGGAGCTCGCTCGGCTGTACGCCACCAACGAGCTGCTGAACATGCCGGGTATCACCGTAGAGGCATGGCGCCCCCGCAAGGGCCCCGCGCAGTGCCACCGGTGCCAGGCGTTCGGCCACTCGTCGGTCAATTGTCACCGACCGACCAAGTGTGTCCGCTGCGCCGGCAACCACCCTACCGCCGACTGCCCTCGCCCGAGGTCAGATCCGCCCACCTGCGCCAACTGCGCACAGGCCCACGCAGCGAACGACCGTCGCTGCAAGGTGTTCTTGCGCACGGCGAGGCGAATGGGGGTCACTGTCCCCCCACCGCTCCCGAATGCGCTTGCGCGCCAGCTGCCCCGCCCGCACGCCGTCGACCAGACGCGAGCCCCAGCACCGCTGGCACAGGCTGCCGCGGCGCCCAAGACCACCCAGGCAGGGACCACCCTGGCCACACCGGCCAATCCCGCCACTGCGAGGGGCGCTCCCGCCCCCGCCGTACCCAAGCGCAGACGCCGCCGACGCCGCCGCCGCACGGAGGCGAACACAGGCCCACCTGCGGCTGCGTCCACCCCGACGCAAGCCGCCGGACCAGCCTTCCCCCCCCCCAGCACACCAGGATTTTGCTTGCGGGGGGACCAGCATTACCGCAGCCTACGCCAACCCCCCACAGACAGTGGCGTCCCTCCCCGCTCCCCGGAGCATCGCGGAGGCAGTCCAGCCTCCCCGCCTATCTTCTCGGCCTCTACAGAGGCCGACATCGGCCTTCCGGCCCCCCCGTCCTCAATCGCCTCCACGGCCCCCGAGCGGGCTGGCAAGTCGGGTGCCCCAGGCCCCGATATCGTTCACGAGGCCTCAACCAGCAGAGGTACCACACGGTGCCATCCCACTGCAAGCAGTGCTCCAGCTGCTGCACACCCTGCTGACCCAGATCCGGCAGGGTATGGATCCATGCGCGGCGATACTCAACGGGCTGTCCGAGCTCGTGATGAGTCACCGCGCGTGATGTGCAGCAGACGACCTGTCGTCGTAAGACGGCCGCGCACACGCGGCACCAAGCACCGTGGGCCAGTGGGCCCGCGAGATGAGGCCCGGGGAAGGAGCAGCAGCTCGAACCCGAACCGCCCCTAGCGGGGCGAAGAAACCCGATGATGACCGAGTTTGAGTTTAATTTGGGAAAGCGACGAGTAAACATCGAAGCGAAAACTGCGACAAGATTTTGGAGTGCGATATAAGTGTTTGTGTACTAAGTGTTGTAACGTAAAGTGTGTACAATAAATCCTACTCTACTTCATCGGTTTAGAAGTGCATTTCAATCTAGATCCCACACCCCTAGAACGTAACAATATATTTATTATTTATTATATTATATTACTTTTGATTCTGATTTCTTAAACACAAGTGCTTAAGCTACTTACCACGGAGTCAGATCAATGTATGTGATGTTGTTGTAAATATTATTTACATTTATATATTTACATTTATGTATTTATTTTTCTAAGAACAACGGGCAGGACAACGTCTGCCGTGTTGACAAGTCTGACATAATATTGGTCTGATGTTTAGCACAAGCTACGTCAGCAAAATATACGTTCATTCATTTTCAGCTAACATTCAGACCATCCGGTTGCAGACGTAGTAAATACGCCGCCCGAAATAGCTCGCGATTCCAAGAATGTGGAGTCAACAAGGAATTGCTTGTATTAACATTTTATGCTAAACACTACGTTTATTAATGATTATTTTTAATTTAACTGTACGGAAGATTATTTAAGTAATTCTTGTAATTATTACTTAATTAAACAAAATCTGAAAATATCTCCCCAAAAGTTTATGGTAACATTTATGGTATTTCTATGAAATACCTGGACGTTTCGGACACTGCAGCGTCCGTGGCCACAGGTAGAGTCAACCTGGTCAGGTTAAAATAAAATGTAAATAAATTGCGAAATAATCTGTAAAAAGTGTCTTATTTCAATGTCTTCTGTTCGCGTAAACCGAAGAAACAAATATGTTTTTCTATAATATACAACGAGCTTTTTCTCGATGATAAGTGTCCCACTTAAAAAAAAATTGACATTTCCGTCGAAAACCTTAAACAGTAAGGCATGCCATGCACATCAAGACAGATAATCGGGGCACTCACCTCGCAGACACACGCGACCTGCTCCTGTGTGAAGCCAAAACTCGGCAGGGGGGCATCTCTAGGTGGGGTGGCCTCCCGCTGGCCCCACTCAGGGCCCCCCAGCATGTCCAAATGCTCGTCTCCAGCCACTTTGACACCACAATTTAACAGGTAGTAAAACACAAAAAAAATGCCGCGAAACTCAAATCGCGATCACTCAAAGAAGCACTGAATATTTATTTGAACTTAGAACGATTTCTTTTTAAACAATGGTAGTCTTTACGGTAAATGCGTTCGAGTTTTGTTTGTTCTTTCACTGTGGTGTTTTTAAAATCCTCTTTAGAGGCAACTAAATAAACAGCCGAAGGCAGCAGTCCCAAAATGTTTAAACAAAGCAATCACGACGATTACTTATTTGCGTTCGGAATTTAAAAAGGGCCGTTTTTTTTTTCAAAGTAAGTTGTTTTTATGGCACATAGTCTGGTTTGAGTTTTTTTTTTGCCTCTAATCTTTGAGTTCACGTGAAAACACCCAGTCTCTATCTGGCACCGTAACGGTAAACACTTTGGGTCATAAATGCTTTTTGAATGCAATTTTGTTATTTATTTGTGTTTTATTCTTTGTTTTCTCTTCTTTCTCATTGTAGTTGAGTTGGTGTTGGGATATCTGGAACAAAATAAAAATGAATTACTTAAAATATATATAAACTTTACATTTAGAGTTTTCAAAGCTGCTATTTTGATGCAAGTCTTGCCATTAATTGAAAAAATCTTCCAAAACAGTGCAAAATTCTTATCTGGGCTTTCGAATTAGTTTACCACAGCGATTAGCACAAAAATAAACAGATCTTTCATCCGCCATAAAATTTCAAAACCGTGAGTCTCGGATGGGTCTTAAAAGGTTTGTAATTTTCAGTTTCATCATCATTCGCATGGTATTAGTCATCATCAGGCAACTTTCTTACAAAGTTGGTCCAAAAAAGATATTAGGTCCTTACCTATGAAATTGGCGTTTTGTATGGGAGGAACAAAAAGTCGAAATTTTTTTATATAGCATATTTATTTAATCAAAGTATGAGCCATTGTAATCTATGCACTTTTGCCATCTCATAGGTAGTTCATTGATCCCTTTACTAAAAAAACCATTCGAACGGGAATCAATAAAATCTTTGAAGGCGACTTGGACTGCCCCATCTGAGTTGAACTTTTTCCCTTGCAAGAAGTTATCCAAATTTCGAAAAAAATGGTAATCTGTTGGAGCAAGGTCCGGGGAGTACGGTGGATGCCTAAGAGATTCCAATTGAAGTTCTTCTAATTTGCTAGCCGTCTGTTGTGCAGTGTGTGGTCTAGCGTTGTCGTGAAGCAGCAGTGGCGTAGAGAGATTGACCAGCCTTGGTTGTTTAGCAACTAGCTTTTCCATCATGGTTTGCAATTGCTGACAATAGATATCTGCCGTAATCGTCTGGCCAGATTTGAGAAAACTGTAATGAACGACACCGGCGCTAGTCCACCAAACGCTTACAAGTAACTTTTTATTGGTCAATTTTCGCTTGGAGCAGGCTTTGGCTGGCTTGCCAGGGTCCAGCCATTGCGATGAGCGCTTCCGATTATCGTAGAGAATCCACTTTTCATCACAGGTAATGATTCGATTTAAAATCCCTTCGTTATTGTGCCGGTCAAGTAATGTAACGCAGCAGTTGACGCGCGTTTGCCGGTTTGCTTCACACAATTCGTGAGGAACCCACCTTTCAAGTTTTTTAATCTTCCCAATTTGCTTCAAGTGGATTAAAACAGTTTTATCACTAACGCCAAAGCCTGCAGCTAACTCGGACGTGGTTTGCGATGGATCCGCTTCCACAATAGCCTTCAATTCTTCATTATCAACTTGGGTCTCCGGCCGTCCACGGGGCTTGTTTTGCAGGTCGAAATTTCCAGAACGAAAACGTTGGAACCAAAAACGCACTGTGTTTTCTTTTGCGACACAACCGCCATACACATCATTAACCCTTCGAGCCGTTTCCGCAGCACTGGTGCCACGGTGGAACTCGTACTCGTAAATAACGCGATATTTCAAATTATCCATTTTGTAAATTGAGCGATGCAAACAGAAAAAAGATAAGTAAAAAAACAAATGAATGACGGTTTACGAAACACAACTACATGTGGAAATAGCTGTATAAATTTGAATTTCGAATTCCTAACCAAATAGGAAAAATTTGTGATCAAAGTGGCCAGTACGACAAAACGCCAATTTCATATGTAAGGACCTAATATTATGTGCGGCCAGACCCCGGTTCCAAGACCTTAGAAAATTATGGACTTAACCCTGTAACTACCGATTTAGTTTTTTGGACTATGGTCACAGATAATATAATATTATTAATTTTATCATAGTTGTTGACATCAGTAGACTGGAAACAGAATAATAAAAAAAATATATATCTTATAATATTTGCATGCCATATAATATAATTGTAGTTAAGTAGGCTAATGCACTGTTTATTAAATTTTTTGTACTACTTGTAACTGTACCCTACTTATTCGCAAATAAATAATTTGAATTTGAATTTTTATAATAAATACTTAGTTACGCTAGTAATCCAGGAAGCTTATCCTAGGGGCCTAATGTCTAGACCGTTGTGTCCATATTTTACTACCAGTTATGTTTTTTTAAAGTTTTTTACATTAACTTTAGGGTCACAGATTTAAAAAAAGTTATTAGCGTTCACAGATGCCTGGTGTCCTTTCTAATTTGTTAGTGTGCTGCCGACTTCATAATTTCCCAGTTCTGATTATGTTTTTTTATGCGTAATTATTATAGTAGTCTGACAAGTCAGTTGTCACAAATTGTTCTCGACCCAAGTAAATTCTTAACACCTCAGTCACCGGATTATTTTTAGAAAAATAAACTCGGGGGACACTTTAAATCAATTTCTCGCAATCGCACGAGAAATCTCTAAGACGGTCGCCACCATCAATTACCCATATTTTTATCACACAAAATACCATCACGCACTGTGACATTACTCACAAAACAAAAGGATTAAACGAGGAACAATCCAAAAGTCATCGTCGTAAAATTTAAAACAAAGTGAATACGTCTTTCCTGCTCTGTTCTAATGTTAATTTGTGAAGTGTGAAAGAGACGACGGAGGTCTCGAGGGGGCACAATGTTAAACGTTTGGTGTTTTAAGTAAATTTTATCGTTGACACCATCGTGAGGTCCCCGCTGATGTATGGAGCTGACGATGTGATAGTGATGTGCTTGCGTCGATAGTTTTTTTTAAACACGATAAAATAAGATTATTCGTATTCATTTATTCATTGCAAATAACCAGACAGCTGACTATTAATACAAATAAGTATACATAAATATTTTCCTTTTCAGGCATCCACGGAAGACCAGCGCCAACAGATCCTCAATTAGGTGGCATTTGCTGAGTGGATGCCCATTCATAAAATAAGTTTCACTAAAAATGTGTTATACACCCACCTAGGTACAGCAACGTAAGACAATACCTTTGTAAAGGTTAATATTTTTAAAATAACATTCTAATCTAGCACATGAATATGATAAGATTTGAAGGCCTTTCAATGTAGTTAAAATTATACACAATTTTGAATTAAACTAACATTGCTTTTTAAGGCAGATAAAGCACAACTTTGATGCCACCTATAGCCAATTGCTTCCAAATAATATGTGTAATGAATTATACTAAGTAATTTACTCCGGCACTCAATAAAAGCGTAGCAGATTTAGCAGATGCCAAATTAAAAATTTACTTTTATGACTACGGACTCATTGATTAAAGCTTGATAACCCGTTTAAATGTAGCAAATAAGTAGGCGATATTAAAGTACCCTTCAAGTTCTATTTATTAATGCCTATTATTTTTAAAACCTGTCATAATTTGTTTTTGTAATGCATGCCAAGATATGCGACACAATCTCAATATTGGACCGAAAAATAACATTAAGTGTGTGTATTTTAGCACAAACAGTTTTGTAACTGGGCTATTTAAATTGGGGATCGTTGAGGAAGAAATGAGTTGCTTTGTCACTATTTGGATCCGGTCCAAATGAGCTCATTTATTCAAAGCGGTGAGTTAATGTCACAGCCTTTTATGATTTCGTTTTACATTCAAACGTAGACAGGAAATTTATAGGCTGGGCATTGGTTTTACTAATGACACCTTAAAAAAGACCTCAACATAGCTAAGAAAGCAGATAGTAAGCTTTAACTGTTAGACGGACTTTGATCAGCTATAACTAAAAACCACCGCGATTAAACTATCTTCCGAATAAACAAAACCGCACTGAAATCGGTCCATCTATCTGTTGGGAGCTACGATGCCACAGACAGACACACACAAACAGATCAGTGAACATATAACACAATAACGTAGTGGCTAGACTCTAGAAAAGAAAGAGGCTATAAAGAAAAAAAAATAGTTGTATGTGAAGTTTTAAACTCTTTAAATAAAGTGAACCGTTTCTTACAATTTTATACTATCAACCACATTATAAGCTAACGGTTTCTAAAACTGAATGACATAACTACCTCATGAGATCGTCGTGGGAATGTACCTGACGACAATGTTTTTTAGTCTTGGTAATAGATGATAAATAGGACCATTACACAGCCGATCTGGAATTTTTGAAGATTTGAAAGAAAAACTTATTTTAACCCTAGTGCACCGATAAGGAACAATTGGCGGATTTTATACCAAAAGGCATTCTACACCAGTCAACCTCGTGGGAATGCAGAAGGTCGCGGAAATAAAAACAAAAGAGACACATTTTACGGTCACTTCACAAGATAAAATACCAAACCATCGACATCTGACCGCACTAAACATCGATATCCCAGCACTACCGCCCCACGTGGCGTCCGCGATCCTTATCGCCAAGCACCAGCTGTAAAACACAAGATTTATCGACAGATTGCCCCGCGCGATACCGGTACAAATCACCTCACTATTACCGATCTGGTACGCCGATACTAAATGGTGGATGTTTTACGTGTGACGATTGAGACTCGTCGTGTTATTGGTGTACTTACTGCGTATATAAGTTCCTTCTAAAATCTCATTACAATTCGAAAATACGTAACACTTAAAAAATTCTTTTCGGCCCCGGTCATCAGGGAGGATTCGTACCCCCGACCTTTGGAAGTCCGGTTCGGGGGTTCGAATCCTCCCTGAAGACCGGAGCCGAATAGAATTTATTAAGTGTTATGAATCAGAATCAGAATCTTTATTGCAAGTCACATGAGTAACAGGTGTTAAAAAAATGATGTCAAAGTACTGTGACGCCCGGCAAGGGCACAGCAATCTAAGAAAGGCAAACATTGCCTATTCACTTAAAAACTTGGCTAAAATATTTAAATAACATTAACACTATGGGCACACTAAATTTGATAAAGTCACTGATGGAAAGTAATAATGGCTTATATTGTAAGCCAACTTTACAGCCAGCCAGTCTTTACAAATTTAAAAAATTGAGTTGTGAACGCATAAAAATAAATTAATGAATCTCACAAGTAACAGTGCTATAACTCAATTCTCACTAAATAGTTGTGAAGATGTAGCCGAGGATGGATGAAATTGGTCAAAAACATACTTAACAGTTAAAAAATCAGCCAGGAAAACAGTTGGTTAGCTTCAATGACTGGACGAATTTGAACCAGCCATAGCTAAGAAACACCGTGGTTAAATTATCTTCCGATTAAAAAATAATACTTTAAAATCGGTTCATCCATTCGGGAGCTACGATGCTACAAATAGATACATACACACAAAAGCAGACATAGGGACCAAACTTAAAACATCCTTATTTTTAGTCGGAAGTTGAAAAACAGCCTATTTATTACACCTGAAAATGTACAAAGCATATTGTCCACGGAACATCCAGCGTGCAGCAAATATGACAAAAGCAAATATTGACATTAGCTTTTTTTTCATTTGCACCTATGTGAAACAATTGGCTAGATGACACCACCAATCGTTGACATACTTTTTATTATCTGTCAAAACGGTCTGCCTCCATAGATTTCGTATGGGAATAAATATTGTGACGTCACGGTCATGTGTCAGAAATCGGAGTCAATTGACCGAATATTTATTGCGTTTTGTGTGTTTAAAAATTGGTTTCTACAGCTTTTTTGAAATATTTTGTTGTATTAACTTCATAGGGGCTATGTTTTTTAAACACCATGTTCTTGACAATATTTAAGATAGGTGTCATCATCCCAATTAAACCTTTTAATGTAATTAACATTTAGCTTAATTACCATCGAAGTTCAGACAATAAGATAAAGTGCCCGCACAATTTTGAATTAGATATTATACTTGTAGAAAAATGTTATTAGTATCGCAGAATGTATGAGACTATTTATACTTTTATTATGACTTATAGGATAAGAAATTGTTAAATATACTTAAATTAAAATAATAAAAATAAAGAAATGCATATAATAATAATGTCATATTATTTAATTCTAATATTTTAATTGTATTTTGAAGTTACGATGTGACTTTTTACTTATAACTAACTATAAATGCAATAATTAATTTAAAGTGTTAAAAATTGCAAAAGAGCTTCCAACAATAAATATATTAATTATGATTAATTTATTGCAATTGTTGTGCAAAGTAGGTGCTATCTTTCTTTTCACGGAAAACCACCATTCGTGGCATTCCTGAGATGCTACGACACATGCTGAGTGGCCCACCTTTTCAGTATCTTGTGTATGTGATTTGTAAATGTGTTTTTCTATTTAGTAAAATATGTGATACTGAATAAAAATGTTTTCTTCTTGTTCTTCTTCAATTGATAGCAATTATCAAACTATTCAAGTTATGTTTACGTTATAGGAGCGGGCGCCGTATGAAGCTCTCGTGTTTGCGTTTTTTTTTTTTTAATTTAGGAAAAATGTTTCGATGAAATGCTAATAGAGAATTAGAACTTCTTTCTTGGGCTCTTGATAAGAGGGGTATCATTGGGGTATACAAAGGTATTTGTATTAAATGGTGTAATCTACTGTATGATTTTCTGTTATTTTTATGCTAAATTGTTAAAAAAAATACTTAAAAAGTTTTGATAGTCTTTACATCTCATCTTTTTATTTTATAGGTTCACATATTTTATCCTTCTCAACAATTTTTTTATTGGTTATATCCACGTATTATTTTAGCCGAGAAAACTTAATTGGTGTATGTATTATTTTGTTATGTTATGTTAAAACTGTATGTTTTCCAAAAAAATTATAAATAAAATAAAAATATATTATTTGTGTTAGAACATTCCTTTCTCACCAGCCTGGGCCAAAACTCGTAACATTTGTTCGAACTTGAACGCGGACGAAGTAGCAAGCGGCCGCTAGTTGGTATTTTAATTTAATCCTTAAAAAATCTTTATATTTATTTCTCTTTTTTTTTATTTATTTATTTAAAACTTTATTGCACAAGAAATGTTCAAAGGGTAGACTTAATGCTAAAAGCAATTTCTGCCAGTCAACCTCAAGGTCATGCAGAAAGAAGGCAATGATTTTTTTCTTAGTTTTGGAATCGAATCGTGTTTAGTAAGACTGCTGAGTTTATAACAAAAAACGTTAACGTTCATTATAATCAGTTACAAAGTACTTAGTGTTGTTTTTTTTAAATTTTATATTTTAGTTTTAACTTTAAGTAAGCGTACCCGGTTAAATATGATAATGAATGGACAATAACCCTAAAGATAAAACTAACAATTAATCGAATTACAAAACTCGCATAGGCCTAACTTAATCTCGGTTCCGATGTTATCGGGAGTCGTAAAAAGGCCCGGCCCGTGGGGGGTTAATTAACGACCATGTTAGCCCATATTACACCCAAAGTTACGGCCCACAAAGATAATAAACATGGATACATCGCTAACATGTGTTTTTCGGATAATTTTATTGAAAAATTTTAATTAATTGCCCATGTGTCCCGTTGGCATTTAAGGGTTAAGGTTTTTTTTTTCGAAATTCAAACTTTTACCGCACATGGTGGTTCTTTTCTAGAAAAAATAATGAGACTGACTGACTATCTACAGCTATAGATAAATTATAAGTTCCTAACTTCCCGCTAAACGGCTGCGCCCGCGTAGAATTCGTTCGTTCATTCATTTCAGTTCATTCGTTCTTTATTATATAAGGCAAAATATAAGTAGCCTATGTTTATCAGGAATAATCTAGGATTCTAATAATACCTAAAAGATTTTTTTTTAATCAGTCTAGTAGTTTCGGAGCCAATTCCATTCACACAAACAATCAAATATTCCTCCTTTAAACATTGAAACTTGATTAAATGGGATCTTAAGCGACCAGGCCAGTTCTCTTACTTATAGAGGTTATTCACTTAGCCAGTGTCTGTCTAGGTATTAAAAAAATAACTGTCTCATAGACACAGATGATTCATTACCTAGATTCATTGCGTGTCTTTCCACCTTCATTTAGATCATCAGAATTTGCGAGTAGACCAAGAAACTTTAGTACACTAATGCGAATTTTATTCAAGAGGTCATCATCATCAGCCTATATACGTCCCACTGCTGGGCACAGGCCTCACGTCAACTATGAGGTGGTGCGAGCCATACTCCACCACGCGGGCTCAGTGCGGATTGTTGGAGGGCTGTGTGTAAGGTAAGTGACCAACCTTACTGTCGGATGTTATACAGCCGCCCGAGGACCTCTGACCAGGCTTAACGACTAATATCTGTCGATATTAACCGGGACCAACAGCTTCGGAAGCACGGAGATGCTTGTAAATAGACGTCACTTGTATGGTAAGAATGGTCACCCAGTTATAGAGTATGGCTTCGTACCACAAACAGAGGTAATTTAGTGCCAACATGCCCAGCCTCAACATGAGCCCTAGCTATGGAGGTTTCTCACTTATTCAGGTGCCACTTAAGCAAGTTTCACTGTAATATTAGTGTCGGTCGACAAATAGGTCTAGCCAGCAGATTTCCTTTACTCGTTAGTATTCGTTATTTTTGCGGTTCCCGTCCGTCAACGATTGTATATTTTAATATTTAATCTCATGTGTCATATTATTGGTTTTGTTTTTGTGTTTTCTCTGTTATTTATTTTGTCGCACCGCCCACCAATCATTTCTGCTTAGCCCAAAGGTATGACTGGTAGAGAATGCTCTACGGCGTTAAGTTCACCTTTTGTAAAAAGTTTTGTTGTGCAATAAAGCTTAAATAAATATATATACGTCAAACGTCCGCCCCCGTCCGCTAATGACGGAAAAATGTAACCAAAAATATTGTTCACGTTTTTTATAAGGTGCATTCTAGGCTGAAAGTAACTCCAAGAATGTAGAGTTGATTAGGTGCTCGTTTTATTCACAGTAGCTTTTGCTTTGAAGCCTACATATTATAACAATTAATAATAGTCCTCCTGGCCGATTTCGACAACGGCGGCCAATCTCAACCGAGATCAGCCAACTACGCAGGAGATTTAGTGCACAAGTGTGAGCGCAATACACAGGTGCTCTAACTGTTCCATCACTCTCAATTCAACGTACTTTCCGAGGCACGGGGGTGTTACACCGCCAACTTCCTGACTCCGAGCTGTTTGAGAAATTCATGACAGAAAATCTCAGAAACAATTATGGCTCGACATGGGATCCGAACCCTCTCGGATGTAAGGCAGAGAATTTGCCACTACACCAACGAGGCAGGAAATAACAATTATTATCATATTTAATGTGTCTGAGTAAGCTTAAAATGTCACTAAAGTACACTGACCGTCAAAAAAATCGACCCCCGTCAATTTTGCAATATTAATCTCATGAATTCTGTATAAGAATGTTCTTAAACAAATATTTTTTTGTGTAAAAATTAAGTAGGACAATTTTATTGATGGCCAGCATTTAAAACATAATGCTTATATTTTTAATTTTTTTAGTGTCGCTCACTTAGCCGTCAAAGTTAGAAATATTATTCCGTTCCAGCAAGATAGAAATTTTAATGAAGGTATACTTAAATATGAGTAGAAAGAGTCGAATGCAAGATTCATGATATATTTAATAGCTAAATTTCAGTGATCAATCTTTTTTTTTATTTTTGCAAAGGTTACATTTACAAATGGGATAAACCTCATTAGCTCGTCATTCGTAATAATAAAAAAGGTACCTGGTCCTTAGACTTTAGGCGAAGTAAGAGTGACTTTTCTACGATCAATTATAAATTTACGGTACTATCGACACCGCGTACCCTCCTCCACCCTACCATAGAGGTACGCCCCTATTTTCAGTTACCGTACTTTTGGGGAAATCCCTAATCTGAAACGGGCAACAACGTAGAGTTGTTAAAACTTTTTTCGTCAACCATTTCGGACGGAGGCCAACTGAATGCTTCGGACAACGTTCGAGAATAAAAATAAGGAAGAGCCGTCGCTCGTGTGCACCGCTAAATTAAGACCTGCCTCCACACAACAGCTTTAACAAGCTAAAAGCTAAAAATAACCACTCACCGCTGACGAAACGCAACCTAATTACTGCACACTAACTGTTTTCTCTGCGCGTGATCCCTCAAAAACAAAACACATTCACTGGACGGTTCACATAACACACACAAGGTTCAAAAACCACGTTATCCGTTCTTTTTTCGATTCCAAATTCGAAAATGCGTGCGCGCGCTGCCAGCGCTAAAATGGAACTGGTTTGACTCGAACTTCCTATCTCGTTTCTGATTGGTTGAGGGTCGTTATGGTGATGGTGGCAGCCAATGGGGTGAGCCCGTCGGGTTCGCTAGCACCGCCTCCCATTGGTTAGTGTGTGAGTTCGCCATTTTTCAGGCTAGTCGAACAATTGGCTCGTTATGTAGGCGTTTTCGTCCAACGAATTCGGTTGTTTTTGTATTTTCGGCCCAGTTTGTTTATTGAGGACCCGAACAGCTGTTTTGTTTAAATCATCCAGTTTTATTGAGAACAAGATTATTGCATTGACGGATATAAAATGATAATGGCGACGGATAATAGTTGTAAAATGTAGAGCCTGGTTCGGTTTATAGTTTTCAGCATGAATCGGTCTACCCTATTTTTTTCTCAAAAATACAGTCATAACTGAACTGGAATGAGGAGGCAAAAAAAAGCCCAAAAACTTCAAAAGTAAGAAAACTTAAAATTTAAAACATGTTAGATTTATTTTGCATTTATGTTTTCATGAACGTTTTTTTTTATCTGCCCCCTCAATAAAAATAGCTAGGTATTAGTACTTACTTATAGATTAATATAGAGGTAAATACTTACTTAAATGTAACATTTCAAAATAGAACTAGGTACCTACTTATAAAATGTACAGTCAGAACTCTTAGACAACTTGACAGCCCTGATGATACAAGCAAATATAGACGTATACTTCAAATTGATAGGATAAGTTCCTACCTTTTAAACAGGTTTAAAACATCGTCGAACATGTTTGTGGTAAGGTTGTATTACTGACAACGTAGTACGTAGTCCGTAGCACTAACGACTACATATGAGTTCAAAGATACCTTTATTTGTTCAGAACAAACTTCTGAACTCTCTAACAATATTAGCACCCGCGATCCACCGTAAAACTTCATTAAGTAAACCTAAGTCTATAATGAACGTCTCAAATGACCACATGTTCAAATATTAATCTATTTCTATTTAAAAAGGAATTTGAACTACCGATAGTTATCAAAAGAAATACCGGTGCTCTTTTTGATTCTTGCGTGCACTCCAAAATACACCTTTTAAAAAACTTACGTCTCGACTCCAAGGCAAAGGAATAAAAACTTTATGCCTCTATGGTTAAAAAACAGTGACTGAAAAAATAAATTGGTATTTCTGTGATAATGCATTGAATGGCAGTCATTATACGCTTATTTGCAGCCTTTGTAGTAATTTTGAAAAGGGAACGCGCGTATTGTTCGGTGACGTTTAGCGGTAGACATCTTGTTTGTAATGGCTGGAGGATGAAATGGTTTTTAGGGGTCTGTCCGACGGTAACTAAATTTTTGTCAGCTGTAAAATAAATAAGAGCTGTGGGATATTTTTTTTAAAAGTAGGTAATTTAAAAAAAGTACTTTATGACAGTGGCAGCTAGTATACTGCTAATGAACTCTGTGAAAAACATTTTTTTCACTGAGGCTTAGTGGGAAAGCCGAAGCTAAGTATAATAAGAACGTCTTTTACTTTTGACGTGACAACGTCTTATAAATTGGTTTGCCGGGTGACACCTCAAGAAACTGCGTTACGCTGCTCCGCTCACGTTTCGCGCGAGAGAGACAGAGCGAGAGAGAGAGAGAGAGATAGGCATACACACCGGTTCATGTTATACGAATGAATATTCACATTAAAATTATTTTACCACTCAGAGTCGTTGTCACGTAAAACTTTCGCGCGTATACCGACTTTACAGGCAACCAATTTTTTTTTTGCATTAATTTGGTTTGGTTTGCGCGTTAGTCAACTAATAGAGGGTTAGAATCCCCATTGTTTTGAAGCTGGGGTAGGTTTTCTCTTTTTAAAACGTGTGCAAACTGAGTAATTTTAATAAATCACCCTAAGTGATAAACCTGGCTTAATATCGCTGTATAATTTTCTTGAAGTCTTTTAAAATAAAAAGTTGTTACATCAACGGAACCTCATCTCATCAACTTATATACGTCCTACTGCTGGGCACAGCTCTCACTCACCTCAACTATGAGGTGGTTATATGTATAGATAATATTACCGTGTTGAGGTGGTCCGAGCCATACTCCACCACGAGGGCTGAGTGCGGTGCGGTGGAGAAGTGTATGTAAAGTAAGTGACCAAACTTACTGTCAATTGTTATTAAGCAGCCTCTTAAATAAATATACAACAACATCACTTACATTGATCTGACTCCGTGGTAAGTAGCTTAAGCTAATATTAACGGAACCATTCCTAAAAAGCCGTTTCACGCTTCACCCACCACTCAGAGCTAAGTACAGTCAAGCGCCCTTATACACAACACACCCGACAAACAGATCATCGTGTCGATAAACTACTATTGTGAAATGGCTTTACTATTCAACGTCTGTGGCGCTTCGGATGCGTTTAAAAAGATTATGGTGTCATTGTTATATTGAAGATATTAATGTAGATTTAAAAGTGATGATTTCCGAAGGAAATATTCGCTAACAGCCGCTTCATGTAATTTCTTAGTAGGCACCAACCAATGCACAAACAGTAATGTAGGCACAAACTTGCTGATTAAGGGCAGATTTTTCAATTGTCTGATAAATAGAGGTAGTAATCGTATTGAATATTAGCCGGCCTTTTAAGATGACATTTTTTCTTTAGACTTAGGGGCCAATTAAAAACAGCTAAGCAGTTTTTTTTACAATGGATGCACTAAGACTAACTTAAATTTCTGCATTGCATTTCAACTTTTTCGTCGTTGATTTTTAAATTTTTTATTAGTAAAAAATTACAACCACTTTACTTAATATTGTCAAATCGGTTCCTTTTCAACATTTTTTTACGCAAAAGTATTTTAAAATATTGCGTGTTACAAGTAACATGAGTTAATTCTCAACAAAAATAAAGTGGTTTTCTATTTTCAGCATTTAAAATGGATCTTACATCATTAATATTAATATCGACCCCACGATTCATACTTAATGATAAGGGTGTGTTACACAGCGGTAACAATATGCTGAGTAACGACTTAAATGCTTTAAATGGGTACCTTGTTATTTCACCCTCTGGTTTAAGAGAATAATTAAAGTGAGAGAACTTTACTGTTTTATAATCGTAAATTGTTTTTGGGGTTCCTTCCTGTGGGCTTTTGGGACTTGTTGAACCTTATGAAACTGGGTTAACAGCGAAATGTGAAATTGATATTTGTCATCATGAGGCTGGTTTTAGGGAAAGTCTCTTTATCATGGACCTAGTGTAGGTACTGTAAAGAAATATTTTTATTTTTATTTTGTGGAAATACTCTGTACCACAATTTTATTTTATATTATCATTTTTGTCTAACCTAAGTTTAATTACCAATGTGCACCTGAAATTGGGTAGCATACCAGCTGCAATTTGACGTTCTTATTTATTTTTTGTGCAAACGTTTGTATGTTACCTGTTGGTGTACGTTCCTGACAGATAATATAGAATAAATAACTGTTCCCGAAGCAATACTTAGTGGAGCTCTGCTTGTTACGAGGGTTATAAACTGTGTTCCTTTTTTTAATTTGTTATAGGTTTGCTTTTGACCCAAGTCTAAGCCCGACAAGACTGAGTCGATGATCGAACGAGCTCGTCTAGAAAATGGCAGTTCTTGCCTCTTGCAAAATTTTCGCGTTGTACTTACAGGGAAACACCCACGCAGTAGCGAGTTCCACTCTTTTGCAGTGCGCATCAGGAATATAGATGAAAAGCGCTAAGTGCGTATTTGTGGAACATCAACACGGTATGGATGGTATCCCGCGGATCGTCTGGTGGTCCGATGGTTAAAAGTCCTCCTGGCTGATTTCGACCGGCGGCCAATCTCAACAGAGATCAGCCAACTACGCAATATATATTATTGTGCACAAGTGTGAGTGCAATACACAGGTGCACTAACTTTTCCATCACTCTCAAAGTTCGGTGAGACGACAATCCGACATGATCGGAGAGAGATCAGGCGCAGGACCAACGGCTTAGCGTGCTTTCCGAGGCACGGGGATGTAACACCGCCAACTTCCCGACTCCGAGCTGTTTTTGAAAAATACATGACAGAAAATCTCAGAAGCAATTTTGGCTCGACCTGGGATTCGAACCCAGGACCTCTCGGATGTAAGGCAAAAACTTTGCCACTAAACCAACGAGGCAGTCGCTCGATGGTTAAAGGGGGTTCTTTATAGATCTAATGCATAAACACATTCACCTTTTGTATGAAACCATTCATCTCCCTTTACGGACATCTCCATTAAAATCCCTACCCTTGACTTTTAAAGGGCGCGCGCAAAATACAATAACTTGTTAGCGCCATTGTGTTTCTTAGTTCAGTTTAATTTATTTGCGCAAAAAATCGGACGAAACGTGTGAAGATGGTCGTGGGAGTTTTCGGGATAAGGAAAAAGTTTTTTTTTAAGCAAAGAATTGGGAGTTTTTTTTTTCTTGGCAAACTTGCGAATTGGAAGTTAGCACCCCATATTTCAATTGACAGATCAGCACGCTATCAGTACGGTAAATTTCTAAGATGGCCGACTTGAAATGTCAAACTTGATAACGCAGAAAGTCAAACCAAATGTCATGTTAAATTCGGTCAGCTTAGGTATATTTAACAGTAAGATAACTATATATCTGACTATTGAAAAATTGGCCGAAATGATTTTTGACGTGACAACATCTTTTAAATTGGTTTGCCGGGTGACACTTCAAGAAACTGCGTTACGCTCCGCTCACGTTCCGCGCTCACAATGAGAGCGAGTGAGAGGCACGCGTCCCTTCGACTCGGGCATGGTTAGCCCGCCTAAGAGCGAGTGAGACAGACATAAAAAGTGAAAGGCACGCGTCCCTTCCACTCGAGCACAGTTAACCCGCCTAAGAGCGAGAGAGACAGAGCGAGAGAGAGAGAGTGAGAGAGATAGGCATACACACCGGTTCATGTTATACGAATGAATATTCACATTAAAATTATTTTACCACTCAAAGTCGTTGTCACGTAAAACTTTCGCCCGTATACCGACTTTACAGGCAACCAATTTTTTCAATAAGTTTAATTAATGGCCAAGAAGTTGACTATTAACCAAGAGGTCGCAAGTTCGATCCCCGCACTGTACAAACATTTGTGTGCATGAACATGTCTGTTGGTACTGGTCTGGGTGTAATTTGTATTTATTTAAGTTTATTATGGATGACTCTGATTTCTGTGACACAAGTGCTTAAGCTACTTACCACGGCGTCAGATCAGTGTATGTTATGTTGTTGTATATTTATTTAATTACAAGGTGCTTGTTGTGGCGCAATGGTAGTGATACCATAAGTGCCGAAATTAAGCAACCTAAGGCGCGGTCCTTTTTGGGATGGGTGACCATTCCGACCATATAAATGACGTTTATTTACTAACATCTCCGTGCTTCGGAAGGCACGTAAAGCTGTTGGTCCCGGTTAATATCGATAGATATTTGTCGTTAAACCTAGTCAGAGGCTCTCGGGCGGCTTGATAACATCTGACAGTAAGGTTGGTCACTTACCTTACACACACCCCTCCACCGCACCGCACTGAGCCCGCGTGGTGGAGAAGTTACCTGTATCGCCTGTATGTGATGAGAATACTTAGTCAGTATCCTCTGAACACCGTGACATTTATCAGGACACCCAAAGGGTTCGTGTGTGTTCCTCAGGACTCATGGCGACTGGAGACTGCAGGGCACAGGTAACAAGTCACTGCAGCGCGCGTGTGGGGTGGCCAGCGACGTGGGCGGAAAAAAGTACGGCGACAACTGCGCCGTTTTTAAAGAAAGAAAGAAAAATATTTTATTTAGTTATAAAATTAACGTTACACAATGACCAATGAAAATAAAAGATTAATAGAACCAAATTGGATCCCATTTAGCTTTGTTGCCATGGTGACCCCTGGCGCTGGTTTTTAAACGAATTGCTCGTTTCCAGTATGAACGATATTAGATTCAAAAACTCCTTTTCTTTAAAATAATTCATAATTGCAGTTTTCATTGATTTTTTTCTGCAGTTTGTATTATTTGATTTTTAATTTGAATTCAATTGGCTAGACGACACCACCAATCGTTGACATACTTTTTATTATCTGTCAAAACGGTCTGCCTCCATAGATTTTGTATGGGAATAATGAACGTGACGTCACTAGAAATCGGAGTCAATTGACCGAATATTTATTGAGTTTTGTGTGTTTAAAAATTGGTTTCGACAGCTTTTTGGAAATAAACTGCTTATAATTACTTCATAGGGGCTATGTTTTTTAAACGCCATGGTCTTGAAAATATTTAAGATAGCTGTCATCATGCCAATTGATAAATAACCACTCAGTCGGCAATGTCGGCATTGCACTCGATGACGTCAAAGTGTGTTATTCCCACACGAACTGTATGAAGAAAAGCGTTTTGACAGTTGATAAAAAACTACGTCAAGGATTGGTGGTGTCAACTACCCCATTCCGCTAGTCAATCGTAATTGAATTAAACGATTTTGAAATTTTAGGCAACAGGCGATTTAATTGCAATTTTGTTTTGAATGATTAGCGGAATTGGCCCCTGGCCTGAAGTTCTGTTCTATAGGTTTTAACAGATTGCCGACTGACCTCAGTCGGCATAATCACCTGATTATGGATTGACGGACTCCTGATTCGCCTCTTTAGACCCCTTTCATTCGGCATTGTCCTGCATGTTTTTTGCAGTATACGTCGTAACGTCACTGTCAACGTCACGTCACATTCATACGTTTACAGTGAACGTTGGCTGACAGTGACGTTAAAACGTATACTGCAAATAAACGTGCAGTACTATACCGTGTGAACGGGGCCTTTGGCCGAGAAGTAAAATAGCCAGTGTTTCCACATTGAGGGGAACTTCCCCTTTTAAGGGGAAATTAGGATCCAGAGGGGAAGGAAAAGGGGAAAGACTATATGAGGGGAAATTGCGGGAAATAATAGATAAAACCTAGCCAGATGATAAAAAATGGCTCTAACTGCTAGGTACGTGATTGGTGAATTTTGACATTATCTATCAATGTTAGTTCCATTCTGTGGCTTAAAATAAAACTTATGCGCTGACAGCGTAAACTGACTTGGAATAAAAGTTATGAATAATTAAAAGTTAAGTAATTGAAAGCTAGTGATGTGCATACTATAGCAAAGTCGTCAAATTTTGCAGATGTTTTTGTTGACATATTTAGTGTAAATAATATTAATATAGCAAGCTATACAAGAAAAAGGCCTTATTTTGGGTGTAGCGTGTGGTTTCAAAACTAAAAACTACAGCTAAATAACTTTTGAGGGGAAAAAAGGCCGGAGAAGGGGAAATCTAAATTAAGACGTGGGGAAATTAAATTGTTATAGTGGAAACACTGAAAATAGCAGGTTTTGATTATTCGCCATTTTCCGAGGAGAGCAGACAGACAAGTCGGGGTCATGAGCAAGGGACTCCTGGATGGCATGACATTGACATATTGAGTGACAATTTTACCCGCAAGAAATTACAATCTTCAGAATATTTACTAGCAATTGCAATGTAGACTTCTTATTTTAAATCGGTTATATTTCCGAGTACTTTTTCACGCTTTTTTTCACGCTGCGGTAGGTCTTGTATCTCTGACATAATCAATCTATGTAATACCACTGTTGATTCTGATATCTGCAACACAAGTGGTTAAGCTACTTACCACGGAGTCAGATGTGATGTTGTTGTATATTTATATTTTTCTATACGATAGCTGAACACACAGCTCGATACCCCGATAACGCGTTTCTTCAGCGTGTTCCTAATTCGAAATAATAAAGACTTGCTGATTTACATTCCGGTCAGTACCAGACCACCCCGTACTTTCCGCCTCCCATGCGGCAGGCTCCTCTCACGAGCGATAAATATCACCGAACACGACGCGGGAATGCGTGGCGCGCGATGTAGTACAGTTGGCTGAAATTAACAGTAATTAATTTAGCATTTCTAATCAAATTCGAAAAGAAAGTAACACTTAAAAAAATCTTTTCCGTAACCGTAAACCGTAATGATAAATCTGACTCAACAATTTGGGAAAGGAAGGAAAAGCGCATAAATAAGCTGAATTTATAAAACGTTTAGGTGGTGAAGTCCAACATTAATGATTAACATCGTGATTAAGTTACACCTTAACTTTACTTAATGATTAAACCTTAAAACGATTCAGGCTTTGTGCAACATAGTTTTCTAAAATCATTTCGGAGCAGCGGGAAAAATCTGCGGGAATAAAGCGAGCTTTCATCACTGATTCGCGGGGAAAGAAATAATTGTGACAGTCACAGTTTGGTAGAGTAATCCAGATTGTACTTGCTACCTATTAGACTTATTAGTATTGTGAGTTATATCTAAATCAACTTCAAACTTATGAACTCATCTACCTAAAACATGTATGAGTTAAACTTTAGCCCCTTCATACAAAATCATTACACTTTAAAAATTATTTTCAGCTCCGGTCATCAGTGAGGATTCCAACCGCCGACCTTTGGAAGTCCGGTCTAATGCTCTAACCGGACCGGACAAAGGTCGGGGGTTCGAATCCTCCCTGATGACAGGAGCCGAAAATATTTTTTAAGTGTAATGTCTTTTCAAATTTAAAAATAGCGTTGTGTAACAAAATCATTATTTTAAAAGTAAATATAAATAAAACATTTTTTTTAAAAACAGTAATTTATTGACATTTTATAAATGTATTTTGATTGCTAATTATTATGTAACTAGTATTTTATTAATGCAAATGATTATACCAATTGTATGCCCGAAATGGGTAAACTGTTGATACTGTATTATTTTAAGGGTTCCGTACCTCAAAAGGAAAAAACGGAACCCTTATAAGATCACTTTGTTGTCCGTTCGTCCGTCCGTCTGTCAGCCTGTCAAGACCGTTTTTCTCAGGAACGCGTGGAGGTATCAAACTGAAATTTCTATATGATACTTAGGTCTACTGTCCCTGAAAGCTGTTGAAAAATCAACCTTCTAAGCCAACGCAATCAAAAGATACAGCCATTTAGGCCGCAAATTTTCGAAACTCGCACGGGAATCAAAACCTACGGGTACTTCCCGTAAACTAAGAATCTTGAAATTTACTACGAAGTCACGTCTTATAGTACAGATATAGGAAAAATTACGAAAACCGTAAATTTTCAGTTTCATCATATAAAAAAAAACATTTTTGAAAAATATTTTAGACAATTTTGAAAATTTCAAAGTTACTACTCCTTATCTACAGGTTTGTACGGAACCCTCGGTGCGCGAGCCCAACTCGCACTTGACCGGTTTTTAACAACTTATGTACACAGTTTTGAGACAATAAATCGATTCTGATTCTGATTCTGTACCTACATTATAACCATAACCCTATTTTTAGCTCTGACTGTACTCGAGCGCAGGCGCAGGGCTCACATTAACTTGTCAATTTATCGTCTTCAGTTTAGTAGTGAGAGATGATCTGGGCGATCACCAAAGATTTTAAGTAAAAAACATAAAAATTATCGGACGATAATAATACATATATTTTAAATGTAACTTTACACTTGTTTCAATTCAGTCGAGTTTAATGGAAGAACAAAAGCGTGGAACCTAATTTATTACAGGTACTTTGTTAAGCGAGTATGAAGTTCGAACCCTGATTCCGGTTTGCTGTCAAGTTTTGCGAAAATCTTAATAGGCTAGACGACACCACCAATCGTTGACATACTCTTTATCATCTGTCAAAACGATCTGCCTCCATAGATTTTGTATGGGAATACTATAATTTGACGTCATAATTTAGTATCAGAAATCGAAGACAATTGACTGAATATTTACTGAATTTAAAGTAAATAAAAATTAGTTTTTACAGCCTTTTGGAAATAAATTGGTTTTACTAGCTTCATAGAGCGTTTTTAAACACCATAATCTCGAAAATATTTACAATAGGTTTCATCATGGCTATTGGAAGTTACTAGTTTAGGAAACTGATAGTTACCTAAGCTGGGGTACGACGATCTCATTAATTTGTAAGTACCTACATTTTTTACGCATTAATTTGTTTAATAAGCCAGTTAAACTAAGGTGACTTACTGTTGAGAAGATCAACAGTAAGTCACCTAAGTTTAACTGGCAGCTTCAAGATAATTTGTGTAACTTTTTTTGAAAAAAGTTCACGAAATAAAAATACTTGTAAATATACAGGATGGCGACCATAATACGACAATTGAATTTTCGTCTGCTACGCTTCCACGCCTAAACTACTGAATAGATTTGGATGAATTTTGGTACACATACAAAGTCGTCACCATTCTGTAATGTGTATTAATGTGTATAATGTGTATTAATGTTCTGCAGTTTGACATGAAAGCGTAACAGGCAGAAAGTCAATTGTCGTATAATGGCATAATGTCATATAAACCTTGTATAATAAAATTCAAAGATGACTGACTAACTGACTGAACATAGTGATCTATTAACGCACAGCCCAAACCACTGGACAAATCAGGCTGAAAATTGCATGCAGGTTGATGCTATGACGTAGGCATTCGCTTAGAAATAATTTTGATACATTCTCCTACCCCCAACGGAATAAAATAGGGAATGAAAAGTTGTCTTTAAAACTTTGTCAATTTTAAACAGATCGGGCTGTGACTGCACTGTATTAATTACTACTTATTATAAAAAAAAAACTAAAATCCACACGGACGAAGTCGCGGACGGTTGCTAGTTTACTAATAAACAAGTAACTTAAATGGACCAACAAACTGCAAGCTCACTATCTGCCACATTTGAATAAGTTTGGCTGCGTCAAATTTATTTTAAGTGCAGTGTAATTAGTAAAATCATTATCAAAAAATGATTTCTGGGAATAATATTATTCACGTTTTTGCTTTGATGTAAGTATTGACGTGTGTTTTAGGGTCTCAGTAAGATGAGGGACATTCATTAGATAATGCTACTTAGATAAAATGAAAATGTTATTTAAAGATATACTTAATAATAATAGTAGTCCTCCTGGCCGATTTCGACCACGGCGACCTCTCGGATGTAAGGCAGAAACTTTGCTACTACTACACCAACGGGGCAGTCATATAATTATACGAGTAAGTACCTACTTAGAGTTGAGTAAATTTAAAGATTCCTATTTATTATTCGTCGTTTTCAAACATCATTGTTATGTATTAAAATAAACAATGCTAACTAATTAACCGACTATTGTATTTTGCATTCTAAAATGACATAAGAAATGAATACGCAATCATTATTTTCAGTACATAAATATTAAAATAAATAATTATATTTAACTATTTTTCTCAATCAAGAGAAAACGACTTTGAATGTCATTGACTCTACGTCTGAAAGAGATAAACTTACGAGCGAGACGACACTATCGAAGGCTTTCGCGGTGGGTGGAGACTATGGTTAATGTGTACGCCCATTTTGTTGGAACCAATTTTATGGGACGAGAGACGCTATCTTTAGCATTAATACTTAACTTGTAATTAAGTATAGTTACTGACACCTTATTATAAATTAATACAATAATTTACCTTGTAGGTAGTTTATAAAGGCGTGGTACGACCTTTAAACCCCTAGGACCTAGATTTTAATGATAATATTGTTGCAATAGAAATTTTCAACTGACCGAGCCGGGAATCGACCCGCGTTCAATCTGCCACTCATTTTTTGCAACGTAAATCCTTATCACGAAAAATCATAAAACTACCTATTAATGGCGATATAAGCGTATACTTCATTTTTCATTTTTTATTGTTTTATTAACTTACTAGCTTTTACCTGCGACTTCGTCCCCATTTAGGTAGTTTTTTTAGGGTTCCGTACCTCAAAAGAAAAAAACGGAACCCTTATATCACTTTGTTGTTCGTCCGTCCGTCTGTCAAGACCGTTTTTCTCAGGAACGCGTGGAGGTATCAAACTGAAATTTCTATATGATACTTAGGTCCCTGAAAGCTGTTGAAAAACAACCTTCTAAGCCAACGCAATAAAAAGATACAACCATTTAGGCCGCAAATTTCCGCAAATTTTCGAAACTCTTACGGGAATCAAAACCTACAGGGTACTTCCCGTAAACTTAGTAGGTATCTTGAAATTTAGTACGAAGTCACGTCTTATAGTACAGATATAAGAAAAAATACGAAAACAGTAAAATTTTCAGTTTCAAATTATATAAAAAAAATAATTTTGAAAAATATTTTTGACAATTTTGAAAATTTCAAAGTTACTACTCTTTATCTCATGAACGCGTTGAGATATTAAATTGAATTTTATATTAAAAACTTAAGTCTATAATACCCGTGATGGTTGAACTTTTACTTAATACCTACAGGTTTGTACGGAACCCTCGGTGCGCGAGTCCAACTCGCACTTGACCAGTGTTTTGTTAGAATGCGTTGTGTTCCCGTAATACCAAAATTATCCAAATTTAATTTAAATCTTTGGTAATTTAGGAGTGAAAGCGATCAGATTCTCCGAAAAATATTTTTTCCCATGGGAATGCGTCATTTTCCCCTGGTAAAAAGTAGCCATCTCGGGTATCAAAATATCTCCTTACCAAATTTCATGCAAATTGGTTCAGTAGTTTAGGCGTGATTGAGTAACAAACAGACAAACAGAGTTACTAGTTTATAATATTAGTATGGAAGTAAGCATTCAATTGTTTGTAGCTCTGGTTAGAACACGTTATGAATGTAGCTGAAACTGATGAAAGCGATAACCTATTAGTCTATGGGTGGCATGAGACTGAGAGGCTACGCAAAGAGCCTTTTATTTTTGAAAATGCTTTATGCATACCCAACTCCAGTGGGGGCGGAGAGATAAAAAAAAATAATATTTATAAATATTTCACAACAATCACACCAATTCTCTAGTCCCACATTAAGCTACGAGGCCTGTGTTATGGGTACTAGACAACGGATAAACATACTTAAATCCTTTTTTTTTTTGTAAATAAATACATATTAATATTATACATAGAAAACACCCAGACCAGTACAAACACACATGTTCATGCACACATATGCTTGTACTGAGCGGGGATCGAACCCGCGACCCTTGGTTTTAGAAGTCCGACATGAAGACCACTGCACCAATCGGTCGTCATAGATCATGTTGGACTCCCGAACTCGGTAGGAGCTGGTGTACCCAGTAGGTAAAAACCAGACGGTGCCCTCCGGTGCCATTAGTAGGACGGGACCATGAGTAAATGGCAACTGCGGTTGCCCCGAGGGCATGAGCCGGTCGCATGTAAGCGTTCGATTGTCGATTCGACTTGCTATCACGCAGTTAATTTTTCGAAATAAAGTTTGGTAATGTATTCAAATCCAAATGTATAAAAGAAAGTGGTGTTAGTCACACTATTTATAACTCAAGAACGGATGAACCGATTTCGCTGAAAATTGGTGGAGAGGTAGCTTAGAAACAGGAAACGGACATATGATATTTTTTATCCCGTTCGATCGCGATTTCAAAAACAAGGGATTCCACGCGGACAAAGTCGCGGGGTGTCATATAAAAAACAAGTCTAAAATGTGTACAGATCGGTTCGGTTGTTTTTGGTTTAAGCGTGAAAGCGTTGTTGAAAGTACCAGCGTTACAGTAGGCTACATGTTTAGTATTGTTTAGTGTCGTGAAGTGCGTGTAGTACGTTCAACGCATCGGATATCTGTGGCATCGGTCAGCAGCCGCTTTGGTCTTGTAAACGAGAAGTGTAAAGTTTGAAATTGATAAACCCACTCATAATAATAGTCTTCCTGGCCGATTTCGACCACGGCAGTCAATCGCAACAGAGATCAGCCAACTACGCAGGAGATATTATAGTGCATAAGTGTGAGCGCGATACACAGGTGTTCACTCACACACTTACTGTTCCATCACTCTCAAAGTTCGGTGAGACGGCAATCCGACATGACCGGAGAGAGATCAGGCGCAGGACCAACGGCTTAACATGCGCACCGAGGCACGGGGGTGTAACACCGTCAACTTCCCGCCTCCGAGCTGTTTTTGAGAAATTCATGACATAAAATCTCAGAAACAATTTCGGCTCGACCTGGATTCAGAATTCGAACCCAGGACCTCTCGGATGTAAATGTAAGGCAGAAACTTTGCCACTACACCCACGAAGCAGTCATAGTATTACTATATCAGTGCGTTAGGTATGACCGATGTCATAGCGTGTATAGGTTTGGATGTTTGGATGTGTTGGTGGGAAAAATCGTCCTGGTACGTAGAGGTACGTACACAAATTGAACCATAAAATTGCCGTGTTTTGATATTTGCCTAATTTTAATATTTGCATAGAAATAGGACGCACGCTACGGCTTGTAATTTCGAAAGCAATAAAAGATCATGACCAAAAATATATGGGCCGTCCCCACCCACCGACAGACATCAAATTGATATCAATTTTATCGTTAGTATCCCATTTCTTACTAAAAGTTTTTTTTTAAATCTATGAGGGTAATTCAAAAAAGTCGAAAAGATTTTTTTATAATTTCCGTACAACATTATTTCCAGTGCGGATGCGCGCACGTTTTTAAAACAAAATTGGCTACTGTAGTCATAAAAGGTCGCGATCCCAAGCCCGAGCGTAGTGAGTCAGTACATTTATAGGCAAAATTTCTGCACAAAACATTGAATATCATGGAAACCCCATCGATTTGCCCGATGTCTTACCTATCGATGATTTATCTTATCGATGATTGATTGATCTTATCGATGATTTACCTACTCGGTGAGATCTACCATTTAATTACATTTTTTTCTATTGGCGGGTGGGGTGGAGAATGGTCATGGGTCATGGGTCATGGTCCTTTATTCAATATTCTTTCCAAAATACCTAGATAGGTACTGCATAAGCTGTCATTATAAAAGTAATTTGTCATTATATAAGTAATTCTTTTGATTCAAAAGGGGACTTAATACCCTTTAATTAAGTCTTAACATTCTCTACAAATAAATAGTAGTTTTTGCTAGGTAGCCTATCCATAGGTACGACAATTCTTAAGATTTTTTAAACTCTAAATGATGTTTAATTGTCGGAAAGAAAACCATTACTCACTTTGACTTCGTTATGATTTTAAGCCCAGTTTCCAACGCAAGCGTAAACTGCATAGGTACTTACCGACTATTTCTTGTTGGAAATGCAAGTAAGCAGTTGACGCTATAGACACGTTTGGTTAAATAAACAGAAGGTGCAAAGAAGAGGAGGATGATGATGATGTCAATCGAAATGTGCAATAAACCGTATTTTCATGATTAGAAAAAACGTGATGGTAGCGAAATATGAATTAAGTAAAATGACATGACATACTTATGCCATAAAATATTTTTCGCCGGCTGTCAACAGTGTGTGTGTCGCTCATTAATGGGTTCGTTTCGCTTGCGGTGGAAACCGGACTTTAAACTCAATCTACGCTCGGTTCGCCAACGGATGGACCCAAGATTTGAAGATTTGTTATTGGTGGCCAAACACTTAAACACGGTCGACAGAATTGGCACGCACCCAAACCATGTAGGTGTATTATAAGTCTATGACCCAAACCAATCATCAAGCATCTCGTCTCGATTTAAAGTAGGGGCTTGGATTGAGGTTCTCTTTAAAATCATATATGTAAGGCTTAGATTATAACATGTACTTCTAAACATGAGTACCTTCATAGTCACATTAGTGACTTAACACATAAAACACCTGCAGCAATGTTCTCAACTTACTTAATGGTAGGTAACAAATAATAATAATAATAATAATAATAATAATTCCGACAGATAGGTACCGTGCTATACACTGTACCAAAAAATAAATTACCTATTGTTATTAGTACATGCAGACCACTGACCTCTATACAAATACGCTGGACCAATGACACGGTAATATTATCGTATATCGATAATATTACCGTGCCAATGATACCCTATAAAATGACAGCTGTTTTTTGTGCCTATTTGAAGCGCCCCCAATGCGTGAGAAAGGAACTAAATCTGACTGACGTAAACTGCACAATGGCCGGTGCGTGATTTGAATTGTCACCGTATTTAAAGTGATTTTAAAATGTTTAATGAGATTTAAGTTTGTTTATTGTCTTTTATTAATAAAGTTGATACATAATTTAGTTGTGATAGTATATAGATAAACCATGAAAGAGTGCGTTTAATGTAAAACTCGATACCAGAAAGGAAGTGGGGTTACATTCCACAAGTAAGTGAATTTACGGCTAATTTTCAACAAATTAACCTTCCATTGATATCACAGGCACTTTAAAATCTGTTATTAATGTAAAATGTCAATGTTATCACAAAATAAGACGTAATTAATTACACAAACAATAAAATTCAATAGTGCTGTAAAATTCCGTGTCGATAAAACTTATCGGTGTTTTGCCTATCAAATATCTATTTGGTTTTAAGAACGGAAATTACTGACGATATATTGTTAAATATTGATTATTAATTTTCAGGTTTCCTATTGACAATCGAAGGATGGAATTATGGCTGAATATAATATACAAGCTTAGTTGGCGTCCGAAAAAATATGATTACATCTATTCAAAACACTTCTCTGATGACTGTTTTATTAAATATAATTCATGTACTACCTAAAAAAGTGCATTATACCAACAATTGACAATCTGTTTATTGTTTCTTTTGCTGCGACTCTCTTTTTTTATTTGTACTTAAGATGTAGTGAATAAATAAGATGTAGTGAGTATTAACATTGAAAAATTACTTAGCTTTAGATTTCCGCTCAGTTACGCCGGCATAAGTACCCAACTACACTACCTGTGACCACCGACTATGTTAGAGAACAAGCACATGCAAAAAGCACCGCCCGCCCTCCCACAAATCGCATGCAAAACAGATAATGCAATAATTAGTACCAACACCGACGTGCAAAAGAAAACCTCAACGCGTTTCGCCGCCTCACGCGGCATCTTCAGGAGGAGATGTTGTCGCCTCGGCTGCGCTCCGACGACTAACCTGTGAACGCTGGTGAGCAGGCCTTTTATACTTTTCCCCCACTATTGTTGTGACGTACTAGCGACCGATCCGGTCCTATTATTACTAATGATATTATTACTATTTTGACGGTTAGAAAAATTTGAAAAAATATTTAAGTAATTTTTCAATGTTAATACTAATTATGGATTTCCGCAAAGTAACGCCTGATACTATTAATTATAAGATGTAGTGAATAAATAAAAACTAAGTTGTGTAAATATGTTTATTTTCTAAAAATACCTCATCTCCTTTATACCTTTTCAAACAAAATCTCATATTTTTATTTAAAAAACGTTTGGTCCCTATTTGTTTGATCTAGCTAGCTGGCCACACATTACACCTTTACTCCCTTACCATACGAATAGTCTACCCTTGCTTAGTCATAGTATTAACCAACTAATTAACTATTTTGGATGTTAGCCATCATTAAATCAACCCATGAATTTATTAAAATTATTATGATCCATTCTATGAAGTAGGAAAAGGTATATCGATGTGTTTTATCTCACTGTGCCATCTCTATTATTAGTTCCATTCCCACCCACCGCTGCCGTAAGCGCCAAAATGGCGAAAATCAAATCGCCTCAGCCTCACTGTGACCCGGCCTGTAGTTAGACTAGCGTACTTGTATGTATAGAGGTCAGTGATGCAGACTCAGAGAGTAAAAAATCTTTCTAAAATACTGCGTTTGATATAATCTGTTCAAAATTAATAAAAATGGGTATGTACCCTAACCTGTAACTACATAAATAGCATGTGGCCAGCGCCACCTAGTGGGTACGCACTATTATTCAATTATTTCCTTGAAGTAATCGAGTATACTGAATCAATTATCGAACGCTTACGAACTAATGCATTCTCTGCATTCGATTTTGTTTATGTGTCCATAGACAATATCTTTAACGCTTGTCTTCGGTAGAGGTCGCTAGCCATGCAATAGTGTGGCAAGTGTTGGGTGCGTATCCCGTAACAATAGGAAATATATAAAATCATGCGCATAAAAACCATCACATTTTTTGTTGATCGATCGCAAATGGGGTTATAAATAGTAAATAGAATAAAATAATGTAAAACAATCATAGGTTTAAAACGTGTCGGATGAATATTTTTCTACCAATGTTTTTGTTTTTATTGGTCAATAAAACTTAAGACAAAAAGACAACTAAAAAAAAATTGGTTGCCTGTAAAGTCGGTATACGGGCGAAAGTTTTACGTGACAACGACTTTGAGTGGTAAAATAATTTTAATGTGAATATTCATTCGTACATGAACCGGTGTGTATGCCTATCTCTCTCACTCTCTCTCTCTCGCTCTGTCTCTCTCGCTCTTAGGCGGGCTAACTGTGCTCGAGTGGAAGAGACGCGTGCCTTACACTTTCTATGTCTGTCTCACTCGCTCTTAGGCGGGCTAACCATGCCCGAGTCGAAGGGACGCGTGCCTCTCACTCGCTCTCATTGTGAGCGCATAACGTGAGCGGAGCGTAACGCAGTTTCTTGAAGTGTCACCCGGCAAACCAATTTATAAGATGTTGTCACGTCAAAAAATAATTAACCCTACAATATTTTTTAAGTCTAAAATTGGGAAAACATTAATAGGCTTATGGCAGCACCGAAAATAACATTTAAAATTTTCTGTCTATGGTAATAGTGATGTAGCGATGTCGGTGGAACTACAATATCTATGAATTGAACAATCGAATAAAAATTACACTATTTAAGTAAATTATACATTTAATTATACCTTCTATTCATATTATGCAAAATACTATTGTTAAAACGTAAATACTTCATATACCTGAAAAGGTGAAACATAGAGTTCACATTTAAACAACCCACAACCTTTGTATGTACATGTTTATGAAGGATTAAATGATTATGATTATGATTAATGTTTCTTACATCATCTGACACTTTTAAAATACAGAAAAGTTTCGATGAATGGTACTGCTCAAATTGCTTAAAACAGAACTTAATTAAACATTTTAATTTACTTTTTGTCCAATTGAAAATTACTTGTAATCGATTCCCTATGGAGTGATTAGTGAGTGAACGTGGCTGGCACATCACTAATTTAGCCAAGCGAAGTGAAGCGGAGTTGTGACGGGAGATGTGAGATTTTGTCAAAGAAATTAATTCATACACTCTTATTGCATTTCATTTGCGATTGCAAATTTGCAACAAATTCTGAAACAATAAAGTAAGTACTAATTATCATCAAACAGTGCCCCATATTTTGTGTGAACGTTGTTTGTTACTCTTGTGTAGTGCTATAGAAATGCATAATATAACCTAACTGCGTTTTGCATAAATCTGTGAGGCCGTAGCCTTGTAATTGATGCAGATGCAGGTGATGTTGGGATTGAGCGCTAACGCGATTATAAAAGTAGTGAAAACGTCATCGGTGCGAAGCCATCCGTTTGCAATAATTTGCCGCGCTCTGCGCTGTGGTGTTATTGACGCGTCCATTGCAATATTGCAGGCACAATGCCGGCGGCAAGAGGTATAAAACGGACGGGGTCCAAATTGTCGGCGGCCACGTCGTCCACGGCGCCTAAAAATAAGAAGAAACGTGGAGGTGAGTGACCAAAATGATGAATTCTCAGTTGTTTTCTTTACATTTTGTCCGACGTCAATGACCTGTCAAACCACGATGGCGGGAAAATGAGACGCGAATGGCGAAGCCCTAGGGGCGAGTTCGATTCATTGTCATTGTTTACACTGGACTGTACTTGAAATAGTTGGTTAGACGAGCAATTTAGATAACACGCGACTTTGTTATGTGATGTGTAGTTATCTCATTGCGTAAGCATCAGGTTGTAAATAAATTATTTGAGGTTATTTCTAGGCGTTTTGAGATGTACTCTTGTCATTTTGCACTAAGGTCATATAGACTTTTTAACAAAATCCTTTTATGCTATACCAGTAGATCTTCTCAAATTCTTCCAACCTTTTCAATTTCACTTAGAGTTTTATGTATGACTCAGTTTCAACCCTCTTAGGGTATTTAAATATACATTATTATTATATACAGGCCAGATTATTGATACCATGATTGACACCAATTTGATGAATTGATTATTAACTAATTTGTAAACATAATTTATCTTAGATTCTATCAGATAACCAAGTCCTCAATTGTAGTTAAATTATTAATTTTAATTCTGAACCATTCTGACCAAGCATTGACAGGTTTATTGCAAATTGTGATGAAATTAATCTTATATCTCAGTTTAACACAAAATGTAAACATATTAAACCCACACCTTTATCTCCACAGATAAAATTTAAAATTTTCCATCGATTTTTCTTTATCACTGCATTCAGGAACCACATAGGTACATAATTAAACAGCAATAGTAACCTTATCAGCATTTATTTATTTTTGCTTTCAATTGTTTACAGCTCTAGTAACCTACATCATTTTAATAATTTATCACTGAATGTAGATCAAAGAAGCAATGTCACACTATAAATGCGGAAACTGCTCTAAAATGAAACATATTTTTTTTATACTGGATGAAGATAACTGAGAATTTTAAAATGAATTTATAATTAATGACTAGAAAATTTTGATATTCCACCTTAAATCTTGTTAGATAGACTAAATATTATACACCTATCATGTTTACATTACTAACATACATCATGGAAATTTCATGCTATAGGATACAAGGTCAAATAAAGTGGTAATATTATTTTAAGAATATTCTCATTTTGTGTTATGATAATTGTCACTTAGAAGCACATGTTTCATATATAATAAAGCTTGTGGCATATGCGTAACTCTTAAAATGGTTCTATATTATGGTTTACTGACATAAATATTCAATCCTTAGATGAGGCATGTGGAAAACCTACAGATTAATTATAAACCATAACTTAAAAGAAGATAGTAGTACTAGATAGTAAGGCTAATTTAGGTTACCCTTAAATAACTTAATAGTAAACAAATAACTTAACCAAAAAAAGCTTCCAAAAACCTAATTATGCATTGCATTCCAAAATAATTGTTATAACAATCCAACACTGGAAAGAAGGAGAAAATTTAGCTTATATACTAATGTGAGGATAGTGATGCGGCTTTTTGTCTTTTAATAAGTTATTATAAAATATTAATTGTTGCAAAATTTTAACTATTGCCTGTCAATGTCCAACCACCCATCTAACTGCTTATTTAACTAACTAACTGTTTTACCTATAACATGAGTGACATACGAGCTTAATGATGATAATTGTCTTCTACAGCGATCCAGTTAGAGATACCGAGTGCCCCAAAAAAGAGGGGGCGTGTGCTCGTGTGCGGACAAGGAGATGTCGGACAGCTGGGCCTTGGTGCAGATATTGAGGAGACCACCAAGTAAGTGAAATTGGTGTTATTTCATGAGTAATAAAACAATTACAACAAATTGTGCCATAATATTGTGCATTTTAGATAATTCATAACATACAGGAACTATGCTGGTATTTCTAGGGTTAATAGAGGATACCTATGCAAATAAACACAGATTTTTCACGGGTTTTACGCAACACAAACACTTTTAAAAGGTAAAACTTAGTATTTACTTTCCCGACGTTCGCCCGGGACCATGATCTGTGCAACCAGATCGAAACGTCGGGAAGGTAAATACTAAGTTTTACCTTTTAAAAGTGTTTGTGTTGCGCAAAACCCGTGAAAAATCTGTGTTTATTGTAATAATGCAACAGGAAAGTTTAAAACAATGCATACCTATGCAAACATTTTAAGTCCTATATTGGGACACATACACAAAGTTATCTTTTGATCAAACCATTTGACACTACAAAATATCTACATTGTTCAACTAAATAAACATCCTGCATAATTTTGCTCTAAATTCCCCTTTCTCATTAACCAAAATGTTCCTTTGTTACCAAAGTTATTTGGAAATTATCGGTCCCAGCAATAAGACCAGAAGTTGTACATCTTTCTTTGTCTTTTTTAACCCCCATAGAAAAAGAGAAGTGTTATCAGTTTGACCCCTATGTCACTTTGTGTGTATCTGTGGCATCTTAACACCCCAATAGATAGACCGATTACAAAGCAGTTTTTTATTTAAAAACTTCTGCACAAACTTGTGTACCATGTTAGACTTATTGCTGGCATTTCTTCCAGTCGACTACATGTCCAAACATACGGGTAGTGTACATACAGAGAAGAAAAAAATGCACGTCAAATGGTTACCTACTTAATTGCGGTGTTTCTTAACTTTAGTCGGTCAAAATCCGCCCGGGCGCTGAAACTCACTAACTGCTGGCTCATTCGGGGATTTTTTGACTTGAAAGTTAGTTATTATTATTGTATTGTTTGTTTCAGATTCAAGCATGTGGCGGCGCTCGGCGACAAAATTGTCGACGTGGTCGCCGGCGGCATGCACACTCTCGCGCTCGACTCTGACGGGAAGGTGAGTGACGTCATGTGTCATTATAATAATCTAGTGAACCCGACAGACGCTGTCTTGTCTTGAAAATTGCTTTCGCAAGTTTTTGATATTTTTCAACATTTATTTATATTTCATACATACATCTATCTTTTATATAAACCTATAAGCATAACATATAAACTTGCCTATTGAATCACTATCTATTTAAAATTGCATTTAAAAAACTGCATTAAAATCCGTTTAGTAGTTTTATAGATCTGAGCATACAAACAGACAGAGAGATGTACGTGGGAAGCGACTTTGCTTTGTACTAGTGAAAGGTTAGGCATATCCCATTTTTTTCTTTCATACAACTTATGAGAAGAGATGTAAGTGTTATCTACACTAATATTATAAAGAGGAAAGATTTGATTGTTTGTTTGAATTGAATAGACTCCCTATCCCTGATGAATAAAACGCCCCATTTTGTTTATACTTACAAGAAAAGTTACTTGATGGACAATATAAAAGAAATTCAAAAGCCATTTAGTGAGTCTCTTGTTGTCTAACGTTTATGACAAAAGCAATTTAAATGAAGCCTTTGATTTTTTATGATGTACTATTAAAACTAAATGTTCTACCTTGCATAAGCCTTAATGGATCACACAAGGTCTTAAAAAATGTAGCATTGTAAAGAAAACACTTCGCTTTTAATACATACTATATACTAATAAAAGTGAACTACACAAAACTATTTAAAAAGTGTATTGATCTATCTAAGAAAATTACAAAGCAACATGGACAGTCATAAAATCAGAAACAAATAATACAAATTCTACAAGTTATATTAACCCAATTTTACATTAAGATAATTAAATTACTGATTCCACAATTGGCTAGATGACACCACCAATCGTTGACATACTTTTTATTATCTGTCAAAACGGTATGCCTCCATAGATTTTGAATGGGAATACATGATCGTGACGTCACAGTCATCTATCAGAAATCGAAGTCAATTGACCGAATATCTATTGCGTTTTGTGTGTTTAAAAATTGGTTTCTATAGCTTTTTGGAAATATATTGGTTGTATTAACTTCATAGGGGCTATGTTTTTTAAACGTCATGATCTTGAAAATATTTAAGATAGGTGTAACATCCCAATTATTGCGTTGATATTCAATGATCACTACATTAACAATGGGAGTATGACCAATGCTAATGAGGAAAAACACAATGAAAACCAGTCAACAAAATACTATATTTTTAACACCAGCTGACGAAAATTATATTAAAAACTTATATTGTCACTAAAAAATACACTTTTTAGGTTACAATGGCTTAAGCTCAATATTTTGAAATTATGTAAGGACGAACTTGGTTGAGTGTTGGCTTACCTTGTAAACTTGTCATTACAAACTGGCCAGTTCCCTAAAAAACTTAAGGTTTCAATAGTAAAACCATTGTTTAAAAAGGGCGATAAACGAGACGTTAATAACTACAGAACAAAAGCTCTTCTACCGATACTGTCCAAAAACTTCGAAAGGATAATGCAAGCAAGACCAACTCATAGGCTTTTTTTTAATTTGACATTATAATAAAATCTTCAATACGGTTTTCAGAAAAATAAATCGACAATGCATGCGGCTTTTGACTTAATTACTGAAATTATGCAAAGTACTAATATGCGAATCTATACTGCCATATTCCTTGACATGTCAAAGGCTTTCGACTGTGGTTCTTTAGATCTTTTTCTCTCAAAATTCGAACACAGTGGCATAAGTGGACCTGCGACCTTGAGTTGGTGAAAATCTTATCTAACAAATAGAACGAAATATGTAGAAATCACGCAAATTGACAATACGTACTTCTACAGCATGGGCATATTTTTATTTTATTTTATTTTATTTATATTTCATACATACATCTATCTTTACAGAAAAAATCCAAAGCGATAGGTGCAGGCTGGAATAAATGAATCAATTAAAATATACAATAATTACAAATAAATCAAATTCAAAATAAAACAATACATTCATACATTCAAAAACAATTAATAATTTATAATAAATATCCATTAGATAAAAAAATAAACACTAACGGTGTCCCACAAGGGAGCGTGCTTAGTGCGCAGAGTGGTAGAACTGATGCTTACATTTGCTATCGATAGATGGCGCTGCCGTAACTCTGGCGGGTAGCTATACGAACGGATTTTAGTACCTTAGGCGTACATTACGCAGAAGTTGATCGTCTAAAGTTGTCTATGAATGTCCCATGTTCTTTCCCAGGTGTGGACGTTCGGGTGCAACGACGAAGGTGCGCTCGGGCGGCCGACTACAAACGAGACGGACGAGGGCTCGCCGCGCCGCGTCGCGCTGCCCTCGCGCGTCGTCGCGCTCGCCGCCGGCGACTCGCACTCCGCCGCCTTGCTCGACACCGGAGACGTCTACGCGTGGGGCGCTTTCCGGGTGAGTGGCTGGTGCTGAACCTGCAAACTACAAACGAGACGCCGAGGGCTCGCCGCGCCGCGTCGCGCTGCCCTCGCGCGTCGTCGCGCTCGCCGCCGGCGACTCGCACTCCGCCGCCTTGCTCGACACCGGAGACGTCTACGCGTGGGGCGCTTTCCGGGTGAGTGGCTGGTGCTGAACCTGCAAACTACAAACGAGACGCCGAGGGCTCGCCGCGCCGCGTCGCGCTGCCCTCGCGCGTCGTCGCGCTCGCCGCCGGCGACTCGCACTCCGCCGCCTTGCTCGACACCGGAGACGTCTACGCGTGGGGCGCTTTCCGGGTGAGTGGCTGGTGCTGAACCTGCAAACTACAAACGAGACGCCGAGGGCTCGCCGCGCCGCGTCGCGCTGCCCTCGCGCGTCGTCGCGCTCGCCGCCGGCGACTCGCACTCCGCCGCCTTGCTCGACACCGGAGACGTCTACGCGTGGGGCGCTTTCCGGGTGAGTGGCTGGTGCTGAACCTGCAAACTACAAACGAGACGCCGAGGGCTCGCCGCGCCGCGTCGCGCTGCCCTCGCGCGTCGTCGCGCTCGCCGCCGGCGACTCGCACTCCGCCGCCTTGCTCGACACCGGAGACGTCTACGCGTGGGGCGCTTTCCGGGTGAGTGGCTGGTGCTGAACCTGCAAACTACAAACGAGACGCCGAGGGCTCGCCGCGCCGCGTCGCGCTGCCCTCGCGCGTCGTCGCGCTCGCCGCCGGCGACTCGCACTCCGCCGCCTTGCTCGACACCGGAGACGTCTACGCGTGGGGCGCTTTCCGGGTGAGTGGCTGGTGCTGAACCTGCAAACTACAAACGAGACGCCGAGGGCTCGCCGCGCCGCGTCGCGCTGCCCTCGCGCGTCGTCGCGCTCGCCGCCGGCGACTCGCACTCCGCCGCCTTGCTCGACACCGGAGACGTCTACGCGTGGGGCGCTTTCCGGGTGAGTGGCTGGTGCTGAACCTGCAAACTACAAACGAGACGCCGAGGGCTCGCCGCGCCGCGTCGCGCTGCCCTCGCGCGTCGTCGCGCTCGCCGCCGGCGACTCGCACTCCGCCGCCTTGCTCGACACCGGAGACGTCTACGCGTGGGGCGCTTTCCGGGTGAGTGGCTGGTGCTGAAACTCATCATCATCATCATATCAGCCTGTTACAGTCCACTGCTGGACATAGGCCTCCCCTAAGGAGCGCCACAGCGCACGATCTCCCGCCCTTTACATCCAGTCACTATCCGGATCTTATCCCTTAATGAGATCCCCAACATAGACCTTTCCATAGCGCGCTGAGTGTCCTGTAGTCGGTGAGCCAGCTTGACTGTCATGTTCCACGTTTCGGCTCCGTAGGTTAAGACTGGTAAGACGCATTGGTTAAACACCCGGCTTTTAAGGCATTGCGGCAGGGTCGTCGTGAAGATATGACGCAATTTCCTAGCCAAGCTGCACTCTTCTGGCAATTTCCCGCTCAAAGTTGTCTCTACCGAGCTGCAGTATTTGCCCAAGGTAGACGTACTCTTGGACAACCTCGAGCGTAGTGCCCTCGACGGAAATTGGTTCTGGGATGACATGATCGTTGAACATTACCTTTGTCTTGTCCAAATTCATCCCATGCTGAAACTGCAAACTACAAACGAGACAGGCGAGGGCTCGCCGCGCCGCGTCGCGCTAAACTACTTCATCTAGACAACGGAGTAGCTCAAGAGTGACTCCATCACCTTGTGACAACATAAGCGAGCCAGCTAATCAAAGGTTTAAGAAATCCACACATGTATTTGTTCGCACAGGCGTAATCATATGTGACTGTGAATCTGAAAAGGTACAATCGGGATATGGAGTTATTGATAGTTCCTAAAACTAGATAAAATTACCCATCTATAGCAAAAAGAACCAAATCTATAAGTAAAACCATTATTTTTTATATTTTTTTTGAATCTGGAGCTGTCGAAATGTAAAAGTTGAGAAAATTGCATTTGAAGTTTATGGTCGTGAAGAATATACTTCTACTGCGAAGTTACGGATTGATTGATATCAAACTAATCTGATAACTTTCAAGATTCATAATAGATGCCTCATGTCTTTGTAGCATGTATAGTTTAAAAGATTTTGAGGGAAGAACACGCGAAAAAGAGAAATAAGGATTTTCAAAGTTATTGATGAATTTTAAAAAAATATGACTAAGACAACTAACAAATCATCATGGTTAGTCGTATCAAGATATTAGGAAAGCAATTAAATAAAATTATATTTCGTACTTTCAATGTTTGTTTTTATTTTAAAAATCAACATTTAGGTAATATTGATCCTTAATACTAATAAATCAACTAAAATTAGACTTTTTTAGAATAATATCACTAAATCACAACAATAGTAACAAGTTTTAGACAAGAATCCACAGAATATAGCAATGATTTGGTCTATTTTCCGATAAATAAGTTTAGTGTGTACTTTAATGATTATTTTACTATGGGCAAAAAAAGAGGGTACAACTTTCGTGGTTTACTAAAGTTTAGTGTCACAAGTAATAAAATTGCTATTTAAAATGGGTCATATAGAAAAATGTATACATTTTATAATTATTATTAATTGACTTCTTATATACTTATATAATGCAATTGTTTTCTATTTTACTAAAACTACACTTGTACATTCTAAGGCGGGTACAACTTTGGTACTAAACTTTCAGATTGAATAAAATTCGACGAAATTATGAAATAAAGCCAAATAAATATTAAAAACAAGCATTGCTTAATGTACTCAGTCTTACAAATGAAAACTTAAATGAAACTAATACAATCACTTAGTGTTGTTAACGAGATCTATCGATGTTTATCAATATAGTTTATATATGTTTATATATATAGTTCAACTATAAAATTAAAAACTAGCTAGGACAATTACCTATAGTGTTGTAAACGATATCTATATTGATGTTTATCGATAAAACAAAAAATCAAATACTGACAATTAATATCTTCGATTTATTGTCACAGGTAAAAAAAAACAATAGTGGCGCCACTTTTGCGGTGAACTCACTTGAAATGCCACCAACATTTTGCTTTTTTATCCGACTACTGTAGAGTGTTAGGGCGGGCCACACTGATCAGCGGCGATCATCAGTTTGCTTATACAAAACGCGTGCAAAGTATGGAAATCCTTTCACATCGATACGTACGCATTTCCAGACTTTGCGCGCGTTTTATACAGGCAAACTGCTGATCGCCGCGGATCAAAGTGGATGGCCCACTTATTATTACTTATTTTTATTTGTCTCTTTGAGGCGCTCATCAATTTCCCTCTTTTTACAGAAATAAATATTATTCCTTTTTTACAGAAATAAATATTATTCCTTTTTTACCCCCCCCCCCCCCCCCCCTTATACCCCCGCGCCGCCTGAACCTCTAATGGGCTAACACAGATAGAATCTGTTATTAAACCGTGTATCTGGTAATGAAGTATGAAAACACTTTGAGTTTTACCAAAGTAGTGTCCGAAAGTTTTTACCCTCAGTACTAAACTTTACGAGCTTCTAAAAGTACTTAATAAACGTTTTTGAAGGGTAATTATTTTATGGACATGTTTTCTGGGGTCTTAATAAGTGATTTATAGAAGAAGAAAAAAATCAGTATATTTCAACAACTTCACAAAATCGCGAATATCTCGAAAACTAGAATCACGAAAGTTGTACCTTTTACTTAACACAGTCACATAATACAGAGTGTCCAGGAAATAACGGATAACCATTTAACTGTGCGGGTAGCTTGACCGATGCCCTATTGGTACAAAAAATATGACTAGTAAAAGTGACACGGTTTTCAAATTTCAGTTTTAGTATTGAACTTGGCTCTCCTTTTTTTATGTTTTTGGTGAGATTTGCTTTTACATAGGCATACTTGCTAGCAATCGAAAACTTTATTTGCGAGATCGTCAGGTATCTTTGAAGAATTTAAATATTTCACAGCAATCACACCCATCCCAAAGCTAAAAGGCTTGTGTTATGGGTACTAGACAACGGATAAATATACTTAAATACTTTTTTTTGTAAATATATACATATTATACATAGAAAACACCCAGACCAGTACAAACACACATGTTGATGCACACATATGCTTGTACTGTGCTGGGATCGAACCCGCGACCCTTGGTTAGAAGTCCGACATGTAGACCACTGCACCATGCGGTCGTCAATAAAAATCTCGTTGCAAGATTTCCTAATACCTCCCACTCGATGTCAGAGCGCTCGAGTCCAAAACCCCTACGTTATGACATGCATATTTTGACCAATACATTTATTTCCAGGATTCACATGGCAGCATGGGCCTCGTGGTGCGAGGGCGCGAAGGCAAGGCGTGCAAGGAGCCAATTAAAGTGGACATCGGAGAAACTGCCGTTGGCATCGCGTCGGGCGGCGACCATCTTGTTATACTGTCGGTTAGTATTCATAGATAACTTGACTGCCTCGTTGGTGTAGTGGCAATGGTATAAATTTGACCTCTATATCTGTTTGTGTTTTTTTGTGTGTGTGTCTTTAGCATTTAAATTCTAAAGATAGTTTAATCACGGCTGTTCTTAACTATGGCTGGTCAACTTCCGTCTAGCTGTTAAAGCCCACGCCCAAGCCATGTCGGGGTTTTCATTTACTTAACTATCTTTGTTCGGCAGTCGTCAGGCTCGGTATTCACAATGGGATGCGGTGAGCAGGGCCAGTTAGGCCGTCTGGCGCAGAGGTCCGCTTCACGCGATGCGCGGCAAGGGTTCAGTGAGTATATTATAAATTGATATTATATAAATATAGTTGAAGACATATTGATAAATGTTTGAATATACTCAATTACAATTAAATCAAATTTGAAAAGAGGCAGCACTGGCCCAAATTCTCCTAAATTAATCTCAAAGCGGTGGTGGAGTTAATGTTAGGAGTTTAGGACGAGTAAAAGTGCTTCTTGTGAGTCTATTTACAAAAATAAATTGATTTTAACTTTGTTTGAACAACTAAATCATAAAAATATTACTTTTGATATTTTATGGTTTAGTCTACACTGTTATCTACACTAATATTATTAAGAGAAAAGATTTGAATGTTTGTTTGTTTGGATTGACTCAGAAACTACTGGACTGAGTTAAAAAAAATATTTTACCATTCGAAACTTACATTATCCCTGATGAACATACTAATAATAAGTGAGGCTCTGTATGCTTACCATAAAATAAACCTTATTTGCTTCAAATTTTTTAAATATTTATGTATCATCTAATTCTGATTTTAATTTTAAGTTATATTGCATATTTTTTTGTGTTGCTAGAGGATTGGTTACTTTTACCAATATCTTTTAACAAAAAAAAAATACCTAAAGTGTTTTAGAAGAGCCTTTTATAATTATTTTATTGTGCCTCGCCTAATAAATAAACTACCAACAGAATTACGAGATAATTTATTTATTAAAAATATTAAATCAAAGCTAAGTTACACTTTCTTGGTTCTCTTTCCGGTAATTAGCAATAATTAAATTATTAATATATTAACCAAACGGCTTATATTATTTGTCCAATTCTTGTTTTTATTTATTTATTAACTTTATTTGTAACCCTTAGTATAATTTTTACAAACCCTTGTGGTTTTCTTGTACTAAGTAAGTTAGTTAAGTGTTTTGTAATGTAACGGCTATTTAAATGATAATAAAGAGAGAAAAAAATTGATTTTATTGCTAGATAAGATTCTAATTACTAAAAAAATCACTTCTGACCCACTTCTTTTTCTGTATTTTTTTAGGGACTAGCAACAATATGTCTAGATTATGTTGTGATTCTAATCTTATTTCTAACACTGAAGCTCAACAATAAAATAAGCTTAATTTCTTGCACAGGTGCACTGCTAGCGCCCATGAAGGTGACGCTAAAAGGTGGAGCCCAGCGCGTGTGGGCTGGCTACCACGCCACTGTTGCACTAGACATGAACCACAAACTGCTGGCTTGGGGGCTGAACAACTACGGGCAATTGGGTGAGTTACAAATGTATCCCACAAGTGCACTGCTAGCCCACAGGTGCACAGCCATGAAGGTCAACGCTAGCCCCCATGAAGGTTACAGCTAGCCTCATGAAGGTCACTGCTAGCCCCTATAATGTTCACTGTTAGACCCATGAAGGTGATACTTTGGGTATTTTAATATTTTCAGATGACTAAGGTGGTACTTTGAAATTTTCAGATGCAAAAATGTATTTTTATGACATTTGACGTTGTTAATTGTGAATCAATTATTGGTCATGCTTTTAATTGTTACACTCTGCTAATATGTACCCGTACCCACACTAGGAATCTTATACCAGTCTTCTGGGCTTTAAATCGCTGGTCCGAACCACTATACTATACTACAGCGGCAGCTGGTACTATTCCAGGTTGTAAATATAATGAGAAACATCATGTAAAATTATTCGTGGTTTAACATAATTTTACATATAGTTTTTATTTAATTTGTGTTTTAACCACAATATGCAAGGGCACTCTGTGTTATCAATTCTTAATATGATAATAACAATTTGTTACCTTGCTAAATCATTTCTACTGAACCCTATTCCTTACAGTTTGGTCTCGCTGTAGGATCATAGCAGGAGATACATTTACTTAAATTATTTTCAAAAAGTTATTATAATTTTCTACTGACAAAGATCTGCACTTTTTGCAATCAGCTGTTACAATTTTATTTGATACACTACACCATACAATCCAATGTTTAATTGCAGTATACAGTGTGTCCCTGGATAAAGTGCAATCCCGAAAGGGGATGAAACTAGACCATGAATCATTGACTAGAAAAATATAAAAAAATATATATAAAAAATTATTGTACGATTTATTGGTATTTTAAGATTTTCATGTTTCATTAAGGACTCTATGTACAAAAGTATTGATTTCTTCCAAAATAATGGGTCTATTTCTTTGAAATAAAAAAAAACAGTATGCCTAATACCTGGCGATGACCATGAAACAATAAATAGTCCGCAAAAAAGTAACTATCTTGGGTAAGAAAATGTATTTTTATGAAAAAAAATGATTTTTTTAGACGTTTATTTTAAAAAACTTCAAATTACTAAAAAATGTGCCCTATAACTATGTAATTTTATAGCTTACTTTTATTCTTTACCATTTTAGCTTCCAAATAAAAAAAGAAACAATGTTCTAACTAAAAAATTGGCTAGGTAGGAGTTATTTAGATTTTAGTAGGTAATAAAAGTCAGACTTTAATCACAATAACTTTATTAATAAAATTATCCGTAATTTACAATTTTGCATTTTTATTTAATGCATTAAATGTTCAAAATGGCCTCCTCGATTTTGAATGGAAAAAACGGTCTCTACCTGCACGGTAACACGATTAGGCTCCACCTTAAAAGTTCGTAGATAGCGTGTTTTTTTAGTTAGAACATTGTTTTTTTATTTATTTGGAAGCTAAAATGGTAAAGAATAAAAGTAAGCTATAAAATTACATAGTTATAGGGCACATTTTTTTTTAGTAATTTGAAGTTTTTTAAAATAAACGTCTAAAAAAATCATTTTTTTCATAAAAATACATTTTTTTACCCAAGATAGTTACTTTTTTGCGGACTATTTATTATTTCATGGTCATCGCAAGGTATTAGGCATACTGTTTTTTTTTTTTATTTCAAAGAAATAGACCCATTAGTTTGGAAGAAATCAATACTTTTGTACATAGAGTCCTTAATGAAACATGAAAATCTTAAAATACCAATAAATCGTACAATAAATTTTTATATATTTTTTTATATTTTTCTAGTCAATGATTCATGGTCTAGTTTCATCCCTTTTCGGGATTGCACTTTATCCAGGGACACACTGTATATATACTATATCATACTATTTTCTCATAGATTTAAATACATAGCTAGGAACAATACTTACCAAAATAATTGAATTTAGTTTTTTTTTGTAATTCCAGTAGTTATTGCTTTCAGCTATTACCCCCCTGCAGTATGTCGTACTACATATCTGGTCACACCAGCTACAAGGGGAATCCCAAAGGAGAAAAATAACTTTTTCTTTTCTTCTCCCAGGCATAACAGGCGAGAAACGCAAGACAGCCATATACTCGCCAACCGAGTGCGACGCTTTCACCGCGCTCAACACGGATTGGACGCGCGTCGCCTGTGGACAGCACCACTCCTTAGCTTTGGACACTCAGGGAAAAGTGTATGCCGTCGGCAGGTGTGAATATGGCAGGTAAGAGATATAATTTGTTTAGTATTTTTTGCGTTTACAACGCTATTTTTATCATACGCTATATAAAGAATAAAGCGAATGTTCAAGTGACTTTACAAAAACTAAACACCAAACAGCAAAAGGACTACAACTCATATAAAATATTTGTACCAAAGAATAAATTGAGCCTATTCCTAAGCAGTAACTTGTGGCCGGACGGAATCTCTTTCCGCCGCTTTTTTAACTTTCGTAGACGGGAAATAAGCCAAGAGGCTGGTCAAACCAGTGATACGATTAAGTAATTGACAGAATAGGATGGATGGTACAACACTTATTTCATTTAATTGTAAGTCTTTTAAGAGGTCAATTGACTGCATCAGGGAGCTGATTCAAAGAGCAGATATAATTGCTCTTCAGGAAACTTGGTTGTTGCCTTACGAAATTCATGAATTGAGTAATGTAAACAAAGATTTCGGATACTTTGGCAAGTCAGCGGTGGACTTGTCAACACCACTACGAGGGAGACCCTATGGTGGGGTTGCTCTTCTATGGAAAAGCTCAAGATTTGAGTGTGTGTCAGTGATACCGTGTGAGAGTGACCGAATAGTTGCAATAAAGGCTTGTGTTACGGGACGTTCCATTCTAGTGTTTTCAGTGTATATGCCTACTGATACATCTGAAAATTTTGTTGAGTATGTTGAATGCTTAGGCGAATTAGTAGCAGTAGTGGAAAATACCAATATAGAATCAGTGTATGTCTTGGGTGACTTCAATGCACACCCAGGTGAGCGTTTCTGTGAAGAACTCCAAAATTTTTGTAAGGACCAAAATTGGGAGTGTATAGATATAGTTAGTCTGGGACTTAGCTCTAATACATATACATATACCAGCGAAATAAATGGTAGTAGACGTTGGCTTGACCATTGTTTGATCACTGAGGCCGCCCGCGGCACCGTTACTGATGTAAGGGTGCATTATGACGTGTTATGGTCGGATCATTTTCCGCTAGAAATTCAGTGCAATTTTAAAACCTTGACACAGTCAGCGGAGTCGCCGCCGGTTTCTGTGAACAGAGCCATCTGGGGTGAGCGTGATGAGCTACAAATTAAAAATTACACTAAAATTTGTAATGAAAAATTAAAGTTAATTAATTTTCCTAATGAGTTTGATAAATGTGGTGACTGTATTTGTAATGATATGAGTAAGGTACATACAAGTGTAATTGACAAATTGTACCAAGACATAATCTTGTCAATACGGGAGGCGGCGGAACTTAGTTCTAACTATAGTCAGAGTGGTGCCAGTAAAAAAGGTGGTCGAACTGTTGCAGGATGGAATAAATATGTGCGCGATGCTCACCGGGACGCTAGGCAAAAATTCCTGACCTGGGTGTGGCATGGAAGACCCCGCCAGGGTTCTATTTATGAAGAAATGCACAGGTCCAGGAAATTGTTTAAGGAAAAACTAAAATACTGTCAGAATAATCAAGAATTTATTAAAACCAATATTTTGGCTACGCATCACAATAATAAAGATTTTCGAAGCTTTTGGAAACACACCCGAAAACTAAGCTCTAAGCCTAGTGTTCCGGCGAGCGTTAATGGTGTACAGGATCCCAAAAAGATAGCCGACCTGTTTAGTTGTCATTTTAGGGTACAATCGCCACTGAACACACAGAGTGCTGATGGTGTTGAGGTCGTCATGTCCAGTGTGCCAAAGCGTATCACAGCTAAAGAGGTTGAAGAAGCAATTAAATGTATGACAAGAGGCAAGTCACCTGGTCATGACGGCCTCAGCATTGAGCATTTCTTGTACGCTGGACCTCATCTTCCGCGACTACTGGGACTACTGTACACTATTTGCATCAGACACTCATACCTGCCGTTGGACCTGATGAAGTCGGTCGTTGTGCCAATCATCAAAAATAAAACAGGCGACATATCTGAAAAAAGTAACTATCGGCCGATTTCATTAGCGACTGTTACAGCTAAGGTACTTGACGGTTTGATTGAGAGACAGCTCAAATGTCATTTGGACTTGCATGACGGTCAGTTTGGTTTCAGACCCAAACTCTCAACCGAATGCGCTATCCTGGCTCTCAAGCATACTGTCAGGTATTACTCAGACAGGAACACACCGGTTTATGCGGCTTTTCTGGACCTGTCGAAGGCGTTTGACCTGGTTAGATACGACATTCTTTGGAATAAGCTGCTAAATTCTGGTGTGCCAGGTGAGATTGTAAATATTCTAAAATACTGGTACAGCCACCAGACTAACCAGGTCAAATGGCGGGATCAGTTTTCTGAGGTGTATGGGTTGGAGTGCGGGGTAAGGCAGGGTGGCCTGACTTCCCCGACACTCTTTAATCTTTACGTAAACGAGCTGATTGTTGGGCTCAGCAGCATTGGTGTCGGCTGCTCCATAGATGGCATATGTTTAAACAATATTAGCTACGCTGATGATATGGTGCTGCTGAGTCCATCAGTTTCCGCTCTCAGGAGGCTGATCACGGTGTGCGAGGAGTATGCGAGATCCCACGGCCTCCTTTATAACAGTACCAAAAGCGAGCTGATGGTATTTAAAGCCAAGACCCGCAAAGTTCTTTTTGTACCGCCTGTTAAGCTCAATGGTAATAACCTTGTTAGAGTGTCGTCCTTTAAGTATCTCGGTCACGTGGTTACCGAGGATTTAAAGGATGATAAAGATATTGAAAGGGAAAGGAGAGCGCTGGCAGTCCGCTGCAATATGTTGGCTCGCAGATTCGCACGTAGCAGCCCTGATGTAAAAATAACGTTATTTAAGGCGTACTGCCAAACACTTTACACGTGCAATCTGTGGGTTAGGTATACGCGGGGGGCTATTGACGCTCTCAGAGTCCAATACAATAATGGTCTTAGGATGTTGTTGGGGCTTCCGCGCTATTGCAGCGCATCGGGGATGTTCGCTCTGGCACACACCGATGGTTTTTATACCGTACTGCGTAAGCGAACCGCATCCCTTCTGCGCACGGTGCGTGGGAGCGCCAACAGCATACTAAAAACAATTAGTAATAAGCCTGACTGTCCGATACTGCGCCATTGGGTGTACACACACACACATGTAGCCGGAGTGTCGAGCAGTGCAGGCAAATATCTAAATTAATTGTAGAAATTTCTAATTCTTACTAACTTAGTTTTATAAGCTTTTATAAATTTTCTTGTTACTAACAACTATATGGACGCTTCATAGTCTGAAATAAACATTTTTATTTTATTTTTATTTTTTTTATAATTTCGAAAAGACAACACTTAAAAAATTCTTTTCGGCTCCGGTCATCGGTAAGGAATTAAAATTAATTAAATTATAGCCTGTTTCATCTTAACCGATTGTTAAATATTTGTAAAAATATTTATCTCTGGTGATTTGAGGGTGTCTCCCTCAATCATTGATGATACGCTGGCTCAAAGCGCTAAAAAGCACTTACAAAATTCAACGACTCCATTAAGGTTCTCGGTAGCTCAGTGGTCAGAGCATTGGACCGGACTTCCAAAGGTCGGGGGTTCGATTCCTCCCCGATGACCGAAGCCGAAAAGAATTTTTTAAGTGTTGTCTTTTCGAAAAGGTAAGAGATATAGTAAGATACTTAACATACTAAATAGTCGCTTATAAGTACTTAGACGGGTCCAAAAAGATTAACTATTTCGTCCGGCATGTCTCAAAAACAGCTCGGAGTCGGGAAGTTGGCGGTGTTACACCCCCGTGCCTCGGTGTGCACGTTAAGCCGCTGGTCCTGCGCCTGATCTCTTTCCGGTCATGTCGGATTGCCGTCTCACTGAACTTTGAGAGTGATGGAACAGTGAGTGCACCTGTGTATTGCGCTCACACTTATGCACTTTAATATCTCCTGCGTAGTTAGCTGATCTCTGTTGAGATTGACCGCCGTGGTCGAAATCGGCCAGGAGGACTATTACTGTAAATGAGGCTCGAGAAAGTTCCCAGTATTCCTTAGCGCTTGACACGCAGGAGAAGGTGTATGCTGTCGGCAGGTGTGAATATGACAGGTAAGATACTTTAAAAAAGTAATTTATATAGGCATAGGAAGTACCCAAAAATACCAAGGGAGATGTCTTGGCTATCGCCTTTTGCTGTTAATGAGAGTCGAGAAAGTTTTAAGTAGGTAAAATGGGGGGGATACAATACCTGAATCGCGCTATTTAAGTTTTTTTTATCAGATTTGGTCCCTCCCGACCAAACAAAACGGCATTTACGGCTGCCTTTAGCTGTGTGTACACATGTGGCGTGTCATATCGCTCGGAATCTCCGGAGTCTGGTACTATATTTGCAACCAATTCACTTATTCACTGAAATGGTTACTCCAGGCTGGGAACGGAAATCTGGTCGGGAATATGCTCGCATCATGGCAGGTGAAATACTTAAAGGGGTTGGCTGTCGCCTTTCTGTAGATGAGGCTCGAGAAAATTCCAAGTAAAGTCTATTTTTATCACTGAGACAAAAATGAAAAACAAACATGGAGGCGTGTTAAACGTTTTAAGTGCAAAACTTTTTGAAAACACCTGGTTAATATTGTTTTGATATCGTGAAGCACTTTATGGTGATGGTGTTATAATGACTTACCATGGATTTCAAAATCGTATGTCCCATAAAATCTTAATTGTTCGTGGAGGTTATGTTTAAATTTAAAGGACTAGTGTTAAAAATAGACTTCAGGTAAATGATGCATACTATGCCCGAAGCGCTATTCCAAGCAAAATAACTCTATTAATTTCTCGTTGATTAAAATGTTTCCAACAGATTCCAAGAATGCCAACTGTCATTGTAACTGTGTAAATATCAGTTCGAATTAAAAAAATACACAAACAGGCTGTTTATGAAACTGTTTGTCAAATTAGGGAATTGTAAATCCTTCCTTTCATGTTTTTACTGCTTAACACATGAAAAAGCGCATTTTCAATGTCCAACGCAACACCTATCGTTTCCTCTTTCTTGCGAGTTGTTAAATAAAATACCTGAATCGCGCTATTAAAGTTTTTATAATATTTTTTTTAAACTCTAACCTTTTTGTTCTAGGCTAGGCCTCGGCGACCGTGCGGGCGACGCGGAGACCCCGGAGCTGATCCCGAAGCTGGCGAACAAGAAGTGCATCAGCATAGCGGCCGGCACTAGCAACTCCTTCGCTGTCGCCGACTCAGGTGCCATTTTTATTATATTCACTTTGTTTAAACTATGTTTCAAAGATGGTTTTTACAATCTATATATATAAAAATGAAACCCGTTTTCCTTGGTCACGGCATCACGCGTGAATGGCTGGACCAATTTCACTAATTCTTTTTTTTTTGTTATTATTAGGAGAAGGTTCTTACGGAAAAAAAATATTAAGCAAATCTCTCAGAAATATTGAAAAATACACATTTAATTTTGCATATTTTAAAAAACGCGCGTAACTAATGTCAATGTTATTCGATGACATTGCAACGCTAAGGCGGTACGAAGTTCGTCGGGTCAGCTAGGATGATTATAAAAGTAAAATATAAAAATAATACAAATATCATAGAAACCTAACCCTAGCAAGCTGCCGGCAGCGGGGCAGGGCTCAAGCTACCGACAGTTAAGGCTACAGAGAGAGAAACCTGTGGACGATGCGCGCCGTGATTATTTTTTTATTTCGGAAATAAACTTTCCATATATTGTATTTACGGAAAAAAATCTCTTACGAGCTGGGGTTAGAAAATCAAAAAATTAAAAATAGTTTAGTTCATCTACGTTACTTGTATTGTCGCGTTTTCGTTCACTTAGGACAGCGGGTAACTCAGTCACCACTTTTATATAATTTGTTTTTAATTAGATTAAGTTGTTTTAAATTAAAATAGTACCTACATTAAGATTAGTTATGTAATTTCTACAGTTATGGAAGAGCGTGGCCTCCTGATACAGGCATACTGTAATGCCTAATAGGAGACTACATCATCTTGTTTTTTTTATGGTTTATTTGATTACGTAAAGAAATACTGCCTCGTTGGTGTAGTGGCAAAGTTTCTGCCTTACATCCGAGAGGTCCTGGGTTCGAATTCCAGGTCGAGCCAAAATTGTTTCTGAGTTTTTCTGTCAAAATTTCTCAAAAACAGCTCGGAGTTGGGAAGTTGGCGGTGTTACACCCCCGTGCCTCGGAAAGCACGTTAAGCCGTTGGTCCTGCGCCTGATCTCTCTTCGGTCATGTCGGATTGCCGTCTCACCGAACTTTGTGAGCGATGGAACAGTAAGTGCACCTGTGTACTGCACTCACACTTGTGCACTATAATATCTCCTGCGTAGTTGGCTGATCTTTGTTTAGATTGAACGCCGTGGTCGAAATCGGCCAGGAGGACTATAATAGTACATTATGGTACTAGTGTGTTACATTGGTGATCACCGCCGAGGCGCCATTGAGACCCGAGCCGTAGCCGAGGGTCTTAAGAGTCGAGGACGGTAATCATTTATATACACGTGTATCATACGACGTTTTTCAACACACTTGTGAATAGAATAACAATAAAATCTAATTTTATTTAGTAGAATAAAAAGTTTATTTTCCGCGCATAGGGGTTGCGCCAATTCTGCCACGTACAAAATGGGGACTTTAAAGTTTTCTTTTTTTAAATAACTCACTAGTGAGTTATAGCAATAAAAAAGTCACAGTTTGATTATAGGTGTCATTATTAGTCTAATTGCAGTGAAATAACAACCAATTTATGAGCAAGTGTGTTGAAAAGATTTTTATTTATTTATTATTTTGTCATCCAGGCGAGCTGTTCGCGTGGGGCATGGGCAGCGAAGGGCAGCTGGGCACGGGCGCCGCGTCGGACGCACCCGAGCCGACTGTAGCGCCGCTGGCCGCCGCGCCGCCCGACTGCCGGCCGCGAGCCGTGGCCGCCGGGGGGCAACACACCGTGCTATTGCTGGTAAGTGAATAAATAAACATAAAATTTATTGACGTGACAACGTCTTAAATTAGGTTGTGGCTCGGAGTCACCAATGAAAAAGTGTAACGCCCGCTCACGTCTGTTACGATGAGTCACCGAACGAGTGAGGCCCGCCGGACCGGCGAATGCCTTGCGTCTCTCTCCCACCCAAACATGATCGGTGTCACGTAAAATCTTCGCCCGTAAAACCGACTTTACAGGCAACCATTTTTTTATTTCAGGCATTGCACATAAAGAGTTAGTAACAATTAAATCTTATAAACTATGTTAGTACATTGGAAATCAATATTCAAATAATTAAGTGCTTTAGCTACACACTTTGCGACACGATTAGGACATGAGGATCAATTTTAGGGGAAAAGAGCACATTTTAAGACGGCTAGAGGGGTTTAAACACGGTATAACGTATTTAAATGCTTAAAGGTGATATGATACGTGAAAATCATTAAGTGCGTCTTCGAGAACGCAGTTAGTTATACACGTGCTCCGCACACTTCTTACGCAGTAAGTAGTTACCTTGTTCTGCGTCCAAAAGCCACTTAGCCACTTACTAGTTATTACTTACTACACTTACAATCGGACTAGGTAGTGCGAGGAGACAGACGTCAGAAGCCGTATTATGATCTTCCTTTCCGTTTAATGGCTTCGCGTTCTCATTTCAAGAAAAGAACAAAATTACGATTTACAACGCCATCGTAGAGCTTCTGTTGAGCGTCAAGGGCCTCAGGTTGCTATATTCTTGCGTGGGACATCGGCAGTGAAGGTCACAGCTGGGCAAGGGCGCGGCGAGCGACGCACCAGTACCGACTGCCGTTTAAGTCCAGGCCGCAGTGGTCGCCGGGGGGCCTATGGCTCTGATAACTTATGTAAACAAAACACGCAGGATACGAATGACAGCCATCTTGAGAAACAGTCTTAGTACTATTACACTTCATACTGCTCGATAAAATTATTATTTCTTGAAGTTCCATGTGCGAGACATTAATTTCTTGCAGGGATTACAGTAAGTAGTTATTGTTATTCGTTTTGCGGATGAACAATAACATAAAGATCAAATGATGTAAACTTTTTATCTCCCTACAGGAGGATCCCAATGCGCAAAAGGAAGACTCGCCGGCGCCCGAACAAGAGGCGAGTGAACAGAAAACCGACGACGTGACCGAGGAAGAAGAGGAGGAGGAAAAGGTAAAGGTTTGTCTTTATTATAGCCACATACAGTAATAGTCCTCCTGGCCGATTTCGACCACGGCGGCTGATCTCAACAGAGATCAGCCAACTACGCAGGAGATATCATAGTGCAGAAGTGTGAGCGCAACACACAGGTGCACTCACTGTTCCATCACTCAAAGTTCGGTGAGACGGCAATCCGAAATGACCATGAGATTAGGCGCAGGATCAACGGCTTAACGTGCGCACCGAGGCACGGGGTTTGAAACCTCCAACTTCCCGCCTCTGAGTTGTTGCAGAGAAATTCCGGACAGAAAATCTCAAAAACAATTTTGGCTCGACCTGGGATTCGAACCCAGGACCTCTCGGATGTAAGGTAGAAATTTTTCTACTACACCAACGAGGCAGTCAAGAGTATTTGTTAATAAGGGTTTGAAGATCTTTGATAAGATTTAGATTGTGAATAATATAGATAGACTAATCAAGATGATGTCTATTGGATCTCGGTCTCCGACCATAACACCCGGTCAGTAGGAAGTGCTTCCCTTTAGCTTCCTAACTCTAAATTTGTTACTCCAAAATTAACTTAAGCAGCGCAGACGTCAGCTGTGAATGTGGAGAACCCCCTACAAACCATGGCCCCCCTCATTAACTGTCGCGCGTGCCCGACCACCAGCTCGCGTGAGGACTCACTTGATAGCAACAAGAGGGCTACTACTGGAGCCGTTTTCTGGGCAAGTAAGATTTAGCCCGTTTTGCCGACACGAAAGAGGAAGAAGACTCCAAAATTGCAAATCTGAATTTGAATATTTTTATAACAGTAGAAAATAAATGACGTTTCATTATCTCCATCAGCCAGAGCCCGTGGCAGCGAAGGGTCGCGGGCGCGCGCGCAAGCGGCAGCAGGAGGACGAGGTGTCGTCCACGTCCGCGCCGCCCGCCGCGCCCCCCGCGCACCCCGCAGCGCCCACGCCGCAGGTACCACACTCATTACCTTATTCAAATTATAATTATTTATTTTCGGATTACTTCTGATTAGCGATGAAAGAGACTTAGTCGTTTGAGGCCTATTAAAAAGACTAGACTCATTTTTAAAGCCTACCGGCTAAATTAGTCTTGAAACCCTTTAGTCACAAGACTACAAAGTAACGACTTATTTTATTCGTAGTATTTAACCTTGTAACGTAATAAGCCTAAAAGGACTCAAAGCGTTATAATTTTTCCATTGTTAGATTTTATATTCTTTTATGCTGTTTGTCATTTATTGTCTACAAATTGAATAAGTGTCATTTACGAGTATATTCATTACACAAATAAACAAAAAAATATTTTTATTTAAGTTACGTAAATATGAATAATTTAAAAAAAGCACGTAAGTAATAAATAATTGTAATAAAATTTAGGTATGTCATACATTAATTATTCCATACAAATTGCGTCAAACATATAATACACACAAACAAATGAATCGAACGTGCATCCTACTTTGTTATTTATTTATAAGTTACAATAAATAATACTAATGAACGAATTATCTAGCGAATTATAGTACTGTTGTACAAATATTATGAATGTGACTTATGTGACTGACGGAGGTATATATTCTGAAAATAATTTATCAAAAGTATCTTTGTTAGCGGGTAGGTAATTTTACAAATTACGGTACGCCCCAGTCAGCAGCTAGATTCACTGGTCTTGCAAATATTAGTCGTTTTAGTCTTTTAGTTTTTTGTAAACAAGTCATATATGTTGCTTAGTCTTTTAATACAACGACTTAGTCTTATTAATAAAAACTCAAACCTTTAGTCTTTATTTTAGAGTCGAGTCCTGTAAGATGGAGTCTAGTCTTTTCAAAAGGACTAAAAAGACTAAGTCTCTTTCATCGCTACTTCTGATCCATATTGTTAGTAACATTGTTCTTACGTCTAATATTAATAAAACATAATTAGGAAATAATAATACATAAATTCAATTAAATATTAATTAATTTAACATAATATGTTTGCTTCGACCATGAGTTGGTTAGGGCAGTGATCCAGTACTTAGTTAAGGCACTATCCCATCTCACGGCCAAACCTTTAAAATACTGTTGGGACTACCGAGTATTAGTTTATACACTACGTCCGATCCGAATCCGTCAAAATATGCACCGTAAAAGCCCGTATAACTATTTCTATGGTGAATCGGATGACGGAGATACACTACAGTGCGTAAATTACAAAAGAAATTGTTAATCTCGAAATAAAACAGAAACCGCTATTGATCTACTTTTGCCAGATACCTAGAACTATTAAAATAATCGGACAAGCACGATTCGGTCTCACACACTAAGATTTTCTTACCATACTGTTATAAATTAAACAAAAAGTCGTTAATTCCCGGTTGAGATAAGTAAAATTATTAATCAAAAACAATCCTACCGCTTTCACCTCTATCTTACTCACTTAAAACAGCTTTTATGATCTTATTCTAAAATTTAAATCTAAACATTGTTTGGCACTTCACTTTCGCATGACAGTCAGTTAGTTCAACGGCGCAACGACCTGAGCTAATATGTGTAGCATATGTCATCTTCAGTGTACCTTATTCATGAGCAGATAATAAATTTCATTCATTCATTCGCCGTGTATACCATTACCGCCCAATCCCGTCAATCTCAAAAGAGATCCCGTCCTATTATGCTTCGGGATTGATCCCAAAAAATAACGGGCTCTCGCGAGATTGGAATCCCCACGGGATTAGAATTGCATTCCCTAGTACGTATATAATATAACTTTCCAAAAATATGAGCAATATTAAACACTTTTTATATATATAAAAACACCTTTTAAATATGTCTTTAATATTTTTAATTTTGTCATTTAGTCTAAATTGACTGTCTCATTTTAATAAACTATGTATAAATTAAATGACGCAGGCCACTCTTGACCAAGTCGTCGACCAATATCATAAAAACTTGGGTCGTCCAATGGTAAAACATTTACTTAAACTAAAGAACTAAACATGTAGTGACAGTAATTTGACTAGGCTGACACTAAACCGCTTTATACGCTGTTAATTGTGCATTTCCCTTCTTCAATTTGTTTCAAATGCTTTGTTAATGTTTTTTATTTTGCTTTCCTTATCTATCATCGACAATGTGTTTGTCGTGAACCATAGACGAGCAGAGATCATTATTTTGAGTCGTCCATAGTAAAACATATACTTAACTAAAGAATAAAACATGTGACAGTAATTTGTCCTATAAGGCTGACACAAAACCGTTTTGTACTCTGTTTATTGTGCATTTCCCTTCTTCCATTTGTCTTAAATAATTTGCTTATGTTTTTTTATTATTTTGCATTCCTTATCTATCATCGACAATATGTTTGTCGCGAACCATAGACGAGCAGAGGCACCAAGAAGGGGTCGGCGCGTCGCGGACGCGGCTCTAAGGCACGCCGGCTATAGGTTATAATTGCACCCACCCTACACGAATGTATCGATTCTTTGACACTGTTTTTTTCGCGATTTTCATACTGCACCGCGCTCTGTCGCAGATTGCGCTTGCGCAGTAGAAAGTTGTCACTGTGATTTTTCATGATTCTCGCTGAAAATTAGTGTCGTCGTATGTTATCCATCTGTGGGGTGAGCACGATCTTTATCGTAACGTATTCGTATCGTCCAAACGTCAGAAACTGACAGTTTCCACATACAGATTGACAAGTTAACGATAGGTAAACGCTACGATTACGTTACAATAGTTGTTCGTGCTCACCCCTCTGCAGCCACGTCGTATACTCAGCTAGGACCGTTTTGGCACTGTTGGGGTCCTATCGATAGATTAAATATAACAGCGGACTGTAATTAATCGTAAAAGGTGATGTAATTCGCCCTAAAATATACAGAGAATATCTTGGATCAATCTTAAACGCGACAAAGGTGTAGGAGGTCAGAATGCTTGTAGGCGAATGTGAAGCGAACGTTCGGCCCGGACGCGAGCTAGTCTGTCGCGATCGTGCAGGCTCGGGTGAGCTCGGTGTTCGCCGCCTGCGAAGATGAACGATATTGCGCGAAAGCCTCAACAGGCACTAACAGTGATTATAATTCTTATGTGTCGTTTTCAAATTCTAAGGGTGCGTACAGATTATGTTACATGTCACATAACTTCTGTTATATAACACGTTCTAAAATTCAATATTACTAAAAAAAAATATTTGTTTGTTGTAAAACATGTTATGTAACAATGTTTTATAACATGTTTGTTACCATGGTGTGTACGCACCGTAATTCATACAAACTAGCTTACAAAGAATAAATCTGTGTCCACGCGGAGCGCGACGGATTGCGGTGCAGTACGATAATCGCCTTACCAATCACACGTTAGGACCGAGTAAATAGGGCCATGAATTAATATTAAACATAAACCTGTAACTAAGTTAATATTGTTTTTTTTTTGTCTTCTAAGTATTATTTACTGCTCATTTTAAATTTTTAATCAAGATACATTTAAGGTGTTACAGAATCGATCAACGGTCTATTATCAACTTAATTAGGTTCGGTTTGTAGTTATTATGTATGTAATAGTGTGTTGTATAAAAAGTTGTTTAATATGACCGTCTCTGATACCATTTTGCTTAGTGATATATACAGGGTGGCGGCCACAATACGAAAATTGAATTTCTGTCTATTACACTCTCATGCCTAAACTACTGAAAAGATTTGGATGAAATTGAATACACATACAGAATATTGACGACCGTGTATATGTACCGAATTTCATTCTAATCTGTTCAGTAGTTAAGACGTGAAAGCGTAACAGACAAAATGTCTATTATCGTATGGTCGTCACCACCTGTATACATTTTGTTACATTTCGGTATCTCTAAACTTCAATTGACACAAATTGTTTGAACGTTCAGTAAACACATCATATTATTTTTATCAATAGCAAAATGTTATCATATTTTCTTCACTGTTATGGCAATCACTGTAAAAGACTAACAGGGTGTTTTTCAGTAAAAACGGCTCCTATGTAATATTATTGATCTTAATCTTGAAGCAAATTATGTATAAATCAAATATTGCTGTAACACTATCAATACCAGTTCAGCATCCTCCCCGAGGGTTGTTCTATAGAAAAAACAAAGTCCTTTATTTCTACGAATAATTGTGATATATTATCTTAATTTGCTATTAAACATCCTGTTTGTTTACTTTGAATAGGGGTCACTGTAGTTCTTAAATAGATAGTCAGTTTAAGGTGTTGGTTGGAATTCGTGTTACATGTTAGTCGTGATGTCCTGTAGTCTGCACTGTTTATTTTCGTTGTTTAAGAATGGTAAATAAAATAAAATAAAAACTTCGTAATAGAAGAAAATAAAACATGTAATGTAAGGGTGTGGGTTATTGTGTAATATTTCCTATGTTAGTGCATGAATTAAAGCGGATACGCTTTCCGTTAAAATTAATATGTAATTTGGTAAAATACTTTTTTCAGAAGGTGAATGGTGACGAGAATAAAGACACAGCCATGGAAGTAGACGAAACTGGTAAGTTTGTACCCGCTGAAGTGTACTTCTTAGATTGAAAATTGTTCTTTTGAAGAATAATAATAATAATAAGATCTGACTCCATGGTAAGTAGCTCAAGCACTTGTGTTACAGATGAATCAACAGTGGTATTACAAATTGACTTAAATCTCTATATATATAAAATTCTCGTGTCACAATGTTTGTTCCCATACTCCTCCGAAACGGCTTGACCGATTCTAATGAAATTTTGTGAGCATATTCAGTAGGTCTGAGAATCGGCTAACATCTATTTTTCATACCCCTAAGTAATTAGTTAATTTATATACTTAATTTATAGTTAGTTACTTAATTTATATGGCAAAACAACGTTTGCCGGGTCAGCTAGTAAATACATATAACACCCAGACCAGTACAGACAGACATGTTCATGCACACAAATGTTTGTAAAGTGCGGGGATCGAACCCGCGACCTCTTGGTTAATAGTCAACTTCTTAACCATAAAATTAAATTAAAGAAAAGAGTGAATAGGGTGCTCTTAGACAGACATAAGCTAACCTCGGCCACTTTGAAACTTACCATTAGGTGAGATTGTGGCAAAATGTCTGGATAGCTCCATATAAAATTAATAAATAACTAGTTTTAACAGCCGATCCACACTTTATTGAAATAGACATTAGTTAAAGCCTGTCTAAAACATATCCTTCCGATTTACCTGACGACCACTTTGGTGTTAGGTTAAGCAGTTGACTATTAGACCAAAAGGTCGCGAGTTCGATTCCCGCACTGTACAAACATTTTTGTGTGTTTGTACTGTTCTGGGTGTTGTGTTTATTTTAGTTTGTTTGTTACCACTGTTAATTCTGATTTCTGTAACCCAAGCTAAGTTAACTTAAGCTACTCTTACCAGGGAGTCAGATCAATGTTTCAATGTTTATTAAAATACATTTTGATTTATTACTCAATCAATATCTACAGATAAACCCCAAGAAGACAAAGAGGACAAACCAGCACCCACAGAAGATCCAGAGCCCGAAAAAGTTGAACAGGACGTTGAAATGAAGGAGCCTTCCAAACCAGAGACCACGGACACGTCCAGCCAAGATACAGACAGCGATGCCAAGTCTCAAGAAACTGTTCAGAGCGAAGACCAGGCAAACGAGCCAGCAGACAACACAGAACTGAACGGTGAGACCGTTGAATCTTCCAAGACCGAGCTCATATCCACAGCCAATACACTAACCACCACTGCGTGATGGTAAGCCCCAGTAACCGTATCACCCCTACACACACCAACTCGGGTTGGGCTATTCGCTGTGTAGCGGTGAATCTGTAATTTTTCAAACACACCCAAGTTGAAATTCTTAACGTAGAGATTCTTAATAGTCTAATTACAAGGATTTCCACTCGGATTGTGAACGGTTACTCGGTAATCTTGATTCGTAATCTTTTTTGATACTTCACACTGAAGTACTTAAGCAAAATTGCTAAAATCCACATTAAATAATTGTCTATGTTCATGTATTTATGTTTTTGATAGTATTTAAGTTTATCGGTTGTAGAGTTACTGATTTATATTTAGTATAATTTAGTGTCAACGTTATTGGAGTCAGCTGTAGGTTTACATCGGGTGCTTGTTAGATATACTAACCTATTTATATGACCTATTGGATTTTCTCATTTCCAGACCATTTTGCATTTCCGTTTGACTGAGATCATACTTAGACCATAGTTTGCAAATCAATATAAGAAAGAGAGGGATATTAATGGGATTGCATTAACTCGCAAAACAAAAGAAATTCTAACACTGACTGTCTTGTCTGTAAGTTGTTTTCTTTATATTGTTATCAAATCATTGTAGCATGACATAAAAAAAAAATGTTTTTCGTATATGATGATGATGAGTGAGAGGAACATTGATTGATTACAATTTTTTATCAAATACAATTTCAATAAATTCAATATCTTTATCAATATTTTTTATTTATTTTAATGTACAGTCCTGAATAACTGAAATTTCCTTTATTTAAATTTTTTTGAGTCCACCAATTTATTTAGTTGTGGTGGCTAAAAACCTTGGTTTTGCCTATTTCACGATATAGGCTCATATCAGTCGCGCCATTTATACAAAATGCTAACATCATTACACGGGTCTTATCGGTGACAATGCGTGTCGACAACTCGTGCACCCGCGCCGCTGCGAGTGCGAATCTTTGATACCCGACGATTTTAGTCATCAAGCGACTACCGCCGTATTAATTGATTGAAGCGACGAATGTCGGCCACGCAACTAGTGTAAAAGCCTCAATGAATTTTTATGGCGGTCGTAGATTTGCGTAGCCTTGTCCACGAAGAGGCTAAGCTAAGAGAGAGAATAGCGACTGCCCCCATGCGCTAACTCCCTCCCCTTCATCGTTCTTTTTGTATGACGCGTAAATTCCAATTCATTTAAATCCAATATATAATCCAATCTTGTGATTTAACATTTTTTTACTAATAGGATTAGAATATCTCAGCATTCTCAGTTGACTCTCTAATTCCTTCAAAACCTGTTATATATTTCCTAACCAGAACTACATATAGTTCAATTAAGTTATATTAAAATATTTGTGGATTTGTCATTTTGAATAAGTTCTGAAGTTTGAATATTATCCATAATAGCATAATTATGGTTGGCATAAAAATGTTAAGCATACCGATAAGCACTAAGTAAATTCAATAGCCGTGACATTTAACAATGATAACAATTTAGAAATATATTCAAATAAACTTTTCAATTTTCATCGTTAACATTTTTTTGCCAACTTTGCACCGGAGATAGAAAATCTCCATAGAAATGAGACTGCAATTGATAAGTTAGCGTTTGCGGTTATCGTTATGGAATCGCTAAACGCGGCTTGTTTTAGGCCCAGGTATAAATATTCGAAATATGTAATCATGTGCAATGTATTATACATCACATTTCAATATTACATAACACTAAATATCCTATATTATGTATCTTTATATTTATTTATTATTACTACTATAGCAATATGCCTATTTTTTTTTTAAATGAGCAGTCACAATTCTATGGGATATATGGAATAGGTCTTACGGTTTTCGGTTTTATGCCAGAACGAGGGTCTATTTAGAACAAGGGTTCATTCCATAAAGAAATAAATGCACACAAATATAAAAGCCGTTTTGAAACATCATCAAAGTAATTTCGGTATATATTCAATTAAATCGATTGGAATGCAGTCCTGTGCAATGTCCTAAATAAACCACTTCTGGTCCTCACATATGTACGTAGATTACGCAATTTTGGAATACATAAATGTAAATTAAAAGACTACAGTGGTAGTTTTCATAGATGAGGTTGCTAGAATAAAAATATTATGATTAGTAATAAGTTGAGTGTTGTATGCATTTCGTGTCCGAACTGGTACAAAACATGACGACATATTTCGGGAACATAGTTTTCATAAGTATTCATAGCGTAATATAAGCAAACATTTTTGTTGACATGTTTTTATTTTTATTTTATAGAAAGTTTTCTTGCATGATTCTATTGGAGTACAATAAGTACAAGTTCTTTTCACTCGACGCTATATTCTTGATTGTTAATAAAGATGAACTATAATGTATTGTGTTTTCCTAATAAAACAGTAGTGTAATATTTGCGTTTTATTTTATTATGTATATGGTAACTTACCATTTCCTTAGGTGTCGTTTATTAAAGTTTTAACAACACTAATGAAAGCCAAAGTTTTATGATATGGTTTATTTTATTTAAAATTGCTGTATCTAGTTACTTTTCGAGTACAAATTCTAGTTAACAAGGTTTTTGAGCGTCCATCGAAAAGGAGATTGATAGTTCAAATGTGTTTTCGTTATGTCTGATTAACAAGACTGAAAATCGCAAAACGGTAATGGAAAGAAATTAATAAGGCATTTTTTAGTGTGGTCCAAATATGGTTTGGGAGTTCTACAAAAATATCACATCAATACATATTTTTTACACCATTTGCTCTCTACCCTACAGATGGCGTTATCTTTTGAGTAAACTAAGTAAGCAACGTGAATTTTGCAAGTTAAGCCAATTCTGTTTTCTTGGAATGTCACTATTACAAAATAAGCTTCAAATTCTAACAAAAAAAAAATACATCATATGGTATGTCTAGTCTTACTGCTAACAGAGAACAACAATCAAATTTCATAGACATATGTTTTAATTTCGACGGTTTTTGTACATAAATGTTTGTACAAAAAAATTCGAAATCATAGCTACAATTATGAGTTTTATTCTAACATCCATTTATGAAGTTAATATTATCTAGATACTATTTTACCAGAGATTCAGTTGGACAATATTCAAAACTTAACTAAAATAAAACCAATATGTATGTCAACATTCAGATTGTATTTCAATCTAGTTTATAACAATTCTAGCTTAATCTTTTGACATTAAAAATACTTACCAGCTTATAGTGAATGTTAAGACGGGTTATACGAGATATACTCGTAGTAGGACTTACTATAAGCAAAAAACATAAAAACTAATTGAATAGAAAACAATTAATTATGTGTAGAAAGCATCTACGTAGGTTTTGTAGTAAGAAGATTAACCCATATTTTACATCAGTGCACAGGTAGAATAGGTAGCCAGCCCTACGAGTATACCCAATTTAGTGTCGAAAATAAGTAGACTTATAAAATTTAATTTTTAAATATTGTAATACGACTGCTACAGTAAATTGTGTGTCAGTAAATAAAGAATTTGGTATCTATATTTTGTGCGTAACGAAGAATTTTCGGCATATTAGACAAGTTTTCACATATTTTTAAAATCCATTTAAAACTGGGAATCTACCATGAGCTCAATGGTTACAATTTTTTACGAGTCATACATACAGCATATTAAAATGATGATAAAAACCTGCACCATTTCAAGTTATTTACATCCATACACTCGTAAAATTGACATCATTCGAGATAACTTACAAACAAATGCAGATTTCAGCGAAATATCCTTAACCCCAGTTGGATCAATAGAAAATATATAAAAAAGATTTTTTTTTCAACGACAGAATCCGAAAGCACAATATTCGTATTTATTTCTTTAAGGAAAGAGAAATATGTTAATCTATCATGTTTTCTTTGGTTACATTTTCAATACAGGGGTTACAAAACAGATTTACAACAAGAATTTTAGCTGGAGTAATTTTCCAAGACATAGTAAACAAAAAAAAATTAATTATTCCATCGCTAAGACCTCCTTTGCATTCCTATTCACGAACTTCTTAAAAAATAAAAGAATAAGCGTTTCATAGTTAAATCTTAACGATGATTTTTAGCATGGAGCTTACTATTTCATACGATTATTTTTTTAATTAAAAAAGATATATGCCAGTTTGTAGTCCCAGTCACATCTATTGGCAATAAAGTAGCGTAGGGATTGTATAGACTTTAAATTCCGTCAACGTCAAGTGAGAAGTATATATAGGGTGGCGACCATAATACGACAGTTGAATTTTCGTCTGTTACGCTACCACTTCCAAACTACTGAACAGATTTGGATGAATTTTGGTACACATACAAAGTCGTCATCATTCTTTATGTGTATTAATTTTCATCAAAACCTGTTCTGTAGTTTAGGCATGAAAGCATTAGACAGAAAGTCAATTGTCGTATTGTGGTCGCCACTAATAATGTACACTATTTAATATTGTAGCTACAGAACAGGTGTAAGCTTACGTCACCGAAACAAAACAACCGCTCCAAATGTCACACGCACACAGCCGCACATATGTTCAACATAAGCTCTAAGCGGGTATTGGTTCTCCCAAAACAGGATAAACTACTCCCTAACGATTCGTTGGTATTTTCGGATCTAGCCAGCGCTTTCGCACGCACCGTGAAGCTTGTAAGAGTGACAGTGATGGCTACACGAGGAACTACAGTCAACGGCTTAGAGTACGGGGGGCAGGGTTGTTGAGACGTTATGTGTGCGTTTGCCATTTCGAGCAATTGGGTTTTTGTTTCGCTACTACCTTATCTTATTGCTTTTCTGTGGTTTTTTAAAAAGGCCAGAAACAGTTGAGTACCATTTTTTTATTATTTTACTCTCCTATTTGTAGCTATGTTAAAAGTAAATACAAATCGTATGAAACAGTAAGAACCTGCTCGCGTCGGGTTTACCCCGGACCGCCGGCCGCTACAACGTTGCAGTTCACGTCGAAGTAATATCACTCCTCGCCGATCTCGGCGTCTTCGCCATCTGGAAATTAACATAAATCAAGTTTTTATAAATCACTACGTAGTATATACAAGGTGTTACTAAAAACCCCGTTATAACTGAAGGGTGTTGTTGTGCCCGGTACACGGCACAACATTCCCAAATGATACCTAGGTCAAAATCTCAAAAAAAAATGGACCTCCCATACTAAATTGCCAATCAGCTGATCTATGTACTATGGGAGAGTCAAATTTTTTTTGAGATTTCGACCTTCTTTGCGAAAGTTGTTCAGTTTTACGGGCAGTACAACACCCTTCAGTTAATAAAGATTATTTTTGGAACACCTTGTATTAAGCATAGTCGCTACCCGCGTCTGTCTCTATGTCTGTAATATGTATGTATGTATGTATGCTTAGTAGATCTTTAAAACTACCCAACAGATTTTTATTAATATCTTACGGTACCTTAAACATATTTCTAGGCCCAAGCACCGCGACACAGGCTGGTGGGAAAGGAATGTTCGTACACAAATCTATTATATAAACATGAATCGCAAAATATGTTGGTAAGCGCATACTTAAGAACGCCTGGACCAATTTGGCCAATTCTTTTTTTATGATATTCCTTAAATTACGGAGATGGTTCTTTCGAAGAAAAACAAATAAGGAGCAGGACAACGTCTGCGGAGTCCGCTAGTAATATACAGGGTTACTGGTAACTCGACGTATTCTTTCAAAAGAGTTATAGTAAAGGTGATTTACTACAAAAAAAGTCCTATCAACGAAGGTTAGGGTAGGGGTTGAAAAATTACAAAATATTGCACTATAAGCACAGATTACTAAATAGTTACTACGTAACAGATAAATCACTCCATAGAAAAATTTCGACACCTACAGCGTTAATAGACTACTTTTTCTGCCGCGTACAATAATGCACTTGCAGCTCTGAGTATAAAGTCACTATTGCTTTGCAGCTGCGCGAGACCACGTGACGTGAGACCGAGAGACAATCGAACTAGGGTTGACACTTTCGGTAAAAATATTTCAACCACATTTTTCTGAAATGGTATTTGATTGACTGTTGTTGAAATAATATTACATTATTGAATAACAAATGTAAAATAAGAAATTCAGCCTGTATAAGGTATAACAAGCGAATTATGAGCTACTTTATTGTGACTCTTGCTATCTCTTTCTAAAACGAATCTGTCATTTGTGGACTCTGTCGTTTGTAGATTATAAGTGGGTAGGTACATTTCGAGAATCGGTCAATTTTATTGTCAACTACGTAGATACCTGCCTACCTACCTAGTCATTTCGCTAATTAATTAGTCATTAGTCGACTAAACCACCACGTCGAGTAGGTAGGTAGGTAGGTACACACAGTTCGTAGGTGGTGCGCAGCCCATAAAAAGTAGACTAATAGGTATAATAGGTACTTAGGTATTATTTCGATAAAGTAACTGACCTATGTTTCACTGTAGGTATTACATTTTAATTCAATAAAGCCGAACCCCAATTTACCTGAATTTATCCAATTTACCTACGTAGGTACCACCTACTAATTTGTTTATTTTTATACTTTGTAAATAAATTACTAACTTACCGGGTAATAATTACATTTTCTTCATTAGCTGGTAGACTAAAAAAAGAAAGCGTTTTATTTCTCTTAGTATTCGACCTACACCCATCAACAGCACATAAATTTCCACCACCAGAAGTCATTTTTCTTAAATAAAGCTAACTTTTAACAAGCACAGATTACTTATTTGATTGCCCACTGAATTCGCACCGCCGGCTGTGCGGGCGAGATTAGGCTATTACCGCGCGCAAGTACCTACATCGAGTGAGAGAGGCCTGATTGCGGGTTAGAATTAAATTGTTTTTTTTTTGATGTAAAAAAATAAAATTTGTTTCCCAGCCAAAATTTATTTTTCATACGATTTGGTTTGATGTACTGAACGCGTGGTTGACGGCTTCGGTAAGGTTTTTTTGCCACCCTGTATGGAGACCTCAAGGTTTGCCAAAGTGCCATGGAGAGGAGTATATTAAGTATAAAACGGAGTAATAGGATCCGAAACACTACCATCCGCTCCAGGACCGGTATCGCTGATGTGGGCAACAAAACCGCGAAATTGAAGTGGGAGTGGCCGGGTCACATCTGCAGGATGCATCCAGAGAGGTGGGCCCGAGTCGTCACCAAATGGGTGCCGACAGACGGCTATCGCCGAAGAGGCAGACCCAAGAAACGATTGTGTGACGACTTGGTCAATACAACAAGGGACTGGGAAACGTTGGCAATGGACAGGGACAGGTGGAGAGATTTGGGGGAGGTCTTTGCCCAGCAGTGGGATGATATAGGCTAAATAAATAAAATTAAAATTGGTGCGCAGGGTGAGGAGCAGCCCCAACATGATCTTGGCTATGATAGCGAGCAGGCTGGACTGTCGAATTTTGAATTATTGTTGCACAACCTCGGCAGGAGTTGTGCAGAAGTAAATAATTATAAATTAATTAATTATGAATTACCAACATAGGATAAGTGTATTGTTACTAACAAAAATGAGTCAAATGGTCACTTGAATAAATGAATTGTATTATATTATATTGTTAAAAAAAATGGAGTCCTCACCGTGCTCCCCCGGGGCTCCGTTGGCGGCGTGGTCGAGGCGCAGCGCCCGGAGCCGCGCCGCGGCCGCTTCGTCCGCCGGCACCGCCAGGACCGCTTCACCGTCCGCAGGCACCTCCTCGCCCGACGCGTCCTCGAACTCCTCGTCTGCTGAAACGAAACGATCTGGGACACTTAATTATACTTAAACGTCTTTAGTCATTTGACGATAGATTTGGTCTTTTGGTATGAGATGCGGACTGACAAAACCCCCTTTTTTTTTCGAATTCCGCTGGGGGCAAATGTTTCGGTAATGAACACGTGCATTTGTACCTGAGTCATGAATCACTGCGTTTGGTCGCAGTGTGCAATATTTTGATAAATCATTTCAACGTATCACTTCAAACGTATTCTAGTGTTTGAATTGAAATGTGGTTATAAACGAGCTTCTTGCTTTTGTGCAAAACAAAATATCGGTGATGGATGATGAGAGTATTATTAAAAATATGCTCAAGTGCCTTTTCGGAAAGTGACATCGTAACGGAGAAAAATTTGCTGTTCGATTCTATGCCTACAGCTAAGCGCAAGATATCCCGTAAAAAGGATGGGAAAACACTTCGAGGCCTAGATAACATGATCTGATTTGTCTATTTGAAGTGCTGAAACCAAGGATATCCCTATTTTTGTTGCCAAGAACTATGAAAAACTACCCCCAATTCTGTTCGATTATGTAGACGTAATCAGACTGCTGGAAGATATAGTCAAAATGAGATATGATATCAACACTATAGCACAAGAAAATGCTAAGGCAGAACAGCTGGATGCATTAAAATCTGAGGTCAAAACATTGAAGAGCAAATCGTCTGTTTACAACTATGGAGGGAACGTAAACAAGCAGCGAGTTTCTGTTTCCTTTAAACTACAACAAATAGCACTCTTTGTAATGTAATAGCAGGTACCAGCAGACTAACCTGTGACCTTAGACGCTGAAAAGGATCCGAAACGTCAGGTTAAAATAAAATGAAAATAAATCACGAAATAATAAAAAAAAAGCGCAATTCACCTGTGTATTGCGCTCACACTCGAAGTTTCTAGTATTATCTCTTAAGAGATTCTTTTTGGGTTTACTATTATAAACTTACCATCATCAAACTCCTCTCCATCCATATAATGTTCGTCGTCGTCCACCTCATCAGCAGGGTCGGGGTGCAGCGCCTGTCCCTGGCTCATCGCCCAGTACATCGGCTGCAGTTCGTGCTCGCTTGCCGGTACAAAGCTGAAACAAGTTAAAAAAAAAAAACTAAAATTTACAATACCCACGACATGAGCCGGCAAAATATCTGATGAGCGTTAACGGCTTGATGTATTTTGACCAACATAAAGATAGGAACCATTGTGACTAAATCATCTTTTTTTTTAAATATCAGGTTTAGAATACGTCAATCATTCTGGGAGCTACGATGCTCTCTGTGGCACTGCTCTGCTCTGCACTGCTCTCTCACACACAAAAACACAAACATACATAGGGATCCAACTAAACTTAAAACAAAACGTTTATGTACAAATGTTTGTTTTTAATCTAATATATAAAATTCTCGTGTCACAGTTTTCGTTGCCATACTCCTCCGAAACGGCTTGACCGATTCTCATGAAATTTTGTGAGCATATTGAGTAGGTCTGAGAATAGGCCAACATCTATTTTTCATACCTCTAAGTGATAAAAAAAAATTAAATGGCAAAACAACGGTTGCCGGGTCAGCTAGTTAATAAATAAATAAATATTTCACAACAAGCACACCAATTCTTTAGTCCCAAAGTAAGCTACGAGGCTTGTGTTATGGGTACTAGATAACGGATATACATACTTAAATACTTTTTTTTTGTAAAAAAATACATATTATAAATAGAAAACACACAGACCAGTACAAACACACATGTTCATGCACACTTATGCTTGTAATAATTGTTATAATCTTCTTTCTGCATGACCTTTAGGTTGACTGGCAGAAAATGCTTTTAGCATTAAGTCCACCGTTTGTACATTTCTTGTGACTGACAAACAAACACCAAAACAAGTGAAAGTAAAAGTTTGTAAAATTATTGTATGGTGAAGCAAAATAATTTAAGAATTTCATTTCACTCAGTGAGAAGTGCAACTTACCGTAGCTGTGTGATTGGCTGATCCTCCGCATCAAAATCATCGTCATCGTCATCATTAGCGTCACCACTGCCCGACTGCTGCGATAGCTCTGGCAACCTACAACAGTTTTTTTTCGTAAAAAAAAAACAATACATTGATCTGACTCCGTGGTAGCTTAAGCACTTGTGTTACAGATATCAGAATCAACAGCGGTATTACAAATAAGCTTAAATTAATACATATAACCAGACCAGTAATTAAAGTAAAACTTGGTTAATAGTCAACTTCTTGACCATTACACCAAAGTGGTCGTCGAAAGTTTGATATCATAACTTGTGGATTTAACTCACTTACAATACAATACCTTATAATTTATAACTTCGGTTATGACATATTTTAGTATTACAACATTTGAAATTCAAAAAACTCCCAGCATGAGCCAGGAAAAAAGCTAGAGAGTTTTGGAGTTCACTAGCTGTCTTCCTTGACGGTAGCCATTTGACAGCTGGACGTATTTTGACTAGCCGTAGCTAAGAAGAACCACCGTGATCAAACAATCTTTTGAATAAAAAAAACCGTCCATCCGTTCGGACGCTACACACACAAAAACACATCAACACAAACCCACATACATGCACAAACAGACAGGAATCATACTTATATAGTTAACACCCCATTAGTCATTGGGGCGTATAAATTTTAGTTATATGTTCAAGATTTAAGGAATTGTATTAGGATTCATATTATATCATAGGAATTGTATTCATAACTGACCAGATAAGTATGTCATTACTTCCTTAATGTGCCTCAGAATTCATAATTAAGATTTAGGAAATAATTAACTACTATGTAATAAATGTACATGAGGCACGGGATATCACCGGTTATGGAAGGATTAGGATAGGACGGTATTAGGATTCATGATAAGGACTTAGGAAATAATGAAATACTTAACTGGCCAATTAGTTCAATTTTAATCAGTAAATATTCCATATACCTTACCTCAGTTCATAGTTAAGCACCATGTACAGAGCAGGCGATGGGTCCCTCTGTACAGCGTGCAGTGATATGCTTGGGTACAGCAGGCTGATGGTCGGAGCTGGCCCTCCGGACGGCCTGACTCCACCGCCCCACACTACATTGCTGAAACAATGGGACTAGTGTTAAGTATGAGAATGTAACCGAGCATTAAGTGGGTATTTGGAATTATTTGAAGATTTGGACAGACATAAAAGTTTTCTTCTTCTTCTTTTTTAAGGAAAATGGCAATGTGTGTTGCTCCAGATTTTTTTTCTTCCGCCAATATTACGTGTGTAGAGATTACAACGTTTAAATTGATCATTACACTTTTAACTTTACATTTTTGTTAATTTAAGAGAGCAGTTATCGCTGAGCAGCTCTGTGTCTGAGCAGGCTGTGATCACCTATCCAATCACTTAAATACTCAAGGGCTCTATTCAGATTAGAAGAAGCGTCCGGAATAGTTCTAGATGAAAGATAGAAGGCAATATCGTCAGCATACTGTAGAATATTACAAATGGGTTAACTGTTATCTGAAGGTCATATGTATAGATGCTATATAAAAGAGGGCTAAGAACTGATCCTTGCAAACTAGAGAAGGAGAGAGTTGTATCATTAGACATCTTACAAATTAATATTGATCTGGACATCAGCAAATTGCATATGAATCTGACTAGCTTATCTGGAACACTCAGCTGCTACATTTTCTGTCTGAGAAGGACATTGTCATATGCAGAGGCTATGTGTAAGAATACTCCAAAGAGGTATTCTTCCTTTTTGAGGGCGATACGGATGTCAGTATTCAGAATTGCCAAGCTGTCAAGGGTGCTGCAACCTTTCTTGATACCAAATTGAGAATCAGTGAGGATATTGCATGATTCCATAATCCATTCAAGGCGATTAAGGATCATATGCTGCGTGATTTTGAGGAGCACGGAGGACAGAGCTATGGGTCTATAAGATTTATGAACCACAGTCTTTGCAGGGTTTCATGATGGGAATCACAATTTGTTGCTTCCAAGAGTCACGGACTGATCCCTGATGATAAAAGAGTTGGCTAAATTTCGAAATAGTGATTTATTTTATTTATTATTTTTATTTCGCCTGCCTCGTTGGTGTAGTGGCAAAGTTTCTGCCTTACATCCGAGAGGTCCTGGGTTCGAATCCCAGGTCGAGCCAAAATTGTTTCTGAGATTTTCTGTCATGAATTTCTCAAAAACAGCTCGGAGGCGGGAAGTTGGCGGTGTTACACCCCCGTGCCTCGGAAAGCACCTTAAGCCGTTGGTCTTGCGCCTGATCTTTCTTCGGTCATGTCGGATTGCCGTCTCACCGAACTTTGAGAGTGATGGAACAGTGAGTGCACCTGTGTATTGCGCTCACACTTGTGCACTATAATATCTCCAGCGCAGTTGGCTGATCTCTGTTGAGATTGGCCGCCGTGGTCGAAATCGGCCAGGAGGACTATTATTATTATTTTTATTTAAATTGATTGGAAGATTTGATGATGAAAGAATAAGGTATACTATCTACCCCAGGGGAAGAATCGGAAAGTCCATTTAGAGCAGTAAGCAGTTCCTCTTAATTCTAAAGTAAAGGAGTCATCCTTGCAATTGGATGAGAGAGAGGGAAGGGAAGTTGATGAAAAACAATCGAAAGAAGGGACAAATAGGGGAACTAATTTGTTAGAAAAATCATGAATCCAGCTTCTTTCAAAGAGATATTTTGGAAATTTTGAGAGAGTCAAAAACATTCAATTTGTTTCCAGACAGCCAAAGAAGGGTTCTAGAAAACATGCTTTTGCAGAATCTAATCCATCCCAATTTTTTCTTGCTAGAAAGTAGCTTCCTGGTACTTGCAGCTGTTCTATTGTAAAGTAGGAAATAATCAAGAGACAGAACCCAAAGGGCATAGAACCAGTATATGTTTATATATACATTTTTAGGGTTCCGTACCTCAAAAGAAAAAACGGAACCCTTATAAGATCACTTTGTTGTTCGTCCGTCCGTCTGTCAAGACTGTTTATCTCAGGACTTATCGGTTTATCAAACTTTCTGGAAATTTCTATATGATACTTAGGTCTACTGTCCCTGGAAGCTGTATTTAACTCTGTCTTTCACAACATTGTATTTTATTTTAAATAGAAATTGTCTGATGTTTAATGGCTTGGAGAAGGGTTTTTTTTGGTATTGAAGACAAGGACTATAAATTGGCCCATATCCATGTCACCATATGTTTTGGGGGATATAACAATAGATAGATGAGTGTACACTGGCTGATTGTATGAGAGGTCTGTTGTCAGTCTCTTTGCTCGATCATTTGACGTCGCTTTGACGTCTCTTAGTGGCTGTTTAAGTAAGAGGAGTAGATAGTACATCCATTAGGGAGGCTGGTCTATCAGTAGGATCCATCTGACAGGCCAGCCTATCAGGAGGATCCGGCAGTTCAGGAGATTTCATAATAAGTAAGCTATTACCAGGATAACAACACACAAATACATATGCTTAGATATATACCTCTAAAAGAAAAGAGAATTCAGAAAAAACAAAATACAAGGCAAAATCTATTCATAATGAGCAATAACTATCACTCGCCGAGGCGAATCCTACAGATGTCTCAGAAAAGTTTTAAAATAATTCCTTTAGAAGTTTAGATGGTTGACACTGGGCAGATAACTTTTTTTTTATAAGAAATTGGAGATATTTTACACATCTTTTTTCATTTTGAGCTCTGCAAAATCATATTTACAAATTAATCAAAAGCTAGCTTTAAATACAGATTTTGCTTGTTACTTTACTTACAAAGATAAAACTAGTGGCCACCTTTGTTTTTGTTCAAAATAATGCACACAATGCAAGCTTTGAAACACGTGCTCTGAAAGGGCGAATCAAGTGGAATGGAGAAGACTACTTACTGCTCTGTGATGTACAATGTAGCAGTGCCCAATTCCTGGTCATTTACCAAGAGTTTCGTTGACGGAGCCTGGAATAATATCCCATCAACCGGCGCGGAAAAATTTGACGACACCACAACCATTTCGACAACAAAATATAAACAATAATGGCTTGCCGTCTATGAACTACCAAACGCACTCTCTTAGCAAGCTAATACAAGATTTGTAATCAGTTTTAAGCTAAAATATTAAAGATAAATAGATCGAAGAATCACGTTCCGCAAACGAACGAAAGTACAAATAGCGTTTTGTTGATGTACTATACTGTTTCTTCTTTACTTATCTAACAAACAAACGGAAAAAAATATTATTATTTAGTTTTCATTAACCTTTATTACTATTTTTTGCATCTTTAATTAATAAAAGCAATACTCGTAATTTTACCGTGCATGAAATCAATCCTAAACTTTTGTTTGCTTTGAAGGAGTATATCAGAATTGATGCGTTTGCTTTATCGAAACGCACATAAATCGAATCGCTTGTAGGGAACTGAAACAGCCAATAGTGTAAGTTTATGAGGTAATTTCAACCAATAGATAAGTGACGTTCCCGTGTGGACCAATGAGATGGAAGAAGAATAAAAAAAGAAAATGTGTTGCTAGTTGACAAGAACTACATAAAAAGAAGGAGTAATCGTAAAAAGGAGTACTAAGAAGTCTTCATGTACCTTTAAAAAAATGATCTTATAATACACACTTTTCAAAAGTACACTTTGATAAATTTATCTTTCGAGCAAAAGTAAACAATACAAGAGCGATCAGGAATTCAGGATTCAGCTTATATTGGTATGGGCTCATTATTCATCATCTCGTTTCTAGCTAAAATTCTACGAAACCAGGAGCAACCATTATTTAAGTGCAACATTTAAAAAAAACTACTGTCACTGCTCAAATAAATAAAAAATCAATTTGACTTTGACATTACTTACATTAGGGATGATCGATATTAAGAAAACATCGATGTTGACATCGATGTTAACATCGAATCAAAAGTATCGATGTACGATAAAAATCGCTTCAAAAACATCGATATATGTAAAATATCGATGTTTTATTAATATTTCGTTTCCGAAGTTTCATTATTTAAAAAAAATAATAGTTAATCAAATTTGTTTCATTATTTAAAAAAAATAATAGTTAATCAAATTTGTTTCCACTTCACGATAAAAATCGATTCAAAAACATCGATATATGTAAAATATCGATGTTTTATTAATATTTCGTTCCCGAAGTTTCATTATTTTAAAAAAATAATTAGTTAATCAAATTTGTTTCCACTTCACAAGTTCACTCACAAGTCTTTCAACACGATACCTGTCCTTCTATCTAACTACAAGAATGAAGCGACGTGAACATTGAATTGACGCTGACAGGATTTTTTTTAATTTGTCAAGAAATGCAATGAAATACCTATTCATACGGCATCATACGACAAATGTCAGTCATGTAATGTAGTGCATCCAAAATACGCTAAATCACGCTCAAAACTTTTTTCGATATTTTTATTCATATAACATCGATGTGTCGATAATATCGAAGTCATAACATCGATGTTTTCCAGCTAAACATCGATGTTTATTCAACATCGATGAATATCGATTTCCCTAACTTACATAGTTTTGTTGATTAATGTTGATTATTGTTTTGATTACGTTTGTGTCCCGCTGAGTGTCCTGTTTTTACCAAAACTTACCATCTTTTTCTGTTCAGAAAAATGAATCAACCACAGGAACTCGGAAGAATCAATCTAATAGAACCAAGTGCAGAAGATATTGAAATTGTTAACAAGTACAACAATGAAATCGACTGCGATGATGTTAGTAAATAACTTCGAAAGCGTACTGAGAATTAGCCATTATTTCTTCTAAATTATCCTTTTCTAGTATATCCGACTCACTTTTGTTGCATGGAAAATGTATACAGTTGATTTAAGTGTCTGAATTTATATAAATAAACATCATTTGTACGAGTTTTAATGCATACTTCTTGCATCAAATCTCCAAGGAATTTAACGTATGTAAACTTTTTTTCAGCCCCTGGCCGGCTACGGGGATCAGATCTCGCCACAGTACTACAGAGTTGACTGTGTCGTGTTTGCAGAACCGGTACGTCATTGGTCTACAGATAACAAAGTTGAGGAAGAGGAGGGTAGGTTGACAAATAGTTAATTATGCTATTGCTCAAATATACATTACTAGTAACCACGCGCGACTTCATCCGCGTTGACAACCTTAACTTTACAATTCTTTACAAATTGTAGCCTATGTGATGTGTTATTCTGATCAAATTTAATTAGAATCCATATTAGTAGTTTTAAGATAAAAGAATAACAAACCTATACATAAAAACTTTGTAGGATTTACATTTGCAATCAATGACAGGCATGTTTGTAGTGTAACAGTTTGTATTGTATGGTTTTAGTTATAATGAGAAAAAATACAAACATATTTTTAATTTATTTAACAATCATGTTAAGTAGCTTTCTTCTGTTTCACAGGGACTTTAAATGACTCAGCTGTAATTACATTGAATGAAAATGTGACAATTAGAAAATCATCTACAAAAGGCAAAAAACTATTTGTGCAATTGAAAGATCAGTCCAACCTAGATTGTCCTGTGGTGAGTGCATTCAAATATTTACTGCTTGGTTTTTAGTAATCTTTATTAGGTCTGTATTGGAATTATTACATATTTTACTACTGAATTTGAATTGGAAATTGATTGATCCAGTACAACCCTCATTGTTGGAACACTGAGGGTTTTCTGTAAAGGCAGACATCAAATGGCAGCACCATAGCAGTGGTCCAATCAACTGTCGAAATCCATCCCTATATAGATTTTTTTGGTTTGTTTATTCACTTGTACTGGACTTAAACTTTTTAATGAATATTCTTATTGTTTTGGAAGTGTTGTGGTCCAAAGTCTTTGGAACACACGCCTATGAAGCGCCACCTGGCAAAAAAAATAGCAATTCAGATCGAAGTCAGCATAAGAAAATATTTTTAGGGGTTTTACCAAAATTAAACAGACCAGAGGCTACAGAATCACTGGATTCCCCATTTTACAAGACAGATCTCAATGGCAACAGCATAAAGAGAGGATATTTTAGTGCCACAGATTGGGTGCCTCTGAGACTGACACTTCATAGTTAAAAATAAAAAAATATTTTACTTGTTATACATTCAATTCATATCTTACATAGTTCATTACATTAAAATATAATCAATTAATCTAATCCAATTAAATACAATTAAAATTTAAATAAAACATGTCAAAATTAAAAATTAAAATCAAATAAATAACATTAAGTTGTCCAGTCCAGTACTATGTAAATAAAATCAATTAGTCTAATTTAATTAAATACAATTAAAATTCAAATAAAACATGTCAAAAATATAAATTAAAGTCAAATAAATTATAGTACAGTTATTAATTAGTGTATTTCAATTTTAATATTAATATTAATCTGCAAAAAATTCATCCAAATTCATTCATAAAATAAATCATAAAAATCCTAAATATATGTAATCTTCAGTATACCTTACTGATGAATCATTCATTCAATTTCAATATTATATGAAATCGATCATTCCGTTCGGGAGCTACGATGCCGCAGTCATACACAGAAAAAACACATACACACAGACGTCAAACTTATTACACACACCTATTTTTCAGCGGAGTTTAAAAATTGTAATGCATCGTTTCAATCTCAGTCTAACTCAGCACCTGCGCAGCCACGCGGATACGCGTCGCCACCAGTGCCCGGTGTGCCGAAAGCGGTTCCTCAGGAGTTCCACCCTGAAGGTGCATCGGGAGAACGCGCATCAGGATTGAGATTACGACTGACAAGTAAGTAGCTATTATCCACACTTCTTTGCTAATGATATAACTCATCACCAGTGATCGGATACTCGGATGCATATTTACCTAAATTTAATTTTTGGCTAAGATATTATGGAAGCGACTTCTTTAAACATTGCTTTTTTATAATTTATATCCCGGTAATACGGGATTTGTAGAAAAATTAAAATAAGTATTTAAACATACACCAAATTTGTTTCTATAATAAAGACACAAAATTTGACGATAACGAAATCCCGAGATTTTTTCAATTAAAAATTGGTTGCCTGTAAAGTCGGTATACGCGCGAAAGTTTTACGTGACAACGACTCTGAGTGGTAAAATAATTTTATTGTGAATATTCATTCGTATAACATGAACCGGCGTGTATGCCTATCTCTCTCTCTCTCTCTCTCGCTCTGTCTCTCTCGCGCGAAACGTGAGCGGCGCAGCGTAACGCAGTTTCTTGAGGTGTCACCCGGCAAACCAATTTATAAGACGTTGTCACGTCAAAAGTGCATTCGGTTATTATAATGGTATATAAGCCAACACCTTCAAATGAGTAACTATATCCACATGTGCTTTGATTCTTAGTAAAAGAACTAAACTTAATTTTTTCGATTCAAAGCGCATTCCATATTAGCCAACACCTCAACTTCAGGTAAATAATGCATCCGGATAATCGGATCACTTGTTTTTTCGCGGGGAATTCTTTACGGATACTTTCCAACTCGGGAGAGAGAGAAAGTTATGTGGGACTCTTACTTACCATTTAAAGATTGGTAGTTTACCCACTAAACCCCGCGGCACCTGCAGCGCCTGAGTGGCAGTGTCATGAGAGATCGGCAGAGCCTTAGACGTCCACAACACTGCCGGCAACGGCCCGTCTTGCACGTCCTCCTTGTGGAGGACTAACGAGAGTGGTGGAAGGTGCCGCACCACTCCCATCCTGCTGCGGTGGCGACCTGTGCAATGCGGGCGCAGGCGCCCCCACGGCTACAACCTGCAAATCGCCACCAGGCAGGGGAAGAGAGTTTGCAAACTGACGCCGCACTCGTCCCCCTCTTCGTCTACGTAGCAAAGGAGCGTTAGGATCATTCTCACGCTCCCGCTCTGCCGCCTCCTTCTGTGACATAACGTTCTCGCAGAAGGAGATTATCCGATCACTGCTCATTACTAATAAGATAGTAAGGTACTCTAATTTGTGCTTTGCCAGCCTTCGGTATTTCTAAACGGTGTAGAATTAGTGCAGGAAAGCGAGCACCGGAGATTTTGGGCTTAATGGTTTTTATGATGCCCAGAAGGTACAAGGTATTATTATATTAGTAGTAGTAGTTTATTAGAAGTACAGAATTTCTGTCTGTTACGCTCTCACGCCTCAACTACTGAACAGATTTGGATGAAATTTAATATACACATACATAATGTTGACGACCATGTACTAAATTTCATTCAAATCTGTTTAGTAGTTAGGACGTGAAAGCGTAACAGACAGAAAGTCAATTGTCGTATTGTCGTCGCCACCCTGTATATAGCGCGAGCAAAAAAGGAAAAAAAAAGAAAATTTCAACAGGCTATGCCAATGGGTGGCCGAGTGGTATACGAGTAGGCACAAGCTAGATTCCCATGGACGCGGGTTCGATTTCCGCCTCTAGACAGTTGATTTTTTCACTGCATAAATAATAAATTGAATTTAACCTTAAAATTAAGTTGCTATGCCCAAGTGACGTGGTAAAACGTAACGCAGCAAAACATCTTGAGCACAACCTTATCAGTGGACATCACATAACGCGTTATCATAGGGCATATCTATCTGTTTACGATTGTGATAGCATGTGAACCGAAATAAAAAATCAACTATATTGTGAGTGTAAGTTAACAATTACTAAGAGCTTGTGGCGCAGTGTTTGCGGCGCTTTTTATTGTGATACCGAAAGTTAAGTAACCTAAGGCGCGGTCATTCCGACCTTTTAATTGACAAGTATTTACGTGATTCCTTGTTTCCTCAGCCTCTTAATAAACATCGTACAGGAGAGATATTAAGATAAGATAAATATAAATATACTACAACATCAGATTGATCTGACTCCGTGGCAAGTAGCTTAAGCACTTGTGTTATTATTACAAATAAACTTAAATAAATACATATAACACCCACACCAGTGCAAACAGATATGTTCACGCACACAAATGTTTGTACACTCCGGGGAGCGAACCCGCGACCTCTTGGTTAATAGTGGACTTCTTAACCATTACACCACAGTGGTCGTCCAAAGAAGGGCTATATAATTGCTTATTTTACTTTCGCTGCTGTCTGTACTAGACAATACAAAATCATGTTATTATTACTCTTAATTACGTACTTAACTTCGGTACCTAACACGATTAGCTAATGAATAATTAAATAAATTAAAATAAGAAAATAAATTGTGATTAACACATAAAGAACAAAATCATTTCTTGACCTTAGAGAGTTATTTATTTTCAACCAGGACGCGTATTTTTTTTTTAAATTGGGCAAAGCAACTTATACAAAGATTACTAACTATTAGAGATAGGCCGAGTAGTGGTTTTACCGAGTAGGTACCGAGTATTACTCGGTTTAATTTGAGATCCTAAAACCAGATCAAACATGACCGCAACGCGCTGCCAGCAATACCTACTCACTGTAATTTTGAATTAATAAATCATGACTACACTAATCAACATAATATGTATTTGATTTTATGACATATCACTTGAACTATACTATACAGATCCGCAGCGGCCTGGCTGTCCTATAATGAACCAATAGGAATTGACAAACGCCAGATTAGGGGCTTGTTCATTTACTTAAGTAAGTATGTGGTCATTTAGGTACATACTTTAATTCCTCCAGTTGGCCACTAGCAAACTTATTCCAGACTTGCTGTTTATTAAATTTACATAACCGAGTACTCGTCACTTGAACCGAGTTATTCGGCCGAGTACGAGTATTAAAAAACCTTCGAGTACGCCGAGTACTCTTCTAATTATCGATATTGGGAAATATATCGGTTATTGTTATGTACCGCTATACGCTACTAAAATTACAAATACGAGTACGTTTATAAGGACCCGTAAAACGGATTGCTGCTATTTTATTTTGTCGCATCGGTGTTTTCTACTAGACGCCCCCCGGCTAGATGGACAGACGACCTGAAAAAGGCAGCTGGTAGTGACTGGATGCAAAGGGCGGGAGATCGTGCGCTGTGGCGCTCCTTGGGGGAGGCCTATGTCCAGCAGTGGACTGTAACAGGCTGATATGAGGTACCTAACCAATTAATTCGCTAACGAATGACCGCAGATTCAGGGTTGTCAACGCTTTCGGTAAAAAAAAAATTATTTACTTAGTATGGGAAAAAAAAGTTGTTTATTTTTAACTAAAACTTTTACTACTCAATGTTCACATCACATACATACATACTCTTAAATATTATTTCGCCTTTTTGTGCCCTGTATTTGCATGCCCTAATAATAATAAGGTAAAAACCTGTGTACAGGGTGTACAAGGCTAGAAACAACTTTAAAATTCCATGTTTTGTACAAAGAAATATATTCTATTTCTAGAGCCGTGTGTACTCCAGAATTTTGATTTTGTTATGTGTGTAGATAATGCTTGTTAGGGTAGTAACTTTTCCTATGGCGTTATATTCATACGGCTTACAGTTTAGCTGGACAGCTAGGTACTCCAGATCTTCAATTTGTTTTGTGTGTAGAAAGTGCTTAACAACGTCACGTAGGTATAACCACTTTTTCTATGGCGCCATAATTTACATCTCTTACAGTTATCCCCACTATAGCTAGCTAAGGTTCCACGTCTGGTATTTAGAACAAAATATAGCCTATATGTTAGAGTGGCAACAAAAAAAGTTTCGTTCAAATCCGTCCAGTAGATTTTGCGTGAAAAGCCAACAACGGACAGACAGACAAAAAAAATCTGAAATGTTTCTGTCTTCTGTTACTTATTTTACGACTCTTGATGGTATTGTTTCCGATTTTATTCAATGTAATATGACAAATCTATCTATACCTTTAAATAACATGAAAATACTTTATTTAAAGGTATAGTTTAATTTATATATATACTAGCTGACCCGGCAAACGTTGTTTTGCCATATAAATGTTAAGGGTGGACAACCCTTATTACTAAGGGGTATGAAAAATAGATGTTAGCCGATTCTCAGACCTACTGAATATGCTCACAAAATTTCATTAGAATCGGTCAAGCCGTTTCGGAGGAGTATGGGAACAAACATTGTGACACGAGAATTTTATACATATATATAGAGAAGAGATATCTGTCACGGTAAAATATTACCGTGTATCTGTTGTCTAAAAAAAATCTTGAGTTTCTATCCGCTAGCGTCTTTGCGTGTGAAAGGGAAACAACAGATTTTTTTACATTGTTCTTATACGTAATGAATGACAAAAGAATCTATTACTATAAGTAATAAAACTGATAAAGAATCTGAAGGTATTCTACATAATTCGATGTCCGTTAATTCTATAGTCATTATTTTTTTAGATCCCATATCGATGCGCATTTTGACATAGGTGGAACATTATTAAAAAATATATATTTAGGTCTACTCGTATAAGTAGAAGAAACATTTTTCCAATGCGATATTACTCAAAAATATAAAATATCAAATTATTCCGAAATAGTATTTTTATAGCCTATTTATCAAGTGGTTCGCAACTATATTGGAACCAAAGTACCTAAACCCACGTTATTAAAACCAGTTTTAGAATACAGCGGACAACTATTAAAATACAGACAAACTATTGTAATACAGAAAAAAATATTATAATGATTTATCCTTTGTAGTTTAATATTTTCGCATTTTAATTTATACAACTACAACGATTGCATTGTACTATTATTACGTAACTAGAACAATATTGTATCGCGTATGAGGTGGGATTTCTAATTTTTGTGAACTGATTTTACCTTCTTGAGTCAATATAAAACTAAATAAATCGAACAGGTCCATGACGATTGGACTGCATGCAATGATATTTACTGCATGCATCTTATTTATTTATTAGTTTAGTAAGGTAGGCGATATCAGAGCGACCTCAGTGATCAGTCGCACCTAGCTACGTCCCGCCCGCCATGTTGCCGCCGCGCCGTCCGCACCGCGCGGCGAAACCCGACAGTTTTACGCGGGCGCCGGAACGCATCGCCTGCCGCGCGTTCGAAATTCAAATTATTTTTGTTTTTAAAAATGGTGCGCACGAAAGACGGCGACGGTATCAAGAGCAACTTCATTGTATCCGAAGTGCAAAAGAGGCCGTGTTTGTACGACACTAACGATCCGTTTTACGGCGATAAAACTGAAAAGTTGAGGTGTTGGGAGGAGGTTTGCGAGTGTGTTGTGCCTGGATGGCACGGGCTGACTCTGACGGAGAAGTTTGCTGCCGGTACGTAGGTACTTTGTAGGTGCGTTTGCGTCCGTCCGCTGCGGGTTGCGTGCTCTTTGTTTCGCGTCGGCGACGCAGTTCGAAATAACGCCTGCGTCTAATCAGTGGGCACGTTTTTTGGCGCGTATTCATGCTGTATTGTTTTAGCCTCCGCCATTTTGTTGCGGAAAAACTTTTATGGAGACGGGAAAACTTGTTTACGCTTGTTATAAACATTTGTAAAGTCACTCGATCACTAAGATTTTTCGAAAGGTGTATTTGAATAAGTTTTATCAATAGATAAAACGGAAAACGTAAAACTGTAATCAAAAACAAACCGCGTATTATCAAGGTTTATCTATCGTTGGTAATCGCTGCAGATATTAGCATAAAATATGTTCGAAGGCACTGGCGATTCTAAAAATAATTTTATTCCCCTGGCATTCGAAAGGGCTGGGTAAACATTGATAACGCCTGTATAGAACTCATTTCCGTACCTACTCATATTATTTGTATCTATCTATCTTTATTACAGGGCGTCGAGTGTCGACGTCCTAACCAAATCGGTCTAATTTGATTACAGGCAGACAGTAATATTAAAAATAAATCAATTGCAAGATTGCAAGTTGGTTCGCGTGGAAAAATTATTACGTCACTCCAAAAGACGGTTGCGTAATTAGCAAGTTAAATGTTGTTGCTTTTTTTTTCACGCCTACGCTACGCATTCTTGTGTATTCATAAAAATATAAGCAATCTCAATTTCATCAATATTTCGTAGGTATTAAGAAAAATAAATAAATATTATACCTTTTCTTAATATGTAAACATTTTGATGATCTACTCGTATTTAATTATTTATTTTGCATAATTATGTAATGCGTACTTTACTTTTTTTAAATTAAATGATTAAAATTATTTATTGTATGCTTTTGATATTTACATATAAAATCGATTACTAACTTTTTTTACACTTAAATAATTAAATTATACAAAATAAATTACGTTTACATAGTAATTAATACGGACAGGGCAGATGTACCGCGGTATCCGACTCGGCATTTTACCGCGGCCATTCACGTGATTGTTTGAGGCGAGGCACGGAGCAAGCGGAGAACGCAATAATAACTTAGTCATACTTCTGACTGTCCTTTAACGATATTGTGTTGTTTGACATCGGTTTTAAATAAGTTTTTTATTTATAACTAGCGGACCCCTCAGACGTTGTCCTGCCCGTTGTTTTTTTTTATTTTTTCTTCGTAACCATCCCCGTATCCGTACTTTAAGGAATATCATAAAAAAAGAATCAGCCAAATTGGTCCAGGCGTTCTTGAGTTATACGCTTAATTTTTGGATTCATTTTTATATTTATAATAGGTATTGTGTACATATTTTTGAAAATTATGGAAAATAAACTTCAATATAAATATTAATCAAATCAATAATTTTATTTGAGTTCAATAGAAACAAGTTAATTAATATTATGACTGGTTTTGGAGCATCTAAAATATAAAATAAGACAAATAAAAATTTTCTAAATTTCAATGGTACTTATCATATAAAATATAGAGCTGCGATTTCAATGAAAAAAGTATAAATTAATTCTCAACAAGGTCTTAAAGAGTTCTACGAAATAGTTTAATTAACCATACAAAAAAATATTAAAATTAATAATTTTAAAATCGGTCCAACGGATGCATCCGTTCGGGAGCTTAGATGCCACAGACACACACACACAACCACTACAACACAAAAACATATAATAAATAAATAAATAATAAATATTCCACAACAATCACACCAATTCTCTATGCCCAAATTAAGCTACGAGGCTTGTGTTATGGGTACTAGACAACGGATAAACATACTTAAATACTTTTTTTTTGCAAATAAATACATATTATACATGTAAACCACCCAGACCAGTACAAACACACATGTTCATGCACACTTATGCTTGTATTGTGCGGGGATCGAACCCGCGACCCTTGGTTTTAAAAGTCCGACCTGTGGACCACTGCACCAAGCGGTCGTCATATACACACACATGTATACAAATGTTAAACTTATAACATCCGTCTTTTTCGTCGAGGGTTAATAAAATAAAGTACATACTTATTCACCTTAATTCCATAATATCTGACTTATTTTGTTTAGAACTAAATGTCTAGATTGCAGACGTGATCGATTTCAGTCTGACAAATAGCGAGCTGGCTCTTGCTGGGTTCTTATAGGGTTTATTTTCGCACAAAAAGGCAAGTCAGACGTTCACTTTGTAAAGCAAAGCACTCTACCGGTATGACGTGCGAATCCGTGCGATATAGAAATCATAATATGCGTAAGAAACTGATAATAGGTAAATATGTAGATGTATATAGATAGGGGTTCACTACTCAATTTCTAAATATGTTTCGTCGAATTATCCACCCAATTTAAGAAGGTTAGACTCCCCAAAAAATGTCTAGCAATGAAAGAGATTTTCAATTAAGTCGGATTATAAACATCTTAGTGTTGTCAGTCGAAAAAGAATAACGATACCCAGAATTGGCATGATGACAGCTATCTTAAATATTTTCAAGACCATGGCGTTTAAAAAACATAGCCCCTATGAAGTAATTATAACCAGTTTATTTCCAAAAAGCTGTCGAAACCAATTTTTAAACACACAAAACTCAATAAATATTCGGTCAATTGTCTCCGATTTCTAATATATGACCGTGACGTCACGTTCATTTATTCCCATACAAAATCTATGGAGGCAGATCGTTTTGACAGATAATAAAAAATATGTCAACGATTGGTGGTGTCGTCTAGCCAATTATGGGAAAATACTAATAATAATGTTACTTGAATGAAATGAAATGAATTTCTGGATGTTGTCGTTTTCTTTTTTATTACAATAACGAAGGTGAAAACCCGAAAGACGTTACATCGATGGTTCATTTCATCGAATTTCTTTTTGCATTCGATGAAATACCATCGATGTAACGTGTTTCGGGTATATAACGTATCGTTCAAACGAATAATCGACTTGTTGTCATCGATTAATTGCAATTCGACGAAACGTATTTCGAAATGGAGTATAAACCTTTATAGATAGTAGATAGATATATGGATAGAGCATTAATAACTCATTCTCCTACTCAAACAAACACCTACAAACAATAGGCACGATTATTACACCAGCGTAAATATTTTCAAGACCATGGTGTTTAAGAAACATCACCCCCTATTAATATCACATACATTGATCTGACTCTGTGGTAAGTAGGTTAAGCACTTGTGTTACAGAAATCAGAAACAACGGTCGTATTACAAATAGACTTAAATAAACACATACATATAACACCCAGACCAGTACGACCGGAGAACCCGCGACCTCTTGGTTGATAGTCAACTTCTTAACCATCACACCAAAGTGTTCGTCATTATTAACATAATCATTTACAGAAAACAGCAGAAACCAATTTTGAATTACACAAAATTCAATAAATATTCAGTCAATTGACTCTTTGATTTCTGATACTCTAAAGTGACGTCACGTTAGAGTAGGTATCAGAAATCACGCAAATCGTTTTGACACATAGTATAGAGTTTGTCAACGATTGGTGGTGAATCTTTTATTGAAAAACGGCTCAATAGCCACCTAAAATAAGTATCTAATCGGTTAGTTACTGACTCATCAATTAGGTATGTGAATTTTGGGAGGGCGTCGTCATAGTTTTCGTTTTTTTTTTGAGGTCTTTATATTTTGTTATACATGTATAACATAGCGTTACGCGAACGTTAAAACTGTACTTATATTGACAGGTTAAATACCGTTATGCCTCTGTTTTGTTCTAATAAATAACGAAAGTTGAAGCTCAGTTGAAGTACCCTCAATTTTGGTTACTGCCACTTCATACTGTATACACAAATTATTTATTTATATGTTACCAGCTGACCCGGCAAACGTTGTTTTGCCATATATATTATTGTGGACAACCCTTATCACTAAGGGATATTAAAATTAGATGTTGGCCGATTCTCAGACCTACTCAATATGCTCACAAAATTTCATAAGAATCAGTCAAGCCGTTTCGGAGGAGTACGGGAACGAACATTGTGACACGAGAATTTTTATATACATAGATGATTAGTTTGTATGTTTATAAATTCCTCTTAGTGCGTAAATAACATGAGTTACATTGTTTTTCCTTTTTATTTTACATGCACCGCCTGAATTTTCTCTGCTTGGACCTATGGTTGACTGGACGAGAACGCCTTCGGCATTAAGTCCGCCATTGTACAAATGTTTTTGTGCAGAACTTTAATAAATAGGAAATAAATTTCCAAAGTGGCACGATTGAGGGTTTTGCTCATACAAAGTTGCTTTTTACAGTGTGAAATGTCTTTTATTTCAATATAATATGTACCTAGTAGCTATGTAGTTTTCACACAATTCAGTCCGAAAAATCCGCAGCCACAGTGAAAACACATAACTCTCCTTTTGGCAACGCCCCTATATTCGGTTAATAAGGCGATGTTACATTGAGGAACTGAGACAATGGTTTTGCACTTCGTTAAATTAAATAAAACATTTGTAACAGATTTCGTGTTCAAGGTTAGTGACGTTATGTAGGTAGCTTTGTCTGACTCATATATTTGAGAAACGAGCTCGACGGATATGTGCTTTATAATGAAAAAATTAGTTAATTTATTGTAATTGGTTATTATAAAATACATTATAATTTATTTTTATATATTTACTTATTTAAAAACTTCTACACAAACTTGTGTAACAGAGGAATTCTCTACCAGTCCACCACAGGTCTAAGTAGAAAACATATTTCACGGGGTCTCTCAGTTGTATTATTTTTTTAAAAAAATGCATTTTAATGCAAATAACATGAAATAAAATGGTTATTAAAATAGTAAATATTGTGTTTAAAAATAAAATTCGCACATTTTGTAATTGAATATGTATATTGTAATTTTAAAGTTTTATATAAAAATACGTTGACAATTAATTACAAAATAATGAAAAACAAACGTAATATTTTCGTGTGTCAAAATTTTAATAGCGACTATCGTGCTAAAAATTGATTAGCGACAGTTTGAAAAGTACTTTCCAAAATCCAGATGCGGATGACGCACTGCGTTTTTTTCCCTCTGGCTTTCTCGTTACATCCAAATTATAATTCAGGCAAAACAAAAGCAAAACGATATCAGAAGGAAACGCCTATTTCATCATACTCAAATTTATTTTCATAGTATCACTATAATCTACGACAAAAAACTCGACCATCTACTTCGATGTATCCAACGGACTTCTCAACTGACCACAAGCGAAAGCGTTGTCCTGTGACTAATACATTACCTCTGCAGGTACAAAATGTACAATATGGACCGTTTGTAACTTTGCAATGTATAGCGAATCTCAATGGAAAGTCAGTTTGCTTAGTAGAGGAAACCTGTAGTGGTACCGAGTGGCTTCGTGACTCAATCGACGCAAGGGGCCGGTCGGGACATTTATTCATAGCGTACTTTACAACATCACTCGTTCTATATTACAATCCATTACCTCTTCAGTGCGTTGAGTATTAAAATTTCCTTAAAGAAAACCAGAATTGCACGCTCATTTGAGGCATCTTCTCCCGAAAATTGTATATTTATTAGGAAGAACAGAAATATTATAATTTTCTGATCAGATTGGTAGAAATTTCAGAAATGTATCCTTAGGTGTTTACTTATCAGCGTTCTCGTATCTGCCGCATAACTTTAACTGATAAATTTATTATCGTATGCTAAATAATTTTATACACGGACGTAGGACGGCGCTCAACAAAATGGCCGCAACATTATCCGACATTGAGAATAATACGCGCTCACAACGTGTGCGTGTAATATTTTTAAAACTAACGCCGCTCGAAGAAAAAAAAACTTTAGAGCGTGTGTTTCGCGTATTTGTGGCCAGAGTTAATTTTGATAATTAGAATTCGCTTTGTTCTCTATTCAAACTGTAATTTGGAACCGGACACGTACTTGTGTGTTGTTAAACATTTCGTTTTGGTCGTAATATTTGGATTATTTTGCAACCGGCCAGTATGAATGGGAAATTTTCTTTTTCACAGATTGAAATCTTATTCAACCTCGTTCTGTGGCGGTGTTACATAAGTTTTATGTTTTATCCGAGAACCTTGATGCAACGCAGACTAGTGAATGTTGAGAATTAAATCGATTCTACGAGTAGGTACTTATCTATTAGCGCCATATTGTTGGATTTTGTACCCAGCTAGTCGTTTGTCAATTAAATTCACGCAGACATTTCGCTTTTCAATTTCATACAATACCAAGCTTTCACTTTTTACGTTTGCAATTGCAATGGTAAAATCGTAATCATTGGTTTAATTTTTAATACTGTCGTTTTATACTGAGCATAACAATTAATAAAGTACTTTTATTCTTTATTAATTATATTAAATACAAATTTCATTAATTTGAAAAAAATAATCACACTATTATTTATAAATGCGAAAGTTTTTAACTTGGTTTGGATGTTTGTCCGTCAATCACGCTGAAACTACAGAACGGATTTTGATTAAAGTTAGAATACAGATAGGGTATGAACTGGCTTTGATTATAGGATACTTTTTATCCCGATTAAATGCTCCCTTGGAATAACACAGAAAAGAGGAAAAATCCAACGATTGCGCGGCCGAAATCGCGGGCGAGGCGCTAGTATTACATAGAATTAAGTAACGTAAAAATGAACATATTCATAAAATACTTCTTGCTATCATTTTGTCTATTTATACATCGATCAAATAATACATATTCAATTGAATACACACGATAGGGTATCATTTTATAAAGCCTACTCCATAGTTCATACACTTTTCCTTCCTTTGTTTATGAATAAATGATGACTATTATTATATTCACTGTATTTATACATTATTTATGTATAAATATATAGTAAACTTTGTCTAAGGAATGGTTTTTACAATATAATTATAAAAGTAAAATATTAAATTATAAACATACTAGCTGACCCGGCAACCGTTGTTTTGCCATTTAATTTTTTTTATCACTTAGAGGTATGAAAAATAGATGTTGGCCTATTCTCAGACCTACTCAATATTCTCACAAAATTTCATGAGAATCGGTCAAGCCGTTTCGGAGGAGTATGGCAATGAAAACCGTGATACGAGAATTTTATATATTAGATTATCAAAACCTAACCTTAGCAAGCTGCCAGCAGCGGGGCAGGGCTCAAGCTACCGACAGTTACGGCTGCAGAGAGAGAAACCTCCGGACGATTATAATTTTATCTTTTATCACCTTCGATATTTTCTCCATCTCTCTCATAGAAATATTATAAAAAACATAAAATACCACATTAATAAACGAGTGATATAGAATGTATAAATACAATAAATAAATACAAAATTATCTTTATTACAATACATTTCTATATTACAATCGAGGATTTCTTTTAAGTAAATAAATACTTGTGGTAGAATGTCCCCGCTCTCCATATAATTTAACATTAATTGACAATATAAAAAAAAACAGTTATAAAATATGCGATATAATAACAGCTTAATAATAATAATTGAGTATTAATATTTTTTAATATAAATAATTTAGTAGTTGTTATAATAATTTAAAAAAGTGATTTTCTAATGATATATATATTTAATATACACGATTAAAAGTGCAGCGACGTGACTGCCGCGTTCTAGATACTGCATGCTCTTATATCACACTCGGTTAGCTCACAAATGTAGCTGTCTCTGTCACTCTCGCTTGTCTTATGATGTGAGCAAACGGTATGGCTATAATCGAATATACGGACGAAAAGATATCCACTAGGGCTCCTTGTTGTTCCACCAACTAGCCGACCCGGTTATTCGTAGCGTTTTCATGCCGATTATTTGAAAATTTTTAGTTTTTATATTATTTTGATATTATTTTCCAGAATTCGGAAAGACGTAACACTTAAAAAAAATATTTCGGCTCCGGTCGTCAGGAAGGATTCGAAAACCTTTGGAAGTCCGGTCCAATACCACAGATTACTAAATAGTTACAATACTCTTTCAATTTTAAGGAATGTCTGAAAATATTTTTTTTACCAATTATTCCTGTTTTTATATTAAATATACCTATAAATTTAAAACATTACAATTAAGTTGCTTTGATTCCAAATAAGTGGCGTCCATTTAGTAAAAAAGGAATAAGCATTTCATGTGGTTTTTTTTTTTAATTTTAAGGTAGACAAAAACTTTTGTTTTTTAAAGCAATCTCACTGCTTAGATAATAGTTTTTGCTAGGTTACATAGCAAAAAAATATTTTTTTACAAGAACTGCCCCTAGGTAACATTGATTTTCTAATCTAGAGCAAGGTCAGTGAATATAATGGAGAACCATTGAAAATTTAATTTTCAAAGAAAACTTCTTGGCTCACAAGATTGTGTCTTTATTTATTATGTATTCTGTATTTTCTTTGCTTGACCCTATAGTTGACTGGTAGAGAAAGCCTTCGGAATTTAGTCCATTTATTGAAAAAAAATATATGTAAACTCTACATAATTTTATTTGTTTTTTAATATGTTTTATAATTAGTATCAAATACACATGAGTAAAGGGTCTTTTTTAGTCTTCTGTTATCCTCGCATCAGCGTAAAGATAATCCATGTGGATTTAGGTTTTCCTGTGATGTGTTGCGGTTGTTTTAGAATTCCGCATACTGCGCTTATCCACAAGCGTTGAGTCATTTATGTGACCTGTAGCCAACGGGGAAAGCTACTGGCTGTTTTTTTTATTTAAAAATAAATTTGGGACTTATTTCCTTATTATATTCTTCCTAGCTGTATTGTCAGCATTATTTGTGTAAATAGAATAGATAATACAAGTGGCAGGTATTTTTTTTAAATTTCGCATACTGCGCTTATCCGCATCCGATGAGTCACATATTATGTGGCCGGTAGCTTACGTGGAAAGCTACTGGCTGGTTTTTTTTATTTAAAAATAATTTTGACACTTTTTTCCTTATTATGTTCTTCATATTTGTATTGTCAGCATTATTTTTGTAAATAGAATAGATAATCCAGCCCACGTGGAAAGCTACTGGCTGGTATTTTATTTATTTAAAAATAAATACGGCACTTATTTCCTTAATATATTCATTATATTTGTATCAACTTTATTTTTGTAAATAGAATAGATAATCCAGGTGGCAGGTTTTTTTCAAATTCCGCATACTGCGCTTATCCGCATCCGATGTATCATGCATGATACGTGGCCTCTACGTGTAAAGCAACTTGTTATTGGTTTTTGTAGCACAATATTTTTTTTGAGCATAGCAATTTTATATCGACTTGCACTTTAAAACAAAATAGATTTCTAGTAAAGAAATGATAGTTCTGATGTACTTTCTTAAAATAACATGACCGAATATATGTTTGATCCTGTTTTTTTTTTTTATTTGGGATAGGTGTGCTCTTGTGCCAAGACTAATTGTATTTTCTTGACCCAAGACTAATTTTTTACTACCTGATTGTATTTTCTACGAAATAATGTGTGACCTGAATAATATCATACACTTAAATGTTTTACTAAAACGTTACTTCCCACTTTGTCTTTATACTTTCTCCGCGCTGCAGAAAACTGACTTACATTTCGTGAGCCTCAAAGGCTTGATGTAAGATTTAATACAAAAATATATTTGCAATGACAGTTTTATTTCCTGTGCTCGCGTATTATTACAAATTTTTTACATCTTTGCTATGGTTCTTTCTTTGCCATTTCTTTTATAATTATTATTTCGAAGCACTCGACTCCTAAAAACTATTTTTTTTTTTAAAAACTTCATATTTTTGCACATTTTTTATCCTTTTCCTTGTTAATACTACAATTAACAAAAAAAATCGCAATAATATTAAAAATCAATTTAATTATATTTTAAATCGTACCCAATTAACGAGAACTAACAAAACATTATAAAAACCCTAATTGCATTCCTCAGGCAAAAATGTATCGCCTTTACAAAATATGGCGGCCGGTTTGTTCGACGGCTGCTAGCTAATATAATAAGCGCGTTCGACGGACGTGCGTCGGGTCCGGTACACAACTATGTACAACACTGCTAGATCTTAAGCAACTGAAAATAGGGTCGACTTTCCAACAAAATAGGCAGCCTGGTTTGCTGGCCACTGTACAGCAGGCCACCTATTTTTGTTGCAATATAGCCCTTATCACAAGTGATCAAGATGCGACAGTGTGTGCCTTGATGTGCCGTCGTCTGTACGACTATAGTTGTATTTATAAGCTAGAAGCGAGATTGACGCATGGGTAAATAGCAATATTAATTTCTGTAAGTGACAATGAATTGAGATAGATAGATTAACTTTATTGTACAACACAAAACAAAAAATTACAGAAAAGTTTAACAAAGAAAGATGTACAATTTAGGCGGTCCTATCGCTTATCGATCTCTTCCAGACAACCTCCGGTTAAAGGAACATTTAATTAACAGGAAGGGGGAATTTGTTTGAAAAAATATATATGGATAATAAAAATCTTTTTTTTTCACTTGTTGGATTTTTACGATTAAAAAAAATAATCCTAGGTATAGGTATCTCTTTCAGACAACCTCCGGTTAAAGGAACATTTAATTAACAGGAAGGGGGAATTTGTTTGAAAAAATATATATGGATAATAAAAATCTTTTTTTTTCACTTGTTGGATTTTTACGATTAAAAAAAATAATCCTAGGTATAGCCATGAAAATGTTTTTATGGAAATGAACTGAATACAGTTATTATACAATATATTTTTAAGGTCAAATAGTTCCTAAAAATGTATTTTTCCTATTTCCTTCATTAGACAATTCAGGTGAGTAATTAATACGCATGAAAATTATCAAATGTCATTACGATCCATTAGCCAAAAATGTTGATTTTTAATCGTGTAATCAGTATCTAGAGTTAATTATGGACGTTGGTGAAAATAATCCGTTTAAAATTATTTGTAAACGTAAAAAAATGCTATTTACTTTAAATGTACTTAACCTTCGCCAACAACAAACACGGTTGATAAACAAGCTGACAAAATATAAATTAATAAAAAAGCTATACCACACGACGTAAATAAGACGGATTTATCTTGTCAGGCAGATATTTTGAAGAACCTATTGAATCGTAAAGAAAAATAAACTGTACTGATGTGGAATAATTCACAGGGATTATGCAATAACAAATACCAACATGGTATGTAGAGGTTGAAAATATTTAAGTCAGACTCTCTCAGGTTTTGTTTATTTGGGTGAGATCCGTAACAAATGTCACAAAAGCTTAAAAGATCATATTGCTCACTAAAATAAATAATTAAAAACAGAAAAAACACAACAACAACAATTCCGTTAAATCTATCGTAACAAAATCGGAATGTGACCCCAGGAATATTGTCATCATATCTTTTACACTTTTTTTTTGTTTGTTCGAAATGAATAGGCACCGAAACTACTGATCCGATTTAAAAAATCATTTATCGTTAGAATCTGCACGAGACGGAAAGAAGTCCCGTCTGTCAAGTCTATGACGTCAGGAAGGATACTAACTCCCTAGTGAGTGTAGATGTCCCTTTACCCCAAGAGACTAATGTCCGTTTTTACCAGTAAACCCTAAAATTTAAATGTCTCTTTAATAAATTAATATAAGGGACACTTAACGCCAATTTTGATTTCACCAACGCATAAGTGACACCTAAAGCGATAAGGGCGCCTTTAAAATAAGGGGATGAATTGACGACCACGTATTGCTACACATATTTTTAGGTTATTTTTGATTCTACTCTTTTTAAACGATATAAAAATGGACAGTAACCACGATGTTTATGAAGCTTTAGAAGCAATTGAAGATATGGAGTTATTAAGTGATCAAAGTTTGTTAAGGCGACCTCGCATTTTCCGTGAAAGATCGAAGGATTTTATCAAATTTGATGACAAAGACTTTTTCATAAGATATAGGTTATCTAAGAAGAGTGTTTTATTTATACTGCAGAAAATTGAACATTTGAAGTAATAATTTGAACACCAAATAAACAAACGAAATGTCAAATGCACGTGACATCAAAATGTCAAATGACTTTTAGGTATCGGTCAGCCGCTGTATGTGGGTAGCTGACGCCGCTCCGACGTTGGGCAATTTCCATGTACGATGCTAGCTCGTACAGAATCCTACATTATGATGAAAATAGGCTATATTGTATGTTGTCCACACGTGCGAAGCCGGGACGAGCAGCTAGTATATAATATCTTCAAAACAAAGAAGTGGGAACGTGTAAATCAGCGCGTTCGGTGGCATCATTGCGCGTGCGCCGCCGCGGGTCGCACGACCGCGCCCGTAATGACTCGCTCGGTGCTCGCTCGCTGCCTTATCGTCGGACGCGTTCGTTCATTTTGCTTTGATGCCACAGACCGAACTATAAATGCGACGCTAACACTAGATGCCTTATTTATTGGGGTTTTTTTATGTTTGTTTTTTGGTAAGATTTTTTTTAAATTTATTTTTTGAATGTTGCTAATTTGTTTAATAATAATAAAATTTGTTTAATAAAAAAAATTGTGTGTATATACACACAATTTTTTTTATTAAACAATAATTGTATGTATGTGATATCAATAAACAGCAAAATAGGCGGACAATTAAGTCCTCCAATTTCAAATACTTTACATTTTCTACGCGTAACAATAGTTATTTGTTATACAAGAGTGCAAAGTTGCTTTTTAACAGCATGTTCAATTTTAATGACCGAGCAAGCGAAGGATTCTAAAATTGAATCACGAGCGCAGCGAGTGATTCGAAATTAGAATCCTGAGCGTTAGCGAGGGCATCAAAAGAGCACGAGCACAGATTACTAAATAGTTACGAGGTGAAAAATCTTTGCACTCGAGTGCAACACGTAACTTTTCATTCCACCTCAGCGAGGAAATTACTAAATGCAAAAAAAAACCGTTTACAATCACAAGGCACTTTTTTTCAATAGGTACTTTTATTTCAATTTAGGTATAAACTACCTACTACATTATGACAGGTAAGTATTACAGAATAATCTTTAAATTATAACAAAATAATAATTAAGAAAAATTGAAAGTAACGTTGCTACAGTTATTTAAATTGAGTGTAATATTTTTGTTTGGATCTGTAATATTGGTGTTAGTCACTTATGTACTGTTTTTATTACTTCTCGCGTGATTGTTGAGGGAGAAAACTCATTTGCGCATTATTAACAGTTTCAGTCAATTCTGTTGGCGTCAAACAAACTTCCTCGTCGCTAGAATCACTCATTTTAATTTTTTCACTTGTTTTCAAGTTTCTTGTTTTTAATATAAGGTAATAACAATGGCGTGAAAAATGCCGCGTAAAGAACAAAGCAAATTGAAAAAGAACAAAAAGACGGTTTAGAGTTTGAGTTTTTAACAAATTAAAAAAATGTATGATATATATTTGGCACCATAGAGGTAGCAAAAAATAGGTTTAATGATTTTTTTGATTCACAAACTTAGTGCACACGATGTTCTAAATTCAATTTTTTTTAAAGATATATATTTATAAGATATTGAAGAGCAAAAAGACTCTTTCCGAGATGGTGGGATGAAAATATATTTTACTCGAATTGGCATTAAATCGAAACGAGTGCGAAATATATATTTTTCTTACTTTTATAATGAATGCCACCACATCAGGCTACCCAGTTTTGTTGCAAATTCGCCCATATCACAAGTGCATAAGATATCGCTGTGTTTACCGTGACGTGCTAGCCACCGTACCTATACAGAATTTAAGCTGAATCGGACACCGAGAATACGGTAGTTGACACCACCAATCGTTGACGTACTTTTTATCAACTGTCAAAACGTTTTTCTTCATAGAGTTTGTATGGGAATAACACACTTTGACGTCATCGCGTGCAATGCCGACTGAGTGACTAATTATCATTTGAATTCCAATTAAAAATCAAATAATACGAACTGCAGAAAAATATTAGTGTAAAGGCATCTGAAATTATGAATTATTTTAGAGAAAATCAGTTTTTGAATATTTCTTTCATAGTGGAAACAAGCCTATTACCGTAAAAATTTGCTTGCAAGATTTGATTACAAATACACACGGGACAGATGAAACTAAATAAAAGCTTGATAATATGGTATTTATTCAAACGATAGAAAAAACATTGTCGAGAAATTATTAATTAATATCCGTAACAGTGTAATTGTTAATAATGGATGGATCGTCAGCCTAAAACCGGTTTCATACTTAAACGTTGAGAACAACACAGTGATTGCTAACGATAAAATTTTATCATTCATGTAGAATAAAACATGGTTCTGAAAATCTCTGCGTAGGTACGAAACGTCTCATTGGCAAAGCCAGACTACTCGACTATCGCTCGCTACCGTGCGCTTGACTCGTATGAAAAGAGAATCTTTAGTACACGTCTTACAACGCTAGTGAACGGAAAACCGAACGCGTTTCATATTTGGAACATTTAAATTATTAAATTAATTAAGCGCGACATTCTAATTTCAAAAAATACTTTTTTCGAACCAAATAGTTCGTGGCCATTTCTCCTTTCGTGTTTCGCACGGCAAATGTTACTGGCAGTATTTTTACTATTTTTTTTCATACGCATAGACAGTGGCGCCCGTGTTGCTTTTTTTTTTAATAAAAGAATTCGTGCGCTAAAGACTATTTAATAGTTACTCGAATACTCGATTGCATTACTAATTCGTGTGAGCAGATATCGTTTGTTTGACGAAACAAAATAAGCAAAAATAAGTTTGACTTTGTGATAACAAGACGGTTTCTAGTGTAACGAGCAAGCAGTTTTGTTTATTCCAATGAATAAATAGAAATCAACAAAATAACAATGGGTCAGTATACATTCATAATTATCCAACTTAATGTGTTACTTGATAAGTATGACAGTAATGGTTGTTTACGTTAATTAAATGTAGGAAAGGCAAATCGGTTTATTTAAGTAAAATGTATTTGAAGGACAGACATGTTGTCGAGCCGGTTATTAATAAAACTGTTGATTAGGTCTGAATTCTCTCGCCATTTTGATTGGCCCCAAATTTTGAATAAATAAATAATGCAATTTGATTTATAACTAGAGGACCGTTGTTTTTTGAAAAAAAATTGTATTTGTGTGATATAGAAACTTTGTCCTAATAATTAGGATAACATAAGAAAAGGATCATCCATTTGGTTCAGTCGGTCTGAAGGTACATACATTTCGGCAATTCATTTTTATTTAAATAGATATTTACTTTTTAACTCTTATTTATTCAGTAGAAGTGACTTAGTATTTTTTGCTTTTAGGTAGAATGTTATCCTATTATATTGTATCCTAAAATTCCTAAATATCTGTTAAATCATAACTATATTGATGTATGTATATATAAAATGTTGATGTATATGTAAAAAGGTAGATAAACCTTTTTACATTTAAACAAAAATTATATTTATTAATGAACTAGGTATCTATTTTGTTTGATTATTAAAATACATTAATTGGAGACTACAACAAAATATTTGACAATGAATAAAATAATTATATTTACAAATAACTAATGTTAAAAAAAATACAAAATAAAATAAACACAATTTTGTAATTATGTATTATATTGGCATTTGCTGTATAGGTTTGGCGCGATCGTCACACGGCGTCGTCACGAGCTATCGACCTCTATGGAGGTCGGCCATTTTGCCGCGAATATACATTCGAAAATATATTTCATTTCAATTTATTGTTTTCCTCGCGTTTACGGAGGTAACACAATTTCGTGTGCAAAATATTGGATACCTAAAATCTGTTTGGGTATATGTAATTCTTTAGATAGTATGATACATATGATAATAAATAATACTATGGTTATTATTAATTATAGTGATATTTCAAAAATTGAACTAACTAAATATTTTTTTAATAAAAAATTAAACTTTAATACATTGAGATACTATCTTTAATATTAAGTAATTCAAAGCAAAATTATATACTTTTTTAACTGCTATGTTAAATTGACCTGAATACGACATTCATCTATACCAAAAGCTAGAATATATTTTTGAAATAGCCCATTATTCGGCGTATCTTTATAAATCGATTAACCAAGTCGTAATGATTATTGTGTCGCAACGATTCCGCAAATACTAGCCGTTCTTTACGCCTTTTCTTTGTCAAAGGGTTACACAACAATAATTAGGTAGGTACATTATTTTGTAATAAAACATGGTATTAAACTAACTATTGTCAATATTGTTGGAGTTTAAAATGCGTTCTTTGCATAGATAAAATAAATTTAAGACATATTTTTTTTGAGATCGCAAAATGATGTAATTTTACGAAAATATTCGTGTTTTTTGTTTTTTCGTTCTTTTGCGCGCACGTGAAAATAAAAAAATATGTCTTATCTTTTTATTTAACTTAAATATATTATATTTTGCAGTTTTCATGCATAATTATTGTGAACATGAAAATTATAAACAAAAAAATGCCTTTGAACCGAAAGATAATGTCATGTGTATAACATAAATTCTAAAATTCGAGGTCCCATTGCTATTATGAACGGGTAAATAATATGATATTCAACTAGCAGACGTTGTCTCCTGCCCGTTGTGTTTTTCCTATGTTTCTTTTCGCAAGAACCATCCCACTTCAATCCAGGAACAAGTCAGTCAGCTCGTGACCACGGCTGTGTGCAATCCAGCTGAAACGTCGAGCAGTGAGTAAAATTCCTATCCTAAATACTCATTAAAATAGTTCGCGTTTAGACCCGATACCCAATAGTTAAGGAACAAGTTTTATAAGAAAGAATTACTTACCTACTGATATCGGTTCAGGTGCTCTCTCAAGATTGCGCTTAGTAACACATTCAGAGACTTCTTTTTATAATATAGTGAGAGACTTAGACAGTCTTATATATAAAAATGAATTTCTGTTCGTTAGTCTCGCTAAAACTCGAGAACGGCTGAACCGATTTGACAAATATTACTCTTGAAATATTCGAGGAGATCCAGGTAAGGTCTGTCGGGTCCACTAGCCTCTTTTATAAAAATGAATGCTGTTCGTTAGTCTCGCTAAAACTCGAAAACGGTTGAACGGATTTGAATCATTTTAGTTTCAAAACATTCGTGGAAGTCCAGGGAAGGTTTAAAAGGTAAGATTTAAAAAAAAAAACCACGGGCAGAACAACGTCTGCGGGTCCGCTAGTCTTCAATAAATAATTAAATAAATAAATTAATTAAACAGACACCAACATAAAATTATGTTTAACTGTCGTGTAAAGATTCTAAGCAGTTAGTGATCAAGATCGCAGGTCACGTAGTAACTATTTAGTAATCTGTGGTCACGGTCCAATCTGAAATTTAAATAAAAACTACTAAACAATAAATAAGTATTGATTAGGTACTATCGTACTTTTATTTGCTCTGCATGGATAAAACGCTTTTTTATGTTATATTTAAAAAAACTTATACCTTGCAGTAAGTATAATTACATTTTCTTCAAATTAAAAAAGCTATCGATAATGATACTGTGCAAAGTTTTCAGCACCTTCGAATATATGTGGCGACCTCTACCATTCGCCAACACAAGCGCATGTCTAACTTTATCTACAAGACCTTTATTGTAACACCCAAAATACGCAAATAAACGCATTTGTATTTGTTACGGTGGCAAGCACGTACAGTGAGCGTCGATACGGCTCCATAGGCTAGATGGCGCTGTTAGCCTAGTGCTGCACATGAACCGCGGCATATAAGTTTCAGAATAATATAGATAGACAAATCTGTTGCGCCAAACATGCATTGCTATTGCATAGTCGCACTAAACTCAACTGTATAAGCATGCATCCCTTGTCGATGAAAATCCAGGTACTGGTATGTAATCAGTATATAATTCGCATTGGTCGATATCAAGTGAGTCGTAATATTATGAGTCACTCAATCGGTCACCTGATATCAGAGAGCTTCTCTATACATTATTATATAATGCAACGTTGCTATCATTCATTTTGTTTGTAATGTAACTAGCTGACGAGGTGAACTAAGTGGGAGGTGCCTTAGATACCTTGGATTGTTATTTAAAACTGCTTGCTATATTCCGATCGATATCTTATACTTGACGACCGTTTGGTGCAGTGGTCTACATGTCGGACTTCTAAACCAAGGGTCGCGGGTTCGATCCCCGCACAGTACAAGCATATGTGTGCATGAACATGTGTGTTTGTACTGGTCTGGGTGTTTTCTATGTATAATATGTATTTATTTACAAAAAAAAAGTATTTAAGTATGTTTATCCGTTGTCTAGTACCCATAACACAAGCCTCGTAGCTTAATTTGGGACTAGAGAATTGGTGTGATTGTTGTGAAATATTTATTTTATTTATTTATACGTTTCTTTGAGAAATTATTTCCATGACCTGGCAGCTCATAATTTTTTTGTTATTTCCTTATTCGGTTCATCGTGTCCTTCGACTTTTAAGTATAATGTAAATCTGTAATGTCTGTATGGGGCAATTATGATTTTTCGCAAAACTTTCTGATTGTCCCACGTATTATAGATAACTATTAGTAATAGCGATCGCTTAATCTTGGGTTTTATCCGCATGGTATTTTTTTTTGTGTGTCACTATCACTATTATGATATTTAAAAACGTTGTAATTTACATTTTCTTATTATTTAACCATAATTTCTCTTAAAATAAACACCTAACCTGTGTTTATTTTAAGAGAAATTATGGTTATGGCTTATTAGTATTCGTATAAACCTCGTTGGTGTAGTGGCAAAGTTTCTGCCTTACATCCGAGAGGTCCTGGGTTCGAATTCCAGGTCGAGCCAAAAATTGTTTCTGAGATTTTCTGTCATGAATTTCTCAAAAACAGCTCGGAGTCGGGAAGTTGGCGGTGTATCACCCCCGTGCCTCGGAAAGCACGTAAAGCCGTTGGTCCTGCGCCTGATCTCTCTCCGGTCATGTCGGATTGTCGTCTCACCGAACTTTGAGAGTGACGGAACAGTGAGTGCACCTGGGTATTGCGCTCACACTTGTGCACTATAACATCTCCTGCGTAGTTGGCTGATATCTGTTGAGATTGGCCGCCGTGGTCGAAATCGGCCAGGAGGACTGTTATTAAGTATATATATATTTTTTTTAAAACAGAAAACTTTAAATTTTTGAAAGATTTATACAACGCCCAATATTTAGCCAGTGTCGTTAAATGATAAAGGTCTAATCAAATCGGTCGCGATAACTTGCGATAAGCGCATGCCTCGCTGATAACGATGCGATAACATTGTAACTGGGAGAGGGTGTGGTGACCTGGTGCTTGGCACCATGGCCTGAAAACCGGTGTTAGTTCACACACCCTTATATGTGGTTGTCTTTAATATCTTATAAATGGGGTACTCCAATGTTTGCTTAAAAAAAGGTTATAGAAATAACGCCCTGTCAGCTAGAGAGATTTTGTAACTTTGCCTAGAGTTATTAATGTAGGTAGAGTCACGATTACATTACAAGCGTTTTGACGTGACAACGTCTTATAAATTGGTTTGCCGGGTGACACTTCAAGAAACTGCGTTACGCTGCTCCGCTCACGTTCCGCGCTCACAATGAGAGCGAGTGAGAGGCACGCGTCCCTTCGACTCGGGCATGGTTAGCCCGCCTAAGACCGAGTGAGACAGACATAAAAAGTGAAAGGCACGCGTCCCTTCCACTCGAGCACAGTTAACCCGCCTAAGAGCGAGAGAGACAGAGCGAGAGAGAGAGAGTGAGAGAGATAGGCATACACACCGGTTCATGTTATACGAATGAATATTCACATTAAAATTATTTTACCACTCAAAGTCGTTGTCACGTAAAACTTTCGCCCGTATACCGACTTTACAGGCAACCAATTTTTTTTAATTTCTAAAATAGTTTTATTGAAATTGTAATCACAGATTTATCATAATTCGCTTGCCCTTTTCTTAGTTAATCTGATATTTAATTACTGTCATCTTTATTTCACGCACTTGTCTGTCATGGAACGTCATTATCTCTTGCTCTGAATCTGGGGTTCTTGCTCGGAATTTCAAGTGACGTCAGAGACCTTTCCCTGTAACTTAAAAAACCTACACGTTCGCGTTGTTAAATCACTAGGCCGATCATATAACGTTTCTTTCGATAGTATTTTTGCATCTCGCTCGCACGGCAATGCTTGCAAGAGTGATGGATATATTCGAAGCTACTGGCAACGGCTTAGAAGGTAGGCACCACGAAAATACGTGTGACGTCACCCGCGACTAGAGTTTCCACCTTTTTTTTTGCAAATAAAGTACATTGGTATTGTAGGTACGAAAAAAAGTACATAGTATCGAAATAAAGTACAATTTATTCTTCTTTATTATTTTATTAAAAAAAAAACATATTTAACAAATAATAATACTTCAAAAGTATATTTATTCATATTAATATTTACGACTAATCTTCAACTTCAAAATCACAAAGAAACTAAATCCATATGAAATAAAGTATTTTCGTGTACTTTATTGTTCCCATAAAGTACGGATTACAATTGCCTGAAATAACGTACAATACTTTATTATAAAGTTCGGGTGGCAACCCTACCCGAGACCATTAATGGGCTAGATGACACCATCAATCGTGGACATACTTTTTATTATCTGTCGAAACGGTCTACTTCCATAGATTTTGTATGGGAATTCATGAACGTGACGTCACGGTCATGTATCAGAAATATGTAGTTTTGTGTGTTTATAATTGGTTTCTACAGCTTTTTGAATATATATAAGTTGTATTAACTTCATAGGAACTGTGTTTTTTAAACGCCATGGTCTTGAAAATATTTAAGATAGGTGTCATCATGCCAATTAGCTCTTGAAGCTCAGCAGTGACGTCACCGATGCATTAACAGACGCAACCGCGCGCAACAGCTAGACTAGCGTTATCGTGACGCGTCGACCTTCAACTTGACTCGTCCGTTCGCCTCGGGCCCAACCTCGCTCGTACGCTCAACAATTATTGTGAATCGGTAAATATGTGCTCGGTGAAACAGAATTTATTGAGCAACACACTTGTGTATGTTAAAAAAGTTGTAGATATTCGGTCCAACGGCTAACCTCTGCTCAGAAATGATATCTTTGATAATAAATAAATATACAACAACATCACATACATCGATCTGACTCCGTGGTAAAAGTAGCTTAAACACTTTGATTTAAAAAAACAGAATATATAAAATTCTCGTGTCACAATGTTTGTTCCCATACTCCTCCGAAACGGCTTGACCGATTCTAATGAAATTTTGTGAGCATATTCAGTACCTAGGTCTGAGAATCGGCTTACATCTATTTTTCATACCCCTTAGTGATCGATCAGGGTTGTCCACCCTTAGCATTTATATGGCAAAACAACGTTTGCCGGGTCAGCTTGTATAATATAATAAATAAAAACATCACATACATTGATCTGACATCGTGGTAAGCAGCTTAAGCACTTGTGTTACAGATATCAGAATCAACAGTGGTATTACAAATAAACTTAAATAGGTAAAACATATAACACCCAGACCAGTACTAACAGACATGTTCGTGCACACAAATGTTTGTAGTTGTACAGTGCGGGGATCGAACGTCACGGGTTAATAGTCACCTTCTTGACCATTACACCTGAGTGGTCGTCATATAATAAGTTATTTATAGAAAACCATTTTCGATAAGAAGTGGGCGTAGGGCCACCACACCGCAAAGATGGACTAAAGACCGAGACGACGCCTATTTAGTTATGGCCATCACAGCAGTATATGTATGTTACTATTTTAGCAGAACCGGTTTAAAGTATTTCCTTTTGATATAAAGTAAAATATCTGGGTGACCGAACTTCGCGCAGTATTTTATACGATAAGAAAATAATCTAGATTTACTTGACCCCTTAATAATGTGATCTCAGTGCATTCTTGGTTGCAATGAAATTGTCATACCAAAGCTTTGGGCTGGTGTGTCGTAACAAATTGAACGCAATGCAGATGCAGTGTTCATAAAACCTTGTAATATAACATTAATCTAATAATGTCTTTGATATGATTTGTTTATTCAAATATATTTTTATAAGTAAATAATTATGTAATAGCAGATGACGACTAGTATACTTGCTCTATTTGTTAAATACCAAAACTGACATTATCTATATACATATAATAATCTATATCTATACTATCTATACTAATATTATAAAGAGGAAAGGTTTGATTTTTTGTTTGTTTGTTTGTTTGTTTGTATGAATTGAATAGGCTCCGAAACTACTTGGCAGATTTGAAAAATTCTTTCACTGTTGGAAAGCTACATCATTCCTGAGTGACATAGGCTATATTTCATTTTCAAAAAAAATAGGCATCCTTACTAAAATTACGATAACGTAATCCAAGGTGTGAAAAAAATATCAAAAAACTACCTTACATCGCGTGCGCTGCGAAAACTATTGATGATAGAACAAAATGATATACTACATTTTTTTAGAACACACCATTATCTACAAAAAATCAGCGGCAGCATATCTCTAACTATTACAGTCATGTCACAATAAGCGTTTTATTATTGAAAAAAAGAAATTAAAATACCACCGCTACAAAAAGCTCTTTATTTGTACCTTGGTATTAACCCGTATCAAAATAAATGATGTATTATTTAAGATGACACATATTCATCCCTTTTTGCGTCGAGCTCCTAAAAAAGAGTAAATAAAAAAAAATCAATTCAATTTCCGGTCAAAACATCTTTCGCATTAACAATTAACAAGTCCCAAGGCCAAACCTTCGAATTAGTAGGGATCGATCTGCGAAAGAAATGTTTTACTCATGGTCAACTGTATGTTGGTCTATCGCGAGTCGGAGCCCCTGAAAATCAATTTATTTTGCTGCCACAAAATAAAACAACATCAAATATTGTTTACAGAGAAGCTCTAACAAAATAAATGTATTTTCTTTTAGGGTTATGACCTCAATAATTGAAAAAAAAAAACAAAATATTAAAAAAAAATATCAAAAAAAAGAAAAAAAACCCCAAAAATATACAAAAAAAAACACATAAATACAAAAAAATCATTAAATTATATCTGAATTTAATTATTCTTATTTTTTTTTATTTACTCTTTTTTAGGAGCTCGACGCAAAAAGGGATGAATATGTGTCATATTATTATTATTATTATGAATGTGTTAAAATTAACAAATCTAAATGTAATGTTTAATGCCCGTGCGAAGCCGGGACGGGCCGCTAGTACATATAATAAGACTGTAAAAGATCGATTTCTGTACATTGAAGATTTTTATGAAAAATTGTTACAGGGGTCTTAATTACCGTAATAGAAGCCAAAACAACAATTTTTAAAAAATTTGTCTGTCTGTCTGTCTGTCTGTTTGTCCGGGCTAATCTCAGAATCTACTGGACCGATTTTGACGGGACTTTTTTTATTTGACTCAGTATCACCTGGAGAGTAAACTGGGATATAAATAATCACGCCGATGAACTTAGGGGGCAGGCAGGAAATTGAATCTCAGAATCTACTAAACCATCCTTGAGTTGCGTACGCTGCGAAAACGGTTCAAGATACCAAAAATATAAATATGAAAGAATTATTCCTCTTGAAATGATCTAAAAAACTGTCTGCGACAGTACATGTCTATGCCCAAAATTACAACTCCACGCGGACGAAGTCGCGGGCACAGCTAGTAAACAATAAATGAAAAACAACTTTTGTTATATTAAATTACTTCACTTAGTCAGGCCTCTCTCACTCGATGTACTTGCGCGCGGTAATAGCCTACTCTCGCCCGCACCGACGTCGGTGCGAATTCAGTGGGCTGCCAACAACCGTCGGACGCGCTCACGACGCACTATAATTATTCGTGTTACGCTTACGATCAATTTAGTTTTCATACTAACCAAATAAGTAATCTGTGCTTGTTAAACGTTAGCTTTATTTAAGAAAAATGACTTCTGGTGGTGGAAATTTATGTGCTGTTGATGGGTGTAGGTCGAATACTGAGAGAAATAAAACGCTTTCTTTTTTTAGTCTACCAGCTAATGAAGAAAATGTAATTATTACCCGGTAAGTTAGTAATTTATTTACAAAGTATAAAAATAAACAAATTAGTAGGTGGTACCTACGTAGGTAAATTGGATAAATTCAGGTAAATTGGGGTTCGGCTTTATTGAATTAAAATGTAATACCTACAGTAAAACATAGGTCAGTTACTTTATCGAAATAATACCTAAGTACCTATTATACCTATAAGTCTACTTTTTATGGGCTGCGCACCACCTACGAACTGTGTGTACCTACATACCTACCTACTCGACGTGGTGGTTTAGTCGACTAATGACTAATTAATTAGCGAAATGACTAGGTAGCTACGTAGGTACCTACGTAGTTGACAATAAAATTGACCGATTCTCGACCTACTAATAATCTACAAACGACAGATTCCACAAATGACAGATTCGTTTTAGAAAGAGATAGCAAGAGTCACAATTAAGTAGCTCATAATTTGCTTGTTATACCTTATACAGGCTGAATTTCTTATTTCACATTTGTTATTCAATAATGTAATATTATTTCAACAACAGTCAATTTTAGAAAAATGTGGTTGAAATATTTTTACCGAAAGTGTCAACCCTTTTTTTTTTTTTTTTTTTTTTTTAACGTCAGGAAATGTCAATTACGCACCGTACCCCTCCGTCGGGGACCGGAGGGGCGTGTGTGGGACTCCCCCGTCTTCGGGTATACCCACTAAAACCTGACGAAGCCCGCTGCGTGTGGCTGTGACAGCAGGGGCCGCGGTGTCTCAACAGTCCCGCGACCCTTGCCAGCAGCAACGTCCGCCCTCTAAGCAGGAGGGCGGATCTCCACGGAGTGGGGTGAGGAGATCTCATCCCACTCCAGACGGCACACTGGCGCCGTCTCTCAGGAGGGTCCGGGCGGTTAGGCCAAGACCCTCGTTTTGCCACAAGGACATCCCCTGCCTCCTCTGATAAGCCAGAGGGGTGCTGGGAGCCACAAGCACTTCGGTGAGCCGCCGCTCGATGCGAGACAGACGCGACTCACTAGTGTCTCTGCCGCCCGATACGGGAACAGACGCAGAGGCACTCTCCACAGAGCATCTTGGCTTCACCTGTCGCTGGATTGCGACAGACTACTGAGCCCCCTCGCCACGGCAAGGCGTGCTCTATTCGAGGGGGAAAAGTGTCAACCCTAGTTCGATTGTCATTCGGTCTCACGTCACGTGGTCTCGCGCAGCTGCAAAGCAATAGTGACTTTATACTCAGAGCTGCAGGTGCATTATTGTACGTGGCAGAAAAAGTAGTCTATTAACGCTGTAGGTATCGAAATTTTTCTATGGAGTGATTTATCTGTTACGTAGTAACTATTTAGTAATCTGTGACATAGTGTGCTTCTTAATAAAAATGTATTTTATACTGGATAACCGTTAACGAATTTATATTTTTTATTTTCATGAAAAATTCGACTGAAAGAAAATTTTGCGGTACAATTACATAATTTTTACGTCATCTACTCTCGACTTTAGAATGGGTTATGCCACCTACACGGGTTAACGTTATCTATGCTAATTATGACTAACGCTAAATGGTTTAAAACTTATATAGTGTAGTGTAGTAAGTAGTATGTATCAGGTATCTTTAACGCTCACTCACTCTCTCTTTTAAAATGATATATGATAAACTAGTGGCCGCCCGCGACTTCGTCCGCGTGGAAAGCCTTTATCATAAAAATTCTTTATGAATTGTAGCCTATATGTTATTGTGATGTATAAGCTATATTGTGGTAAAATTTCATTCAAATCCATTCAGTAGTTTTTACGTGAAAGAGTAACAAACATCCATACATCCATACTTACAAACTTTCGCCTTTATAATAGTAGTAGGATTGATTAAAATGTTTATTGATAAATGATAATTCAAATGAGGACACACGCGACGAATGCTTATAATGAACTGAAAATATTGCTTATAGGACAAAAGTATAAAGTAACGCTAAAAATGACACTTCATGTGGAGAAATACTGATAGTGCGCAATGTTCGGTCATACACCGTACATTATAAAAACAGTTATAATAAATAATAATATAGTTAGCGTAGTTGGCTGATCTATGTTGAGATTGGCCGCCGTGGTCGAAATCGACTAGGAGGAACTTTACCTCTTCATCTGACTGTCAAAATGACATATTTTTTTTCCTTGTCACCAGGTAAAGAAGTTCAGAAGCGATGGCGCTCGATTCGAGACTCATACACAAAAGCGTACAGGCAGGGCAAGTGTGTCCTACCGGAGCAATGCCCACCCGGCAGCCGCCGCTACCAGTACCATAGACAGATGGCGTTCCTGTTGCGGGCTCTGCAGAACAAGTGAGTAGTTGAGACTACCGGCCGATAGATGGAGTTGCTTGTATGATAGATCACGCTATTTTTGTATCACCTAGAATAATGTGCGGCAGGCAGCGCTGTCGTCGCTATCAGTACTATAGACAGATAGCATTCCTCCTGCAAGCTCTACAGATCAAGTAAGTTAATTATAAGGTTGATCAAATGTATCACTGCAGCATAAGTTACCAGCAGCTAGGATGTAGCGACTCATAGATTAAGTCGCTAGATGGCGCCGAGTATGTGTAAGAGCACGGTATTTGGGGAGAAGCATTGGTGCTCTATCATAGAGACTTACACGAAGGCGTACAGGCAGGGCAAGCGTGTCCTACCGGAACAGTGCCCACTGGGCAGCCGCCGCCATCAGTACCATAGACAGATGGCATTGTTGCTGCTAGCTCTACAGGACAAGAAAGTATCAAGTTCAGAGTCGAGGTCGATAGATGGCGCTGCATGTAGATTGAAGCACGCTAGTATAGTATTAGAAGTGAGCGCGTAAGATAAAATAAAATACATACTGCTGTTCCTGCTGCGAGCTATTCAGAACTAGTTAGTAGTACAGAGTAAAGATCGATCGCCATCTCGTTGCTTGTGTGTTGGGAGAATAGTGACCAGCCTCAACAATGTCCCCTTCCCTTCCGGATAAACTTATTCCTATCTGAAAAAAAAAATGAGTTAAAAGATACAGTCCTCGCTGAGCTTAGCAAGGGGATTTCTCTTTTTTTATTTATTTGATCAACGTATCTCACCGATGTTTTTAAACCCCAATGAAAAAGATGGGGGTGTATATAAATTTTACCCCTATATCTGTTTGTGTGTGTGTGTTCTTGTGTGTGAAAGATAATTTTATCGCGGTGATTCTTAGCTTTGGCTGGTCAAATTCCATCCAAACGATATAGCTCAATAGCTTTATTTCTGGCTCATGTCCAGGGTATTATAATTTATTATATTATAACCTACGTATCAAACCACTTTTTTCGCCACCCATACTCAAAAACATTGTCGTCTCTTCTCCAGGAAACCGAAGTACGAGTCGCTCTCAGACACATACTCCAGCTCGCCCCAGCACCCGCCCCCCGAAGACATACCCAAACTCAACGCTGAACTAGAAAAACCTCTAGACCTCAAAACTAAACCAGACAAAACCGATCCAGAGAGACCAGAAACCGTGGATAAGTGCAACCAAGCAGCCATAGCTGAGGAGAAACCCATAGAGTTGAAGAATCCGTCGCTAGAAATCAAAATCGATGCCAACTCGATACTGCCTGATGACCATTTTGATGATGACAAACTCTTTATGAACTCACTGCTTCCGTTGTTCAAGAAGATGGATGACGATACAAGGTTGCTGTGTCGGATTGAAGTGTTGAAGATAATTAGGTATCTACTCCATTATTCTTTGTTACTCTTTTTAATCAGACTAATCGCATGTTATTAAAAAAAATTGAGATATAATAATCTATACAATGTCGTCGACAGGGATGATACTTTGTTTATTAATAATATTCAAAAAATTATTGACAAAAAGCTTTAGTCTATTTGGGTCCCCTTTCGTTTTCCAATCGTGGCCAGAGAAAATTAAATTTATTGGTTAGAAAAATACTACTTTTAGCAGAAGTGTTCGGAAAAATATCATGAAAAATACATTACCGCCAACATAAAAAAATCATCGAATTAGCTCTCTCCTTTAATTGTGGTGTGCAATAAAGAATATTATCCATCGGAGCTGAAATTTAGTGTCGCGGCATGCTTCGTCAATCTTCTGCCACTGCGTGTACTGAGCGGGAACGGTTTTGGCACTAATTGTTACTTGCTCATCATAGTTCCAATCTTTATAAATTACTTATTTTTAGTTTTGGTAGTATATATTTTTTATCACTTAACGCAAATCACAAACAATAGGATAAAAAATTGTTTTTTTTGCTGATATTTATTATTTTTTAATCTATTTTTGTTGATATGTGATAAAAAAAATAGTAATTAAAAAACAATTAACATAAAAATTTAAACATATACGTACATATATGTCATTTTATTATTAATTTAATGTGTCAAATAACTTAAATTCTTAATATGTGGTAGGTACGCATTGCAAGGTCACAAGTGCTTCGAAGCGCTAAGAATGGCGGAAGACAGTTTCTTCAAGAACAAAATCAGTGGTATCCTCGCCAAGGAAGAGGTGATGGAAATGCCAACTACTAAGACGACAGAGTCTAAGCTATCAATGACGACGCGATCAGCTGATGGGAGCAGGCCTGTGAGGAAACGAAAGGTAGGTTGTCTTGTGTTACAGATATCAAAATCGACAAGGGTATTACAAATAAACTTAAATTAATACATATAACACCCAGACCAGTACAAACAGACATGTTCATGCACACAAATGTTTGAACAGTGCCGGGATCGAACCCGCGACCACTTCGTTAATAGTTAACTTCTTGACCATTACACCAACAACTAAAACGATGGAGTCCAAACTGTCAATGACGACGCGATCAGCTGATTGGAGCAAGCCTGTGAGGAAACGAAAGGTAGGTTCAGGTTTAAGGCAAGCGGCCACAGGTTGGCGTCGCACGCAACGGACTTTAGGTTGCCTCATGTTGCTAATAGCGTACAATGATTCGCACCGCACGGATCGTTCATCGGCAATGCCTACATGCGATGCGTATCGATGACGTCATACAGAATGCCGATCTACAATAATCCGAAGGAAAGTGTCATCGGCATTATAAATATACAACAACATCACAAACATTGATCTGACTACCACAGGTATAAAGTAGCTTAAGAACTTGTGTTACAGATATCAGAAACGACAGTGGTATTACAAATAAACTTAAATAAATACATATAACACCCAGACATACAAACAGACATGTTCATGTACAGTACCGCGACCTCTTGGTTAGGAGTCAACTTCTTGACCATTACACCATATTTAAATTATTATTATACTATATAACTTTAATTATGTATGATATTTGTCAACAGACAAGATCACCATCTCCAGCGCAACCTCCAGTCAAAAGACGAGGGCCGGGACGTCCTAGAAAGGTAAATATGTATATTAAGTATACTTCATTAAAAAAAGACTGCCTCGTTGGTGTAGTGGCAAAGTTTCTGCCTTACATCCAACAGGTCATGGGTTCAAATCCCAGGTCGAGCCAAAATTGTTTCTGAGATTTTCTGTCATGAATTTCTCAAAAACAAGCCGTTAAGCCGTTGGTCCTGCGCCTGATCTCTCTCCGGTCATGTCGGATTGCCGTCTCACCGATCTTTGAGAGTGACGGACCTGTGTATTGCGCTCACACTTGTGCACTATAAATATTTCCTGCGTAGTTGGCTGATCTCTGTTGAGATTGGCCGCCTTGGTCGAAATCGGCCAGGAGGACTATTAACAAATACTCATTTACTCCTCTTCAGATTCGCCCGCCGCCTTCAGATTCGGAAGAAGACCAGCACATTTTAAAGAAGCGAGTGCCCAAGATGAAGGTGGTCCCCGTGGAAGTCCCGCAAGTGATGAGCGAGATGGACGAATCGCTCAGCACTGCCACCAGCGTGGCGCAGCTGTCGACGCCTTTGTTTATGAAGGTAAATATAGTTTCGGGCTCAGTGCTGATCCTTGTGGTACACCCTATGATAATTTCGGGCTCAGTGCTGACCCTTGTGGTACACCCTATGATAACGCCTTTGTTTATGAAGGTAAATATAGTTTCGGGTTCATTGCTGATCCCTGTGGTACACCCTATGATAACGCCTTTGTTTATGAAGGTAAATATAGCTTCGGACTCAGTGCTGACCCTTGTATTACACCCTTTGATTCTACGTTAACTGAACTTTAGGATTGATTAGTTTAAACCTTTATTCGATAAACATTTATAACAAGATTTATTGAGGATTATCACTCAATAATAAGAATCTTAAAACAGATCCTTGCGCTATGCACTTAAGTTTTTTTTAAAATAATTTGCATTCATTGATCATGATATTGGTTATTGATCATGATGTGAATCATTTGGTTAATACCCATCCTCTTATGCAAGTTTTTTATTTATTTAATGTTGAACTAGAGGCCGCCCGCGACTTTTCCCCTTAGACTTTAGTTTTTTACCACCGAGTTTCATACAAACGTTCATCCCCTTTTCGATCCCCTTAGGGATGAAATTTGTCACAATATTTATTATGGGATGCCTACGTCATAGTAGCTTTAAGCATGCAAAGTCTCAGCCCGTTTGGTTCAAAATTGACCAAGTTTCATACAAACGTTCATCCTCTATTTCATCCCCTTGAGGGTAGAATTTATAAAAACCCTTTCATAGTGGATGCCTATGTCATAAGATCTCCCTGCATGCTAAATTTCAGCGCGATCCGTTCAGTATTTTGGGCTGTGCGTCGAAAGATCACTATGTCAATCAGTCATACAGTCCACCTTTGAGTTTTATATGTATATTTAGATTATTGCACGAAATGATAGGACGTGGTCGGAAGCTTTACCGTAATCTATAAACGTATCTATATAAAAACAAAAGTTATTTATTCTTACAAAATGTTAACTCCTTTTTTTCAGATGTACAACTTAGAACGCTCAAAATCAGCTATTGAATCGACCCCGCAGAGTATGCAAGTTTCTGTCAAGACAGAGCCGGTGGATGATTTGCACACCTAAGGAGGTTTGATGTGGTACCTTAGTATGTTACCTATGTGATTTGTTTGGAAAGATATTTCTTTGTACGGTGTCATGAGATCATCTACATACATGGTGTCCCAAAAGTCGATGTCATTAGATGGTTTCGGCTTGGCCGTTGAGTTTGGAGACAACCTGTATATGTATATATACCTATATTTTTTTACTTTTCAAGTTGGTTTCTTTGTCCAAACATAACTCGGGTTGGATTTTTTGTGTCATTTTACGTACGAGTTACGTAACTTTTTGGGTCATATGTTTAATTTTTCTTTTTTCTGCATGACCTTGGGGTTGACTGACAGAAAATGCTTTTAGCTAAGTCAACCCCTTGTACATTTCTTGTGCAATAAAGTTTTAAATAAATAAATAATATTTTAATTGCCAAATCTCGTGACACCGCAAAAAAGACTTGAGTCATATCATGTACAGTTGATTGTGGTATGAAGAGAAAATGTGATATTTTACTACATAACTATAGGAGCTTGGCCATTTAGGTTCATAACTTTATTGTCGTAAGTACGAGTTTAGTTTAAGATGTATATTGTATACCATTGCGCGCCTTACAACGAATTAATAGTGGATTTTAAATTCCACATCAAAATATGTTACGATTGGTTGTTCCAATTTTTGCAATGACATATTTGAGTCTATTAGTTACAAAAACCGCATTGTCCGTGGTAAGTAATGGTGGGTTATTTAATATTTTCCAAGTACGCATGATGGGCGCCTGTAGTGATATTGAAACTATAGAGGTTTGATTAAAAATAGAGTAGTCAATCAAATACCAAGCTTTATCACGAAAAATATTCACAAACTGGAATAATAATGAGTTAAACATTATGGACTTTGCTGACTTTGTAGCATTCGGCTGGACTTTGCGCTTATTGTTGCAAAAACAACAAGGACTTTGTTGGCTTTGAAGCATACCGTTTCTGGCCTAGAGTGATTAAATGATATTGATACTTTTGAAATGTCATTACAGTCGATGCTAGTATGATCCCGCCTATACGACTAATATTTAGTAAAAGTTTGTATAGTTGGATGTTTTTTTCTCAATTACGCAAAATCAGCTAAATACATTTTAATGGAATTTGATACACTAATAGATTGTATACATAATTTTTTTTATTACTGTATGTATAAATAGTACCATAGGGATGTTTCTAAAAGACAAATAAAACTATGCTCTTTTTTTAAAAACTTTATTAGTTAAACACAGAATAGAAATTAAATTGAAAGTAGTGGTGATTCTTCTTGTTCTTCACATATCGACTCGTCAGCAAAATCGATATTGCCAATCATATTTTCGTCCAGCATTTCCTGGGATGATGGTACTACTCTGTTATAATACTCCAAAATCTCTAAATCACGCCATTTATCCCCAAAATGAGTAGACAACAATTTATTAACGTCCCTTAATTTCAAAGACTTTATTTGTGTGCCCTGTGGAATAACGCTTGGAGAAATCATAGCCGTGTTTTTACCTTTTTTGCAAACGCTTTTATATTGACCAGAATCACTTTTGTAATGGAGCTCTCCTCTAACGCCAACCATGTCATTTTTTCTACTTGCTTTTTTCAAATAAAACCTTTTGCATTTAGAAAAAGGTATATGCCATTTTGTGGTAATCAAAAACAAATCTTTGACGACAGTTTTCCAGTCGTATACTTGAATCGTAGTAGCAACGTTTATGGCGGTAGAATGTTCTTCCACTACATCCAAGTATTCTTTTGGTTTGAGTATATTTTCAATTTTGCGCAATTCCTTTTCAATACGAGCAAATACTCTATCCGGCGGTAGAAAAGAGTGTCCGACTACTGGAAAGACTACTTCAACCAGATGTATTTGAGCCGGTGCATCTTTTGTTAGCCAACATGAGAGCATTGCTATTAGCATTGAGTTTTTGTTTTGACCCGAACACCCGTCGGCCATAAGTCGAACCTGATTACATTCAGGTGGAAAATTTGTATTGCAAAGCCGATGGTAAACTGATGATACTATCAAATTTGCATCTTTTGCAAATTCATCCTCTGTCCAGCAATAACTGAATACGTTTTCTTTTGTTAGTTCTGATTTGGAATTACCAACAACAATAGTAAAATTATAAAAGTACAGTTGACGAGAATAGTAGGTACTCTGGTCGGGTATCTTAGGAAGCGGCATGTTTTTTTGGCAGTCAAAACTGAAAATCTTTATTTTACGGTTATCTTCTTTTAATAATTTAAAAAATTCTTTAGCTCGACGTTTGTGTACTGTTTTCTCAGCCATAAGTATAGATTTGTCATTATCATTTTGCGCAGTTTTTAATTTTTCATCAAGCTGAAGACAAGTTGAGCACACGTCCACCTGAGGACTTCCGAATCCCAAATTAAAACAAGTATTGAAAACGACTCGAAAATACAGCCTTTTCACTTTGAGGTTTTCTGGTGCTTGATCATTGTACATTTTGGCCATTTTATTTATACTTAACTCTGAAGGCAAGTAAATACGTCTTGTATTGCCACGACAATAATGAGCTTCAGAACACTTAAATGTCTTTATAAATTTAATAATGTTCTCTTTTTTGTCCTTGTATTTGTGGGACTTGTGGTCACCTCCACGTTTTTCTGTTGGGAAATTTCCATGTAGGTGATAATTCTTTATTACATTTTCTACGCGGTATCTCTTGATTTGCAAAATCTGAAGGAATGCTTTTTGGCAAACTTGTACCATTTTTAGTTGTGATCTGCAATAAACCTTATATTTCAACTGCAAGCCTCTAGGTTTGTAATTTCGAGATTCAGATCTTGGACGGCGACGTTGTGTTTTTACGCCTTTCACATGTTTTAATATAAATGAGTCTTGTTTCAATTTTCCTTTCAATCTATAAAAAGACTCATGGAATTTACGGACATCCTGCAGCGATACTTTAACGCATTGTAACTTTTTGCATTTATGTTCACATGACGGCTTAGCAGGCAAATGTTTTGATGCGTATCTAAAAAAAAAAAAGTTGTGAAGCTAGCAATATAGCTTACTAAACACATGTTGTTTGCATTTTACTAATAAAACCGATAGGTATGGATGATTTCAACAATTAATAAACTAATATATTAATGAAAATTATGATAGTTTGGTGGTCTAGAAAAATTATGAATTGTTTTAAAAATAAGAAAAAAATAATAATCATCGAATACGTAACTTTTTTGGGTATAAAGGATACAACATTTAAATTTGTAATAGTTAACCTTATACTTTTATAACCTAAGTAATGTTCAAATGGTCCAATATACAATAATTTGAAATAGCCGCGAAGGTCATTTACACTTTTTTTTCCAAAAAAAAAACCTAGTAAAAAGTATTAAGATGTAATGGTCATAGTATACTAACCGTTGTTCTTTGGTACGATTCTTTTGCCAATTTTCAGCATTTACTCGTCGTTTTCGCGCCTGTTTATTGTCAACAACTTCAGGGTAACACTCCATGATATATATTTTGATAAAGATATGCCGAATTAATAACTTTTAGCACGAGTAAACTTAAATAAAGTGAGAGAAAACTCACGACTGAGCACAATGATCCGCCATAATGAACGATGTGACGTGATTGGTGGTGATGGACTATGCGTAATTGGATACAAACAGGAACGGACAATGCTGTTTCTGTAGCAAATCAATGAGTTTTACAGCGTTTTCTATTGGACTAAGCGGACATAGGTTCATATGACTATTAAGAAAAAGATTTATTTTGTCTATAGATTTTTGTACCATAAAAAAGTCATTTTTACTTTTTTATGGACATTGCGGTTTTTGTAACTAATAGACTCATTTATGCATGTCCTTATTTTGATCTAGAATTAAATAACATAACTTTTCAGTATCAGAGGTATGTGGGGTGATCACGAACTTAATCGTAACGTATTCGTGTCGTCCAAACGTCAGAAACTGATAGTTTACCCTTACAAATTGACAAGTTAACGATAGGTAAACTCTACGATTGTTATTCTCGCTCACCCCAATGATCAGATCAAAATAAACTCCTTCTAGTTAGATAAACGAAATAATAGACTACAGAGGGGTGAGCGCGAACATTTTCGTAACATATTAGTGTCGTCCAAACGTCAGAAACACACAATTTCCCCATACAGATTGACATGTTAACGATAGGTAACGCTACGAATACGTTAAATTATTTGTTCGTGCTCACCCCACAGTATCATGATTTGGATGATCACGTTGACTGAAAAATTTAATTTGAATTGGTTGCATTGGTGTATTTTATTTGTGACAACAAAGTTGATTGTGTCACACGTCCCTAGTATTTTTGTTTTCGTTGATCAATACCATAATAGGCTAGATGACACCATCAATCGTTGACACACTCTCTCTCACATGTGTCACACAGGTCTCCCGTGCACGGAGAAGCCGTACGGGTCTCCCGGATAGCTGTGAAATCAGCCTTATGAAAGAAATAATTTTAGGTTATTATTTTAATGCATAAGCAACTGTTTGTCTATTTATAGTGCGATCAAATAATCTTTTGGTTTACACACCAAACCAAGGTTTTTAACATAGATTTTACATAGATTGCTATGTAAAAAATACAAGGGAGTAAAAATATTTTTGTTTATAAAAAACGGTGTCACACTACAGAAAGATTTACATAATTCTGGATATATAAAATATTAGTAATTTATTAGCAAAAAACATATTTGTCTATTAAAAAATATCGTAAGGTAAACTGTCAATAAATTCAAGCCGTAAGAACAAAAATATGTGCAATAATAAACATAGATTAGTAAAAATTAAATAAATATGTTCATGTATATTATTGCATATAAGTGACATGTCGCCACGATATTGTATTGTATACATTCCAGATTAAGATTTTATAATAAGACAATAAAAAGATTTTATGTATGCGACTGTGGAAATAAAGAAAGTATTTTGTAAAATTTATTTTATTTTTGACATTCTTAGGATAAAGATTTTTTATGTTCTGAAGAGAATAAAAATTGAAAATAGACTTGTTTTCTCTTTCACAGAGTCCGTCGATGGCCAGAGAGTTTAAATTCTAGTCTATGGTTTAATAAGATGGCTGAAAGACGGAGACAACGCTATACAAAACGATTGAAAAATCTTTGTTTTATTTGTTTGTTACAAGTTATACCCATATCAGTTGGAATGTAAAATATCTTCAGCCGGGCTACAAATCTTGATCTCACTGAACTTTACCACCAATCCGTCTCTTTGCGGACTGCAACACATAGGACCAACAAAGCATTCGTCGCTAGAAAATGGGCATAACCTCAAAAGTGTCCAAGTAACGTTATCAGTGGTATATTTGACGCAAACAACTCCTCTGGACCTGGTAAGGCGCAGCCAGAATTTGCTAGGATTGCCAGTGTAGACTCCTGGAAATTATAAAATATGTAATATGTATGTATAAAATGAATTGCTGTTCGTTAGTTTCGCTAAAACTCGAGAACGGCTGAACCGGTTTGACTAATTTTACTCTTAAAATAGTTGTGTATGTCCAAGGAAGGTTTAAACCATGAGAAAAATTGCGAAAACAGCGAGCAGGACAACGTCTGCCGGCTCCACTAATAAATAGTATTTACAAAAAAATATAAATGGGAAATGTTTGGGAGCTTTTATGTTTGAAGGGAGCGGTTATTTTCTATTGAACAGATTTAAATAATTATTTTTAAACAAAAGCTAAACTATCCGTGATTCTAGAGTGGTCGTTTTATTATTCGATAGTCATAATCAAGTCAATTGGGCCATTAATAAATAGGTCAGCACCAGCTAGTAATGGAATAATTAGCATTAGCATCATTAATTAGCATGCTATTTCATCGTTAGCAATAATTAAATTGTGTGAATGCTAAAATTCACGGACAGCGACGTGTCGTTGCTTTCACAGATTCGCAACGCACTGCTTGCTTTAGTTAGCAGGCTGCTACTGCTAATAGCAGCCGCCATTAGCAGTAGCAGCCAATTGAAACTCGCGTTCGCGTGCTGTCGGGCGACTATCGGCTTTCGAGCGTTACCCGAGTGAATGGCGAACAAAAAAAGAGAAGAGAATATGGGAGAAAATTGCATTTAGAGTCGTATTTTGCGAGCGGTTTATTGAACTGTTTATTTGAATTAAATTGTTTGTCTCTTCGTGACTTGATTGAATTATCTAACCGGTGCAGTTTTCATTTTAACGAAGTCAAATTTAATTCTAATCTTAGTCACAATACTAAAATGTACGTTTCATACAAAAGTCCCATTTTCTCAATTTAATATTATACGCTAATGCTATTTCTCAATTTCGATGACATTTCATATTAGCATAGCAATAGCGCGTAGCATGCTATGCTATGAAATTTAGCATGCTAATTAAATTAACAAAAAATAGCAATAATTGCCATTACTAGCACCAGCTGCTTAGAAACTTGCACACCCATCGTCTTTTGTAAAATGTTAGGTCACATAAATGGCCACTAGGTGGCGTTAATTAAAAAACGCGGGTCGGTAATTTTTTTTTTTTTCAACGAATTAAAATTTCAGAAGATCCCATTCTTTCTTACCTGTAGCCCAATCTGATACTTTGTTTGTTAGTACACTGCCTATCATAGGCTGCCCATCGTTGTATTCTATTCCCGCTTTCAGCCAATGCTTTTCATCCAAATAAATCATCAGGCCAGCTTGGTCATACAACGTTGTAAAGTCGGCTTCTACGCAAACCTAAAATCCAAAAATGTTAAGTACCTATATTATCGTGGTTCAGGACTTACACGTGAATATTATTTATTTATGAAACTTACAGTAAACGTGAAGTCATCCCTGATTTTAATACCGAAAACATGGCCAGTGTTAAAGTGGAAGTTGTACCATGTTCCTTGCCAAAAGTCTGTTTTGTTGTCCGTTGTTACTTCAAGGTTGTCCTTATCAAGTCTTCTCCATTGCTTTGGTTCGTTTAGCCAGTGGAAATCTTTGAAAGGAACACTATCGAATGAAGAAGAATCCATGTTAAGGATGCTATAAATAGTACAAGTCGTGTATAAGCAGTTTACGCAGTACTATTCAAAATAAAGGTTAAAATCGCTATTCATTCATACAATCTTATCTCAAGTGCCGAATGGATGTCTAATTTTAGATTAATATTATTATTACAATACCAGTCATTATGTCTTATTATTTTAACCTAGTAACTTTTACGTATCTTAATCGTTGTTTAGATAGATATATTGATAGATAGAGTCTGGCTAACGAAAGATGAGACTGGAAAAAGGCGGCAAATTCAAAAAAACTTCACATGGCAACTCTGACTATAGTCGGAAATATAGTTTTGAAAATTGATTATATTTAGGTCTTAGGCTTAATTAGCTAATGATGCCTGAAAGACGAGCGTGCGAGACTTCGCGTCAGCACCTCAGAGGTCCCGGGCATACAGTATATTAAATACCGGTTCCGGGTTCGATTCTCGGTAGGGTCAATGTAGAAAAGTAAACTAACTTCTGTATCGTCTAGGGTCTGGGAGATGTGGTACCGTCGTTGTTTCTGATTTATATCACATAAGTTACCTTAGAATCAGATCAATGTATGAGATGTTGACGTTGTCTTAGGTTTAATGACGAAGGAAAAAAAACATAAAACAATGCAAATGCATTTTTATTGTTATTTTTAATCTGTGTAATCAAAATCAGAATCTAAAAATTCCACCTCCAATGATGAATCTGAACTACTATCATTTTCACTCACTCTTATTATGAACTGTTCCATATCTGCAGTAATTCCATCTCGCTTTTTATACTGTTCTTCAACATGAATAACATGGTCAGTATTCTTTTTCCAATCCTCTGGAGTCACGCTGTTAAACGAATCTTCGATTAATCTTGCCATTGCCTCTGTAGATAAACCACTGACCTCTATTTACACTGGACTGGCTGCTGTCACAATATTTTTGTGCCTATTTGAGTGTCGCCATTTTGGCGCTGTAGGCAGATACGAGTGTCCATGGAACTAAAATTAGTTACGTTTTACGTAGTAACTATTAAGTAATCTGTGATTTTACTCCCTTTTCTGTAGCGAATTTTACAAAACACACATTTCCTCATGATTATTTAGCTTAACTTTCACTATATGATATGAAATACCACGAAATAAAATTAAAATACTTAAAAACCTCAACGCTGTTGCAATCTTCTACGGTGGCCATTTGCAATAAACGTCAAAATTAGTTCTCGGGACACTCGCAGTGGCGCTTCAAATTGGCACACAAAATTAGCTGTCATTTGTATGGAACAGCCTGTCCAGTGTGTAGTAATAGAGGTCAGTGAGATAAACCAATACTTTTACTGGCAACTTTGCGTTTCGCCAAACTCCATATCAATTCTATCGCGTTTAAATCGCAGTGGTAGGGCGGGAGTCTTAGCACTTCATGACCATGCTCCTTCAAAAGTTCATCAACATGGTAAACTGGTGCTTGTTTATGTTCATTTGCCAAAACTAATAGTTCTTCCCTTGATAGACAATCTTCATATGGAATGCCATTTGAAGAGAGCCATGCTTGGATATCAGATTTTCTGGTATTAGTTGTCGGACCTTTATTGACTTGAACACAGTGATAACTGGCATTATCCATAACTATAACACTGGGCTCACTTAGATTTGGAATAAGTTTTTCAGATATCCATTTATTAAAATTTTGGGAATTCATATCGTGATGATAGTCTGCATATTTTGATTTTGTACTGAATACAAGAAGAGCATTTGGCACGAAACCTTTTTGTGAACCAGCATGTACTATAATATATCTCTTACCCACAGAGCTCCTATTTGGCTAGAGCCCGCAAGTGTATGTACCTCGCGTGTAAAAAGGGAGCGAAATTCGCTTCCTTTAGCGCGACTTGATTCAGTCCGCGTTTGAACGTTCTCGCTGTCGAACGTCCGACGAAAAATTAAAAATGCCTTATTGCGCCGTATTAAATTGCAAGAACTATTCAAAAAAAGTGGGACGAAATAAAGGAAACGTTTCATTTCATGGGTAAGTCATTTTATTATTAAAACTATCCTTTATTTATTAAATACGAAACATTTTATGTTTCTCGTGGTTTTACAATGAAAACTGTATATAAAATATGTAACGGAGATTTTATAATACATTGCTTTCTTGACTAGATTGTATTGTAGGGTTTGCCTGTTAAAACACGCAATGAACATTTAAATGAATTAATTTTCACATTTGGCTCAGCTTCGTGGTACGGTCACTATTCTCATTTTTCTGTCAAATAGAGCAAATAGTGTTGTGTCGTACACTCAGTTCTTATCGATTATTTATAACAATCAATTTTGCGAGCAGAGGAATGAGATTGTTCCCTTTGGGGACAGAGGAATGAGACTGTTCGCTTTGGGGTCAGAGGAATGAGATTTTTTTATGGCATTTATTTTGTTAATTGCAATTGACATATTGAATGCTTTTGTTTAGATTAATACGAATTCTAATTACAGATTTCCAAGTGACCCTGTCATTAAAGAAAAATGGATTGAAGCGACGGGACAAAAAAATTGGTTCCCAACACAGTATAGTCGTATTTGCTCCGTTCATTTTAGTGAAGAAAGCTTTTCAGAAACAAAAAAATTTCGACGACTATCGACAACTGCAATTCCCACTTTAAATGTACTAAAGACGCTATCTGATGCAAAAGTTAGTTGATTGATTTTATGTTTGTATTCACTCGCATCAAAACTATTCAGGGTGTAAGGGACAGCCTCCAGAAAACTTTAACCATGAACTCAGACCATCACCCTGATTAAGATACTAAAGATTTTTTTTCCCGGATATGAAAAAAAAATCGACTTTTTTTTATGTGAAAAGGGGGCAAACGAGCAGACGATCCGCGTGATGGTAAGCGGTTATCGTCGCCCATAGACATCTGCAACACCAGAAGAGTCACTGATGCGTTGCCCGCCTTATTGGAGATAAGGGGTAAGGTAGGGAAATCAAGGAATGGGATAAGGAAGGAATAGGGAAATAGGCCATCGGTAGACCTTACTCACCGAGCGAAACATAGCAAGCTACTTTACGTCGATCTTCGGTGAGAAAATCTTTCTGGGGAAAAAATCCTTCAGTTGCTTGCTCAGGGTGATGGTCTGACTTCATGGTTAAAGTTTTCGGAAGGCTGTCCCTTACATCCTATATACATAATTAAAACCTAAAATCATCTTTATTTCATAGAAAAAATTAGTACCTAGATGTTGTCAATGTCGATTTCGTAATCGTGTCTATCGTTTTTAAGCTATAGATTTACATTTAAGTGTTCTTTCCATCGCGGCTGTTTTTGGTTTTATGTAATAATTCATTATTTAATGACTAAAGAATGACAGTTAATATCTCCAAGCTTTATATTTTATTATTTTGTTTACTTTTTAATTGAAAGTACTTCCTTTTTTTGTAGAATACCGACGAAAATCTTTCAGCGAAAATACATTCACCATCTAACACGCAAAAAAGAAAATTAGACCAGGTAATTAATATTTTATTTTTTTATGGCCAGCGGCCAGCGGACCGCGCGCGACCTCTCCCTCCAAAGGCTGACGGCGTACTTACTGATGAACGTTACGATCGGCGAATCGCGGGCGGCGTGGACGGGAGTTCCCATCACTAAATCACTGCTGTGACGTCACAGTAGGTATAAAAATATTGACACGCTTGGTTTCTACGCGGGCAATGAGACTTGCGGGATCTAGTCAAATAGAAATCTGTGCTCTTACCCGAAGAGATATTTGTAACAGCACCACTTGTGGATGGACCCTGCCATGACTTCTTTGATTTATAGTTCTGATGAACATAAGTTTCGTCTAGATAGACAATTTCTTTACCTTCTCTACGTTTGGTAGCAATTGTCCGCAAGAAACGATGTCTCCATGCCGCTATATCATATCTTTCAATGAGAATTGAACGTTCATCCTTGTTTTTCTTAAATTCAAACCCATTTGATAAAAGGATGCGACGCAATGTTTCACGACAGCCAGTAAAATTAATACTTTCCCTTACTTCACTCAAAAGAGACCTTAATGTTGGGATTTGTTTTTTCACAATATACAACTCATTGACTTTATTTTTAATAGCATCAATATCAAAGTTATCTAAAGCCGATACTGTTGGTTTGTGTGGTCTTTTTTTTCCTGGTGTGTTCCAAACACCTTTATTTATTTGACCTTCTTTTTTAATTCTTTTAAGGGTACCAACACTGACATCTGGAAAGATATTTGAAAATAGTTAATTAATATCGAAGAACAAGGAATTTCTCAAAATGTTATTCGTATTAATAGGCTTCACCTATATATTGGTACACATATGTGTACTATGCATATTATAATTTTCAGAGAGGAGCCACTTACTTAACATCAATTGAAATAAAACAGTTTGCAGATTAATTTATGAATTTTGTATATAAACTTCCTTATATAAAGATTAAATGTACCATACCTATGCAACTATTAGATACTCATTAAACTGTTTTTGTTGGTTCTAGCTCTTGGTGTTTTGATAAATAACAAATGTAATTACTTACCAGTCAAAGAAGAAATCTCATCAAGATACTCATTTTGTGTCTTTAAACATTCTTTTTGGAATAAATCATTTAATTTCTTTATTGTTGCTTTTATGTTTTCTACGACTTGATCACGTTCAACATCTATGTTTTCTGTAAATGAATAAATATAAAGACAAATTAACTCATGCTAATTTAAATGGAATGCACAAATAACAATGAAAAGTATCAAAATCTCCAGCTCATACTAACCAATGCACTGAGATATTTCACGTAAACACTGCTGTTTTTGCTTGAAAATAACATCTCGCTCTACTTGTTTTTCTTTAAATTTACTAATCATTGTAAAAAGAACCTTTCGCAAGTCGCTTTTTAGTGTTTTCGTCATGTTTTCAATTAGAAATCACAGAAATCGCGTAAATATTTTTCACTTTGACACATGAACTACTCAAGATAAAGTGACAGTGACGTCATTATTGGTGTTGCCGTATAAATTTTCAAAATAAAAAGCCAGTCTCATCTTTCAGTAGCCAGACTCTATGAAGAACAAGATTTTCCACCCCGAACCAATGAGCACCGTCCACATTTAGATTTCCGAAAATAGAAAATCGACTAGATTTTTAGAAGTATTTTTTTAAGGAAGCTTGCAACCCAGGTTACGTCAGTCAGACAGAAAATAATGTCCTCCTAACCTTGCAACACTTACTTAATTTAAAAATGCCTTCATATTTCCGGAAGCGGCTGCGCGGCGGGATGGCTCCGCGCGGTTTATAGAGAAAATTCAGTGTATTTTTGTATTTAGATAGGTAAAAGTTAAATTAACTTGTAGAACTAGTGAAATTTGTGCATTATAAAAATGGGTAAACCAGGTGAGTACATATTTGCCATACTTATCATCCCCGTAACCATGTGAGTGAACCTCATGGTGTCACCACGCCGCATTTTTGAATTCCGCTTTATTTACACGCGCAAACTTACGTAATTTTCCATTAAATTGGTTTGATTTTACAATATTTCTTATGTGCGTTAAATATCTGGCCTATTTGTGGTATAAAATCTAAAGAATGTCCCATGCAAAACGGCGTGGTATTTTTAGGTTATGTTTTATTATGCGGTGAATTTGTTGATTACAATTTTTTATGATGGTTTAACCCTATCAAAATTAGCGAAGTCAACGTTTAATTTATTTACAATAGCATTAGTCTTAACGTGAAGTCGAAACAGTAAAAGAATATGTGACCCACCCCACATGGAGTCACCATGCTATACATTCAAGGATGTAAAGCGTCTGAATTTCAGGTGTGTGGATCTAATAAAGTTCATTATGTATTAAGTTACTTTATGTTTTAGCATTAATAATGCTAATTTATTTACAACATAATGTATTATTTAAACACACTTAAAGAAAATTGGACTGCCACAGGCGGGCGGGCAGTTTATACCTAAGGAAGGTCTATCTTTAAAGGACCTGATTGAACTTCTCACTTTAAAATTATTAAACACATGCTTATTTTGAGTTAAAAAGTGCATGTTAAAATACTGTGCATTTTATCTGTTTTCTTTTTGAGAAACTAAAACTGAAGTGAATAATAAACACTATTCTAAATACTTACTGTTGGTGAGCAGAAAAGTATGGTGTTAGTTGGTAGACAAACTTAAAATTGTGTCATTAAATCACCATGATTGGACAGTGGATAGTGTGCAAGCAAAGCCAATATCATGTTCACTTACTATATCTTAAAATGATGATTGTGGTCCCTCTAATCTTGACCTAATCGTGAAGACTATATCCACATACCCACTTCTGATTTTCCCCATCACAAATCAATCACCACCTATCTTCTACCATAGTTTTCAACCATTATTTTATTCCACAGAGTTCAATAGCCGTGGAGGCGGCGGTCGCGGTGGCGGCGGGCGAGGCGGAGGCGGATTCCGTGGAGGCCGAGGTGGCGGTGGCGGTCGTGGAGGCTTTGGCGGCGGCCGCGGGGGCGGTGGCGATCGCGGCGGTTTCCGCGGCCGTGGGGGCGGCGGCCGAGGTGGTGGTGAGTAATTAAGCTATAGTTGAGAGTTAACCCTTTAGCACACATTTACTGTAAAACAAAACTGTCTTAGTGCTCTCCCTGATTTTGGTCAGTTGTGTAATTTGGTTATGTATTACGACGAATCAAGGCATTTGAAAGTGAGTGTTATTTTTGTCACTAAAACTTATAATAACAAAAAGGCGATGGCCAAAAGAATTCCCAGCTTTCACCAAAAGTACCGTTGTGTTGTGTACCGTTTAAGTAGGCCTTAGATGTACACAAAAAATTGCATTTATTGTATGGACTTTTAAAAGTCCAGTTTATTAGTGATATTTTAAAGAATTTACTAATTTGTTTGTTAAATACTAATATAAATGCGACAAATGCATATAGACCACTTATTTTTCTTTAGAACTCCCATTATTGGTAAAAATATGTCAAGTTCTTAATTCTATGAAAGTTCCATAATTCCATTCATTTCCATTCCATGAACTAAAATAGTCTATTATATAAATAAATAATATACAAATAATGTAAATTGTGATTTTATTGCTAAACTATACAACCATGGATTTAGGGGACTCAGTCATGAGTTCTTTTAAAAGACTCAGTCTTTGAGTTCTTTTTGGTAGGACTCAAGTCTTTTTACAAAAGACTCCAAATTCTGAAGGACTTGAGTTCTCAAGTTTTATTTATAAGACTCGAGTCTTTAAAAATAGCTCAAGTTCTATTGGTATTTAGTATATGGGTTTTAGCCATCTCCTTTGTTTTCTTACCACCACAATTACTGAAAGTCAAGGTGAAGATTCACAGTGAGATCTTGCAGTTCATGTGTGCTACTGGTGCTGAGAGTTTTAATCAAGTTTATAGCGATACCAAGTACTAGATGAGTTCTCTAGATATCATAAGCTTAGCCATTGATTTGTCAATCATAATATATTTACATGATGATTGTGGTCCCTCTAACCTTGACCTAATCGTGAAGACTATATCCACATACCCACTTCTGATTACATATATGACAAAAAGCAATACTCAAAAATGTTGAAGAAAGATATAAAGAAAAGAGTGATTGTTGCAGGCAGAGGTCGCGGTGCTCCCAGAGGCCGAGGCGGCGGTGGTTTCAAAGGAGGGAAGCAAGTTATTATTGAGCCACACAGGTTTGTTACGTTTTCGCATTTTTTATACAACATTTTGAAGATGACAACACTGTCTTGATGTTCTCAAGTAGTGTTTATAAGATCAACATCAGAAACCTTAGAACGTTAGGAAGGTAAATAAAAATATTTTACCTACCTAAGTAAACAGTATTGTATAAATCTCGTGAAGATTAAGATCAACCTGTTAGTCTTTTTAATATGATATTCATCTTTACTGCAACTTGATTCAAATGATGCTACCAATATAACTTTCGTTCTTCTGAAAGCGAACGCTTGAAGCCAACATAACCATACTGATAACACCATATTAAAATACGTAAGAATTTTCGTTAATTGTGTTAAAGCTAACAATCTTTTTTTATTTTCCTATAGACACCCTGGAGTATTCATAGCGAGAGGGAAGGAAGATGCGTTGGTCACGAAAAACTTGGTGCCAGGTTCCGAAGTGTACGGAGAGAAGAGAATATCTGTTGAGGTATGTGTTCAACTGTTCATTTTATTTGCTAAATGTATCTAAGGCCATGTAACCTACTTTACCCTAGTACATTGTAAGAACTAGACAAAGTAAAGAAATACAAACAAACTTAAAATTGTGTCAATAAATCACCAAGACATTCTTTGACTACCATTGTGCAGTGGTCTACATGTCGGACTTCTAAAACCAAGGATCGCGGGTTCGATCCCCGCACAGTGCGTGCATATGTGTGCATGAACATGTGTGTTACTGGTCTGGGTGTTTATATAATATGTATTTATGTATGTATAATATGTATTTAAGTATGTTTATCAGTTGTCTAGTGCCCATAACACAAGCCTCGTAGCTTAATTTGGGACTAGAGAATTGGTGTGATTGTTGTGAAATATTTAATTTAAAAAAATAATTAAAAAGACTGCACAGTGGATAGTGTGCAATCAAAGCCAATATCTTAGCACTAATTGTTCACAAGTTACTATATCTTAAAATGATGATTGTGGTCCCTCTAATCTTGACCTAATCGTGAAGACTATATCCACATACCCACTTCTGATTTTAATCACACTCAGTATCAACTTCAACACCCCACACTTACTACAAATATACTAACTTTTAACACATTTCAGACTGACGGAGAAAAGATTGAATACAGAGTATGGAACCCATTCAGATCGAAGTTGGCAGCAGCTATCATGGGTGGAGTGGACGCTATACACATGCCACCAGGGTCTAGGGTTCTATACCTGGGTGCGGCCAGTGGGACAACAGTCAGTCATGTGTCGGATGTTGTTGGGCCGGTAAGGTTTTTTATGCAGCTAGTTTTTTTTTATTGTAAGTTTTAAGGGGTAATTTTGTCTTTTGATTATTTAGTTTTTTCAACAACAAAATCTCAAAATCAAAATTTTAGAAGGACCAAAGACATCAAAGTGAAACTGTGGCATCCTATGCTCTTGTAATAAAAGTGATAACAAAAAATGATAGTGATCTTTTTTCGTATGTACAAGAGATGAACTATTTGTAAATCTATTAGATTATACCATTTTAATGTGAAATTGTGGAAGTTAGAAATAAGGCAACAAATTACAGTTGTAATAGGAGCTGAAATCGGTTTGTTTCACTGGTGAACAACCAAATCACCCCTTTAAATAACTTTTAGGTTTTTTTGTTATGATGAACCAAAACCTTCAGACCTATTCATGAAGACTAGACTTATCATCACCCACTATACTGATTACCTCAACACCATCACTTAATATGGGAACTCTTTCTACAATTTTCTAACACCACACTTCTTTGCAGGATGGCTTGGTGTATGCAGTGGAGTTTTCACACCGATCAGGGCGAGATCTTATAAATGTAGCCAAGAAGAGGACCAATATTATACCTATCATAGAAGATGCTAGACATCCATTGAAATATAGGTAAGTTTTCTTTCACGTCTCATCAAACAAACTGAAGCAATTTTGTAATAATGCAAGTTTGTACACAAGGTGCCAGTTGCGCTAGTCAATTTTAACAATACTGTAATTCTAACGCCTGTTAGACTAACTAGTATGGACGAAATTTCAAATCATTCAATGCAGTTACGATTTTGTTACGAATAATTAGCGGAATTAGGCACCAGTTGTTAATCAGTTAAATGTCTAGAAGTCACTGCCTGTTCGTAAGCATATATATGATTTGACAATATCACAGTCTCTTAAAATTTGCCCGATCGAACTTCTCACGTGAATTGAGCAGACTGTTTAAGTGGGCGAAATCACAAAGAAATAGGAAGTAATATACGCAAATGCGTGTCTAGCTTCTGTGAATTTTAGCCCGTTCATACATAAGGCTAGGCAAATCTTCGATACTCGGACGATTTTAGTCTCCAAGCTACCACCATACAAATTTCGAACGTCAGCAATGCAGCTAGTGTACGAGCCTCAATGAATATGTATGGCGGTAGTCGCTTGGAGACTAAAGCCGTCGAGTATCGAAAAATAGCGTTGCTTTGTATCCGAAGAAGCTTACGTCAACAACACTTACAAACTAGGCACTGAAATAGCGACTTTTGGAACCTCTGTAGATATTGGATGTGCAATAAAAAATGCAATGATGATTCTATGAACTAAATCTTTCATGTTGAAACAACTTTGAACTCTCTCTCTGACTGCCCCCCAAAACTACCTCCCTCTCTCTACCTTGTCTTTTTGTCTCTAACACAAATAATCTCTTACAGAATGCTGGTTGGCATGGTAGACACAATATTCGCGGACGTGGCGCAACCGGACCAGGCTAGGATCGTCAGTCTAAACGCGCAGCACTTCTTAAAGAATGGTGGACATTTTGTTATTTCGATAAAGGTAAGAAAAGTTTTTAATATATTAAATTCAAAGGCAGTTGTTAGTAAGAAAAAAAACTGAATCATAATTGAGTATCCTTATTTTGACAGTTCAATAGAACTAAAAATAAAAATGGACGAAATGTCAAATCAGATGGTTCAATTAGGTTTTTGTTAGGATTGAATAGCAAAATTAGGCCCCAGATGTCTAGCTTTAAATCTTCTGTTTTAATTCCAATTTAATTTAAATTGATAGCATTTCCTATGATGAAAAAACAAAGCTAAATTTCTCATGTTGAAATTTGAACTCTCTCACTGAGGTACTCCCATTAACAAAGGCGACAATTCCACTAAAACGTTTTCTATAACACCATAATCTTTTCCAGGCCTCCTGTATTGACTCTACGGCTCAACCTGAAGCAGTCTTCGCAGCTGAAGTAAAGAAACTACAGGCAGACAAACTAAAACCTCAAGAACAGTTAACTTTAGAGCCATACGAAAGAGACCACGCGGTCGTGGTCGGTGTATTCAGACAGCCCGCCAAGAAAGCATAGACAATTCCATAAATTCATAGATTATAAACCACGCGCGAGTGTTGCCAGTGCTGAAATGAATTGAGTGCGCGTTATTTTAAGTTTAGACGTAAGATACAAATGGTATGAAGAATGTTATAGCTTTAAGTTGTTAAGAGAATATACGAGATGACTGCGAATCATATTTTTGTGTTTGTTTATCAAGCCCGCTTCAGTCTGAAAGTAATCTAAACTTTTTAACACTTTTTAACAAAAATACAACGAACCTTATTTCGGAGAACAATTCCGGAACTCAAAAATCTCTATATAGCATATCGATCTTGTAAGTCGCCTCGTACACTGCGAAATCTAACGTAAAATTCGAAAACATAAAATGCAGTCGACAAATCAATATCCTTGGCGTTAGTTTTATAATATCGGTAGTTCGATAAACACGGATAGTGTATAGTTTTGAATTATAGCTTTTGAAAGAAATAGCATTATGATCCTATCTATAAGATTTTATTACGTTCGGAGAAACAATAAACACAACACTTAAACAATTTTAAAGTGTTTGCTAGCTAAGTAATAAAATGGATAGCAACACTATCGCAAATAATTAGACTATCTAACTATGGTAGGTATCGATAGTATTGCCTCATAACTAATACATTGAAGGTCCCCAATAGTATCGATTCTATTTATGTTAAACAATACTATTGCCCTGTATCACACTATCGATAGGCAGATTTCTATTAAAAATAATCAATTTACTAATATTTTTCAGCGTGTAATGTACACTTGGGTACCCTGGAATTGCTATTGCTTTTATAACAAATATCTAACGAAATCTTAAAATTTACTCTACCCTAGACAATGTTAAATTCAATTGTGATCGACGAAACAACCGAACGTTTCTTGAAAAATGTACGTAAATGATATTTCGCCTTCGCCGAGATTCATGTAACGACGAAGCGTAGGTGTATTTATTTAAGGATTGCACAACAAAACTTTGTACAAAAGGTGAACTTAACGAAAAAGGTCTTCCAGATACCTTAAGAAAAGACTAAGCAGAAATATGTAGGCAAATGAAACACATAGATAATAAACATGTCTATATTTATACAAGTCAGTCGTCTTGTTCGTCGTCGTGGTCGCTGGCGTCCGCCGCCTCGTCGCTCCACGACGCGGCGCTGTCCGACTGGTACTGCTCCAGCTCCGGCTCCGAGTCTGATGACGTATCTGTGATAGACGAGTAATAACATTTATAATAATATAATAGTCCTTCTGGCCGATTTCGACCACGGCGCCCAATCTCAACAGAGATCAGCCAACTACGCAGGAGACAGTACATAAGTGTAAGCGCAATACACAGGTGCACTCACTGTTCCATCACTCTCAAAGTTCGGTGAGATGGCAATCGACAAGACAAGAAAGAGATCAGGCGCAGGATCGACGGATTAACGTGCGCACCGAGGCACGGGGGTGTAACACCGACAACTTGCCGACTCCGAGCTGTTTTTGAGAAATTCATCACAGAAAATCTCAAAACAATTTTGTCTTGATTTGGGATTCGAATCCAGGACCTCGGATGTAAGGCAGAAACTTTGCCACTAAACCAACGAGGCAGTCATTAACATTTATTATTCAGACGATACAGAGTGTAAAGGTACAAGAAGTTGGCTGAGGGCTACATAAAATGGCAGTAGACGACAGGTCGTCGTGACACAGCTGGTTCATATGTTTGTTCCAGCGATCCCGGAAGACGTTGTTCTGCCCGACGTGGTCTAAACCTTCTTGATTCACTCTTATCTATTAAAAAACTGCATCAAAATCCGTTAATTAGTTCATCGTAAATATCTAAGCATACATACATACATGCATATACAGACATAGGGACAGACGCGGGAAGCGAATTTGCTTTATACTTTACACGTGAACGAAGAAACCAGTAGTGTCGCGACAAAACGTCTACTGCTGCTCCAGGAACCTTCAACTAATTTTTACCTTTAATTACAAGAGCTTATATCCTTGTTTATACAATTTAAAATAAAAGCAGGTTACAACACTCAATTCTTTTTTAATAATTAACTTTTTTAATTTTTCCAATAATGAGAGTAACGAATTTCGAATAGCATAAATGGCTTGAAAAACTAGCGTTGTGCGTGATGATAGGGCCCATACGAGCATAGTCTAGGGGCCCAAAGCATATGACGAACATTGATATGAAAGTGACATCGGTAGGTCTACAGAATGCGAACTGCTGGTAACCAATCAACTTAAAAGTACGGTCACGGTAAACACTGCGGTATCTTTTACACTTGTAATACGGGTGATTTTGCAACAAAAATGGGCAGCCTGATGTGATGTGATGTGTGTACGTAGGAGAAACCTATGTCCAGCAATATACTTACATACAGGGTGAATACGAAATCGTGTAATTCCTTTAAACGACAAGTTCAGCTGCTTATATAGAACGATTCTCCAAGGGTCATTTGCCCATCAGAAATCACAAGAATAAAAATCAATTTAAGATCGCAGTAGAGAAGATGAGTGCTTACTTAATCATATGATATCATTTAATGAGACAAAAAGTAAAAAAAAAACTACCTATCAAACTAATTCAAAATTATTCTCAATTTATTACGCGCAGTGGACGGTTACCTTTTCAATGACCTTGGATTTCAATGCACTCGGGCGTTTGACAGGACGCGAGGTGCGGGCCGCGCGTGTTAGGGTCGACAGCCCTAAACCAATACGCTTCATTAGCAATAACCACCACTCTACTTGATCTAGATATAATATTAGATAGTAAGCATTTATTATTATATAAATACTAGTGCCTAAGTTAATTAAGACGAATTTGATTGTAGTTAGCGTAAGGCTGCCCAATTGTGAAAATAAATATTTTTTTAGTTAAACTCCGAAATCGTTATTTAATTGGCGCAGCCGGTAGGATCCCAGTAGTTGGGTTCGCGAGTGTTTTTACAGTTTTAAAGTCAACCTTAAAAACATAGTCGCCGCGCAACGTCTGTCTCTACAGTTCAACTGGGATCGCCGAACAAATAAATTTATTGGATAACACTTCGGAGGACAACAAGCAGCTGGAGCAACTACGTCTCTTCCACGTCATGGGAATAACTGCGGGTTTGTGAGTAAAACTTTTCACTATCCTGTCTTTTTCCTCTATGAACTTTATTTTAATTGTATGTGTTATTAAGGATTAGAAAACGCCATAGTAACATTGGGATACAATCTCCACAATAGTTAGTATAGTTTAATTGATTTTAGGTAAAGTTTAAGGAAATATTTTTCTATATTTTTTCAAAGTAATTATTTTAATATCGTTCAGTTTTCAAGTCCGTTTCACGTTTACTTTCAATAAAAATGGAGAAAATTTGCCACGTCCCGTCTGAGATGGTACAAATGATTCCCCTATTTGAAGGCGACTCAAGGCAATTGTCACTTTTCAGTAAAAAGTGTAAATATATTTTAGACACCTATAGAGGAGGGGACGTCCAGAATCTTTATTTATTTCACGTAATAACGAGTAGATTAACTGGAAGGGCAGCAAATCTAGTTGGAGAAAGGGACAATATCCATACTTGGGAAGACCTCATAAGCCTTCTACATCAGCATTTTGGGGACCCTCGTACAGAGGAATGTCTTTTACTCGAATTAGAAGCAATGAAAATACAAAGAGGCGAAAGTTATTTAGAATTTTGTCATAGGATTCAAAACTTAAGGAGTATTTTGATTGCTAAAGTTAACGAAACTATCACTGATTTAAATATGATTAGAGCAAAACAGGAAATATATACACACACGTCTCTCAACGTGTTCCTGTACAATTTGCCTGCATATTTGGTGCGTTTGGTACGTCTTAGAAACGGGTTGACTTTAGAAGACGCCTTGAAAGTTGTCCTGGAAGAACAAAACTTCCAGACTGTCTACGATCACAAAAATAGAAATCGCGATTTTAGAAATTTTAGATTCCAACAACATAACCAAAACAATTTTCAAAGCCAACCTGATTTTCAGACTCCAAACAGACCCCAAAATTTTAATAATAGGGTTCAAAACTTTAATAATAACTCTCATAATTTTAATACTAAGGGCCAAAACTTTAATAGTAGCCCGCAGAATTTTAATAATAGGACCCAGAACTTTAATTATAGACCCCAAAATGATAATTTTAGAACTCAAAACTTCAATTCACCCAATAGTTCAATGCAATCGCGAAATACTTTTCGATCGCAAAATTCACAATCCAGTCAGTGGCAACAACCGACCTTTAACCGGCCTATGCAGAATCAGCAAATAGAAGACATTGCCCCGCGTAACACGAGTAGCCCGTATGTTAGGTCAGGTAGCAACACTGACGTAACAATGCGCACTGCTAGTTCGCGACGTATCAATTTTACAGACGAGTCATACGATAATATAAACAATGACGAACCCGTAGCGGGAACGTCTGGAGTGCCAGACAGCGTCGAAAATTTTTGCATGCTGGCCTCACCGATAGAGAAACGATAATATTAAATTGCAATAGACAACTTAACCTTCCGCATATCAGAATACCGGAACTAAAATCAGTTTTTATGATAGATACTGGCAGTACTCGCTCGTTTATAAGCCCACAAAAGGCAGACGAGTTTTATAAAAATAATAAAGTATTCGAACCATTCGAGGTAGTTAGTACTCATGCGTCAAGCCAACATAACGAAGTTATTAACATTCAGTTACCATCGATTTTTCAAAGCTCTCAGAAACATAAGTTTTACATATATAACGTTGATAGTAGGTATGATGGCTTAATAGGGAGTGATTTATTAAAACAATTAGACGCGAACATAGACATGAAGTCACAGACACTATTTACTAGAGATACGAGTATTCCTATAATATATAAACCGCCCATGAAAATTCGCTATGAGCTGCCAGGTCGTAGCGAATTACGTGTGAAACTGCCAGTTAGTTTATTAGATGGCGATGGCATATTAGAGCAGGTTACATTCGAAGAGGGAGTTAGAATGCCAGCCGCCCTAATTAAATGTGAAGGTGGCTTTGCCACTACAGTGATACAAAACTGTAGACCTGAAAATAGGATCCTCACAGTAACCTCACCGTTCAGGGTAGAGCCCTTTCGGATGACTCAATGTCAGTTAAACTTTTATAGCGAGAATAGCCAAATAGATAGTTTATTAAATAAAAACCTTTCAAAATTAAGGTTAGAACATATGAACGAAGAGGAAAAGGAGATGATAAGCAACATTTGCAGGGAGTATAAGGACATTTTTTATTGCGAAGACATCCCTTTGTCATTCACAAACCAAGTAAAACATGAAATTAGAACAACAAATGAGGACCCAATATTTAATAGAGCACATAGGTTACCACCAGCCCAAACTGCAGAAATTAAAAATCAGGTAGACAAGATGCTTAGGGACAATGTCATACAGGAATCCCACTCTCCCTGGAGTGCACCAGTCCACCTTGTACCAAAAAAATTAGACGCCTCAGGGTAACAAAAATGGAGAATGGTAGTCGACTACCGTCGTTTGAACGAAATCACGGTCGACGATAAGTACCCACTCCCAAATATTAGTGATTTATTTGACATGTTAGGTAAAAGCGTATACTTCACGACCCTGGACCTGGCCAGTGGCTACCATCAGCTCGAGGTTAGGGAAGAAGATAGACCTAAAACAGCCTTCAGCACACCGTTCGGACATTATGAATTTAATAGAATGCCGTTCGGTTTGAAGACAGCGCCAGCTACTTTTCAGCGGGCAATGGACAATGTCTTAAGAGGCCTTCAAGGCATACATTGCCTGGTATATCTCGATGACGTCATCATTTTTTCAAAAAGCTTGCCGGAACATATCCAGAAGTTAAGAGCAGTCTTTGATAGATTCCGTCAAACGAATCTTAAAGTCCAGCTAGATAAGTCACACTTTCTTCGAAAAGAAGTCCTCTACTTAGGGCATACTATTACAAGTGAAGGTCTTAAACCTAACACAGACAAAATTGACGCAATTTTAAATTATCCAGTACCCAAAACTACCACAGAAATAAAAAGTTTTCTGGGATTAATAGGATATTACAGAAAATTTATTAGGGATTTTGCTAAGATTACGAGACCGTTAACCGTATGTCTAAAGAAAGGTCGTAAAATAATATTAAATGAGGAATACATTAACAGTTTCGAGACATGTAAGAAACTCCTTACGAACGCCCCGTTACTCCAGTTTCCAGATTTTAAAAAACCTTTTGTGCTTACCACAGATGCTTCTAATTACGCAATCGGTGCCATACTATCGCAAGGCCCGTTAGGGTCAGATAAACCGATTGCATATTTCAGTAAAACCTTAAGTGAGACTCAGAGTAAATACAGTACGATTGAAAAAGAACTGCTTGCAATAATCGAAGGGGTGAAACATTTTAGGCCGTATTTATATGGTAATAAATTCACAATATTTACAGACCACAGACCGTTAGCATGGTTGTACTCGTTAAAAGAACCAAATAGTAAGCTAACACGATGGAGATTAAGATTAGAAGAGTACGATTTCGAGATAAAATATAAAAAAGGGCCACAAAACACAAACGCTGATGCCCTGTCCAGGATTAGAGTAAACGCAATTGACGACGACATTGAATCAATGTTAGTAAATATAGACGCAAATGACGAAAGGATCCAGGATGTAGTTATGGAGTTAGAACAAGACATAAATAGATACGCCAATAGGGAACCACTGGTAGATACCGAGGATATTTCAGACTCAGATGACGGAGCTACAGCTCATTCAATCTCGAATAGGGAACACGAAGGAATACCTATACTAAGGGAAGCAATAGACACAAAACCTAAACAAATTATAGTACACAAGTGGTTGATGGATAAGTTACAAGTAAAAGATATTTCTAACAAAAAACAAAGGATTTTGGACGTACATATACCATTAAATAAAGAGGGTCTGGTCAAAAACTTTTTCAAGGAATACGTAGATTTTAAACATAAATATTTTATTCACTTCGAGGATACTGAGTTTAGGTCAATATTTACGAAAGTAGTCACCGAGTTATACAAAAAGGGTATGATCAATTTAGTAGAATGCACAGAACGAATAATAAATTTAACAAGTTCAGAAGATAAGCAAATTGAGTTAATTCGTAAATATCACGAAGGCAAAAACTGCCACCGGGGTATAAACGAGACGTATGCAAGACTTAGAAGGACTTATTGGTGGAATAATATGAAAGAAACAATAACCGCCATAGTCAACGGGTGCGATCAATGCAAAAAAATGAAGTACGAACGAAGACCAATTAAAGCCCCTATCCAATTAACACCTACACAAGACGCACCATTCCAAGAGATTTTCATTGACTTACTATTTATAGAAGGAAAATACTATTTAACAGCTGTAGACGCGTTTAGTAAATTAGCTCAAGCTATACCTATTCCAAATAGAAGTACCCCCGAAGTAGTTAGAGCATTAATAAAATACTTTAGCATGTATGGGTTACCAAAAAAAATTAACAGTGACTCAGGAGCAGAATTCAACAACGAATTATTGAAAGAACTTTTAAACTTTTACAAAATCAACATTCATATAGGTACTCCAAATAACCCCACTTCAATGGCTGTCGTAGAAAGATTCCATTCAACCATAATAGAAATATATCGCATCGCTAAGTACGAGCGAACCGAACAAGACGCTTGTTCTGTAATGTCATATGCAATAATGGCATACAATAACTCTATTCATACAGCCACAAACTTTACCCCGTTCGAAATAGTGTTTGGTCATACTGAATCGGGTAACGTATTCGACACCGATAGGGACCTAAACCTTCTCCAAGTATTAGTCCGGGACCACAGGAAAAGATTGAAGATTCTATATGAGTTTGTTAAAAATAAGTTAGAAAACGATAAGATACAAGTAAGAGATAAAAATGGAGGTGAGGAACCACCCACAATCAGTGCAGGGGACCAAGTTTTTATGAAAAATACTAGGATTAGGAAAGCTAAAGACTTGCCACGATTCGAAAAAGCTAAAGCCTTAGGCGAGTGTAGTAGAAATATAGTACCCGTTGAAGTTAAAAATAGAAAAACAAGAGTAGCAATTAAGAATATTAAACGCCCTCCACAGGTGGTTCGTGATGGCGTTATCCCTGGCCCTTCAGGCACACGGTCTGAATCTTCAAAAGCTCGACCCGAATCCCGGAATAGCACCCATTCGGATAGGGACAGCGACGAGGAAGATTGACCACTGGAGCATAATTAAGACATTAGACTTAGAATTGTTAGAAAATCAAATAGGACGTAATATTATAGAATACCATAAAATTAAGACATTAGCTTATAAGGAGACAGAAACACATAGGGAATTAATAGGATTATCAATACAAATAGAGAGTATCATTAATTTAACAAAAGATAGGTTAGCACAGATTTTACCAATTAAGAAATTTAAACGAGGTATATTTAACCCTTTAGGATCCGTGATTAAGTTAATTTCAGGAAATTTGGACAATGATGACGCTATTAGATATAATCAAGAAATAGAAAACTTAAGAAGTCAACAGCACAACGTACAAAGACGAGTGTCACTGATGAATATTGCAATCGAAAAGTTAGTTAATGTAACGAACGATATTAATAACAACGTCAATCTCATGAACTTTAATAACAACAGGTTAGGATTAGTAATAAATAATCAAACTGCTATTTTCAAATCCTTTAGAATAATGAATAGTATGTTCCAAATTTTTAATAATTTTCGCACCCTTTACCAGATAATCTATGAATTAGAAACCGCAATTGCCTTTAGTAAGCTTCATACTTTACACAGGTCTATTATAAACTCAACTGACCTTCTAAATAACTTATTAGAAATAGAAAAACATGCAAACCTCTTATATAAAGTAAATAACAATAATTTAATCAAAATAGAGCAAAACATTGTAATGAAATCCTTTATGGTGGACAAGAAGCTATTCTTTATTTTAGAAATACCACTAGTTGAAAATAACACATATAATTATTATAAGGTTATGCCTATCCCAATCCATAATCCCACGTCAAATACTACCCACATAATTATCCCACAATATCCGTACCTAATAGTGAAAGGAATGAAATACATCCCAGTAGTTAAGCCCTGCGACGAAATAGAAGGCAACAGATACCTCTGCAACAACGAAGACGTCGTCCAGTTCGCCGCAGATTCATGCATTGTACAACTGATGCTTATGAGCAACAACTACAGCACTTGTCGACAGCGAGAGGTGCATATAGAACCAACAAGGATTCAACCTATCACTGATAGCCAGTGGGTGATATTTCTCCAGATCGACACAATCGCAATAGAGAAGTGCCACGATGAAACTCATAAACAATTACTACAAGGAACGTTCATGTTGTCACGCAGTGAACAGTGCGAAATCGAGATTGGAGGTAAACTAATACCGCCACTCAACAGATCGACTACCACAATTATTAACCTGCCGCTGATCCAGCTACCGACGTTAGCCCAACATCAAAAGCCATCCAGATGGACAACGGTCAACCTGCGGAACGTGGATCTCAGAGACATAAGTGAAATAGTGAAACAAATCAGTGACGTAGAGAGTGACTACAGTGAAAACGCCTTTAGTGTGACAAACGAACTAAGTATATGGACAATAAGTGTTTATGTAATAGTATTAATACTGTCTTTATCACTAATAATATTGTATTTTAAAAATAGGAATTTTCAAAGGACAATTGTATTGCCCGTAGAAAATTCCTCATCGGGGGAGGGAGGTGTTAGGGTCGACAGCCCTAAACCAATACGCTTCATTAGCAATAACCACCACTCTACTTGATCTAGATATAATATTAGATAGTAAGCATTTATTATTATATAAATACTAGTGCCTAAGTTAATTAAGACGAATTTGATTGTAGTTAGCGTAAGGCTGCCCAATTGTGAAAATAAATATTTTTTTAGTTAAACTCCGAAATCGTTATTTAATTCGCGCGCAATGATTAAAACAGTCTTCAGATCTTTCTTTTTATGTGTAACTTATCGATACGACTAATGACTAGTTCCTCAGTTAAAAAAGCCACAAAAGACAAACAATACCATAAACTTGCTTGATTTCATTAATTTATCGTCAAGCTAGAGTCCCAAATTGTGTTTCGAAACAAGAAACTCATACTGGGAGGCAAGAAAGAACGTCTGTTTTAATGAAATGTGTAATTCCAGCTTGCTTAGTAAAACAATCTCTAAACATTGCTCACTTAAGCTAAACTCCTAAATAAACCTAGCAGGAATTAAAAGCTCAGCTCGTGATAAAATAAGACTGATTGATTGAGCACGTAGGTACACCACAGACCAGTCCCTAGTCTAGTCACTGAGCACTACCTACCTGTGTTGTTTACACCACAATAAGACAAATGTGTGAGTAATGAACACGATCACTGTACTCCAATGTAAGTAAATCAATAGGGCATTTACATAACACTTACCACCATAACACATGTTGTACACTTAACATAAATTAACCTAATTCGACACTTGCAACATACTATCACATCACACGACTCACATTCGTACATTTGGAAATAAAGACTCGCTCATAAATCGTTGCCATTGTTTGTCGTTAACTTGTGTCACTGATATTGTTAGTTTTAATTTCTCATTTTGTTCCTGAGTGAGGCCCTACCCCTAAAGCGTTAATGTCATATCTACCTGGCACTTCACTCGCACTCATCTGCAGACATGTGCGAGAGGGACGGATAGAGCCGAATGAAGCGTTGTTTAGGAGTAGGCTGTCTGCTCCCAACCCAAAATGAATACCCAAGCAAATTTAAATCTTATCTTTTTGCCAGACGGTTGATAGCTCGCCGATATTTGACTCACAAAACTAGGCGCTAATAACGAACATTTTTAGCCACTTCCGCACGTGTTCTTATGGCTCGGAGGATAACATTGGGGCTTTTGTCAGTTAATAACAATGGGTTCGAACTCACTGGAAACCTACTATTTCTTTTGTTTTATTTCAAGAAATAAGTAATAAAACAATGCTTTACTGGAAAATAAGAATACTTAGAAGGTTTTTTTACTTGTACAAATGTTTGGTTTGGTAATTGATGTGTAAAAAATTCGAATGAAATTTAAAAAAGCAGTGAATTAGGTTTCATGATAGGTACCTACCAACTCGATTGCGATAAGCGCAATTACGAATAGTCTCTTTGTTAATCTACAACCACGGGCTTCTCGACTTCTTAGTATTGTTTACATTGAATTCCAACTTTCCCTTCATACTTTTTACCGGCTTAGGACGGTCAAAATTGTCAATAAAAAAAATACAAACTATTACCCTTAGTATTTTCTACTGAATCTTATTTAGAAATAAGGCTTATCATAATTTTGGCGTATTTAAAAAAACGATACACGGGCAGGATAATCAGCTAGGGTAAGGTCTTGGACTGGCTGGAAATGGTAGGGGTGCTGTCCCGATAAGTTCAATAACTTCCAGACGTAGCCCTGACTGACTCTAAACCTCCGTGCCGCCTCCCGTGTGCTTGCCATTGGATTTGCCATAAAAATCGGCGTATGGCTCGATAAAGTGCCCTAGGGTACACAGGTGCACGGCCACGCGCTTGTGCATGGCCAGGGACGGTTAGTTGGCCGAAACCGAGAAGATTTTGAACCATTCTCAAAATTCGTCGAGCAGATGGCACTTGCGACTCTGGGTATCGAACCCGGAACCACTCCCTAGTCTCGCTCATATTTTGAGTGCGAGAGTACTCAAACACAAGTTCTGCGAGCTCCCGATTCGTGAGCGGCATCGCGATAAATTATGCAACCGATCGAAACAAGTGCAAAATTTGTACTAACATTAGAGTACCTTCACATATCAAAAAAAACCCTATTGCATAGTCCATAAGGTGTGTTGCAAAAAGCCAGTCGGCAAATGTTTGGATAAATGGGTAAGAAACAACTGAAATCACTTTTATTGTAACAGATTCAGCTCGCGATAAAATAAGATCGAATGATTGAGCTCGTACACCACAGACCAGTTCCTAGTCATTGAGCACTACCTACCTGTGTTGTTTACACCAAATAAACTAATCGAAAAAAAAAACTTACATGTAGTTCCATGGAATATTCACTTACACAATCATCACCACACGTGCACGTCCTTTTGTGACATACCTTATGAAGAGAAATTACACCACAAAGCACTAGGTATTGTCACAGTATTGCAATAACCTCTAAAACACACAAAATTTACGTCGACTGCGCAAGCGACGCGGGCTTCCGGGTGCAGTGCAATGTCAAACTACGACATGTTAATTAAAATTTCACTAATTGATAATCTCTATTAAACAAAATCTAAGAACGCGAGACGCAACGCGACGTTCCAATCTGCACTACTGCATTCTTCGTACTGAACTTTCACACTGATTATTTATTACTAACAACAACAAACCAGTAACAATTTAAATTTAATTTGAGTTTATGCAAAAAAATAGCAAAACTAGCTCTTATTCTCTTGACATAGGATAGTTATGGATGCTATGGCGGCGAAATGCCTTCATGATAGCACGTGTCGAGGCGGCTGCTTTGTACAAGAGTATTTTTTATTGCAAGGCAATAAAAGTGGTCTTTTATTGCCTTGCAATACTTAAAAGCCTGTGAGCAAGTGTTTGAAGAAATGAGTAAGATAAGAAACAACTGAAATCACTTTTATTGCCTTGCCATAATTTCGCCTAAAAAATACTCTTGCAAATACTCGTGCCGTCATAAAAGCATTTCGCCGCCAAAGCGTCCATAACTATCCTATGTCAAGGGAATAAGAGTTAATTTTGCTATTTTTTGCATAAACTCAAATTGTTACTGGTTTGTTGTTGTTATTAATAATAAATGTGAAAGTTCAGTACGGTGAATGCATGCAGTAGTGCAGATTGGAACGTCGCCGCGTCGCAGTTAGTGAAATTTTAATTAACATGTCGTTGATGTCGTAGTTTGACATTGCACTGCACCCGGAAGCCCGCGTCGCTTGCGCAGTCGACGTAAATTTTGTGTGTTTTAGAGGTTGTTACAATACTGTAACAATACCTAGTTCATTATTGTTTAGCTAGTGCTTGCTGTGTGGTGTATTTTCTTATCATAAGGTATGTCACAAAAGGACGTGCACGTGTGGTGATGATTGTGTAAGTGAATATTCCATGGAACTACATGTAAGTTTTTTTTTCGATTAGTTTATTTGGTGTAAACAACACAGTAGGTAGTGCTCAGTGACTAGACTAGGGACTGGTCTGTGGTGTACCTACGTGCTCAATCAATCAGTCTTATTTTATCACGAGCTGAGCTTTAATTCCTGCTAGGTTTATTTAGGAGTTTACGTTTAGCTTAAGTGAGCAATGTTTAGAGATTGTTTTACTAAGCAAGCTGGAATTACACATTTCATTAAAACAGACGTTCTTTCTTGCCTCTCAGTATGAGTTTCTTGTTTCGAAACACAATTTGGGACTCTAGCTTGACGATAAATTAATGGAATCAAGCAAGTTTATGGTATTGCTTGTCTTTTGTGGCTTTTTTAACTGAGGAACTAGTCATTAGTCGTATCGATAAGTTACACATAAAAAGAAAGATCTGAAGACTGTTTTATTCATTGCGCGCGCGGCCCGCACCTCGCGTCCTGTCAAACGCCCGAGTGCATTGAAATCCAAGGTCATTAAAAAGGTAACCGTCCACTGCGCGTAATAAATTGAGAATAATTTTGAATTAGTTTGATAGGCAGTTTTTTTTTTTTTACTTTTTTTATCATTTAATGATATCATATGATTAAGTAAGCACTCATCGTCTCTACTGCGATCTTAAATTGATTTTTATTCTTGTGATTTCTGATGGGCAAATGACCCTTGCAGAATCGTTCTATATAAGCAGCTGAACATGTCGTTTAAAGGAATTACACGATTTCGTATTCACCCTGTATAATACGCCTTTCTAAGTAATTTTAGTAAATTCAAAAAACATAACGCACATGTAGTCTTTTAGACATAAATGTAAAAAAAAAACATATTTGAGCATTCAATAGATTCATTGATTCATGGACAATTCCATTTTGGATTTTTTGACATTTTTGACTATAAAGAAATAGATAATCTCTTCTCTTATATGTATAAAATTCTAATGTCACAATGTTTGTTCCCGTACTCCTCCGAAACGGCTTGACCGATTCTCATGAAATTTTGTGAGCATATTGAGTAGGTCTGAGAATCGGCCAACATCTATTTTTCATACCCCTTAGTGATAAGGGTTGTCCTCAATAATTTATATGGCAAAACAACGTTTGCCGGGTCAGCTAGTAATAATAATAAATAAATATTTCACAACAATCACATCAATTCTCTAGTCCCAAATTAAGCTACGAGGTTTGTGTTATGGGTACTAGACAACGGATCAACGTACCTTAATACTTTTTTTTTGTAAATAAATACACATTATATATAGAGAACACCCAGACCAGTACAAACTCACATATTCATGCACACATATGCTTGTACTGTGCGGGGATCGAACATGACATGTAGACCACTGCACCAAGCGGTCGTCAAGATGTGCGATAACGTACCGTTATACTTGAGCACGGCTTCCTGGCTCTCGTGGCCGAGGTCGCGGCGGGCGCGCTGGCTCGCCGTCAGCTCCAGCCGCCCCTTCAGGTTTAGCAGCTGGCACAGGTGGGACCGTCTGGAATGTTATTCATTTATTTAAACTTCTGCTCGAAAACTCGTGTGCAATTGTGGCCTTAGATTTGAAAAAAGCGTATAGGTTTCGGTAGGAGAATGTTTTTTTCTTTGATTTTTGTTTTATTGTAATTTGTAATTAAGAAACTTAAATTATATACTTTAAAAATTTCATTAAAATTAAATGACATCAAAAGGTCATAGTTTATATGTAAAGTTTTTTTTTGCGTTCACAGCGCTATTTTTGATTTGGAAGTAAGGCCACTGATTACACATCGATGTGAAAGTAAAGCTACCTACCTGTACGTGAACAGCGCCAGCAGCTGCGTGAGGTGGTGCGCCGTTCGCGAGCTGGTGGTGGCCAGCAGCAGCGCCGAGTGTGCCCGCAGCACGGCCGACACCCACGTGCATACCGACGCGCATCTAGGGGAAAAAAAAACGCAATTACATGCGCCTGATCTCTCTCCGGTCATGTCGGATTGCCGTTTCACCAAACTTTGAGAGTGAAGGAACAGTGAGTGCACCTGTGTATTGCGCTCACACTTGTGCATTATAATATCTCCTGCGTAGTTGGCTGATCTCTGTTGAGATTGGCTGCCGTAATCGAAATCGGCCAGAAGGACTATTATTATAAACATATGTTGGGCTCATTCACATAAGACCCTGTCAAATTAATCTCATTTCATCAGCCTATATACGTCCCACTGCTGGGCACAGGCCTCACCTTGACTGGTACGAGCCATACTATACCATGCGGACTCAGTGCCAATTGGTGTAAGGTTAGTGACAAAGTCTGATGTTATTAAGCCGTTCTTTAGGATATTTGTGCTGTAGGCACATCTTTTACTCTTTTTAATTATATTTTAAGTAGAAATGGAGTAGCCAATGAGTTATACTTATAACATTGTATTACGTCAAAATCACGTGTTATTTATCCTGTATCGTTGTGAAAATAAAATGGCTAAAAAGTTTTTTGGGAGGTTTCCGCCATGTTGGAATTCCCTATTACAAATATTTTAAGGTCTATATATGTAAATTAATTAATGCAACCGATTCTGTATGTCAAAGTCAAACCCTGAAAACCGGCATTTTGTGTGTGTGTGTGTGTGTTTTTTGTTTTATAAATGTATATAAATATTTGCACTTGATGTTATATTGTTTTAAATTTTAGAATAGGCATGATGACACCTATCCTAAATATTTTCAAGACCATGGCATTTAAAAAATATAATATAGCCCCTATGAAGTTAATACAACCAGGTTGGTTACAAACAATAGGTTCTGTACTGTACTGTTCAGTCGGGACAAAATTTTCTTATTATCTTGATGTTTCAAAATTTAATTAAAAACCGTTATTTTAAATGAATTAAAAAAGAATTAAAAAAAACTTATAATATATCAACTAACATAATAAATTTATTATAAAATATGTTTCATTCTACAATCAGCTTGGTGAAAGTCGATTTAAGTTAGTATCTTCTACAAGAAGTAAAGTGAAGTTAACGAGTGTTCATAAACAATAATCCGGTGTACTTACTGGCTGGTCTTTCTAGTGGCCATGTCGACGAGCTGCTCCAACAGCAGCGGCACGTAGTCGGCGGGCAGGTCGGCCACGGTGCGCGACGCCACACCTGCCTCGTTCTTTTGCAGCACTGTTAGTATTAAACTGGAAGCAGGAATAAGATTTACTATATGCAGCCTATATACATCCCACTGCTGGGCACAGGCCACACCTCAACTATTTCAATTTATTTATTAAAAACACGTGCAAGCTTACAGATCAAGTCCAAAACGCTTACAGGTCAATTATAACATAAGAATTCAATAAATAACAAGTCAAACACAAATTAGGTAAAAAAATAATGTCAAAGATAATAATTAAATGTCAAAATAATAAATAATAGTCCTCCTGGCCGATTTCGACCACGGCGGCCAATCTCAACAGAGATCAGCCAACTACGCAGGAGATATTATACTGCACAAATGTGAGCGCAATACACAGGTGCACTCACAGTTCCATCACTCTCGAAGTTCGGTGAGACGGCAATCCGACATGACCGGAGAGAGATCAGGCGCAGGACCAACGGCTTAACGTGCGCACCGAGGCACGGGGGTGTAACACCGCCAACTTCCGACTCCGAGCTGTTATTGAGAAATTCATGACAGTAAATCTCAGAAACAATTTTGGCTCGACCCGGGATTCGAACCCTGGACCTCTTGGATGTAAGGCAGAAACTTTGCCACTACACCAACGAGGCAGTCAAATGTCAAAATATAAATAGGTCAATAAACAAGTTCACTTAACTAGGCACTTATGTCATTAAGGAGAACACAGAATTGGTCAAACAGATGCCAATATGGTCATAAAAATATCTACGTCATTGTGCCGAGCGAGCAAGTCCCCAATGAGCCGCAGAGCAATACGAGGTGACGTGAACTATGACGTGGTCCGAGCCCTGCTCCACCACGCAGGCTCAGTGCGGATTGGAGGAGGGGTGTTTGTAAGGTAAGTGATCAACCTTTTACCGTCAGATGTTATTAAACCTCCCGAGGGCCTCTGACCAGGCTTAACGACTAATATCTATCGATATTAACCGGGACCAACAGATTAACGTGCCTTCAGAAGCACGGAGATGCTTGTAAATAGACGTCACTTGTATGGTCAGAATGGTCTATCCCAAACATGACCGCGCCTTAGGTTGCTTAACTTTAGGTATCACTACCAAAGCGATGCAACCACTGCGCCACAAGCACCTCTCATAAGATTTATCAGTGTTATTTATTTTTGGAGTCTTGGAGTTATAGGTATCTAAACTAACTGTACGGTTTACCTATAACCGCACAAACAGGTCAAATCAACGCATGCATTTTTGCGCATCAGCATTTGTGTAATTTTACTTGTATATTGGCAGTTTTTGACGACCGCTTGGTGCAGTGGTCCGCATGTCGGACTTCTAAACCAAGAGTCGCGGGTTCGATTCCCGCACAGTACAAGCACAAGTGTGCATGAACATGTGTGTTTGTACTGGTCTGGGTGTTTTCTATGTATAATATGTATTTATTTACAAAAAAAAAGTATTTAAGTATGTATATCCGTTATCTAGTATGTACCCATAACACAAGCCTCGTAGCTTACTTTGGGACTAGATAATTGGTGTGATTGTTGAGAAATATTTATAAAAAAAAAAAAGTTAAGCGCGAGCTTCGAACAAACTAACCACCAAACTATGTAACGTAACAAATAAACTTTAACTAAAAACAACGTCGTCGTTTAGCTCAAAACTAACACAACTAACTTTCCAAAGTGTAGGGTACTCGACACTAACTAATAGGCTTGTTTCCACTATGAAAGAAATATTCAAAAACTGATTTTCTCTAAAATAATTCATAATTTCAGATGCCTTTACACTAATATTTTTCTGCAGTTCGTATTATTTGATTTTTAATTGGAATTCAAATGATTATTAGTCACTCAGTCGGCATTGCACGCGATGACGTCAAAGTGTGTTATTCCCATACAAGCTCTATGAAGAAAAGCGTTTTGACAGTTGATAAAAAGTACGTCAACGATTGGTGGTGTCAACTACCGTATTATGATAAACTAGCGGCCGGCCCAGCTTCGCACGGAGGGACAATATACCACCCGTGCGGGTCTAGCCGCTTGTGTTAAATGTAGCTTGTGTCCATCAGAGATAATGTATCTTTCCTCTTTGTAATATTACGTCTAGACTATAGTTTTGCTATGAATTGACAACTTGAGGTGAGGTGAGGTTGAGGTGCTTGTGGCGCAGTGGTTGCAGCGCTTTGGTAGTGATATCAAAAGTTAAGCAACCTACGGCGCGGTCATGTTTGGGATAGGTGACCATTCTGACCATAAAAGTGACGTCTATTTACAAGCATCTCCGTGCTTTGGAAGGCACGTTCAGCTGTTGGTCCCGGTAATATCGATAGATATTAGTCGTTAAGCCTGGTCGGAGGCCCTCGAGCGGCTTAATAACATCTGACAGTAAGGTTGGTCACTTGCCTTACACACACCCCTCCACCAATCCGCACTGAGCCCGCGTGGTAGAGTATGGCTCGCACCACCTCATAGTTGAGGTGAGGCCTGTGCCCAGCAGTGGGACGTATATAGGCTAATGATGATGAATTGACAAGCGAAAATGCTTGTTCTATCGCCTTAATTTGCCACTAATTCTAAATTTTTCGTAACATCGCAAAGTTTTGTTTTAACACATTCTGGGTATTTAAAGTTACGAAAGCAACGTGCCGCCGCAAGCGTAAGGGATAGCGACTGCTCCCGAGCGCAAAGTCAGATGTTAATAAGCCGTTCCGTAAAAAGTTACGAATCGATGACGAAAATCGTAATACACTTAGTTATGACAACAACGTCGTTGCCATAGCAATTTGTTTAATTTTCATTTCAATACATAAATCAAACGTAGTCAATCGAGATTTGTCAATCGTCATCAACTTATGATGAAATGTAACTTTGTCTAGGAGATCTGTGATCTGTGAGTCCTGAAAAATCCTTTTAGTAAAAGTTTTGTTACATCTGCGAAATTCAAGACGGGGCTAAGACAGACTAACAGACAGACAGTAGGCGTGGTATTACATTAATCAATAAAATGTAATTTTGTTCCGGGTTAGATTGTATTTTTTCGAATGTATGTTCGAATTGGGAACATCAGAGAGCGCATTCAGATGTTTTCTATTGAGAAAAATCCTATTCCAAATTTTTCAATTCTAAATAAATAAATAAAAAACTAACAAAAGTATCTAAATGATTGTACCACCCACCTCTTATCCTTAGAGTGTAGTCCCTGCACGAGTAGCTTGGTCAAGTTCTGGCTGACGGCGGACTTGCTACGAGTGCGCGGGTCCAGCGACAGGTTCTCGAGGCGCGCTTCCATTGGCACTTCTATCTGTTGACATAAATAATTGTACATTGATAATTGCATTATTAAAATAAAATATGTTTATTTCGAACCAGAGTCCGTACAGTGTCAGCAATGCAAGCTTAAAACTATGTTAGTGCAATTTAATTCCATTTTAAATTAAATCTTTGATAAATTTATTCATCATCATCATCATCAGCCTATATACGTCCCACTGCTGGGCACAGGCCTCACCTCAACTATGAGGTGGTGCGAGCCATACTCCACCACGCGAGCTCAGTGCGGATTGGTGGAGGGGTGTTCGTAAGGTAACCAGCCTTACTATCAGATTTTAAGCCGCCCGAGGGCCTCCGACCAGGCTTAACGACTAACATCTGTCGATATTAACCGGGACCAACAGCTTAACGTGCCTTCCGAAGTAGTAATGGCAATTATTGCTATTTTTTGTTTATTTAATTAGCATGCTAAATTTCATAGAATAGCATGCTACGCGCTATTGCTATGCTAATATGAAATTTCATCGAAATTGAGAAATAGCGTTAGCGTATAATATTAAATTTGGAAATAGTGACTGTTGTATGCAACGTACATTTTAATGTTGTGACTAAGATTAGATTAAATTTGACTTTATTAAAATTAAAACTGCACCGAATAGATAATTCAATCAAATCACGAAAAGACAAACAATTTCATTCAAATAAACAGTTCAATAAGCCGCACGCAAAATACGACTCTAAATGCAAAAATGCCGTATTCTCTTCTCTTTCTTTGTTCGCCATTCACTCGGGTAACGCTCAAAAGCCGATCGTCGCCCGACAGCACGCGAACGCGAGTTTCAATTGGCTGCTACTGCTAATAGCGGCTGCTATTAGCAGTAGCATAGATAGTTTCATAGATTTGCACGCACTGCTAAAGCAGTGCGTGCAAATCTATGAAAGCAACGACACGTCGCTGTCCGTGAAATTTAGCAGTCACGTGAATTTTAGCATTCACACAATTTAGCATCGTCAAATAATTTAATTATTGCTAACGATGAAATAGCATGCTAATTAATGATGCTAATGCTAAATATTCCATTACTATTCCGAAGCACGGAGATGCCTGTAAATAGACGTCACTTATATGGTCAGAATGGTCACCCATCCCAAACATGACCGCGCCGTAGGTTGCTTAACTTTTAGTATCACTACCAAAGCGCTGCAACCACTGCGCCACAAGCACCTCTACAATTATTATTGAAATGATTACCTTGAGTAGGTATCACACTAATCCGTAATAATATAATAAATGCGAAAGTAACTCTGTCGGTCAGTTTGTCACTCAATCACGCCTTAACTACTAAACCGATGTGCATGAAATTTGGTATGGAGACATTTTGATACCCGAGAATCCTTTCGTTTTCTTTTCATACAAATACATACTATAAATGCGAAAGTAACTCAGTCTTATTTTATTTTTATTTTACTTTATTGGAGAACACAACAGATTACATCAAGTCTTAATAAAGCAGTACATAGTTATCAGTTCAGCACAAGAAAATAATCCTAAAGTCTGTCAGTTTGTTATTCAACCACGCTTAAAGTACTGAACCAATTTGCATGAAATTTATTACGAAGATATTTTGATAGCCGAGATAGATCATAGGCTACTTTTTAATGCACGAAAATGACGCATTGCTATGGGAAAATTCCAGTGGACCGATCGCTTTAACGCCTAAACTACTGAACAGGTTTGAATGAAATTTGGTAAGAAGATAATTCTGAGAATTAATTTAATAATAAATAAAATTATTAATATTATATTTGGATAAAATTGGTATGAAAGGAAAACAAAAAAAAAAACTACCCAATGTGGACGAAGTCGCGGGTAAAAGCTAATTGATTATAAATGTGAAAGTTTCTTTGTTTTAGATGTTTGAATTTTCGTCTGTTAATCATATTGAAAATATAGAACGGATTTCGATAAGATTTGCTATAAAGATAGGTTATGAGCTGACTTAGGTGATAGGGTACTTTTTTATCCCGATTAAATGCTCCCATGGGATAAAACAGGAATCTTGGCAAGTCACATATTTTTTTCCCTCAAACAACGGGCAGGACGACGTCTAATAAATTTATAAGTAGATCGTCCCATTCAATAATAGGAATAAATTAAAGAGTGTTTATCTTCAGTAACCCTTAGCTCTGCGCAGTGCTCTGGTTGTTGAAAAAGTTGTAACTTTTCTTATAAATAGTAAATTTCCTTGCGATTTGTGTTGCGATGGAATGTAATAATTTTCAATTAATTGAACAGTAGCACACCAACTCAATATTATAAAACTAGCGGCCGCCCGCGACTTCGTCCGCGTGGATGTTAGTTTTTTGCGACCGGGCTTCATACAAATTCGCAACCCCTATTTTATCCCTTTGGGGGCAGAATTTATCAATATGTAATATTATTTCTATCCTTCTTTACCTTCCAAGTAATGTTGAGTCAAATAAAAAAAAGTCCCATTAAAATCGGTTTAGTAGATTCTGAGATTCAATTTCCTGCCTGCCCCCTAAGTTCATCGGCGTGATTATTTATATCCCAGTTTACTCTCCAGATGATACTGAGTCAAATAAAAAAAGTCCCGTCAAAATCGGTCCAGTAGATTCTGAGATTAGCCCGGACAAACAGACAGACAGACAGACAAAAATTTTAAAAATTGTTGTTTTGGCTTCTATTACGGTAATTAAGACCCCCTGTAACAATTTTTCATAAAAATCTTCAATGTACAGAAATCGATCTTTTACAGTCTTATTATATGTAATGTATATAGATAGAAAAAGTGATTAGTGAAGTCATTTATGTAGCAGGTAATAATAAATACCAAGTTTTATTTGAGTTTTTCACAAACACAAATATTTGACTACAAAAATAGTCCCCTCTACTACAAATGGAATTGGTAGTATTCATCCCTTGTTTAAATAATATCCAACCAATTTAAAACGTATGCCTTCTTAAGGTTATATCATTTGAGCTGTCATTCGTTTTAGATTTGTTGGCTTATATTAAAGGGATAATCACTACCTAGTTCATTTGTATTAGAGTTGAGTATTTATTTTTGCCGCTTTGGTGTAATGGTCAAGAAGTTGACTATTAACCGAGAGGTCGCGGGTTCGATCACCGCACTGTAGAAACATTTGTGTGCATGAACATGTCTGTGTGTACTGGTCTGGGTGTTATATGTATTTATTTAAGTTTATTTGTAATACCACTGTTGATTCTGATATCTGTAACACAAGTGCTTACGCTACTTACCACGGAGTCAGATCAATGTATGTGATGTTGTTGTATATTTATTTTATTTCAATTATTTATATTTTATCTATTTATTTATGTAAATTATATTATTTATTTTTTGTATAGTTAATAATATAATTTAATATGTACTTTTATTTATTGTTTATTAATTTTTGCGTTATTTTATTTACCACAATTTAACCTTTCTCATTTAATTTTCACTGCACCCATTGCCTTCTTTCTGCATGACCTGAGGTTGACTGGCAGAAAATGCTTGTAGCATTAAGTCCACCCTTTGTACATTTCTTGTGCAATAAAGTTTTAAATAATAGTACATTATGGCATTATGGCCCCATTGAGCCAGTCTTAAGAGAGTCGAGGACGGTAATCATCAATACATACGTGTATCATACGACGTTTTTCAACACACTTGTGAATAAAATAACAAAAAATCTCATTTTATTTAGTAGATAAAAAGTTTATTTTCCCCGCATAGGTGTTGCGCCTATTCTGCCACGTACAAAATAAGGACTTTAAAGTTTTCTTTTTTTAAACCTATAACTCACTAGTGACTTATAGCAATAAAAAAGTCACAGTTTGATTATAGGTGTCATTATTAGTCTAATTGCAGTGAAATAATAACCACTTTATGAGCAAGTGTGTTGAGAATAAATTTATTTACCTGTCCCCCTGGCACGTTCCGTTTCCTGGCGACCCCGCCGAGCGGCTCCACGTACGTGACATCATTCGTCCGGTCCGCCTGCACTTTGTTCACTTCGTTCTTCTGTGCGGTTTGCTTGTTCTTCTTCGTCGGTTTCGTCTCGCCGCGGATCAATACTTGCGTTTTTGACGATGTGTCTGGCGTCTGAAAAGATATGAAAAGGTTTTTTTTTACTCATACAATAATTCATATCAGCCTGTTGCAGTACATGCTGGGCATAGGCCTCCCCCATGGAGCCCAACAGCGCACGAAATCACTTGATTGAGAATCCTTAGCCACTAATAGGGAACAGTGGAGGAGTTTGGGAGAGACCTTTGCCCAGCAGTGGGATGATATACAGGGTGTAAAAAAACCGGTCAAGTGCGAGTTGGATTCGCGCACCGAGGGTTCCGTAGAAACCTGTAGATAAGGAGTGGTAACTTTGAAATTTTCAAAATTGTCAAATATATTTTTCGAAAATATTTTTTTTGTTATATGATGAAACTGAAAATTTATGGTTTTCGTAATTTTGCCTATATTTGTACTATAAGACGTGACTTCGTACTAAATTTCAAGATTCTAAGTTTACGGGAAGTACCCTGTAGGTTTTGATTCCCGTGCGAGTTTCGAAAATTTGCGGCCTAAATGGCTGTATCTTTTGATTGCGTTGGTTTAGAAGGTTGATTTTTCTACAGCTTCAAGGGACAGTAGACTTAAGTATCATATAGAAATTTCAGTTGATGAATTTTTCAGAAATGTCTTCTGTCCGTTATAACTTAACTTTTTTCCAAAGAAACATGATACAAAATTTTCACTAGTTCTTTCATAAATAGCCTCTAAATGACACTCTCCGCAATGAACAGCGCAAACTCGAGCCGATCCGCGTCGCGGCGGCGTATAGCAACACGCCCCGCGGTCACTGCCCCGCGTGCGCAACGTACAATTGCGGGTTACAATTAAATTGTTTGTTTTTTTTTGTCAAATTCATCCCACCATCTCGGAAAGAGTCTTTTTGCTCTTCAATATCTGAGTGCAAAACCTCTAGTGAATAAAAAGTGTTTTTATTCACTAGAGGTTAAAGTAAATTTGAATTCAGAACATCGTGTGCACTAAGTTTGTGAATTAAAAAAATCATTAAACCTATTTATTGCTACCTCTATGGTGCCAAATATATCATAAATTTTTTTAATTTGTTAAAAACTCAAACTCGGAACCTCCTTGGTGTTCTTTTTTCAATTTGCTTTGTAGGCGGTTCTTAACGCGGCATTTTTTCACGTCATTGTTAAACCTTATAATAAAAACAAGAAACTTGAAAACAAGTGAAAAAACTAAAATGAGTGATTCTAGCGACGAGGAAGTTTGTTCGACGCCAACAGAATTGACTGAAACTGTTAATAATGCGCAAATGAGCTTTCTCCCTCAACAATCACGCGAGAAGTATTTAAAACAGTACGATATGTTCAACACGTGGCGACTAGCAAAAGGAGCCAAAACTTTCTCAGAAAACGTCTTGCTGGCATATTTTATAGAATTATCCGAGAACAAGAAAGCAAGCACTCGAAAACCAGTACACAAGTGACTAACACCAATATTACAGTACCCAACAAAAATATTACACTCAATTTAAATAACTGTAGCAACGTTACTTTAATTTTTTATTAATTATACCTAAGTATTATTTTGGCATAATAAAGATTATTCTGTAATACTTACCTGTCATAATGTAGTAGTTAATACCTAAACTGAAATAAAAGTACCTATCTTGTGATTGTCAACGGTTTTTTTTGCATTTAGTCATTTCCTCGCTAAGGTGGAATGTTACGTGTTGCACTCAAGTGCAAAGATTTTTCAAGAGTTTTTGACAAATCAAAAAAAAGTTGTATAATTTATTCGGCACCATAGAGGTAGCAATAAATAGGTTTAATGATTTTTTTAATTAACAAACTTAGTGCACAAGATGTTCTAAATTCAATTTTACTTTAACCTCTAGTGAATAAAAACGGCTTTTGCACTCAGATATTGAAGAGCAAAAATACTCTTTCCGAGATGGTGGGATGAAAAGAGTATTTTGCTCTTCAATATCAATCTTTAAAATGCAAAAGCCGTTTTTATTCTCTTGAGGATAAAGTAAATCGAATTTAGAACATCGTGTGCACTGAGTTTGTGATCGTTAAACCTATTTATTGTTACCTCTATGGTGCCAAATATATCATATACCTCGTGTGTGCATAAGTTTTGAGACGAAATAAAAGTTGCATAACTTTTTTTTTATAATTAAAATATATTACTAAAATTTTCAGTAAACAATTAGTAGATAATAATAAACAAAAAATAATTATTATTATTCAAAATGACCACCCTTGTTTTTAATACAGGCCCTTAGACGATTTGGTCAGTCATCAATGACGGCACGAATCTTTTCCAGCGGGATTCGCTTTGCTTCTCGGACAAGAGCTCGCTTCAGTGACTCCAAGTTTGGGTGGGACTTTCGGCAGGCCCTGAGCTCTAGCTCAGCCCATAAAGCATAATCCAGCGGGTTGAGGTCGGGGCTGGAAGAGGGCCATTCGTTCGCCGCGATGAAGGCCGGCACATTTTCCCTCAACCACGCTTGGGTGGTTTTTGCTTTATGGGATGGCGCTGAGTCCTGTTGTAAAACCCAATCCTTGTTGTGAAACAAAGTAAGGGACAGGGTTTCACAACAGGCTCTAAGATGTCAGTTTGATAATTCTTGGCTTTTACCTTGACGCCTTGTTGACAGAAATGAAGCGGAGTGACACCTTCACACGAAACTCCCCACCATACCATCACACTACCCGGATGATGAGTACGCGAGACATTCCGTGCTGAAGCTGGGACGTCCTTGCTACTTTTTGCATACACTTTATTGTTTTGTCGATTGAACTTTTCTTTGACAGTAAAGATTTTCTCATCGGTGAAGAGTATTTTCCTCGCATCGTGTCTCTTAAGCAGTATTGGACAACGTTCGCGTCGCAATTTACGAAGGCGATCGTTTAAAAAATGAACTTTCCTACGGCTATACGCCTTCACCTTAAGATCATATTTCAGTATTCTGTTGACTGAAACGCGCGAAATATTAGTCTGCAGAGCTAGTTCTTTCTGAGTTCGACATGGATTTCGGCGAAGTCGCTCTCGGATGATTTTGATGTTCGCAGGCGTCCTTACAGAGCGACCACTCCTTTGGCGATTTTGCAAAGAACTTGTCTCCTTGTATCGTTTAATAGTGTAACACACGAAGTTACGGCTCACACCAAAAGTTTTCACCTCACGGAAAATCTCCATTGGTTTTTTTCCCGCCTTAAATCGCGAAATCACGGTCGCACGCAATTCTTTTGTTCTCTCCATCACGAGAAAATTGAAAGAAATGAATTTGAAAATCAAAGGAATTAAAAGTTAACATTCGAAATTCAAAATTATAAAAAGAAATAAATAGCAGCCAGTAATTTTTTATTTCTTTTTTTTAGCACAAAGTTTGTCTCTGAACTTATGAACACACAAGGTATATATTTTTTAATTTGTTAAAAACTCAGACTCGGAACCTTTTTGGTGTTCTTTTTTCAATTTGCTTTGTAGACGGTTCTTTACGCGGCATTTTTTTTTGCATTTAGTCAGTTCCTAGCTGCGGTGGAATGAAAAGTTACGTGTTGAACTCGAGTGCACAGATTTTTCACCTCGTGCTCTTTTGATTTCCTCGCTGACGCTCAGAATTCTAAATTTTAGAATCCTTCGCTTGCTTGGTCATCAAAATTGAACACGCGGTTAAACAACAACTTTGCACTCTTGTATAACAAATAACTATTTTTTGATGTCAAAAAATAAAACTTTGTTTCTCAGTCAAAATTTCTTTTTCATACGATTTAGTTTAATGTACTGAACCCGTGGTTGACGGCTAGGTTAAGGTTTTTTTTTACACCCTGTAGGTTTATAAACAAAACATGTACTCACGATCTTCTCAAACACCATAGCCGGTCCTTGTGCGTAGCCGAGCAACACGTCGGTGCCGACGAGCCGGCACGCGAGCAGCGGCAGCGGCAGCGCGTCGCCCGTCGCCACCTGCACCGTCACCGACGGCTTGATCGGTTTTGATGACGCACTGGAATTTTTAAGAGAAGATTTGATAAGTAATAATAATGGTCCAATGGCCGATTTCGACCACGACGGCCAATCTCAGCCAACTACGCAGGAGATATTATAGTGCACAAGTGTGAGCGCAATATACAGGTGCATTCACTGTTCCATCACTCTCATAGTTCGGTGAGACGGCAATCCGACCGGAGAGAGTTCAGGCGCAGGACCAACGGCTCAACATGCGCACCGAGGCACGGGGGTGTATCACCGACAACTTCCAGACTCCGAGCTGTTTTAGAGAAATTACTTAATGACAACTAACACCTTAGTGTACCTGTGACCACAGACGCTGAAAAGGCTCCGAAACGTCAGGTTAAAATAAAATGTAAATGTAAAAAAATCCGTAAAAAAAGTGTATCATTTCAATGTCCACTGTTCGCGTAAACCGAAGATACAAAAAAAAAAACTTACCCATTCAACATATGCCCGTAAAAGTGCACCACCCCACTCCTAGTGGCCGCAGCCAGCCTCAACCTGTTCCCTCCATCCTCAGCCTGTACGCCGACATCCACAAACTTGGGAGCGTCCTCCAGTACGAAGTTGTACGATGGTATTGATGGAGTGACACTCTTCCGCCTCTGCCGTTTGCTGGGCGTTATGGAGTCGTCACCGTTCAGTTGGGGGAGGTGATCCTCCGTTACTGTTACGTCCCAGAAGGCTAGGAGGCGTTCGTTCCTGGAAATCAATTACAAGTTTACAAGCTGGCCAACAGTTTGAGGTTAGGACATGATTAAATTACTACATAATAGCAGCCCACTTGCAACTTTGTCTGTGCAAACGTGTTTATTCCAAGGGAGTATTGAATCGGGATAAAAAGTATGTAGTAGCAACATTTCTAATTTTCACGGCACTGTAAATACTGTACAACAGTGCAGTTTAACATGAACATAATAAGATAATCAGTAAACTGCTACATCTAGAACACCTCAGATGCTTTTATTCTAACACCTGATGATGGATAATGCATTGAGAACCTGCACCAATTGCTTACAGTACTGAATGTTTCAATAATTTCCAATGATAAAAGTTTGTTTCCACACATTGCACTTGCACTGTTGCCTAGTCAAAATAAATAACAGTCACTTTGATAACTTTTCTTTCAAGTTTCTGTGCAAAAAAATTATTTTACACTTACTGTGACCCCTCAATCAGCCAGCAGCTGTTATTTAACTGGGCCAGTATCATCAGCGCCCTCGGTGCTGTATTGTGGCCGAGGTGCCTCACCACAGTCGCGTCTCCGTTGTGCAACCGCCACATGCAAACTTGCCATGACGACGTGACTATGTATTTTGCTTGTGTTTTCTGTAAAAGTTTATGTTTATTGAGTATTTTGGTAGTGAGGTAACCAGATGCTCATTAACTAGTTTGTAATCTAACATTCAGAAAAAGTTGGTTGTATTGCTTTTTCTTGTGCAATCTTATCAGTGTTAAATATTTTTGTTATTACAGCAATAGATAACAGATCCTTTACTGCGTAAAAAAACATGTAATATCCAAATAAAATCAAAAAACCCCATGCTCATGCCATTGTCCTGCACATTTTTTGCAGTATGTGTCTTAAAGTCAGAGTCAACATTCACTGTGAAAACTAATAAAATACCACAGAACGATGTGGCCAAATACCTAGGCGTGCACCTCGACAGGAAAAAACCTGGCGCACTTATATACGAAAAAAGAGAGACAAAACTAAATGCACATATCAGAACTATGTCCTGGCTCATGGGAAGGCAATCAAGACGGTCAGTAAACAACAAACTTCTTGTATACAAAACGACAATCAAGCCCATATGAACATATTGAATTGAGTTGTGGAGAACTGTGAAAACCTCAAACTTGGAGATACTACAAGAGTTTCAAAATGGGGTCTTCCTGGTCTCCATGGCCAGTAAAAATTTCAGAAATTCACGAATATCTTGAAATGTCCAAAGAGGAAATAGTCAAGAACTCAATAAGATATAAAGAATGTCTAGTCAGGCATCTGAGCAGGCTAGCAGTAGCATTGACTGACACCACTGGAGAAGTGAAGAGACTAAAACAACTCACTATTGAGGATCTGTCTTCTGGAACGTAGACTAAGAGTGCCCCTTAAGGGAGGGTGTTGACTCTAAACAAAACATTGTTAAGAACCAACTAGCTTATAGTGCAAATGCGCTGATTGCAAGTGGTCCCAAAAAAAGACATTCATTGTCAATGTATGAATGTTGACAGTCATGTTAAATGATGTACTCCAAAAAAAACGTGCTGGACAATGCTGTGTGAACAGGGCATAAAGGTGTTTGTTAAGGCATCAACATGAAGGCAATGATTGTAGTGACTGAGTTTCTTGTGCCGCTTCTTGAGAAGAAGGTAACTAAAGAACTAGCCCAAATTGACCCGAAACAGTAAAATATTATCATTAAAAAAAAGTTTGACAATAATACAAACAACTCACCTGATTATGTGGTACTATTTTGATTGAACTGACACTGTTTCCTTGCTTATTTTGACTATCTTTAACATTGTACTTATTCCTAACACTGCCACTACTCAAGTCCCATTCGTACACATAGCCCGCCTTATTGCAACTGAACAAACCATAGGTTCTGTTCCAGTCAATAGCAGATATGCTAGGAAGGCTGCCCTTTTCGTCAGTTAAAACATTTTCCACCTTTGCTTGAGTCACTGAGTAGATTAGAATCTTGCCATTAGTCGTTCCCAAAGCTATACACTGTGTTTCGCTCAAACTTTGTTTGCGTTTTGCGCCTTTTTGTGGAGAACCCTGAAATCAAGGTTAGGTTTTAGGTTAAGTTATTATTTTGGTCTTCTAGTATCACTAACCATTTCCGATACTATAAAACGGAATCTGTATCATAAATCATCAATAAACACATAATTACAGTAAGCAATTAAGGATATAAATGCAAAAAATGTGTAATAAAACCACGTGCATACTCACAGGCGCGTTTGAAACAGTTATCCATTGTAAACAGGTAGGCGGCGCCGTCAAATGCAAGTCCGGTGTGTACTCCTGTTTCAGCACATTTGTTTCTGTATCCCATATCCTTAATCTACCATCTTTACTTATATTAGAATAATATTTTCCGTCTTCGGAAAACGCGGAAACTGCCATGTTTCATCTCAAAATAATGACTTAATAAGATATGTGACAGCTGTCGGATAAACGTCAGTCAGATTCGAGATTAAAAATGTGATGGTTCGTAACCATTCCATTACCCCAAATTGAATTTGTTTACATATCATTGCAGCCCTGTTAGTTGGTTTTTGATTCTGTCAACAAAAATGTTTAGTTAGTTATTAGCTGTTGGAATAAATTAAATCCCTTTCTTGAATGATAAGTTCATTTAGAAAATAAACTAATACAAATTACTGCCGTGGCAAATGCGTGTACAGGAGCGGCCTTGACATTACCAATTAGTATTGCCAGTAAAAATATAAGAAAGATAACGTCATCTTAACAAAATAATTTTAATTAAAATTATGTAGAAACGAGAAAGCTACACACTCTAACTAGTCAAAATGACGAAGGGATATTCGACCTAATCTAAACTATTAAAATATATTTCTTACAACAATTTTTTTTCCTGACCACTCAATTTTTATTTGTGAGTTTCAGTACTCGCCAGTGTTGCCACCTTAGCCCTTTTCGGGCTAGATCTAGCACTTTTTACTATGTGTGAACTCGTAGTTTAATGATTTAGCCCGAAAAGGGCAATCTAGCCCTTTTTCATAATCTAAAAATGTTGCATCAAAATCTGAAATTTGCACCATGCTAATACTAAACTGTTGGAATAAGTGTCTTAAATAAGATATTTTTGTTAGATTTAATTATTTCGATTATTGAAACAGCCGCCGGGAACAAACCGTATAAAGAATTGTTAAACCGGCAAAAATTGTTCTATCTTCGCCACATTCCATCATGTTTTTAGCTCGATGAACCTTATTAAAACCAAAACAAGGAACAAATTGGGACTAAAAACTATAACTTCGTACAGGTTTAAGCCTCGTTAAAAAAATCCTTTTCTAGCATTTGTGGCCATTTGTTAGCCCGATCTAGCCCTTTTAAGCTTCTCCAAAAGCCCCAATTCAAAAATTGAGGTGGCAACACTGGTACTCGCGTACAAAAAAAAACAGTTTCACTGTGAACGTCATTGGCACCTGTCATGTCATTTCTCTGCTGCACTCCCGTTTGTCCGTGGTCGCGAATGTAGTAGGCGGAGTTCATTACAATTATTTTTTAGTTTAGTGTTCTGTGTTCTCGTTCCACTTTTCGAAAGTATATTTTTATTTGTCCACCAAGTGCTCTGTGCTGTGTTCTTTGTTCCCTTCGCGTTCAAGTGTCGAAACGGCAGTGTTGGAATACCTTGCAATGGTTTTGTGATATGATGTCATATTTCTGCTCAGAACCTTGAAAACATGAGTGCCAGTGTAGATCCAGACGTGTCGAGCCCTCTTTCGGAGGACCAGAGCGCTGCGTCGGATCGCATATCGAAATCATCGTCCGATAGTCCTTGTACGAGTAAAAATTACGATGTTTCCGCTGGTCAAGAAAACAAAGGAGAAACGTCGGAACCGACGACTCCTAAGCCGTTTCCGATGGCATTCACGATTGATTTCGGAAGTGCAAAGGCTGTGGACAACCGCCGACTCGAGGAGCTAGCCAAGAAATCCCAGGCGAGGCATCAGCGAGTCCAATCTATGTCTGCCAGCCTGACCAGACCCTCTCCTGCTGTCCAGAAGCCTCCTATGAGCGCTAAGCTGCCTAGGAAAGCTCAAGGGTACAACTCTGAGGGCTATTTCTCTTCTGACCAAGAAGATTCAGGACTATCAGGCTCTGTGAAACTCAGGCACAGTCCGCTAGCTCAAAGCATGCATAACACTTCCCCTGTGGTAAACAGACATGTCAAATCACCTATTGAAAATGTCCACCCGAAAAGAATGTCCAAGAGCCCAATAGTTGATAGTATAATGTCAAGAAGTGATAATTTCACGACCCGTCAAGGCTTAAACCTGCCTCTGAAAAACCCAACTAGTTCCTACTCTAGAGACGTCCATAGAACACCAAGTTACGGTAGTCTTTCTGCTAGTTATCAACCAAAAACCCTAATGGCTGATATAGTTGATCGCAGCCCGGAAGGTCTCATGTTGACAGATATTTCAAGTCCAGAATTAGATATCCTAACACCAGACAATGGTTTGTCTACTCCAGAACCAGTTAAAAGCCCCCAAATTCGTAAATTGAGAGCCCAATCTGAGACACCAGACTTGTTCAAGAAGTGTGTGCCGAAAATTGAACCGTTGTATGTGGATGATGACATTGATCAACAGTCTAATAATTCATCCACTGGTACATACACTATTGAAGGTGATAACTACACTGAGGAACAAAAGGCTAGAATGAGTATAGACAGGACTTTTGGTGCTAATTTGTTAGATCAAGAAATCAAAGACACTTTAAAAAAGCGTGAAATGAGCATTGAGAAAGACCCTGAACTGATTTTCGACTTCCAAAACCCTAGGGTCATTACAAAAGAGCCAAGAAGAGATGTTGCCTTACGAAGTCCTCTATCGACAAACAAAACGTTTGACTTGCCCAGTAAAGTTTCGAAAGACAAGAATGTATTAGAAATATCATGCTGCTATGAATCTCCAACTGATAATGATTTGGCAGTGCAAACTTCTAAGCAGATAAAATCGACTAGAAGTTATCTAGAAAAGATTAAGAATAGAGTTCGTACAATAACAGAGAAGACGTTTCCAAAATCGCCTCCGAAACACGAGGAAGAAGCGGACGTAGGCAATTTCACATCCGTGACTACATCAGGTGTCCTTAGTTCCAAAAATCCGGTAAAAGTCGAGCCTCCGATCCAGTACCGAAGACGGTGTAGTCTGACTAAATCGGAAATCGACCAGACAGACTATGTCCATCGGTTATCAAGAGAAACGTCCGTACCAGTATCACTGCCAAGCAACAAGCTTCCGTTTGATGATGCTAAATTCGAGAGTACAGCTTTGAAAAACGCTCAGAAGGCTCTACGGGATGATAGCGGTGTCTCTTCTGACATAACTCCGGACCAAGTGGTGGGAAAGTTGTCGTATTTGAGTCTGAACAGGTGTAAAGGGGATAAAACCTGGATACAGGACTGGGCGGAGAGTGTTAAGAAGTATAACAACAACACACTGGCCACTAAAGACGAGTTGAACACTACATTCACCATGGATGGAGACAGGCAACTGTTGAGTCCTAGAAACCTACCAAAACGTGAGTATAATCATTTATTATTTACTGAATACCTGCTGTTTTCGCATTTTTTTCATATTTTTTAAACATAAACCTGCATTAAAATCCGTTGAGAACTTTAAAGATCTAAGCATACATACATACAGTCATAGGGACAGACACGGGAAGCAACTTTGCTTTACACTATGTTTTTAAAACTCTTTTGTGACCACTAAATCATGAAATTATAATGTTTCAGTCTTTGCTTAAGATATATATATTTCTTATGAGATTTATTGAAATACAATGAAGTATCGTACCTGACCTGTCATTCGTAGTACGTGAATCAATAGAATCTTTACACAAAAGAAGCTGTCCACAGATATTCCAGATTGCTTGCAGAATGAATTACAGAGCTTACAAAAATTAAATTGATGGCAAAAATGCTTCAATCATCATTATTGGTTTTATTAATTTTGATGGATAGAATAATTATCATTATCTTGTTTCTAATTGTAATTGATCCCTTTTGTGGATGCGACATAATTAGTTGATGTAGTTGATTTGTTGATACACATCCCCAAAACTATCTATTCGAAGCAAAACAAAACCTAATACAATAAGTTTATCATCTCTTATCACACAAATAAACACGCGAAACTGTGCTTTACCCCCATTGTTATAATAACACAATTGGCTTTTGGATCAGGCACCAAATACCTACTTCCATAAATGATAAGATAGTTTAAGAAACATGATAATTAAAGTGCATTGTACTACGTCATCTCATTATCATTTCATTATGCTCTCGCCATAACATAAGTACGTAGGTACATCTACTTTATCTAAATAAAACGTGACTAATGATGACATAAGATCTGAAGATCTCAGTAAACAAATAAAATAAAAAGGGCCTTAACAAACGGTGTTTTTTGATTGCGCGTCTTCTACCTGCGCGTTTTCAGCGCATTAGATGCAAACTTTTAACCCCTGACCAGAAACGAAAAGAGGGATGTTATTATAACTCTATATATTTATTTATTAATCTTTATTTGGAAAAGAAACAGCTATAAATAACACAAATGCATTGTTCTTAATATATAAAATTCTCGTGTCACAATGTTCGTTCCCGTACTCCTCCGAAACGGCTTGACAGATTCTTATGAAATTTTATTTAAAATGACACTAGTACACATGACAGCACGTTAAAGTTAAAACTGTTGCTTGTTACATTACAAAAAAAATGCTGTCTTCACGCTATCGTTTTAACGGATTTCGTTTTCAGAATAGGGTCCCTAGGACTGAAAGTAGACGTGATAATAAATTTCATCATAGCAAGTACGGTTTTTTTAACTTATAATAATTCAGATCTCTTGCAATATTTCGAACTCATTCACAGTTTAAAACTTTTTACGAAAGGCAGATGTCCAAGGGTGAAGTGGTCGTAACTTTAATTCTAGCTTTGCAGGTGTACTGTTGACCTTCTTGAAAACAATACAAATGTACTTGAAACCTCTCATAATGGTAATACGACAGTGGTAACATCTTCATTACGAAACATTTTGTTTAATAACTTCCCATTCTAAACGTATTTTGCTGGTGCACACTTTTGATCGATATTTAGAGCGATAATCACTACCTGCGTCAGTGTTTCCCTGCAATTAAAACGTAGGAATCTTCAAAGCTATAGTGAACAGGCATCTTCTAGGTGAGCTCGCTCCATCGTAGACTCAGTCTTTGCCTCGTTGGGCTTAGTCTTGGGTCAAGAGCAAACCTATAATATACTATATAAAAATATTGAATATACAACAATATAACATACATTAATCTGACTTCGTGGTAAGTAGCTTAAGCACTTGTGTTACAAATATCAGAATCAACAGTGGTATTACAGATAAATATAAATAAATACATATAACACCCAGACTAGTACAAACAGACATGGTCATGGACAGAAATGTTTGTACAGAACGGGGATCGAACCCGCGAACTCTTGGTTAATAGTCAACATTTTACCCATTACACTAAAGTGGTCGTCAATAATTTCAAAAAGCTAATCGGACATTCATACATAGCCAGTTATTAGGGTCTGTGTCTCATTAGGTCTTTAGCACCTTCTGGGTGTGATAGAAATACTTAATTACTTATTTACCTACGTAAATGTCTACTGTTATAATAATGGCAATGGCATGTTTAGTGGAAGCTTGAGGAAAATGTTTAGAACACAAGACTAATACACACACACACACACACACACACACACACACACACACACACACACAAACACACACACACACACACACACGCACGCACGCACACACACACACACTCTCACACGCACGCACACACACACACACACACACACACACACACACACACACACACAGGTAGTTATATCTTATTAAGTTGAAACATAAATGCTTTATTCGAGCTGTGAATCTTGTAATAAAATAAAATAAAGGTATTTATATTATGCCTTTATTGATTTTTTGCAAAACTTTTACCAACTGAACTAATCAAATGTCGTAAGTGAATAGATAGAAAGTAATCCGTAAATTTGTTTCTTTGGTTTACGCGAATAGTATTACGTTGAAGTTGAAACGAGACACTTTTTTTTACACATTATTTAGCGTTTATTTATATTTTATTTTGAACTGACGTTTCGGACCCTTTCGGACAGCATCCGTGGTTACAAGTAGACTAAGGTGTTAGTAGTGATTACATAGTTTTGAAAAAAATGTGTAGTTTACAATTTTTTCATCATCATCAAAAATATTAAGTTAAGTTCCTACCATAAAATGTAAATAAATCACGAAATAATCCGTGAAAAGTGTATCATTTCAGTAATTTGTATATGTTTTTCATTAGTCTTATTTATCTTTAAGTTATCAGTTGATCAGATTTTCGTTCCATATCAGTCAAGGTACGAGTGATTAGCTAATTACTTTGTTACCACTTGAAAAAACCTACATTATAACGTTCGTATGCTAATGTAATTAAAATATCCAAATGATCCCATTTAAAGGTGTGCGAAAAACAATTACTTAGGTATATGTTTTTTTTTTATATGACCGGCAAGGTACATTTTGTCGACTTCTAAAATAAGGGGGACAAGTCGAAGTGCGTTTTAATGTGTTAGTTGTTCGGAATTCTACTAATAAACACGAAAGTTTTTAAGTTTGAAATATTTGTTACTCTTTCATGACAAAAATACTAAAAAAAATTTAATGAAATTTGACCAGAATAGGCACCAATTTATTAAAAAATGTGAATATAAAGTTCTGTGTTTCCATGTGGAAGAAGTCAGCGGCGGCCACTAGTCCTTCATATTTTCGTCACACTTACTCACTACTGGTGCAAACTATAAACAAAGTATTTCACCAAACATTGTAACACTCTAGGTCAATATAACATGCCCAGCTGTGCAACTACTGGTATTAAACTTGGCTTTCAAACATTTAATGGTATTATTTATTATTCAAGAATTCAACACTGCAATCCTTGAAGTGTTAATTGCGTTCGTTGTTTTGACGTAACATGACTGCTTAGGGAGCGTTCAAGTATTACGTAACGCAGTAATACGGTAGTTGACACCACCAATCGTTGACGTACTTTTTATCAACTGTCAAAACGCTTTTCTTAATAGAGTTTGTATGGGAATAACACACTCAGACGTCATCGCGTGCAATGCCGACTGCGTGACTAATTATCATTTAAATTCCAATTAAAAATCAAATAATACGAACTGCAGAAAAATATTAGTGTAAAGGCAACTGAAATTATGAATTATTTTAGAGAAAATCAGTTTTTGAATATTTCTTTTATAGTGGAAACAAGCCTATTGAAGATTTTTGACATGTGTCATTCTGCCTCTACCTCTATCTACCTTCGAGGTCATACCACCTCATAGTTGCCCTGTGCCCAGCAGTGGGAAATACTATAGGCTTATGAGATGATCTACTCGTACCCTACGCCATCATCAAAATCAGTTTAGGTGTGTAAAGGTAATAATAATAATAAATAAAATAAATAAATATTTTACAACAAGCACACCAATTCTCTAGTCCCAAATTAAGCTACGAGGCTTGTGTTATGGGTACTCGACAACGGATAAACATACTTAAATACTTTTTTTTTTGTAAATAAATACATATTATAAATAGAAAACACCCAGACCAGTACAAACACACATGTTCATGCACACATATGCTTGTACTGTGCGGTGATCGAACCCGCGACCCTTGGTTTTAGAAGTCCGACATGTAGACTACTGCACCAATCGGTCGTCAAAGGTATCAAGGAGGTACCGACAGAATTGCATTCGGCATTCGTATATCAATACATTTCTGGTTTCAAAGTCGTTTACCCCCTTACTAATTCGCCTATTATCTTTAAGCCCTTATCTATATAGCCTTTGAAGTTTGATCGAGCGAGCTAGACCCAAAAATACGAACAGCGGGGTGAGCACGAACAACTATCGGAACGTATTCGTAGCGTTTACCCCAGCGTTGACTTGTCAATTTGTATGAGGGAATTGTCAGTTTTTGACGTTTGGACGACACTAATACATTACGAATATGTTCGTGCTCACCTCACTGAACGTTGGGGAGTACAGCCGTAGTCGCAGCCGAGTAGCGAACTACTCCTAAAATGTCTAGAATTTTTACATATTTTCAACGGAAAAATACATATTCACACTTTTAATTAGCATCTCAACATTCTTAACAAAGTCGCTAAGCCATCGTTATTTGATTTGCATAACTCGAAAACCCACGCAATTTTGACTCACCCATTAAACTACTCGTTGTCTGAAGATGGTGAACACGGAAACTATTAATACTCTATGAAAAAGTGAACTTGTGGATATAGCATGAACGTTAACGAATATAGAATCCTTTAAATAGTGGAATGCTGCACTGTCTGTATCTGGAGTGTGGGCGTAAATAGCTGTATCACAGTTTCCTAAATTATAGCGGTTATTTTTGTGCACAATATTTAATGTTCAATTATTTTTGATTCTCAAATAAACTTTCATTATTATTTAAAAGAAAAGAGTGATGATTGCAAAAAGTTTGCAAGTAAAACTTTACTACAATGAAAAAATACCTCGCTTTGCCTGCATCTACGCGTATTCATTGTCTATTTGCTTCTTCAGATTTATAATCTATTATTTTACAACATACGGTTCGCCAAATGAAATAAAATGAAGATTGCATCATTTTTACCCCGGAACTTGACACTGGATGGCCGAATCTTTGGCCCAACCCCAACCAAAGATGAATAGATCTAGAAAATAGCTTTGGCCTCAACCTTGATTGGGGTGTTTCTCTTAAACCACCGCTGATTATTTATAAATAAATATACAAAAATATCACATACATTGATCTGACTCCGTGGTAAGTAGCTTAAGCACTTGTGTTACAGATATCAGAATCAACAGTGGTATTACAAATAAACTTACCAATTACACCCAGACCAGTATAAACAGACATGTTCATGCACACGATTGTTTGTACAGTGCGGGGATCGAACCCGCGGCCTCTTGGTTAATAGTCAACTTCTTGACCATTACACCAAGGAGGTCGTTAAAGTGGTTTTCGGGAGATTGTAACGATTCGGCCAGTGTGTGGGCCTTAGGCTTAGTTTGTGTATAGATTGCTGTATCCAGGGCTGTAGTTTACCTAATTTTTAAAGATTATGCAGATGAATATGATGTCAACATGAACAAATATGGTAAGACAGAAGCTCACCATGTAATAGGCACTCCGAAAGGCTTTATACGTTTTGAGAAGGTGTTAAGAGGCTCCTTGAATCAGGCTAGAAGATGACACATGACATGAATCTGTGTGAATTTCGTGACATAAAATAATATGCGAACATTTACTTACTTGATTATTTGTTTTGATATCTTAAAACATAATACTCTGAGCTAACCCCAAAATAGAAGCAGGTTAACTCTTTGGGTTATTCTCTAAGTATCCCAATCCCCGAGGTCCTCGTCGTGGAGGACCTCGATTTATGTTGTCTTAATGAACTCAATTAAAAGTCATCTTTGGGGTTCTCTGATTCGGGGGCCTAGGGGATCGGGGTACTCAGGGAATAACCCATCTCTTTCACGGGCACTCCGCTATGCTATGCTAGACAAAATATTTTTTGGTTATAAGGCCTATAAAGCTAAAAAAGTGAATTATTTTTCTTTAAATTTCCATTAACGAAGCCAGCGCAGGGACTCAAATACATCCCACACTGTAACCACTGAAGGAGATGTTGTCGCTAATCCGTCGAGAGTCAACATCCCCTAAGGATGCCACGTGTAGTGGCGAAACGCGTCGAGTATTTTGTTGGTGTCAGTGTTGTGTTTCCAGGTGCATCTTCTGTGTCACATTGTGAGTTGTATTGTAAGTCCTACGACTTCCAGCTCTAGTTTTATCAAGTGATTATTATTATTATTATTTGGGTTCCTGCGCTGGCGTCGTTTAGTGGAAATTTAAAGCAAAATAATGCTCTTTTTCAGCTTTAGTCATGGATTTCCGCAAAGTAACGCCTGATTCCATCAACTATATAACATATGATGTTGATGATGATGAATGAGCTAATTCCAAAGACTATTGTATTAATTTATTTATTTGTTTCAGCACGCAGTCCTATCGGAGGAACCCCAACCAAGATCCCCAGTCCTGTGGGGACTCTACTTCATAGGAGGACTCCGGTAAGTAATTTTTTATAAGCTACTAAAATTTTATTTTATTTTATTTATTGGAGAACACAACAGATTACATCAAGTAATTGTGTAACCCTATGTTTAAATAACAGTGTTGTTCGTAACATGACACGATACAACCCTTATGGGGTTAGTTACCCTTAGTTTTAATTTTCACTATATTGTATTGTAATATGTGCCAAATAAATATTTCTTCTTCTTCTTCTATGGGAGAACATTTCTAAAATGTCCAGAGCCTCGTGTTGGGATCCATAGCAGCACTGCTATTGAACTAAAATCAACGTAAGAATAATGCTCTTAAGCCCAAGTCGAAAATTATTTAATTACTTACGTACGACGTTACATATCGTTAACTAACGGTTATTCATCGAAATATAAAAACGTCCAATAAAAATTGCCTAATATTTTTAATTATTGCCTACTAACGACAAAAAATATCCTTTGACTTTGACTAATAGGCGTGATGACACCTATCGTAAATATTTTCAGGACCATGCTGTTTTAAAACAGAACCTCTATGAAGCTAGAAAAATCAATTTATTTTCAAAAAGCTGTACAAACCAATTTTTATTTACATAGAATTCAATAAATATTCAGTCATTTCACTCATTTCACTTCGATTTCTGATAGGTACTAAATTTTGACGTCAAATTATAGTATTCCCATACAAAATCTATGGACGCAGATCGTTTTGACAGATGATAAAGAGTATGTCAACGATTGGTGGTGTCATCTTGCCTATTAGATGGAATCCACGATGACATTAGAATGCATGACATCATGCTGACTCCATCCATACGTATTTAAGTTCGCGCTAAAAGTGATTGTAAATCACTCACACAATCGGCTTATCTTATGTGTTATTGATGATCTGAAAGTTCCCATCGTTAATTACATTTCAATTAGTGTCGAATGAGTTTAGTTTACGAGTTGGAATGTGTATTCTATCGCATGGAATCGAAATGACTAAGTAGCTAATCGTTTCCTGTTTTTTTATCGATTTTGATACGGTCTGCAGGTATAATTTTTCGCCAATCGTCCCCTTGAATTAAACAAAGCGTGCGTAAGCATGGCGTATTTGGAACACTCGGTAGTTACGCGTCTTTCAACGTATCATCGCGTTGGTACTATTTGAATTTAGAAGTTCCAACGCGATGGAACACGGTTTTTCGTGAAAAGCGCGTATTCTGCGCGTATACGTATATTTGCTACCCTTTTTTTTTGTAAAAATTACAACCACTGTTATTTTGGTCCGTGCCTTTTTTTATTCGCTCATTTGTTAAAAAAATATATAAGTACATTTAAAAAGGGCTTGAAAGGATTTTGGAAATGGGGAGGTAGGATAGGATATAATCGAAATTTACAATAGTGTCTTATCTCTATAACCTTGTGTCTTAAGAGTACATTTATCAAATAGTTACACTCCTCACGCGTGCTGCGTGTGTGTATCGGTACACTACAGTACACTAGTCCTCACGCGTGCTGCGTGTGTGTATCGGTACACTACAGTACACTAGTGGTTGTTCGAATGCTGTTAAATGGGTAGAGGTGGCTTGGGCTTAGCACCCCGACGCAAGAAGTTGACTTTTAAAAGGTCGCGGGTTCGATCCCCGCACTGTACAAACAATTTTGTGTGCATGAAAATGTCTGTTTATACTGGTCTATGCGTTTATACGTAATTATTTAAGTTTATTTGTAATACCTCTGTTGATTCTGATATCTGTAACACAAGTGCTTAAGCTACTTTCCCCGGAATCAGATCAATGTATGTGATGTTGTTGTATATTTATTTATTTATGTAGCTTTCTCTGCCGTAAGTATAAGACGTGTCGTTGCATCATCTCCCGGGTTGTCAGTTACTGCCCTTTTGAAATACGTCTCTGCTTAGGTGCTTGGGGTTCGCGTCAAGCAAGGGACGGACAATCCTGAACCCTTATGAGAAGAGTTTTACATTATTGCCAGTTATCGGATAATCGGATGCATATTTACCTAAAGTAGAGGTGTTGGCTAATATGGAATGCGCTTTTGAATCGAAAAAATCCCGGGAATACGGGATAGACAAATCAATTATATGGAATGGATATATGGAAATGTTTAAATGCAAACAATTACAATTATTGTAAATCAATTTTGAAAAGAGGCAATGACAATAGTGACTGAGTTTCTTGCGCCGCTTCTTCTCAGCACTGGCCCAAATTGTCACGAAGCGGTGGTAGGGTTAATTTATATGTTGGGACGTGTAAAAGTGCTAGTTGTTAGCCTACTTACAGAAATAAATGGATTTTATTGGATTTTTTATTTTAATTTTTTACTATATAAATGATGGGGCTGCCTCGGTATTGCAGCGCTTCGGCGATGTTTGTTGAGGCTCGCATAGACGGTTTCCCAGTAATCATGCGTAAGCGGGTTGCCTCTGCCTGGCGCCGCATCCGAGACAGCCCCAACAGCCTCCTGGCGGCGATAGGGAGTCGCTATTGCTGCCCTATCCTGAGGCACTGGAACAGCGTCCATGTGGGTTCCAGACCTGCCTTGGTAAATGTTAAGTAAGCCGTATTTTATGTAATGTCCTTTCTTTTGTACTTACTAACCCTAGCTCGTAAGATATTTTTTCTTTAACAACTAACCCACTATATGGAAATTTTTATTTCTGAAATAAACATTTATAATAATAACCAAATAGGGTGTGGATATATTTTCTTATTTTAAGTTGTTGGCTTATATGTCATAATACTCATAATAATTAACGAATGCACTTTTATATCGAAAAAATCTCAGGATTTCGGAATTGTCAAATTTTATTTGTTAGTTTAGTTTAGTTTTATCACATAATCAAATTAGGTGTTTCTATGTATACTTATTTAAATTTTCAACAAAATCCCGCATTACCGAGATTTTTTTTTTAAATAGCATAATACCTTAGCCAAAAATTAACTTTAGGTAAATATGCAGCATCCGAATATCCGATCACTGGTTATTATATTCTTCGGAAGACATAGACAATTAGTGTTACTCCCACAGTCCTCTTAAATGCGGGGATTCGGGTGGATGAAGTGTCATAGATCCTACGACAAAAAATAAATAAATATTTTTTGGCTGAAAAAGATGATTATTTTGCATGAAATTTAACCAACGACACGACTACGAGCCTCGTAGTCTGTCGAAGCGAAAACATCTCCTGAGGATGCCACGTGTGGTGGCGAAACGCGTCGAGTGTTTGTTTGTGTCAGTGTTGTGATTCCAGTGCATCTTCTGTGTCACGTTGTGAGTTGTAGATATTGTAAGTCCTGCGACTTCCCGTTCTACCTTTTCAAGTGATTACAGTTGGATGTATTTTGGTTCCTGCGCTGGCGCCGTTTTCGTGGAAATTTAAAGCAAAATAATCATCTTTTTCAGCTTTAGTCGTGGATTTCCGCAAAGTAACGCCTGATTCCATCAACTATAATTTTTTGGGTTTTCAACAATGTGTTTCATTGCAATAGTCACACAAACTTGTCAACCGACACTCAACACGCAAACATAAGTTTTTGACACGGTTTTGAAATTGATAATTGAATTATGGCGTTATCTTATTAGCTCTTGGTTGCGTCAGCTTACCCCATTTTCTGGTATAATTCTTTAGTATTCATACTTAAAATTTATGGAAGTCACGGTTATAACAAATACGGTAAAAGTGTCATAACTACGCATAAAAGTGATATTAAACCAGTTTTACGAATTGAGGAAATGTCGCTTTCTTTACTTAAGAAAAACCTGTTAAAATTACTCTATCATGTGTGACATTGACATTTTAGCAACTATTCGATCGTCCCAGCTCTAACTAGAGTATACATAATAATAATAATAAATTGTTTCAACGAACACACTAATTACCTAGGCCCAAACTAAGCTTTAGCTTGTGCTATGGTGGCTAGAATATCGGATAGAAATACTTAAATACATTTATAAACACCCATGACTCAGGTACAAATGCTCGTGCTCATCACACAAACATTTGCCTCGAGCAGGATTCGAACCCGGAATAGTCCAAATATTTCAGTAATAATTTAATCTAGTCTGGTGAGCCGTGGCATTGTAACGGAAAGGTCTCGGAAGTTTGTTAAACTCATAATTAAGGACACTCACCTGCTATCTATATTAATCGATAGGACATTGACTTGATTTCATTATTTACTGTTAAATGAACATAAATTAAGTTCTATTGTTGAGTAAATTTATTTCAAAAAATACAATCGGTAATTTTTATCAAGAAAGAAAATAACACATTTAATCATGAAGAGGGAGGACTCCCTCACTGGTTTTTTTAAGCACATTTTTTTTTCTTATGAAAATAAGTCTCTTTTTTGTCATTTAAAAAGCCAAGTAAAGTTAATAATCCAGTCAAATCAAATCTTTATTTGATTTTATATGACTGGATATTTTTAACTACGTCATGTTTTACTGACATAGGTACTTAGTCCACATCTGAGAGATAATTTTATTTAAAAAATACATATTTTAGGAATGTAGTGCCGAAATGTAGTTGAACAGGTTTAGGAATGTCGTGCCTAAGCGTACTTTAAGAGGCCATATAATACTAAAATTAAAAATATTCCTTAAATTCTAGGACGCGGGACAACCCAAGAATCTAAGAATATTTACAATGTTTGTGCCAATAAATAATCAAGACTGAGCCCTTTAGAAGAGTTTTAGTATTATTTGTATTTTAACGTTATTTTATGGAATAAAGTTTATTTTTAATCGATCTCATTGTTTTCATTGTAGTCAGAAAAACATGCGTGTTTTTTAACTTAAGCTGTTCAGTATTACATTGCAACGATACAGTAAAACAAAAATAATAATCGGGAAATGAATGAACTATAAAAACAGCAAGTGAGCTTCATCGGCTGGACGGATTTTGACCAGCTATAGCTAAAAACAACCGGAATTAAATTATCTTAAAAAAAACACTTTGAAATCGGTCCATCCGTACGGGATCTACGTTGCCACAGCAGACACGCAAAAACACAAACACATATACACAGTCAAACAGACATAGGGTTCAAAATTATAACACTCCTCTTTTTTATCAGGGGTTAAAATGTATACAGTATTTTCCTTCTGATATATTTATATTATATTCTTTTATTTTTTCTTTATTCCTTCGTGATATTTTTCTCTGTATAAACTGCTTCATTGGTGCAAAGTTTCTGCCTTAATTCCGAAAAGTCCCGGGTCGAGCCAAAATTGTTTCTGACATTTTCTGTCATGAATTTCTCAAAAACAGCTCGGAGTCGGGAAGTTGGCACCCCCGTACGTCGGAAAGACTCTCATGTCAGATCGCCGTCTCACCGAACTTTGAGAGTGATGGAATAGTCAGTGCACCTGTGTCTTGCGCTCACACTTGTGCACCATAATATTTCCTGCGTAGTTAACTGATATCTGTTGAGATTGGCCGCCGTGATCGAAATCGGCCAGGATGACTATATATTTTATATTTTTCTATAACTTACACAAGGTACAAATGAAGCCATTTTTTTGCACAGCTAATAATAATATGTCTCGAATATTATAGCCGTTTTACATCACAATAAAGTGAAACCTGCCATTTCTCTGTTCCACTCTGAATGGTATTGTGCAATTAGTATGTGCATAATTTTAGCCACAAAATTGTAGTGACGCCCGTTGTTGCATTTGTGTAGTACAAAATGAACAGTCAGGCTATTCAGATCATCTAAGAATAAAAAAAAATAAAAGGAGTTTTTGGACCTTTTTTTCTAATTTAAAAATACACTTACATTAGTCTTCTTGAGCACCTAATTCGACGAGTGACGTGGTCAACTTAACTATACGATTCCTAAATAAAAAAATGTGAAAATAGTCTATTTTTTTTATTGTTTTTAACTACGCGTTTCGAATCGAACTAATATTATCGAACTAGAGTTCCTGGGTTCAAATCCAAATGAGATTTTCTGTCATAAATATCTCAAAAACAGCTCGGAGTCGGAAAGTTGGCGATGTTACACCCCGGCCTCGGAAAGCACGTTAAGCCGTTGGTCCTGCGCGTGATCTCTCCGGTCATGTCGGATTGCCGTCTCACCGAACTTTGAGAGTGATGGAACAGTGAGTGTTCCTGTGTGTTGCGCTCACACTTGTGCACTATAATATCTCCTGCATAGTTAGCTGATCTCTGTTGAGATTGGACGCCGTGGTCAAAATCGGCCAGGAGGCGGAAGGGATCGAAAAATTACAAAATATTGCACTATAAACCCCTTAATAAGAAATTTCGCAATCTTAAAAGCACGATAAAAATCAATTGCTTCTAACGCTTCTAAAAAAAATAAAAACCAACGGGCAGGACAACATCTGCGGGGTCCGCTATATCATATATCATCAGCCTTTTACGTCCCACTGCTGGGCACAGGCCTCACCTCAACTATGAGGTGGTGCGAGCCATACTCCACCACGCGGGCTCAGTGCGGATTGGTGGAGGGGTGTGTGTAAGGCAAGTGACCAACCTTACTGTCAGATGTTATTAAGCCACCCGAGGGCCTCCGACCAGGCTTAACGACTAATATCTATCGATATTAACCGGGACCAACAGCTTAACGTGCCTTCCGACGCACGGAGATGCTTGTAAATAGACGTCACTTGTATGGTCAGAATGGTCACCCATCCCAAACATGACCGCGCCGTAGTTTGCTTAACTTTTGGTATCACTACCAAAGCGCTGCAACTACTGCGCCACAAGCACCTCTAGTTCCGCTAGTTTCTAAATTAAAATAAAAAAAAGTAAATTATTTTGTTGCCTTCGCTATATTTCACATGTAGACTGTCCAACCCGTGCTATAAAACGCTATCTACGTCCGAGGAAGCGCAATTAGCTCAACGTGATAAAAGCTGAATGTGACTCGTCTTTTGTTCTGAATAATTATATTTAGGCGCGTTACTGTAATAACAATTACAGTAAAGTGACGTTTCCTGTCTTCTGTAAATAACACATACGGCGTACTGTATGCAGATGGTTGGTAATTTTAAATGTAGCCGTCTCTGTCACTTTATAATGGTAGTGAACGGGATAGCTGAAATAATATTGATAGAGAGTTATGAATTATGATGAATGAGGTATCAGCTCATTGGTTCATTTTAGTAGTATTTTTTTTAAATAAACTGAAAAGGTAACGCGGTAGTTGAGGGTAGTAAAACGCCAAATTTTGTGCGACATATTTTTTAGAAAAAAATTACAAACTAGTCATTTTTTTTACTAAAATGTATTTTTTTCTATAATGTGTTTTGTCATAAAATGACAGAATATAGAGACCGTGGAGACGGTATTTATTTATATGCTGTTTACTTTACAGAAAACATAAGTTTCGAAAGTTAGAAGACAATAACATTTTTATTTGTTTAAATGTTTAACCGAAATAATATAGTAGTCATAATCTTACTATTTCAATGACTGCCTCGTTGGTGTAGTGGCAAAGTTTCTGCCTTACATCCGAGCGGTCCCGGGTTCGAATCCCAGGTCGAGCCAAAATTGTTTCTGAGATTTTCTGTTATGAATATCTCAAAAACAGCTCGGAGTCGGGAAGTTGGCGGTGTACACCCCCATACCTCGGAAAGCACGTTAAGCCGTTGGTCCTGCGCCTGATCTCCGGTCATGTCGGATTGCCGTCTCACCGAACTTTGAGAGTAATGGAACAGTCAGTGCACCTGTGTATTGCGCTCACACTTGTGCACTATAATATCTCCTGTGCAGTTGGCTGATCTCTGTTGAGATTGGCCGCCGTGGTCGAAATCGGCTAGGAGGACTATTATTATTATTTCAATGATAACAGTCTCTGAATCTCTGATGTAACCAGAGTCTTGAAACATATCCTAAAATATTACATTCTTGCTAGCATTTGGTACCGTAAAATGTTTTATTACCTCTACATCGCTGGAAGCGGCTATAAAGCTTGCTTTTGATGGGTTTAATAGGCAATGCTATTTCAATGACTTAATTCGTATTTTTTCCTGGTAAGAAATTATTTTTTATTCATAAACACGGAAGAGTGATGTTAATTTTACTTAATCGCTCGTTTTGTAATGAAAGTCGATATGAATATGCTGTCTATGATTATATTTTAAATCTTATCGCTTTTGTCTATGATGACAGTTAAAGACTATTTGAACGATATTTTGACGTAAGTTTTTTTTGTTGTTTATACAGGGTTACAGGAAAAGTCGACCTAGATCCGTTAAGGGCGTGTAGTACACATCATTTCTGAATGATTTCACTATGGAACCCCCCATCCTAAACTTAACCGTTTTCGAGATTTTCGAGTTTTATTTTTTTTATGAAAATGCCTAATTTTTCGGCTATTGAATTGAATATTTTGAATTTTTTGACTCTCATGATTATTTTTTTGGTTTTTTACATGAAGAATGAGATGCTTAATGACCTCAATGACTAAAATTGCACGTAAGTTAACTAAATAGGTCGTTGTAGACGATCGAAACTTAAGAAAATAAGTACAAATTATAAAAAAATATTTTTCTTTTCTGTATATCGCAAAAAATTATTATGGCACTTGCTCTGCAGATGTGCCTAAAAACATCTACATTTTATCAGCTATCCAACGAGGTATAACACTCTAGGGTATTTATTAACCTCAAAGGAGAAACTTATTTCTAAGGCTACATGGCAGTCAGAATAAATGGCGCTTATTTAATCTAATTAATTTGACTTAAGTTCAGCATCATCATTTCAGCCTACTGGCTCTGAACATAGGCCTCCCTCGGCTAGGTACAACCTTCATGCATCCATCGATGTCCCGCTATCCTGACCTAGGAGATCATTCAGTTTTTATAGCATTTTTTTTTGTTCAGATCGTCGATCGTACAAATAATGACCGTACGCCAACCATTAGTTGAGCGTAAGTGACTAGTTACTTGCTTTTGTTTGGAAAATAACGTAATCGGTGCGTTGTTAACGCTAGTTCGCATACAAAGTCACTCACGCTCAACTCATAGTTGGCGTACAGATCGTCGGTGATTGTAGTAAGCTAAATGAAACAATAAATCAGTTCAAAATAACATTTATTCACCTAATGTTTTTGAATAAATTTTTATAGTTCATGTTCTACGTGTCCACCTCTATTACGCACACATTTTCTCATTTTTTCAAGTAGTCCACTTTTCACTACACCAGTGGTTAATGTTCTTCTTATGTCGTTAGCAGCATTAAATATCCTTTCTTTGAGAACTTCCACTGACGATATGGGGTTGGGCTCACTGTAAACGAGGCTCTTCATGTGCCCCCATACATAAAAATCCATGGGGGTCAGGTCGGGACTTCTGGCTGGCCAGGGTAAAGGCCCACCTCGTCCAATCCATTTGTTAGGATAGTTAGTGTCCAACCATTGCCTAACGCTTCTTCTGAAATGAGCCATCATGTTGAAACCACATGTCCCGCAGTTATTGTAATGGGAGATCATCTAGTAGGTCACCTAAGTCACCTCTTAAGAAATTTTCATAAGTTTCACCATTCAGATTGTCTGGAAGAAAGTAAGGCCCAATCAAATGGTTGGAAATGATGCCCATCCACACATTTACACTAAATCGTCGTTGTGACCCCTTTACTCTTTTCTTATTTGGATTGCCTAGTTCTTTAGGAGCCCAATAGTTTGTGTTATGGTAATTAGTAATCCCGTCCTTATCGAATTTGGATTCATCTGTCCACAATATTAATTTTAGGAAATTCGGGTCCTCGATATCTGCATTGAGCATGAATCCTGAACCTTTTTAACTATGTTTTTTTCTATGACTTTAAATACAACCCTAGGTTGTTATACCTTGTTGGATAGCTGATAAAATGTAGATGTTTTTAAGCACATCTGCAGAGCAAGTGCCATAATATTTTTTTGCGATAATCAGAAAAGAAAAATATATTTTTTTAATTTGTACTTATTTTTTTTTAGTTTCGATCGTCTACAACGACCTATTTAGTTATTTTACGTGCAGTTTTAGTCATTGAGTTCATTAAGCATCTCATTCTTCATGTAAAAAACCAAAAAAATAATCATAAGAGTCAAAAAAATTCAAAATATTCAATTCAATAGCCGAAAAATTGGGCATTTTCATAAAAAAAATTAAAACTCGAAAATCTCGAAAACGGTTAAGTTTAGGATGGGGGGTTCCATAGTAAAATCATTCAGAAATGATGTGTACTACACGCCCTTAACGGATCTAGGTCGACTTTTCCTGTAACCCTGTATATTATAATTCATTCGACTAATTTTGTTATTTATTATTGCTGAATTTGTAAGTACTATTCGACTATTTTATTATTACATTTTGACTATTATATTTTATTATTATTTACTACTGACTATAACTGAAATATTTTATGTCTGATAAGACAGGTGACGGTGAGACGTCACTTTAATTATGAGTTTTTTTGTACCTGTGTTCCACAATAAATAAATTTGATTTGATTTGATTTTATGATCGCAGTATAGGTATAAAAAATACATGAACTCGTTATTAAACTCTGTAAAATTAAAACGAATTGCTATGTTAGAATGTTCACGATACATAAACTTAAGTATGTACGTATGTAATCAGTATGTTCTCTGCTTGGTCCTGTGGTTAACTGGTAGAGAATGCCTCCGGCATTAAGTCCGCCACTGTACAGAAGTTTTAAAAAAAAAAAGTAAAACTGTAAACCTGTTTTTTAAATACATGATTTTAATAAATAAAAGAATTGGATCTAGATGTAATTTACTCACTTAAATTTACTTACTTTTACTTAAACAAAATTGTATGGATTGCTACCTACTCGAAATAAATTATTATTATATTATTATGATTAAAGCTAGCACACGTTTAGAATCTTATCCATTAATATGGTTGGCATATAACTTAAATTATATAAAATATGGCAAAAGAATATCCCAGCTCGCCTTGGTTGTACGAATCATTGTAATATGACTGACCCAATTTGATAACAAAAGGACATCGAAAATAATAATAAAACACGAATCACACCCAACATAACTAAATAACTGTTAAGTCAACCCGCATGGTGCCATCGATAAAGCTAAATGGATGTGGTGAAAATTGGAACTAAATACGACTACTGGGTGAGCGCCATATTTTATAATGACCTAGAAATCTTTTTTTCATCCCACTATCTCGGAAAGAGTCATTTTGCCCTTCAATATCTGAGTGGAATAGTAGATTGTATCATGAGGAAGCAAAATAATATTTTACGGCGAGGGCGCTTTTTTGAATCCAGAGCGAAGTGAGGGATTCTAGAGTAGAATCCTGAACGAAGCGAGGGATTCAAAGTACGTCGCCCGAGCCAAAAATATATTTGCGTCCAAATGATACACTCTACTTTTCATCACCCTCTATGAGAAAATAAAAAGCGGCTCAGTTTTAATAAAATTTAATTATTGAATAATAATATTTATACAATTTATCAAAACCAAGAACTTGAATGTGAAAATTTATGAAAACGCGGGCCGTAGTTCGCGCGTTTTTTTTTTACTCAGTTGCCAGCGGCGGCGGCGGGGCGATGGTCGAAGGACGTGCCGTCTAACCAGCCAGTCTCTTGCGTTCGGCGGGAAACTCTAAGATGTTCCAAATTCAATAAGTGCGAGCAAAAGAATTTTTGGTCGCACTTATTTCAATAAAGAGAACCAAAATCTCATTTCTGCCCGCTGGACAGTCTGTGGCAAAGAGTAGGTAGAGTAATAGTACCTATGTCGCTTAGAAGCATCACCTTTGGGCGCACTTAAAGGCGATCAAAATCGTCTTTTTCGAATAGATGGGATGAAAAAGCCGTTTTTATTCACTAGAGGTTAAAGTAAATTTGAATTTAGAACATCGTGTGCACCAAGTTTGTGAATTAAAAAAAATCATTAAACCTATTTATTGCTACCTCTACGGTGCCGAATATATCATACAACATTTTTTTAATTTGTTAAAAACTTAAACTCGGAACCTTCTTGGTGTTCTTTTTTCAATTTGCTTTGTAGGCGGTTCTTTACGCGGCATTTTTTCACGTCATTGTTAAATCTTATATTAAAAACAAGAAACTTGAAAACAAGTGAAAAAACTAAAATGAGTGATTCTACCGACGAGGAAGTTTGTTTGACGCCAACAGAATTGACTGAAACTAATTGAAATGACTGAAGTTAATAATGCCCAAATGATCTTTCTCCCTCAACAATCACGCGAGAAGTATTTAAAACAGTACGTTATGTTCAACACGTGGCGACTAGCAAAAGGAGCCAAAACTTTCTCAGAAAACGTTTTATAGAATTATCCGAGAACAAGAAAGCAAGCACACAAGCACGAAAACCAGTACACAAGTGACTAACACCAATATTATAGTACCCAACAAAAATATTACACTCAATTTAAATAACTGTAGCAACGTTACTTTAAAGTATTATTTTATTATAATTTAAAGATTATTCTGTAATACTTACCTGTCATAATGTAGTAGTTTATACCTAAACTGAAATAAAAGTAGCTATCTTGTGATTGTCAACGGTTTTATTTGCATTTAGTAATTTCCTCGCTGAGGTGGAATGAAAAGTTACGTGTTGCACTCGAGTGCAAAGATTTTTTCACCTCGTGCTCTTTTGATTCCCTCGCTAACGCTCAGGATTCTAATTTCGAATCACTCGCTGCGCTCGTGATTCAATTTTAGAATCCTTCGCTTGCTCGGTCATCAAATTTGAACACGCGGTTAAAAAGCAACTTTGCACTCTTGTATAACAAATAACTATTATTAATCACTCAATTGATTTGACGCAACACTTTTATTTCTTTGGATTTTAAATGCAACACCGTCATGGCTGAAACTTTTAAAAAAATATTGATCATAATCTGTAAAAAAATCCAACGACGAAATTCTAAGAAAGTGAAGAAAAAAAACTAGACGCTGTTAAATTACTTCATTTTTTAGCATTTACATGCCTGTGGCAGTCCATTTTTCTTTAAGTGTGTGTTCAAATTTCTATACAATGTAAATTTAAAACATTGTAAAGAAATTTGCATTGTTAATGGATTAAAAAATAAAGTAACTTAATAAACTAGCTGATTCATCTCAACCGATTGTTAAACTGCTGAAAAGATGTTGCTTTCGGATGTTGTAGGTCCTACAACATCCGAAAACAACATCTTACCGCAACAGTGATGAATCATGGCTGGCTGTAGCCTAAGGAGCACTCAAAAAACATTTGGACCGATAAGTAAGTGTCACGGTAGCTCAATTGGGAGAGCAATCGCTTGGCTTGCGAAAGGTGCAGTGGGTCCTTTTCTTTAAGAGTGTTTTAATTTCACATTCAAGACACTGTGTTAATAAAAAATAGAGCTGCTACTTAGTCTATTGTACTCTTCGTCTATCTAATCGTTGTCTATGCAAATAATTGCGCTTTTACCAGACGTTGCTGCCACTTTCAAGACTGTCTTATCTGCGACAACTATCGAAATCAAAGTTACGGTATTTTTTAGAGCTACTATCATTGTATTGGTGTCAGTAGTCGCTATTTGAATGAGACTAAGAATTTATTCCAATCTAATAGCCGCATCGAGAAGACTTCTTCATTATTCTTAATTTATTAATTTTCAGAAATGTGCCTTAGAATACCTAAGCTGGCGTAACAGTCTTTGTAACTATATTTTTGCGACAATTATTTACTTTACTATAGAATAGTTGATGGAATCAGGCGTTACTTTGCGGAAATCCATGACTAAAGCTGAAAAAGAGGATTATTTTGCTTTAAATTTCAACCAAACGACACGCCAGCGAAGGAACCAAAATACATCCCACTGTAATTTAAAGCAAAATAATCCTCTTTTTCAGCTTTACCGTAGTATACTAGTCGTGAAAACTTATTGATTCGATTTTCCAAAAAAGAAATACTATTTTATGTTTTTAGCATGATTTTTATAACTGTTTTTCGTCAACGCAATGTCACAATATTATTTTTCTTCAAGGCAATAAATAGGCGCAATAGTTTCGATATTTGTCAGAAAATCATAGACAACACGGTAAGTTTTAAACCGCCAAACACTTTCAAGGCAAAGGAATCCTGTGTTACGCAGCCACAATTAAAGATTAGCACACTCCATCTGGATGTTATAAAGTTAATTTTAACTCTGTGTCGTTAAACCGGTCGTTTGAAATGTTTTTTTTCGATCGCGAATAAACTAGGAAGTCCTTCCATTTTGATTTATTGGTATCTAGATAAGACAAGATGCTATTTTCTTGGCCATTCGTTTTTATTGGGTTCTTGATGGCTATTCGTTTAACAACACCGAATCTTGTACATTTCTGTAACCGTTAAGGTTTTGTAATAAAACAATCGTTAACCATGTAATTACATGGTGCTATTTCAAGCTCGTTTTGAATTATCATGATTGGGCCACGGCGCGGGGTTACAATGGCACGTCGCAGTGCTAAGGAAATGAAGTAAGAAAACAAAGACGTGATATTTGTAACAGCTTTTTATATTACATTGCAGCAAAACATCAAATACTCAGTCTGGTCTTTTTTCTCTCTTTTTCCAATGTATTTGTAACCGCCGAAGATAAAGAGGGGTGTTGTACGTTTCACCCTTGTGGCTGTTTGTATGTTTTTGTGTGTCTGTCTGTAGCATGGTAGCTCCCGAACGGATGGACTGATTTTAAAGCGGTTTTTTATTCGAAAGATTAAATCACGGTGCCCCGATGGTTCTTAGCTATGGCTGGTCAAAATTCGTCAAGCCGTTGTTTTCCTGGCTCATTCGGGGGTTTTTTAACTTGAAAGTTAGTTGTTTAAGAGTGCACCTGTTAACTAGTGTTTGTTCAGAGATCAGCCAACTACGCAGGAGATATTATAGTGCACAAGTGTGAGCGCAATACACAGGTGCACTCACTGATTCATCACTCTCAAAGTCCGGTGAGACGGCAATCTGACATGACCGGAGAGAGATCAGGCGCAGGACCAACGGCTTACCGTGCAATAACCACGTGTTCGAATGTTTGTCCCTGTGCTTCATGTATGGTTAAGGTGCGAGATCCTTCGTCATTTCCGGAGCCTTGACTGATAATGAGAGCCTTTACAACCTGGGTGTGAACGAGGTATAGTGTTCGTTCTGACTCAGGAATCTTTGCTCCTGTAAACCACTTCAGCGTAAGAGAACGCATTCAGAGATTACAATCTGAAGATTTCATTGATTCATTAAACAAATAAATAGTTTCAACGAACAAACCAACTACCTAGCCCCAAGATAAGCGTTAGCTTGTGCTATGGTGGCTAGAATAACGGTTAGAAATAGTACTTAAATACATTAATAAACACCCATGGCTCAGGTACAAATGCATGTGTTCATAATTAATTGATACTAATTTGATAATGATCTCTAAGGTTTTGTATTGTAAGTGTTGCCCAGGCGCACATATTTTTATGCGCTTGTTAAAAATTACTTTATTGCAAATTTTAAAGTTTTTTGTCATTCAACTGGCTCATTTATGGTCTCAGAGGTGAAACAATAAAGCTTGATTGAATTTTTGGTTCAAAATCAACCTCCATACAAAACGCATTCCAGCGTTTCCGAACGTGCTTCACCTGTCAAACTTTCGCGCTAAAAATGCATTAAAATATGGCGGCGATGTGACACTGAATCATGATGGGAATCATTTATTTTTTATTTTACTTGGGCCATTTGCGAATCGTTTATGCATTCTTCACTTGAGATGATGAGATTCTTTGAAATGTTACGTTTTTGTTGGATACCGAAAGCGAATGGAGGCTAAGGTTTTGCTTTTTTGTGGGAAGTATAAGTAGCATAGCATACCTTTAACGTTTAACAGTTGCATTTGCCATAAAGTGACATTTGCTGCTAAAGAGTCAACATGTAGAGAACAATTTGTATCGTAAAAACATATTGAAGTTGTATTATTTATTTAATTTAAACCCTGGAAAAGTACAGAAATGTTTCACTACAAAGCAAATAGGTCGTATGCATATTCTTTATCTCAAAGCTTACGAGCGCTATCCGTTTATCATATTTTATCGTGCATTGTACTAAATTGCATCAGAACGGTGCGGTGATGCATCTCTTGGCTTTCTGCATAGGAAATATTTGAGTAAGAAGATAAGTCAACGGATTTTCTTGTTCCATAATACCCGCATTTGTTGAGTCATCGTCATACTAAAGGTCAAATTAAATTGAATCAAGTTTTCGAATTGTGAAACTATAAGAGCTAAGTTGGAAGCCCTTGTCCGTGAGACGGTGATAAATGTGGCGCTTCACTTGCCAGTATTGATTTTCAGTGTTGCCATTCTGAAACTAGCTTTAAAGCTAATAAATGTTATGGAGCCTATTTCTAACCCAGATGTTAAATGAAAAAATATAAACAAGTGTAAAGGAATTGTCAACATTGCATCCTAAAACAACACACTTAGAATCAAGAAAAATAAATCGTTTATCACCCTAATTAATGGTAAGCCTACAGATTCATCCATAAATCAGTTTACTATGATAGATAACAAACATAAACATACGAAAGTGAATAGTAAAATCTGGCGGAAGTATCCAGGCAGCCATGTTGTCTGCGCGGGAGCGGACGTTGCTCTCTCGTCTATGACTCAACGACAGACGCATTGTCGTCGGGTGGTTTTTTGAAAAAGGAACACGAGTTCGGAAATCGGTCGGTGGTTGTTTTTTCTAACGTCAAGTGGAACGTCACGTTCTGGCTAAAGAGGTTGAATTTTTTTTTAATTGTATTTTAACTTTGCTTTTGTGTGCCAGTACAGTTAGAGTTCTAAATAACCATTTTACAGGCCAAAGTTATTAAAACTTTCTCTTACTGGTAAAAGTGAAATGTTAGGGTTTATAAAAGCCTAGACTGGATAGAAAATTAGTTTTCGTAGTGACACAGATTGCCTATCTTATCAGTGTGGGTCTAATCGATTCTGAAATCGAAAGCTTTGTATCATTTTTTTTAAGGGATTTGTTCGATTTATGTTAGACTTTCTGACATCATATTTAATTGGATGTGGATGATCATAATTATATCGTATTTATTTTTGTCAAACATCTCTACATCACGGTTTCTAGTGGGACCACAGTGTAGTAATTTGCTGTCGGTTAATGGTGTTTACTAATAGGCCCATACTTCTATAATTTTATCGATTTCTAATAGGGGTAGTATTTAATTTGATTAATGTAATATATCTCAAATGCAAATTGTTTTCAGTAAATGAAGCAAAAACAAAGCAATTCTAAAATAACATAACCCCTGATCCACTTGGCACTTGGCCAGTGTCCGCAGGATTTGCAGAATACTAAATTTTCGACCCACACTGGCATTTGCTGGTTCTTCACGACATCAAGTGCAGTTTCTTACTGAATAGCTTTAGTTTCAGTGGCCCTTCTCTCTATGCTTGTATCTCTGTCACTCTTAGAAGCTCGACCCTGCGAGTGAATGCGATGGCTAGACCCTAATATACGAATGGAAGGTAAGAGGTTTCGACCTCAGACTTGATATGTGGTCGTGTAATGTTAACTGTAATATATAGCTGTCACGAAGTTGTTATTTATTTTCAGATACTTTTATTTGAAGCTTAGTTTAAAACGTTCAAGTGGTCGAGGCACAAAGGTTTGATGTTCTTAAGTGTATTTAAGTTCTAGATTCGAATTCGAGGCTATTTGATTAAAAACGTTCTTCCAGTATGACAGCAAGATGGACTGATTACAACATTTGTACAAATCCTAGTTTGACAAGTCACAGTTGAGGGAATGCTAGGTCGCTTTGCAGACAACGGTATATTGTGTAGACAGATAGTCAAAATACGGTACGGTATTTTTTTTAAATATAACATTAAGCTAAAACGTTGCTAGTGTGAGTTAAATACGACGAGCGCCATCTGTTAGCTAGAACTAACTTTTGAATTAATGTTGTTATTGATTGTACATCTAATCTAATGTAACTTTCCTAACGAAGCCAGCTTGCAACTAACATAATCTACCGAGAGATTTGTAGACTCACAAGCTCTTTCTCTAGGGACTTTGAATACACCTATGCATTATGGGATGCTGTTTAGTAATCATTATGACTATAGTCTAATGGTCTGCGGTCCAAACTACAAAACCGGCTGTCGCGGGTTCGAATCCTGCTAGGGGCAAATGTTTGGGTGATAAGCACGAGCATTTGTACCTGAGTCATGGGTGTTTATCATTTAAGTATATGCGTTATTCTAGCCACTATAGCACAAGCTAATGCTTAGTTTGGGGCTAGGCTAGGTAATTGGTGTGTTCGTGTAATTGGTGTGTTCGTTGAAACAGTTTATTTATTTTTATTTATTAGTGCTAAAACTATTTCTAACAACACAAATAAGAACTGCTTCTAATACTGTTTTTAAACGCATACGCCCAGACGAAAGCACATCCAGGTAAACACGGCAGTATCTTACGCTTTTGTAAAAAGGGCGACTTTGCAACAAAAAAAGGAAGCCTAATGTGCTGATGACTATACTCAGAACCAAAAGCATGTCGTTAGAAGTTGTTGAAACGTTCATGGGGCTATGAGTTTGGGTCATGGAAAGGAAATTATAAGAGGGTCGACCTGGTAGAGCGTTGCTGTCATTTGTTTGTCGTCCACTCTGTTTGACACAGGTGCTACATGCCGAAAAAGTGTTGAATGGCCCAATTTGAAACCTTGAAGGTTGACACTAAGTTCTTTTTTCTTGCTGATTAAGTAAAGCATTCTATGAAAAGGGTTCAGAAGTTCTATTTATATCTTCATCCTACCTCATTCTTATCTTCAAAATCTTTCACCGTCTTACATTATCTCTGATGAAATAAGGCTAAATAAATAAAATTTAGCATGTTTCATCTTAAACGATTGTGAAATATTTGTAAAAATATTTATCTCGATATATTGATGAAACAACGCTGGCTCAAAGCGTTAGAAAGCAATTACAAAATTCAACGACTCCATTAAAGTTCTCGGTAGCTCAGTGGTTAGAGCATTGGACCCGACTTCCAAAGGGGTTCGTATCCTCCCTGATGACCGCCGAAAATATTTTAAGTGTTATGTCTTTTCGGAAATAAAGCTATATAAAACGAAATAAAATAGGGATAAGCGTGAAAATTTGGTCCACTCGTGCGAAACCGGGACGGGTGGTTAGTCTCTATTATTTAATCATTTTTGGAGGACGGAAAGTTAAAAGCACTTAAAAGGTTTAGATAGTCCCATAAAACATTCGAATGTCTTTTCTAACCCGAACTGCACTTCTAACTGACAGCTCATCTTAATATTCCCACAGTCTATCTTCTACAGCTATCCCCTTTCCACATACCAAAATTTCTATTTATATCTTCTATGTGTGAAAAGGATGGAAGTCATTGCAGTAAAGTTCTGGGCAGCTCAGGGACTTGGCATTCCGTTCAAAGCTGAATTAACAATCACCAACGATGCTCACTGCATTGAATGTAAGACTCTATATTTGGTGTTTAAAGTTTATTTTTGTGTAGCCACACAAAACAGGACAACGTTTAAATATTTCAAATATTCCAGGAACAGACGGGACGTGTGATTGTTTGCGTAGTTACGGCTCTATTTCACCATAATACGAGTACTATACCCATGTCAGAAATTCTGTCTTACCAAATATTAAAAAAACCGGTCAAGTGCGAGTTGGACTCGTGCACCGAGGGTTCCGTACAAACCTGTAGATAAGGAATAGTAACTTTGAAATTTTCAAAATTGTCAAAAAAATTTTTTTTAATATGATGAAACTGAAAATTTACGGTTTTCGTAATTTTTCCTATATCTGTACTATAAGACGTGACTTCGAACTAAATTTCAAGGTTCTAAGTTTACAGGAAGTACCCTGTAGGTTTTGATTCCCGTGCGAGTTTCGAAAATTTGCGGAAATTTGCGGCCTAAATGGCTGTATCTTTTGATTGCGTTGACTTAGAAGGTTGATTTTTTTACAGCTTCCAGGAACAGTTGACCTAAGTATAATATAGAAATTTCATACCTCCACGCGTTCCTGAGAAAAACGGTCTTGACGGACGGACGGACGGACAACAAAGTGATCTTATAAGGGTTCTTTTTTTTTCTTTTGAGGTACGGAACCCTAAAATATTATTTGCTTAGAGCAGACTCAATCATACATGAAGAAGAATTGGTCAACGAGATTATCTTAAAGTTTTCTATTAGAATAAATGTCAGAAATGAAATGAAATTTGTTTATTTGCAAGAATACAGGTTTTAAAGATCTTATTTTATCGTAAGTTAGTAGGTAAAAGTATTCAACCTGCATGCAGGTGTAAAAAAATAATTCAAATAAGCAGAATGAATATAAAATAAATAATGATAAGTTACATGAAATAATAATTATGATATGATACATTAATGTTTTTAATTTCATGTCATTTTTTTTTATAATTCATAAACACTGTAAAAACAGTTTTCTTGTAGCCATTTAGTCAATAGTACCTCAAACTCTATACAATCTAAAGTTTTTATTTTATCCGGGAGTTTATTAAACAATGTGATACTGTCTCGATTATGATATTGACTCGTTTAATTGAAGTTTATTCAAATTACAATTTCATCAAATACGCACTTAAAACTTTTCTACTACAAGGTAAACTGATTTGGTGAAAATTAGGTCTTAGAAGAAACAAAATAAAATAAATGTTTTTACGAGACACGTATAAATGAGGCTGTCATGTTGTTTGTTAAAAACTATTAACATGTTTAACTGAGACTAAGACGAATAGATAGCCAGATGGTAAGAAAAGATTTCGTTCGTGACTCGTTCACTTCTACGTTTTAATGGGAGTGACTCATTTAAAATCATTTTTAAACTTTTGTGTGTGTCGAGGAACTATTTTAAAGTCACAGTTCCTTTGTATTGTAATTTCAATATGTAGTTTTGTTACTAACTGACTGTTAAAGCATTTAAGAAATTTGAGTTTTAATTAAAACCTTATTTTTTCATAATTCAAGTTTACAAATACGTGTAAATGGTTGGTTCCTGACAGCTGTCTTTGGCTGCATCCACTGAAGATCTAATTTATAAAAAAACTGAGCACAAACTTGCTGTTTTATTCTTAAATCAAAGTTACTATCTCTAGAGTGGTAAATTTATATAAATATAAAATTTAAGATTTTAAGATTAAAATATTGTAATCTTTTAAAGCAGCTTACTTTCACCTCCAAAGCATATCCCTTACCTAGCAAGAGATAATTTAAGCCTTTTCTTAATATAATGTAGAGTTTATGAATCTATGTGATATTTACTACATAGTACAAAGTCGCTTAACGCGTCTGTAATATGTATGTATGCTTAAATCTTGAAAAGTAGGTACTCAACGTTTTTTTATAGATAGAGTGTTTTCAGAGAAAGGTTTATAGGTATAAAAACCACTCATAATTTCAAGATTTTTAATCCACGCGAGCAAAGCCGCTGGGCGGGCAGCTAGTGTAGTGATCAAACTTCGATATGTTTCCAATTAAAACAGATGCAGACGGCATTGTGCCAACTAATATCAATACTGAGTTATTTGAGTCGAATCCAAGTGTGCTCCAAATAAATTCATATTGGAATCAAAACAATATTGCGTTCCGTTATACGCACGCATGCGGATGGTTTTGTTATCCAAAACATTTAAAACATTTGAGATAAAAGACCAAAATGTATCCAATAAGTGTCCTTTTTATTTCCTGTTTCTTTCCGTTCAACAGCAGCGCTGCAATTCCAAGTAATTAGGGAAAATTATGATTAGAGCTCCCAGTCTTACTAAAATTCCAATGTGGAATTCAATAATAATTTTGGAGAGGAAAATTATGCAAAGATCAATTATGTCATACAACTCTTAGATTATACTGCAATATAACATGAAATTATGTATGGTATAATCAAAATATTTGATCATCCGAATCGATTGTTATAGGAGAAAGTGTTATTTTTGTCGGAATCTCATAGCCATGTTCAGTAATGGAGTGCAACGAATCGGACTAGATTAAAATCTTAAACTGAAAGTGTAAGTGATACTTATGCAACAGCTGTCGTGTAAGAATTCCAGATCTGCTAACAATTTTTGCACAGCTTTGGAGTTTTCGTTGCAAAATCTATTACGTCCGTACAGTAACGTGAGCAAGAACTCAATCGTAACGTATTCGTTTTGTTAAAACGTTAGAAACTGTCAGTTTCCGATACGAATTGACAAGTTTATGAACAGTAAACGCTACGATAGATATTCGCGCTCACCCCACAGATCTTTTACCCTTTTTTGATAAGTTTTGAAGTGAATTAAAGTAACGAGTCCTTTTTTGCTTGTCTTCTCATTCATTCTAATTCTCTAGTTCTCTAATCTAGTATTTTGGAATTAAGTTTTAGTTAACGAATAGAAGCATAGCATCTATTCATCAAGGATAATTGAGGATTGATTGACATTCGTGTATCTTACATATTAGGTAACGAATGGAAACAAAGTATTTCAATACAATACAACACTAGAAATAAACTTGTTCCACTTTTAACAGCCCCATCACCATGCTGTAATCATTTAGAAGTGCCTTTCAAATGAGTATCGTGAGATACCAACTAAATCTTTTGAATAAGCTTAAATCACCTTTTGTTTGAATGCAGACATCACGATTATTCGTTCTAAATGAAGAACAGTTGATACCAAGGTCGGATGTTTTTGGATTTAAATAGCGACCCAATTTCGCGATGAGTGTTAACAAGATGGACGCCGGAAATAGCTTTTGGGGAATACGTTCGGAAACTGTTACAGCAACATAACATTTATAATCTGTGCGGCCTGCCAAATTTGGCGGCGCAAGGTTGGGGCGACGAACCTCCTTGGAAATTTAACTTTTTTTTCATGATTTTTGTTTGTAAAAATAGCTGCCAATCCCAATGAATAATGCAGCCTACAAGGGAACAATACCCGAGTGAACATTTTTGATTCGGCGTTTAAAATTCATGCATGTGAGTCATTGTGCTTGCATCTGAATTCTAATCAAGCCTTTTTAAACCCACAAATGTCTAACCATGGGATTGTGCTTGATTTAAAAAAAATACTATCGTTGACTTGCTTGAACACCTTCACATGAATTCATGAAGATTTTCTCGTGAAATTGAAAATTCTGTATATTTGTGGAAAATCTTTAGCACATTTAAAGTAAAATTACTAACGTTTCATGATTCAACAGTCTGATTTCGCCTGATTGAAAATGTTTGAATGTAATATTTTTTTTAAAAACTATCAGCTCATTAAAAAAAAGAAGCGTGACTGAAAATCCTTGTAATAGCGTCAACAATAGTTTGGTTAATAAATTAACTTAATTAGCTAGCACACAACAGGTGGAAGGAGTGGCGGCTGCCATCTTTCGGTGTGACGTCATTCATGTGGAAAAATGCGAAATGGAGCCTAATATCTTTGAAATTGAGTACTAATTTTATTGATCTCCGCCCAGACAAGGTGCGGTGTTTGTTTGAAAAATGGAATTTCGCGTGTAAACTTTGATTTAGAGCGAATTTGTGTGCAATTGGTTATGTTTCCGAAAGTATAAATTAAATTACTCTTTTTTACAACGTAAATATGCTTAACGTAAAGTATGTTTGGGTTATTGTCGTCTGTTAGGTGTCTATTAAAAAACTAGGAGCCCTGTTACAGTCTTGTTTAGACTCAACAGAAGCTCTGCGATAGCGCTGTTAATCGTTATTTTGTTTTAATTTTTTGAAATAAGAACGCTGCCAGTAAATGAAGAGCAAAATCGTAATACGACCCCCTCTGCACGTAGGGAAAAGTACTCAAAATATCAAGAGGTTGTCTTCTGTTCAGCTGTTGTATTACGAGTAGTTCTTGACACAATGGCATTGACCTAATGCTAAAACGTAAACTGACCCAAATTATTTTATAGACATTTCAACAAAACATCCGCCTAACCCTCAAGACATCGTCCATATATCAACTTTAAGGCATTTTTTCGTTTGTTTATCTAATTAATGACTAGAACTAACGTTATTCTTATAAATCTGCGCGCAACGGAACAACTATGCTAAAAAACACGTGAATGATTTGCACATTCGAAGTGAATTTGCATTAATTACGGTTTCGTTAGCTGCTAACAACAATCAAGGTCTTTTAATTTTAATTTCAGCGTAGTCTGAAATAGTAATTGCCCCCTTTTTAGGTTATAAAATAGCCCGCCAAAATACAATAACGGACATGTCAAATGTCATTTGGCAGGCTTTTTTATAATTAGATATAATTCAGGTTTCTGGACGATTTTTCTTTTTCTGTCACACGAAGATGTTATGGCTATTACCTAAAGTAAAAAAAATATAGCAGGTTTTGAAAAAGGTAAAATAACAATCATAAGAATGTATGTATTTCAAAACTAATTTGACGTATGATACGCAACTTCAATCATTAGCAAACAGATGTTAATGGACATAGAAAGCATAGCAATTATCACTCGTTAGTAAGAAGCAAAGGAAATCTGTAACGGTGTGCCGATGTAACGGATGGAGATACAAACAAAAAAGTTCTCACGCTCCTGATTGCTTCAAGGGAACAAGAACAAGGTCTGACATTAGATGCGTGTAGAAAGATCGTACTAGTTGTCTATGGAAAGAATTTAGAAGATGGCGCTTGCCGTATCAACTTTTTATGCAGATGATTCCGCCAAAATCAGGGGCCATCTTCTGTGCCACGTGTAAAGAAAATGGAACAAAATCATAGTTTTTTTTTAATAAATTTTTACAACAACAACATCACATACATTTATCTGACTCCGTGGTAAGTAGCTTACTAGCTTAAGCACTTCTATTACAGATATCACAAACAACAGTGGTATTACAAATAAACTTAAATAAATACATATAACAAACAAACAGACATGTTCATAAACACAAATGTTTGTACGGTGCGCGGATCGAATCCGCGACCTGTTGGTTAATAGTCAACTTCTTGACCATTACACCAAGTGGTCGTTGTCAATTATTAGCGCTTCTATTGAGCAGTAAAGAAGACCGCAATAGCAGCCTAGGTGTGGCTGCATATGGAACACAGTTAATTTACCTGTACTTACTCGTATAAACGTAAAGATGAAAAGTTTTAACATAGATGAAAAGTTGGTTTTGGTGAATTTGGAGCACCAAACAGGTAATTATGACGTCATTAAAATAATTAAATGACGTAATAATTAAATACTTCCATGTTTTGCCGCCCTTCCACCTCTTTCTACCTCAGGCATTCAGGCACGGCAGGATTGCCGTCTCACCGAACTTTGAGAGTGATGGAACAGTGAGTGCACCTGTGTATTGCGCTCACACTTGTGCACTATAATATCACCTGTGTAGTTGGCTATCTCTATTGAGATTGGCCGCCGTGGTCGAAATCGGCCAGGAGGACTATTACCTTAGGCGTAGGTATTACGTAGGTTATAGTTGGTGGCATTATAGCTGTAAAGCCATAATGCATTTTCATAAAACCCAAGAAAACACAAGTCAAATGGACACATGAGAATTACAAAGAATGAAATATGAAAACCATTAGCGATGAAAATTATGGTGGAAAGTCGTGGAGGTTCTTTATCATAATCTTAATAGTCACTTTCCAACTTGACAAAGGAAAGTAGTCAAAGTTAAGTTCTGGTAACATTTTTATAATCGTTAAATTTGATATGACGATTCATAAAGAGTGTTAAGTTTATTTTATTTTTTATATGGGTTCGCTCTTGACATCATTCTCCCGCTAAGAGGTAAAGAAGATGTCGACGATGCAGTAGCGAGCTTACCTAGAAGGTAAAAAAAAGGAAATGCTTTATGCATACTTTTGCCATGAGGTCAGCAACGGGTTACGAGGGCGTTTTGATAACTCCATGACTTTCAGGCTGAATAGAAACTTTTTTTATTTTTAATGATATTTTCTTAAAAGTAATATTTTTGCGAACCTAAAATAATTCTATTTTCAAATATGGCGCGAAAACAATATTTAATAACAAAAGAAGTTTGGCGGCTGTGAAGGTGTTCTTCGAAAATGGAGAAATCCGAGTTTCGAGTCTTGATTAAACACTATTTTTTACGCGGGAAAACCATTAAGAAGACCGAAGACAAGTTGAAAAAATATTACGGGGATTCAGCGCCGTCTCATGGAATGGTACATAAATGGTTTACTGAGTTTCGTTGTGGACGTATTACAACCAATGATGCCGAGCGCCCAGGAAGGCCGATTGAGGTAACCACTGAGGACATTGTTAACAAAATCCACGATATTGTTTTGGCTGACCGTCGAGTAAAGATACGCGAGTTAGCTGAGGCTGTGCACATCTCAACTGAACGAGTTTTTCATATTTTGCACGATATTTTGGGAATGAAAAAACTTTCTGCAAGATGGGTGCCGCGCTTACTGACAGTCGACCAAAAGCGAAAACGCGTGACTACTTCTGAGGCATGTCTGGCTATGTATAATCGCAATCCAAGTGAATTTTTGCGTCGGTACGTAATCGTGGATGAAACGTGGGTCCACCGTTATACGCCAGAGACTAAACAACAGTCAAAGCAGTGGACTTCTACCGGCGAACGTGCACCAAAGAAGGCAAAAACGGTATGTTCGGCTGGTAAAGTGATGGCAACAGTATTTTGGGACAGTCAAGGGGCTATTTTCATCGATTTCTTGGAGAAAGGCAAGACAATAACCGGTGCTTACTATGCTGCATTGCTGGAAAGATTTAATGAAGAGTTGATGAAGAAACGACCGCATCTAGCAAAGAAAAAAACTCTATTTCATCAGGATAATGCTCCGGCCCACTCGTCTGCAGTCGCGACTTCAAAACTTGTCGAATTAGGATACGAATTATTGCCGCACCCTCTATATTCACCAGATTTAGCCCCCTGTGACTTCTTTCTCTTCCCAAACATGAAGAAATGGCTTGCTGGGCAAAGATTTTCATCCAATGAAGAGGTGATAGCTGCAACCGAGGCCTATTTTGCAGGCTTTGACAAAAAGTATTTTTTGGATGGGTTGAAGAGATTGGAGCATCGCTGGAAAAAGAGTGTTGAGTTGAAAGGAGAGTATGTAGAAAAATAAAATGTTTTTGTACACAAAATATATGTTTTTCTTTTCAAAGTCATGGACTTATCAAACCGCCCTAGTATGTGGATCTCCCTAGTCCAGGTTTACCCAATAAAACCTCCGCGGTTTCCCTCAGTCAGTTTTTTGTGGTGCGACAGAGACAACACATCCTTCTTCTTTGGGATTGGCGATAGAATATAAGCATGCTCCGTCGCGTAACCAATGCGTCACACAAATATGTATCCTTAGACATTTCGGCTATATCTATCAGATTCTGAACCCACCGAAAGGGGTCGTTGCCCCGAACGGTTGGCTCCTGACCTGACCCCTACGGGGTTAGGGCTTCTTCTTCTTTGGGCTTGGCGATAGAACATAAGCTTGCTCCGTCGCGTAACCAATGCGTCAAACAAATAGCAGATATCCTTAGACATTTTGGTTATCTTTTTCAGATTCTGAACCCACCGAAAGGGGTCGTTGCCCCGAACGGTTGACCGCCGACCCCTACGGGGTTAGGTGCGAAGACTCAGACTTATCTCTTTGTTCAAATAGGCTAGATGACAACACCAATCGTTGACATATTTTTATTATCTGTCAAAACGGTCTGCCGCCATAGATTGTGTATGGGAATACATGAACGTGACGTCACGGTCATATATTAGAAATCGGAGTCAATTGACCGAATATTTATTGATTTTTGTGTGTTTAAAAATTGGTTTCTACAGCTTTTTGGAAATATATTAGTTGTATTAACTTCATAGGGGCTATGTTTTTTAAACGCCATGGTCTTAAAAATATTTAAGACAGGTGTCATCATGCCAATTGTAGTACAATTGATTACTGTTACCATTAATGATACTCAGGCACTGAAAAGTGTTCGTCATGTAATAACGTGTTATTTACTTTACAAGCCAGTGCTAAAATGCTTTTTGAGGTTCTATTACAATGATCGCTAATCTTTGCGGTTTGTAACGGAATATGTGAGTCATTGTCGAACGGTACGGTCAGGCTAAAAAGGTATTATGTATTTTTTTTATTTATTTCAATATAAAGACAAAGCGTGAAAACCTGATGACTGTTGGTTGGGGCAGAAAGTTAAAGATTAATGATCATTTGATATTTTTTTATATTACAGTAGAGTAAAAAGCGTGGGGTGCACCTATGTCGTTTTCATAGTTCTATTTGTATAGTTGCCAATAATTATTATACCAAGCACCGCACGCTTTTTACTCTACTGTAATATAAATTGTACTCGGAAATTATTTTCTCTTTTTTAGTTAGCAATAACGGCATGTTTTTTTTTTGTTTTTTCATTTTTATTTTTTTAGTTAATAAGGATAACTGGAAAACTATTATCAAATTATTGCATTGTCATCGGTACTTGATACGTGTGCAATGTTCCAAATTAATTAAGTTGGTGAAAATTGAGCTCAAAGATTCCGTTACAAACATACATACAGCTTATAAAAGCGTGTTTAAAATAAGGGCGTGTTTGGCATCTACCGGCAAGATAGACTAAGATCTTAGAACGATCGAATGACTGACAGCTAATCGACCTTCGACGTCTTGCTGATTAAGATAAACTGTCCACTAGTTGGTCCTGCAGACGCTGTCCTGCTCACTGTTTTCGTATTTTTACCATATTTTTATACTTATAAACCTTGCTCTTGAATCACTTTAACTACACTAAAAAAACTCTATCAAAATCCGTTTAGTATTTTTAAAGATCTAAGCATACATACATAGACATACAGACATAGAGACAGACGCGGGAATCGACTTTACTTTATACTATGCTGCGTATGCTATGTGTATGCTATTATAAGGATAAGTTTCCTAAAAGATAATAAGATGCTGTTTTAGATTCAGAAAGAGCTTTGGCTAAACATCATTTTATAAACTTTTCTCTTCTGTAAAGGCAATGTTTTAATTAAAGTTTATATTTTCTGTGACTTTATATGTAAGACCATAAAGTCAACTGGAAATTGAAATACAAATGTTTTATTGAACAAGTTGAATTCTTATTGTAACGTTATGGGCAGGGCACACACACGTTATTGCTCTGGGACTCGCAAAACGAGGGTTGGGCATGCTTATTTCATTCTTGTTACCACGGTTTCAGGTCGAAAGCCTTATTGTAGACGATGAGTTTTTTTTTCAATTGCAACCAAGACCAAAGTTTTTGTATCTATATGAAACAAGACTATAATATTTTGTAAATATGTAACACCATTTACATTCGGTACTGTCAATTGCATTGTTCTGTTTTTGATGTTCACAAATTCAGACAGTTGGCTATTTTGACCCTGTAGGGCTAATGAAGCACGATGACTTTGACAGCTTAGTGGTATAGCGACTTAACCAAATCCAAGACCAACCTTGATGAGACTGATCGACCTTCTTATTTTAATCCCTGGCTTATTGTCTGATACCCTTGATCAGTAGACTTTGGTTTGACACTATTAACTAACCAATCGAGCCTTCAGACATCTATTGTTTGTAAACTTATTGTTAATTGACCCGTGATTAATCAATAAATACTTACGTCGGAGTTGGTCTATTAAAAAATAATCAACCATTGAATTGATGGAATCAGGCGTTACATTGCGGAAATCCATGATTAGAGCCGAAAAGAGCCAACTAGCTTAAAAATTACTAAATTCTAGCTTTTTCAGGTGATTACAGTTGGATGTGTTTTGGTTCCTGCGCTGGCGTCGTTTAGTGGAAATTTAAAGCAAAATAATCCTCTTTTTCAGCTTTTTTTAGTACGGTATTTTTACTGTATAGAACAATTGACAGTCGATAAGATCTAATAGGGTCAAATATACTACACTAATATATAAGCAGAGTTAATGGAGAATAACAGTTTAAAAGTCCTGTAAAATAGGTGTAATCTATAATTAATTAGACCGACTACGAAATACATCAACTGTAACCACTTGAGAACAAACTAGAGCTGGAAGTCGCAGGACTTACAATACAACTCATAATGTGACACAGAAGATGCATATGAAAACACAACACTGACACCAACAAAATACTCGACGCGTTTCGCCACTACATGTGGCAACTTCAAAATGTTGTCGCTTCGACAGATTACGAGCGACTGAGTCGCTCAGCTTTAACCATTGAATTATATTTTTAAATAGTCAACAAATTCCTGAACACATTTTATATTTAATTTTCAATTACCTATACAGTCAAGTGCCATGAGTTAAGGATGTTGGTTATGTGCTAATCGGGTTTGTAATATTTAACACTAAAACCGTGAAGAGTACAAAGAAGGGCAGGTGCTTGTGGCGCAGTGGTTGCAGCGCTTTGGTAGTGATACCAAAAGTTAATCGCGCGGTCATATTTGGGATGGGTGATCATTCTGACCATAAAAGTGACGTCTATTTACAAGCATCTCCGTGCTTCGGAAGGCACGTTAAGCTGTTGGTCCCGGTTAATATCGATAGATATTAGTCGTTAAGCCTGGTCGGAGGCCCTCGGGTGTCTTAATAACATCTGACAGTAAGGTTGGTCACTTGCCTTACACACCCCTCCACCAATCCGCACTGAGTCCGCGTGGTGAAGTATGGCTCGCAACACCTCATAGTTGAGGTGAGGCCTGTGCCCAGCAGTGGGACGTATAAAGGCTGATGATGATGACAAAGAAGGAAAGTTAGACAGAATGCTTATTTTTTCATAATAATTAATAATTCAAAGATCTGTACATTCCTTTATTCTGTTTAGTAACTAAATGAGCGAAGACCTTTGACAATTATTAAAGTCAAGATTTGAACCTTTTCTATCCTTTGTCCGATGGCCCGGCAAAGATGTCTCAATGCACTGCCTAAGGTAACCTGACGCTTCGAACGTGCGCTAAGACGGATGCACGGTTTGGTGCGCACGCGCCGGCCCAAGAGACGCGCTCTAGGGTTCTTTATTTGGGGGAGTGGTTGAGGTTCTCGGGTTTCTGGGTAAGGTGTCCTGTCACGTGATAATCATAGGCGTTGGATAACCTAGCTGGAGTATATGCGGCATCAAAGTTGCGGTTCTGTTTCTTTGACTTTGAGCTTAGAGTTAATACCCTACATAATCTTGTTTAATAGGTGTGTGGCGACCTCTACCGTTCGCCATCACAGGCGCATGCCTAACGGTGGCAAGCACGACAGCGAGCGCTGTTACGGCTCCATAGGCTAGATAGCGCTGTTAGCATTGTACCGCACATGAACCGCGGGAAATAAGATTTAGATCCAGAAATATATAGACAGACAAATCAAGACTATGTCTCGGACCTTGGTCTCTGACCATAACACCCGGTCGATATGAAGCGCTTCCCTTTAGCTTTCTTACTCTAAATCTGTTGCGCCAAAGGTGTTTCCAGCGCATTCAAAAGTCCTCACAAAACATAATCCACAAAAAAGCTATTACCCACATACCAGTACCAACGATCCTAGAGTTAATAAGTTTGTAAAGTAACATTCCTTCTAGCCGATTTCGACCACGGCGGACAATCTCAGCAGAGATCAGCCAACCAATACTCAGGTGCACTTACAGTTCCTTCACTTTCATAAGCCTCTAACTTAGTATAATTTTTGGGGGTTAGAACCCACAACTGTAAAAAACTGTAAATATAAAAGAGTTCTTTACAAATAGTGTCACGCTTCTGACTTGTCCCTCTGGCTACTGTTCGTTATGCTAATACGACCACCTGTCGTGACGTCACTTCCTCGTATTGTCGGCTATACGCCCTTGGTTTAACTACCGCAGGCAACGAATGCTAGTAACTTGGTAGAGTTTGGAGCAAAACTAAAAAAATATTTTTTTTTAAAGATGGCCTAAGGCTGTAATTTTTATATACAGGGTAATATTTATAATAATTTGAGTCTCGCAGTCGCAAATTAGATATTGCTGATTTCTTCTGAATTTTAACAATTAATTCCTAAGTCATGGGTGTTTATAAGTGTATTTAAGTATTTCTATCTGTTATCTGAATCAACATAGCACCAACTAATCCTTAATTCTGGGCTAGATAATTGGTGTGTACGTTAAATAAATATATATTTTTTATACAGTTTGTTACTTTACTATTATAAATGTGAAAGTCTATTGGTTTGGATGTTTGGATATTTAGATGTTTGTCCGTCGATCACGCTAATGTTACTGAACGGATTTTTGATGAAATTTGGTATGCAGACAGGGTATGAGCTGACTTGGGTGAGTATCCTATCGGATACTTTTTATCAAGATTAAATTCTCCCTTGGGATAAAACGGGAAAATTGATATTCGTCAATTACGTTAACTTCGTATGGATATCCGAAAAAAAGGCGAACGAAGACGCGGGCGTCCGCTAACTAACTAACAAATAAAACTACCTTCCTCCCTTGCAACAAGTTGCAACTGTCCAAACAGCTGATCGAGAAAAGTTTTTTATCCATCTTTGCGAAGAGGGCTTGCATAACAAATCTTTGATTAGCATTAAAAATTGCGGTTTGTCATTTTCATAAGATTACCTCTTCTTTCCTAACGGAGCTTGCACACAAATAGCTTGAATCAAAATCGATTATCTCTGATTGACTCGATAATTTCGCGAACTGGATGCAAGAGATTTGCATACGATGAATATGTAGTTCTAATCTTAATATCAGAGTCAGGTTGGGAGGCTACTTTTGCTTACGAGTCAAAAAATACTATGTTTTTAACAGACAAAGGGTCTTGGCCACCTAGACAATGTAACATGGTATGGCATAGTTGATAGACAAAACTACCAATCGCTTCATTACAAACGAAGCGATCGCTGCTTTTGTTCATAGACAAGCAATGGCCATAGTAACGTAGGTATCTTGTCTAGGTGCTGTAGTACCAACCGCGTGGTTATAACAACATCCCTAATTGCTAGATTTATTTAGTAGATACCCATTTAACCTAGTAGACACTGTATTGATGTTTTACCTACTTAGTATTATGGGAGAATCGCTTCTAGTAAAGAAATTTATACCATGTATTATATAAAAACTAGCTGTCCCGGCAAACGTTGTTTTGCCATATAAATGTTATGGGTGGACAACAACCCTTATCACTAAGGGGTATGAAAAATAGATGTTGGCCGATTCTCAGACCTACTCAATATGCTTACAAAATTTCATGAGAATCGGTCAAGCCGTTTCGAAGGAGTACGGGAACAAACATTGTGACACAAGAATTTTATATATAAGAGATAAGTCGGGATTTCCTTCCTGACGCTATAACTCCAGAACGCACGAACCGATTTCCACGGTTTTGCATTCGTTGGAAAGGTCTCGGGCTCCGTGAGGTCTATAGCAAACAATATTCAGGAAAATTTCAACAAAAAAGCTGGAAAATAGGAATAATCATTTTTCATATGTAGCGCCATCTATGATCCATAGCGTGTTAACAAACCATTATGGTTTTGCATGATTCCACCACGGAGAATTGTGAAAAACGAAGCCATCTAACTGGTGGCGAAACGGAATTCGCCGGGTTTGCTAGTCGTATAATTTGTATACTATTGCTCTACCAGTCACGACTAATCCCTGTCCGCTTCGCCCCTTCGTCTGCGCAGCGCTTATTAAACTGCCATTTGATGCAAGAATGTCGTTCTTGTTCGGTCATATTAAAACACCTGTTTTTACTATTTATTCATAGCCGTAAAATATTTATGGCTATAAAATCGTTGAGGCCTTAAATTTAGGTTCAACACACATGGATATAACCTTAATCGGTATATTTTGTGTGTGATAGATTTTTGTGCCGAATTTTATCAAGAACTAGCGATACCTCGCGACGTTTTCTGCGTAAAAATGATTCCTTATTTTGGGCCCCTAATCTTTTTTTACCTTTTTTCAAAATCTGATTGTATTAGTTTACGTCGATAGGGTTAGTAAGCGAAGATTAGCATACTAGTTATTAAGCCTTTCTTATAATATGTTTTTACGGACGCACACTCATACACTCTGCAATAAATCATTGTGCCAATTCATACAAAGAGGCCACGTAATGTCTTCGAACTTGAACGCAAAAAATAACAGCATACATTAATGTCAAGTTCAAAAAAAGTGGTCAAATATGGAGGCTGACTCTGAGTCATCTCCATACGAGTCACTTGAGTCATCGTATGATATCATTGCACCTTTTGGCTAACTGTACTCTCCGCGCGGTGTAAGATACTTTTTGTGTTGGGTTTTCAGTTGATGGAATCAGGCGTTACTTTGCGGAAATCCGTGACTAAAGCTGAACAAGAGGATTATTTTAGTTTAAATTTCCACTAAACGACGCCAGCGCAGTAACCAAAATACATCCAACTAGCTTAAAAATGACTAAATTCTAGCTTTTTCAGGTGATTACAGTTGGATGTGTTTTGGTTCCTGCGCTGGCGTCGTTTAGTGGAAATTTAAAGCAAAATAATCCTCTTTTTCAGCTTTTTTTAGTACGGTATTTTTACTGTATAGAACAATTGACAGTCGATAAGATCTAATAGGGTCAAATATACTACACTAATATATAAGCAGAGTTAATGGAGAATAACAGTTTAAAAGTCCTGTAAAATAGGTGTAATCTATAATTAATTAGACCGACTGATCCTGACTTAAACAATATAGAACGTCTATTAAATAAAAATAAAAAAACTGGTGTCCCATTTGTGTGTCAACACAGTTATGTCTTTTGCTTTGCAGTTATCGTTATACTGCTGGAAATCTGACTTAAACTCAAATACACAAAAATATTATTCAAGGAGGTCGTAGAATCTTTTAAATACAGATTTTATGCAAATGTGTAATTAATTTCCAATACCTAAATTACTTTCATTAATAAACCTTATTCGAAAAAAGTGTTAGCAATAGAATGAAGACCACATCCGACAACTTGACCTAGTTTTTATCATTTATAAGCTCCAATTAAAACATTTTACTGCCAACTTCTCTTTAAAGAGATTACAAACATACATACTCACAAACTTTTGCGTACATAATTCAATAGATGGAATGTGACCACTCCTTTTTCGGTATGTGCCAAAATGTCCACCCACCGAAATGTTTGTCCTAGTATGCGATTGACCCGCATTAGAAACAATGTTTGATTAATGCTATATCTCTATATATAAATAAAATAAATATACAACAACATCACATACATTGATCTGACTTCGTGGTAAGTATCTTAAGCACTTGTGTTACAGATATCAGAATCAACAGTGGTATTACAAATAAACTTAAATAAATACATATAACACCCAGACCAGTACAAACAGACATGTTCATGCACACAAATATTTGTACAGTGCGGGGATGGAACCCGCGACCTCTTGATTAATAGTCAACTTCTTGACCATTACACCAAAGTGGTCGTCTATACATTTTTAATTCTCGTGTCACAATGTGCGTTCCTGTACTCCTCCGAAACGTCTTGACCGATTCTCATGAAATTTTGTGAGCATAGTGAGTAGGTCTGAGAATCGGCCAACATCTATTTTTCATACCCCTTATTAATAAGGGTTTTCCACCGTCAGCAGGACAATGTTTGCGGGGTATCCGCTAGTGTATCTATAAACATGTGGTTGAAAATTATGCACATTATTTTATTTGATTTGCGAAAAAATATTTTTACATTCTTACGCTTTGTTGGAATTTTAGTTTTGATATGATATTAGCGGTAATGATATTTTTTTTTCGCGTATATTTTGGTACAAATATACAAATTACAACTGTGGCTTCTGTAGGAAGCGTTTTAATGCCTACTTTTAATAGTATCCACATAAACAACGTTGAATTCAAAACACTAATTGTTTTTTTTTGTAAACGACACTGTCCTCTTAGTATACCAAAATTACCTGTCTCTGCTTCATGTTTATTATGAACATATTATGATGGTGATTTTAATAAACTTAAGAGAATTTGGAAAAATAAGCAATATGCTAAGACTCATCTTTCTGTAAACTGTTTATTCTTTGACCACGTAATATTGGCACATTCCTTGAAAGCATAAAGTCGAAGTACGAAATGTCAAATGTGTAATAGTTTGTGGTATTTCATAAATCGTGAGCACAAGCCATGAACAAAGGTAGTAAACTGTCTGATCCCTAGACCCGGAGTAACCTACAAGCAAATTAATTATTCCGTACTGTAATTTTGATGCAGATATTTATTGCTCTAATAAACAAGGTTTAGTGTATACCTTGGCATTTGTAGTAACAAAGTAATGTAACCTTATATTACATGTAATATAGACCTAAGTTTTCAAAGTAACTTAATTAAACAAAGCTTTAGTAAAGTTGAAAACATAAAAATACACGAATCAGTCAGCGGACATAAAGACAACCCTAAAATAAAATCCGACGACCACCAAAACAAGTGCTATTTTAAAAAAAGTTTTTTACATTATAATCGTGTTGTATGGTCATCGAAACTAAACGTATCTACAGAATTTCAACTAAATCGCACACCGGGAAGTTGGTAAATATTGCTTGCAAGATTTGATTACAGACATATGTTTTTTTTAAATATACATCAACATCACATACATTGATCTGACTCCGTGGTAAGTAGCTAAAGCACTTGTGTTACAGATATCAGAATCAACAGTGGTATTACAAATAAGCTTAAAAAAATACACATATTATAACACCCAGACCTGTATAAACAAACATGTTGTTACAGTGCATTGCAGGGATTGAACCCGCGACCTCTTGGTTAATAGTCAACTTCTTGACCATCCCGTGTACGGGACAGGTGAATCGTAATGAAAATCTTGTAATAATAATAGTTACTACACCTAGACCACCTAACAGGCGTGTCAACACACTTTGACAGGCCATCAACGTTCTAGCTCACTAGCTGCGCTCACTTTCACTAACCTTGGCGACAGACCCAAGTAACCTACAGAGCATTCGAGTGTTGGTGGACAGTTAGGCAAGGCCTAATTTGGACGCGATTATTAGCCCCTAAGTAGAATAAAAAACAAATGTTTTTTTGATAGAGATTGATAATCTTTTGGTAGTGGTGAGGCGGAAAGGTTCTTGAATGGTGACCGCGTTTCGGACAACGCTCTGTGCGCAGGCTCACCGATCTTTGAGAGTGATGACACTCAAAGTTCGGTGAGACGGCAATCCGACATGACCGGAAAGAGATCAGGCGCAGGACCAACAGCTTAACGTGCGCACCGAGGTACGGGGGTGTAACACCGCCAACTTCGCGACTCCGAGCTGCTTCTTGGAAATTCATGACAGAAAATCTCAGAAACAATTTTGTCTCGACCTGGGAATCGAACCCAGGACCTCTCGGATGTAAGGCAGAAACTTTGCCACAACACCAACGAGGCATCAATTAACTTATACTCCTAAGGGTTCAGCAAGAGGGTCTATTGGGTTGGTGTCATGATTTAATATTGCGTCCTTTCACTTATAACACCACTTTTTTTAAAACCATATAATGCATTTGGACAGCTATTCTAAACCCCAAAACCTCCTCTCAAAAACATTTAAAAAATTCAATTACTTAATTATCCAATAGAGATAGTGCCCTACTAAGCTTCGCTATATTACTTTGAACTACAATTCCACATTCTCTCCATTGCATAACGCACACAAAAAAAGCTAGTACCCACATACCAGTACCAACGATCCTAGAGTTTATAAGTTTGTAAAGTAACATTCCTTCTAGCCGATTTCGACCACGGCGGACAATCTCAACAGAGATCAGCCAACCAATACTCAGGTGCACTTACAGTTCCTTCACTTTCAAAGTTCGGTAAGCCTCTAAATTAGTATAATTTTTGGGGGTTAGAACCCACAACTGTAAAATTGTAAAAAAAAGAGTTCTTTACAAATAGTGTATCGCTTCTGACTTGTCCCTCTGGCTACTGTTCGTTATGCTAATACGACCACCTGTCGTGACGTCACTTCCTCGTATTGTCGGCCCTACGCCCTTGGTACAACTACCGCAGGCAACGAATGCTAGTAACTTGGTAGAGTTTAGAGCCAAAACTAAAAAAATATTTTTTTTAAAGATGGCCTAAGGCTGTAATTTTTATATACAGGGTAATATTTATAATAATTTGAGTCTCGCAGTCGCAAATTAGATATTGCTGATTTCTTCTGAATTTTAACAATTAATTCCTAAGTCATTGGTGTTTATAAGTGTATTTAAGTATTTCTATCCGTTATCTGAATCAACATAGCACCAACTAATCCTTAATTCTGGGCTAGATAATTGGTGTGTACGTTAAATAAATATATATTTTTTATACAGTTTGTTACTTTACTATTATAAATGTGAAAGTCTATTGGTTTGGATGTTTGGATATTTAGATGTTTGTCCGTCGATCACGCTAATATTACTGAACGGATTTTTGATGAAATTTGGTATGCAGACAGGGTATGAGCTAACTTAGGTGAGTATCCTATCAGATACTTTTTATCCCGATTAAATACACTCTTGGGATAAAACGGGTGCCGTGATATTCGTCAATTACGTAAACTTCGTATGGATATCCGAAAATAAGGCGAACGAAGTCGCGTGCGTTCGCTAACTAACTAACAAACGAAACAAACTTCCTCCCTTGTAAAAAGTTGCAACTGTCCAAACAGCTGATCGAGAAAAGTTTTTTATCCATCTTTGCGAAGAGGGCTTGCATAACAAATCTTTGATTAGCATTAAAAATTGCGGTTTGTCATTTCCATAAGATTACCTCTTCTTTCCTAACGGAGCTTGCACACAAATAGCTTGAATCAAAATCGATTATCTCTGATTGATTCGATAATTTCGCGAACTGGATGCAAGAGATTTGCATACGATGAATATGTAGTTCTAATCTTAATATCAGAGTCAGGTTGGGAGGCTACTTTTGCTTACGAGTCAAAAAATACTATGTTTTTAACAACCAAGGGTCTTGGCCACCTAGACAATGTAACATGGTATGGCATAGTTGATAGACAAAACTACCAATCGCTTCATTACAAACGAAGCGTGTGGCGACCTCTACCATTCGCCATCACAAATGCATGCCTAACGGCAAGCATAACAGCGAGAACTGATACGGCTCCATAAGGCTAGATGGCGCTGTTAGCCTAGTACCGGCCAAATGATACCGGCCTAGTACCGCACATGAACCGCGGTATATAAGATTTCGATCCAGAATAATATAGATAGACAAATCAAGATGATGTCTATCGGTCCTTGGTCCCCGACCATAACACCCGGTCGGTAGGAAGCGCTTCCCTTTAGCTTCTTAACTCGAAATCTGTTGCGCCAAATTGGTGACCCCGACGTGATCAACACCCTAGAGCCGTCTGTCATCATCGTCGTCGCCCTCTCCTTCCTCTCGCCAACAGCACCCCGCCAGCAGTCTACAGCAAGCCAGCACCAGCCTCAAGAGGACCATCCGCAGACCCGCACTGGATCTTCCTGGTACCTCCGGCAGCCTCATCCAGATTATCCCGACTCAACGTGGCCTCTGGACTTGTCCCCACACACCCTGGTCAGCAGCAACCGCCTCATCCCGACTCACCGTGGACAACAGGCGGGCCTCTTCCCGACTCACCGTGGAGTACCAGGCCGCTTATCCCGACCATCGTGGACTTCCGCATGCGCATCCCGACTCACTGAGGACATCACGCATGCTCATCCCGACTCGCCGCGGACATCCCGTGTGCACATCCCGACTCACCGAGGACATCACGCACACTCATCCCGACTCATCGTGGTGGACCCGAGAACACTGGCACTTGCAAGCTCAAGACGCACTGACTGCTGGCTCATCCTGGCTCAACCAACCTCCGGTTATTCGGAGGGGAGTGGTGTGGCGACCTCTACCATTCGCCATCACAAATGCATGCCTAACGGCAAGCATAACAGCGAGAACTGATACGGCTTCATAAGGCTAGATGGCGCTGTTAGCCTAGTACCGGCCAAATGATACCGGCCTAGTACCGCACATGAACCGCGGTATATAAGATTTCGATCCAGAATAATATAGATAGACAAATCAAGATGATGTCTATCGGACCTTGGTCCCCGACCATAACACCCGGTCGGTAGGAAGCGCTTCCCTTTAGCTTCTTAACTCGAAATCTGTTGCGCCAAAAGCGATCGCTGCTTTTGTTCATAGACAAGCAATGGCCATAGTAACGTAGGTATCTTGTCTAGGTGCTGTAGTACCAACCGCGTGGTTATAACAACATCCCTGATTGCTAGATTTATTTAGTAGGTACCCATTTAACCTAGTAGACACTGTATTGATGTTTTACCTACTTAGTATTATGGGAGAATCGCTTCTAGTAAAGAAATTTATACCATGTATTATATAAAAACTAGCTGTCCCGGCAAACGTTGTTTTGCCATATAAATGTTATGGGTGGACAACCCTTATCACTAAGGGGTATGAAAAATAGATGTTGGCCGATTCTCAGACCTACTCAATATGCTTACAAAATTTCATGAAAATCGGTCAAGCCGTTTCGAAGGAGTACGGGAACAAACATTGTGACACAAGAATTTTATATATAAGAGGTAAGTCGGGATTTCCTTCCTGATTCTATAACTCCAGAACGCACGAACCGATTTCCACGGTTTTGCATTCGTTGGAAAGGTCTCGGGCTCCGTGAGGTCTATAGCAAACAATATTCAGGAAAATTTCAACAGAAAAGCTGGAAAATAGGAATAATCATTTTTCATGTGCAGCGCCATCTATGATCCATAGCGTGTATAACAAACCATTATGGTTTTGCATGATTCCACCACGGAGAATTGTGAAAAACGAAGCCATCTAACTGGTGGCGAAACGGAATTCGCCGGGTTTGCTAGTCGTATAATTTGTATACTATTGCTCTACCAGTCACGACTAAACCCTGTCCGCTTCGCCCCTTCGTCTGCGCAGCGCCTATTAAACTGCCATTTGATGCAAGAATGTCGTTCTTGTTCGGTCATATTAAAACACCTGTTTTTACTATTTATTCATAGCCGTAAAATATTTATGGCTATAAAATCGTTGAGGCCTTAAATTGAGGTTCAACAAACATGGATATGGCCTTAATCGGTATATTTTGTGTGTGATAGATTTTTGTGCCGAATTTTATCAAGAACTAGCGATACATCGCGACGTTTTCTGCGTAAAAATGATTTCTTATTTTGGGCCCCTAATCTTTTTTTACCTTTTTTCAAAATCTGATTGTATTAGTTTACGTCGATAGGGTTAGTAAGCGAAGATTAGCATACTAGTTATTAAGCCTTTCTTATAATATGTTTTTACTGACGCACACTCATACACTCTGCAATAAATCATTGATCCAATTCATACAAAGAGGCCACGTAATGTCTTCGAACTTGAACGCAAAAAAGAACAACATACATTAATGTCAAGTTTAAAAAAAAAGTGGTCAAATATGGAGGCTGACTCTGAGTCATCTCCATACGAGTCACTGAGTCATCGTATGATATCATTGCACTTTTTTGGCTAACTGTACTCTCCGCGAGGTGTAAGATACTTTTTGTGTTGGGTTTTCAGTACTGTAGTTGATGGAATGAGGCGTTACTTTACGGAAATCCGTGACTAAAGCTGAACAAGAGGATTATTTTGCTTTAAATTTCCACTAAACGACGCCAGCGCAGGAACCTAAATACATCCAACCAGCTTTAAAATTACTAAATTCTAGCTTTTTCAGGTGATTACAGTTGGATGTGTTTTGGTTCCTGCGCTGGCGTCGTTTAGTGGAAATTTAAAGCAAAATAATCCTCTTTTTCAGCTTTTTTTAGTACGGTATTTTTACTGTATAGAACAATTGACAGTCGATAAGATCTAATAGGGTCAAATATACTACACTAATATATAAGCAGAGTTAATGGAGAATAACAGTTTAAAAGTCCTGTAAAATAGGTGTAATCTATAATTAATTAGACCGACTGATCCTGACTTAAACAATATAGAACGTCTATTAAATAAAAATAAAAAAACTGGTGTCCCATTTGTGTGTCAACACAGTTATGTCTTTTGCTTTGCAGTTATCGTTATACTGCTGGAAATCTGACTTAAACTCAAATACACAAAAATATTATTCAAGGAGGTCGTAGAATCTTTTAAATACAGATTTTATGCAAATGTGTAATTAATTTCCAATACCTAAATTACTTTCATTAATAAACCTTATTCGAAAAAAGTGTTAGCAATAGAATGAAGACCACATCCGACAACTTGACCTAGTTTTTATCATTTATAAGCTCCAATTAAAACATTTTACTGCCAACTTCTCTTTAAAGAGATTACAAACATACATACTCACAAACTTTTGCGTACATAATTCAATAGATGGAATGTGACCACTCCTTTTTCGGTATGTGCCAAAATGTCCACCCACCGAAATGTTTGTCCTAGTATGCGATTGACCCGCATTAGAAACAATGTTTGATTAATGCTATATCTCTATATATAAATAAAATAAATATACAACAACATCACATACATTGATCTGACTTCGTGGTAAGTATCTTAAGCACTTGTGTTACAGATATCAGAATCAACAGTGGTATTACAAATAAACTTAAATAAATACATATAACACCCAGACCAGTACAAACAGACATGTTCATGCACACAAATATTTGTACAGTGCGGGGATGGAACCCGCGACCTCTTGATTAATAGTCAACTTCTTGACCATTACACCAAAGTGGTCGTCTATACATTTTTAATTCTCGTGTCACAATGTGCGTTCCTGTACTCCTCCGAAACGTCTTGACCGATTCTCATGAAATTTTGTGAGCATAGTGAGTAGGTCTGAGAATCGGCCAACATCTATTTTTCATACCCCTTATTAATAAGGGTTTTCCACCGTCAGCAGGACAATGTTTGCGGGGTATCCGCTAGTGTATCTATAAACATGTGGTTGAAAATTATGCACATTATTTTATTTGATTTGCGAAAAAATATTTTTACATTCTTACGCTTTGTTGGAATTTTAGTTTTGATATGATATTAGCGGTAATGATATTTTTTTTTCGCGTATATTTTGGTACAAATATACAAATTACAACTGTGGCTTCTGTAGGAAGCGTTTTAATGCCTACTTTTAATAGTATCCACATAAACAACGTTGAATTCAAAACACTAATTGTTTTTTTTTGTAAACGACACTGTCCTCTTAGTATACCAAAATTACCTGTCTCTGCTTCATGTTTATTATGAACATATTATGATGGTGATTTTAATAAACTTAAGAGAATTTGGAAAAATAAGCAATATGCTAAGACTCATCTTTCTGTAAACTGTTTATTCTTTGACCACGTAATATTGGCACATTCCTTGAAAGCATAAAGTCGAAGTACGAAATGTCAAATGTGTAATAGTTTGTGGTATTTCATAAATCGTGAGCACAAGCCATGAACAAAGGTAGTAAACTGTCTGATCCCTAGACCCGGAGTAACCTACAAGCAAATTAATTATTCCGTACTGTAATTTTGATGCAGATATTTATTGCTCTAATAAACAAGGTTTAGTGTATACCTTGGCATTTGTAGTAACAAAGTAATGTAACCTTATATTACATGTAATATAGACCTAAGTTTTCAAAGTAACTTAATTAAACAAAGCTTTAGTAAAGTTGAAAACATAAAAATACACGAATCAGTCAGCGGACATAAAGACAACCCTAAAATAAAATCCGACGACCACCAAAACAAGTGCTATTTTAAAAAAAGTTTTTTACATTATAATCGTGTTGTATGGTCATCGAAACTAAACGTATCTACAGAATTTCAACTAAATCGCACACCGGGAAGTTGGTAAATATTGCTTGCAAGATTTGATTACAGACATATGTTTTTTTTAAATATACATCAACATCACATACATTGATCTGACTCCGTGGTAAGTAGCTAAAGCACTTGTGTTACAGATATCAGAATCAACAGTGGTATTACAAATAAGCTTAAAAAAATACACATATTATAACACCCAGACCTGTATAAACAAACATGTTGTTACAGTGCATTGCAGGGATTGAACCCGCGACCTCTTGGTTAATAGTCAACTTCTTGACCATCCCGTGTACGGGACAGGTGAATCGTAATGAAAATCTTGTAATAATAATAGTTACTACACCTAGACCACCTAACAGGCGTGTCAACACACTTTGACAGGCCATCAACGTTCTAGCTCACTAGCTGCGCTCACTTTCACTAACCTTGGCGACAGACCCAAGTAACCTACAGAGCATTCGAGTGTTGGTGGACAGTTAGGCAAGGCCTAATTTGGACGCGATTATTAGCCCCTAAGTAGAATAAAAAACAAATGTTTTTTTGATAGAGATTGATAATCTTTTGGTAGTGGTGAGGCGGAAAGGTTCTTGAATGGTGACCGCGTTTCGGACAACGCTCTGTGCGCAGGCTCACCGATCTTTGAGAGTGATGACACTCAAAGTTCGGTGAGACGGCAATCCGACATGACCGGAAAGAGATCAGGCGCAGGACCAACAGCTTAACGTGCGCACCGAGGTACGGGGGTGTAACACCGCCAACTTCGCGACTCCGAGCTGCTTCTTGGAAATTCATGACAGAAAATCTCAGAAACAATTTTGTCTCGACCTGGGAATCGAACCCAGGACCTCTCGGATGTAAGGCAGAAACTTTGCCACAACACCAACGAGGCATCAATTAACTTATACTCCTAAGGGTTCAGCAAGAGGGTCTATTGGGTTGGTGTCATGATTTAATATTGCGTCCTTTCACTTATAACACCACTTTTTTTAAAACCATATAATGCATTTGGACAGCTATTCTAAACCCCAAAACCTCCTCTCAAAAACATTTAAAAAATTCAATTACTTAATTATCCAATAGAGATAGTGCCCTACTAAGCTTCGCTATATTACTTTGAACTACAATTCCACATTCTCTCCATTGCATAACGCACACAAAAAAAGCTAGTACCCACATACCAGTACCAACGATCCTAGAGTTTATAAGTTTGTAAAGTAACATTCCTTCTAGCCGATTTCGACCACGGCGGACAATCTCAACAGAGATCAGCCAACCAATACTCAGGTGCACTTACAGTTCCTTCACTTTCAAAGTTCGGTAAGCCTCTAAATTAGTATAATTTTTGGGGGTTAGAACCCACAACTGTAAAATTGTAAAAAAAAGAGTTCTTTACAAATAGTGTATCGCTTCTGACTTGTCCCTCTGGCTACTGTTCGTTATGCTAATACGACCACCTGTCGTGACGTCACTTCCTCGTATTGTCGGCCCTACGCCCTTGGTACAACTACCGCAGGCAACGAATGCTAGTAACTTGGTAGAGTTTAGAGCCAAAACTAAAAAAATATTTTTTTTAAAGATGGCCTAAGGCTGTAATTTTTATATACAGGGTAATATTTATAATAATTTGAGTCTCGCAGTCGCAAATTAGATATTGCTGATTTCTTCTGAATTTTAACAATTAATTCCTAAGTCATTGGTGTTTATAAGTGTATTTAAGTATTTCTATCCGTTATCTGAATCAACATAGCACCAACTAATCCTTAATTCTGGGCTAGATAATTGGTGTGTACGTTAAATAAATATATATTTTTTATACAGTTTGTTACTTTACTATTATAAATGTGAAAGTCTATTGGTTTGGATGTTTGGATATTTAGATGTTTGTCCGTCGATCACGCTAATATTACTGAACGGATTTTTGATGAAATTTGGTATGCAGACAGGGTATGAGCTAACTTAGGTGAGTATCCTATCAGATACTTTTTATCCCGATTAAATACACTCTTGGGATAAAACGGGTGCCGTGATATTCGTCAATTACGTAAACTTCGTATGGATATCCGAAAATAAGGCGAACGAAGTCGCGTGCGTTCGCTAACTAACTAACAAACGAAACAAACTTCCTCCCTTGTAAAAAGTTGCAACTGTCCAAACAGCTGATCGAGAAAAGTTTTTTATCCATCTTTGCGAAGAGGGCTTGCATAACAAATCTTTGATTAGCATTAAAAATTGCGGTTTGTCATTTCCATAAGATTACCTCTTCTTTCCTAACGGAGCTTGCACACAAATAGCTTGAATCAAAATCGATTATCTCTGATTGATTCGATAATTTCGCGAACTGGATGCAAGAGATTTGCATACGATGAATATGTAGTTCTAATCTTAATATCAGAGTCAGGTTGGGAGGCTACTTTTGCTTACGAGTCAAAAAATACTATGTTTTTAACAACCAAGGGTCTTGGCCACCTAGACAATGTAACATGGTATGGCATAGTTGATAGACAAAACTACCAATCGCTTCATTACAAACGAAGCGTGTGGCGACCTCTACCATTCGCCATCACAAATGCATGCCTAACGGCAAGCATAACAGCGAGAACTGATACGGCTCCATAAGGCTAGATGGCGCTGTTAGCCTAGTACCGGCCAAATGATACCGGCCTAGTACCGCACATGAACCGCGGTATATAAGATTTCGATCCAGAATAATATAGATAGACAAATCAAGATGATGTCTATCGGTCCTTGGTCCCCGACCATAACACCCGGTCGGTAGGAAGCGCTTCCCTTTAGCTTCTTAACTCGAAATCTGTTGCGCCAAATTGGTGACCCCGACGTGATCAACACCCTAGAGCCGTCTGTCATCATCGTCGTCGCCCTCTCCTTCCTCTCGCCAACAGCACCCCGCCAGCAGTCTACAGCAAGCCAGCACCAGCCTCAAGAGGACCATCCGCAGACCCGCACTGGATCTTCCTGGTACCTCCGGCAGCCTCATCCAGATTATCCCGACTCAACGTGGCCTCTGGACTTGTCCCCACACACCCTGGTCAGCAGCAACCGCCTCATCCCGACTCACCGTGGACAACAGGCGGGCCTCTTCCCGACTCACCGTGGAGTACCAGGCCGCTTATCCCGACCATCGTGGACTTCCGCATGCGCATCCCGACTCACTGAGGACATCACGCATGCTCATCCCGACTCGCCGCGGACATCCCGTGTGCACATCCCGACTCACCGAGGACATCACGCACACTCATCCCGACTCATCGTGGTGGACCCGAGAACACTGGCACTTGCAAGCTCAAGACGCACTGACTGCTGGCTCATCCTGGCTCAACCAACCTCCGGTTATTCGGAGGGGAGTGGTGTGGCGACCTCTACCATTCGCCATCACAAATGCATGCCTAACGGCAAGCATAACAGCGAGAACTGATACGGCTTCATAAGGCTAGATGGCGCTGTTAGCCTAGTACCGGCCAAATGATACCGGCCTAGTACCGCACATGAACCGCGGTATATAAGATTTCGATCCAGAATAATATAGATAGACAAATCAAGATGATGTCTATCGGACCTTGGTCCCCGACCATAACACCCGGTCGGTAGGAAGCGCTTCCCTTTAGCTTCTTAACTCGAAATCTGTTGCGCCAAAAGCGATCGCTGCTTTTGTTCATAGACAAGCAATGGCCATAGTAACGTAGGTATCTTGTCTAGGTGCTGTAGTACCAACCGCGTGGTTATAACAACATCCCTGATTGCTAGATTTATTTAGTAGGTACCCATTTAACCTAGTAGACACTGTATTGATGTTTTACCTACTTAGTATTATGGGAGAATCGCTTCTAGTAAAGAAATTTATACCATGTATTATATAAAAACTAGCTGTCCCGGCAAACGTTGTTTTGCCATATAAATGTTATGGGTGGACAACCCTTATCACTAAGGGGTATGAAAAATAGATGTTGGCCGATTCTCAGACCTACTCAATATGCTTACAAAATTTCATGAAAATCGGTCAAGCCGTTTCGAAGGAGTACGGGAACAAACATTGTGACACAAGAATTTTATATATAAGAGGTAAGTCGGGATTTCCTTCCTGATTCTATAACTCCAGAACGCACGAACCGATTTCCACGGTTTTGCATTCGTTGGAAAGGTCTCGGGCTCCGTGAGGTCTATAGCAAACAATATTCAGGAAAATTTCAACAGAAAAGCTGGAAAATAGGAATAATCATTTTTCATGTGCAGCGCCATCTATGATCCATAGCGTGTATAACAAACCATTATGGTTTTGCATGATTCCACCACGGAGAATTGTGAAAAACGAAGCCATCTAACTGGTGGCGAAACGGAATTCGCCGGGTTTGCTAGTCGTATAATTTGTATACTATTGCTCTACCAGTCACGACTAAACCCTGTCCGCTTCGCCCCTTCGTCTGCGCAGCGCCTATTAAACTGCCATTTGATGCAAGAATGTCGTTCTTGTTCGGTCATATTAAAACACCTGTTTTTACTATTTATTCATAGCCGTAAAATATTTATGGCTATAAAATCGTTGAGGCCTTAAATTGAGGTTCAACAAACATGGATATGGCCTTAATCGGTATATTTTGTGTGTGATAGATTTTTGTGCCGAATTTTATCAAGAACTAGCGATACATCGCGACGTTTTCTGCGTAAAAATGATTTCTTATTTTGGGCCCCTAATCTTTTTTTACCTTTTTTCAAAATCTGATTGTATTAGTTTACGTCGATAGGGTTAGTAAGCGAAGATTAGCATACTAGTTATTAAGCCTTTCTTATAATATGTTTTTACTGACGCACACTCATACACTCTGCAATAAATCATTGATCCAATTCATACAAAGAGGCCACGTAATGTCTTCGAACTTGAACGCAAAAAAGAACAACATACATTAATGTCAAGTTTAAAAAAAAAGTGGTCAAATATGGAGGCTGACTCTGAGTCATCTCCATACGAGTCACTGAGTCATCGTATGATATCATTGCACTTTTTTGGCTAACTGTACTCTCCGCGAGGTGTAAGATACTTTTTGTGTTGGGTTTTCAGTACTGTAGTTGATGGAATGAGGCGTTACTTTACGGAAATCCGTGACTAAAGCTGAACAAGAGGATTATTTTGCTTTAAATTTCCACTAAACGACGCCAGCGCAGGAACCTAAATACATCCAACCAGCTTTAAAATTACTAAATTCTAGCTTTTTCAGGTGATTACAGTTGGATGTGTTTTGGTTCCTGCGCTGGCGTCGTTTAGTGGAAATTTAAAGCAAAATAATCCTCTTTTTCAGCTTTTTTTAGTACGGTATTTTTACTGTATAGAACAATTGACAGTCGATAAGATCTAATAGGGTCAAATATACTACACTAATATATAAGCAGAGTTAATGGAGAATAACAGTTTAAAAGTCCTGTAAAATAGGTGTAATCTATAATTAATTAGACCGACTGATCCTGACTTAAACAATATAGAACGTCTATTAAATTAAAAAAAAAACTGGTGTCCCATTTGTGTGTCAACACAGTGATGTCTTTTGCTTTGCAGTTATCGTTATACTGTTGGAAATCTGACTTAAACTCAAATACACAAAAATATTATTCAAGGAGGTCGTAGAATCTTTTAAATACAGATTTTATGCAAATGTGCAATTAATTTCCAATACCTAAATTACTTTCATTAATAAACCTTATTCGAAAAAAAGTGTTAGCAATAGAATGAAGACCACATCCGACAACTTGACCTAGTTTTTATCATTTATAAGCTCCAATTAAAACATTTTACTGACAACTTCTCTTTGAAGAGATTACAAACATACATACTCACAAACTTTTGCGTACATGATTCAATAGATGGAATGTGACCACTCCTTTTTCGGTATGTGCCAAAATGTCCACCCACCGAAATGTTTGTCCTAGTATGCGATTGACCCGCATTAGAAACAATGTTTGATTAATGCTATATCTCTATATATAAATAAAATAAATATACAACAACATCACATACATTGATCTGACTTCGTGGTAAGTATCTTAAGCACTTGTGTTACAGATATCAGAATCAACAGTGGTATTACAAATAAACTTAAATAAATACATATAACACCCAGACCAGTACAAACAGACATGTTCATGCACACAAATATTTGTACAGTGCGGGGATGGAACCCGCGACCTCTTGATTAATAGTCAACTTCTTGACCATTACACCAAAGTGGTCGTCTATACATTTTTAATTCTCGTGTCACAATGTGCGTTCCTGTACTCCTCCGAAACGGCTTGACCGATTCTCATGAAATTTTGTGAGCATAGTGAGTAGGTCTGAGAATCGGCCAACATCTATTTTTCATACCCCTTATTAATAAGGGTTTTCCACCGTCAGCAGGACAATGTTTGCGGGGTCCGCTAGTGTATCTATAAACATGTGGTTGAAAATTATGCACATTATTTTATTTGATTTGCGAAAAAATATTTTTACATTCTTACGCTTTGTTGGAATTTTAGTTTTGATATGATATTAGCGGTAATGATATTTTTTTTTCGCGTATATTTTGGTACAAATATACAAATTACAACTGTGGCTTCTGTAGGAAGCGTTTTAATGCCTACTTTTAATAGTATCCACATAAACAACGTTGAATTCAAAACACTAATTGTTTTTTTTTTGTAAACGTCACCGCCCTCCTAATATACCAAAATTACCTGTCTCTACTTCATGTTTATTATGAACATATTATGATGGTGATTTTAATAAACTTAATAGAATTTGGAAAAATAAGCAATATGCTAAGACTCACCTTTCTGTAAACTGTTTATTCTTTGACCACTTAATATTGGCACATTCCTTGAAAGCATAAAGTCGAAGTACGAAATGTCAAATGTGTAATAGTTTGTGGTATTTCATAAATCGTGAGCACAAGCCATGAACAAAGGTAGTAAACTGTCTGATCCCTAGACCCGGAGTTACCTACAAGCAAATTAATTATTCCGTACTGTAATTTTGATGCAGATATTTATTGCTCTAATAAACAAGGTTTAGTGTATACCTTGGCATTTGTAGTAACAAAGTAATGTAACCTTATATTACATGTAATATAGACCTAAGTTTTCAAAGTAACTTAATTAAACAAAGGTTTAGTAAAGTTGAAAACATAAAAATACACGAATCAGTCAGCGGACATAAAGACAACCCTAAAATAAAATCCGACGACCACCAAAACAAGTGCTATTTAAAAAAAAGTTTTTTACATTATAATCGTGTTGTATTGTCATCGAAACTAAACGTATCTACAGAATTTCAACTAAATCGCACACCGGGAAGTTGGTAAATATTGCTTGCAAGATTTGATTACAGATTTTTTTTAAATATACATTAACATCACATACATTGATCTGACTCCGTGGTGAGTAGCTAAAGCACTTGTGTTACAGATATCAGAATCAACAGTGGTATTACAAATAAGCTTAAAAAATACACATATTATAACACCCAGACCTGTATAAACAGACATGTTTGTACAGTGCAGGGATTGAACCCGCGACCTCTTGGTTAATAGTCAACTTCTTGACCATCCCGTGTACGGGACAGGTGAATCGTAATGAAAATCTTGTAATAATAATAGTTACTACACCTAGACCTAGACAGGCGTGTCAACACACTTGGACAGGCCATCAACGTTCTAGCTCACTAGCTGCGCTCACTTTCACTAACCTTGGCGACAGACCCAAGTAACCTACAGAGCATTCGGGTGTAGGTGGACAGTTAGGCAAGGCCTAATTTGGACGCGATTATTAGCCCCTAAGTAGAATAAAAAACAAATGTTTTTTTGATAGAGATTGATAATCTTTTGGTAGTGGTGAGGCGGAAAGGTTCTTGAATGGTGACCGCGTTTCGGACGACGCTCTGTGCGCAGGCTCACCGATCTTTGAGAGTGATGACTCTCAAAGTTCGGTGAGACGGCAATCCGACATGACCGGAAAGAGATCAGGCGCAGGACCAACGGCTTAACGTGCGCACCGAGGCACGGGGGTGTAACACCGCCAACTTTCCGACTCCGAGCTGCTTCTCGGAAATTCATGACAGAAATTCTCAGAAACAATTTTGTCTCGACCTGGGAATCGAACCCAGGACCTCTCGGATGTAAGGCAGAAACTTTGCCACAACACCAACGAGGCATCAATTAACTTATACTCCTAAGGGTTCAGCAAGAGGGTCTATTGGGTTTTTGTCATGATTTAATATTGCGTCCATTCACTTATAACACCACTTTTTTTAAAACCATGTTATGCATTTGGACAGCTATTCTAAACCCCAAAACCTCCTCTCAAAAACATTTAAAAAATTCAATTACTTTTATTATCCAATAGAGATAGTGCCCTACTAAGCTTCGCTATATTACTTTGAACTACAATTCCACATTCTCTCCATTACATAACGCATTAGCATACAACTAGAACACATTACTATAGCAACTAATACGAATGGGAGTGTTCTCGACTGTATGTATGTCTGTCGCTCACGACATTTAACACTATTGTAATTTAGTTATGGACATAGATTATGCTGCGGGCAGAAGGGTCAAAAGTTTAGAATTTGAGTTACTGCCTAAAAGTTATCAATAGTCTCTGGATTATTTTTTTGTCGAGGAGAATTTCATGGAAATCAATATTTTGTACTTGCGTTACTAGAATTAAATGCATTTAAATGATTTCTTTTATAACTTAGCATACACAATTATTATTTGGGAAAAATTTATAACAATTTGCCCTAGTATCTCCCAAGTAAAGTAACAAATACATAATAACATATTATTTACAGGTCTTTTGAGTAACTAAAGCTAATGTTAAAATATTTTTTAACGCATTGCACAATGTGTGAATGTATGACACAGCTGTCGACATTGCGAGTTATGTTAACCTTCAAGTTATGTAGATGATAATGCGTTGCTAATCAATTATGTATTTCCAAATCGTTGAATAAATGCTTCTGCATATACATGTCATGCTTTGTAACAGCTGTAGGATTTTGAGGTTTTAAGGTTCTATTCGTTTAAATATTATTTGTTGCTTTAAGCATAACATTGAGAGTAAAGATTTTGCGAGAAACAATATTTTCTCATAAATATGTATAAACAGCTATTCGCTACACATTTCATACTAGGAGACTAGGAATTTTTTCCATAATAAAACCATACAAAATAAAACTATTAAATAAAAAATAAAATGTAAAGTAAAATGTCTCAGGGTACTGACCATTCTGTATCAGCATTTATTCCACAGATATATATTTACATAGATAACGCAAATGCATGCACTTCGCGTGTCCGAACCCCGACCAAAACCCCGACCAAACGTCAAGGTTGGTCGCCGCTAAGTTCAGTCCGCTCGCTCCGTTGCAGCTGGATGGGCCGCAAAAATTTAAAAAATGCCTCGTTGCGTGATAATTAACTGCAGTAGCTCAAAAATTTCAATCGGTTTGGATTGCCCGTCACTAAATTTCGCCTGTGACGTCACAGTAGGTGTTAAAAAGTCGGCACGCTTGGTTTCAATACAAATCGTGATACTTGCGTTATCTATGTAAATATATATCTGTGATTTATTCTATGGTTAAAACTGGCATAGAATACGATTTAATCTGTGAACCAACACGATTTTATCACAGACAATGGGCCGTTTAACCCAAGAATTTGTGTCTGACCGGCTAAAACATGGTATTGTTATAGTATTATGTAATTTTTGGGTATGACTGTTAAATTTTAACGACCTTCCTCCACACGCTATTGTTCCGGCGAATTTAATGCCCAATACTCGCGGAAAATTCCTGTAATGTATGTATTTTTGACATGTGATTAATAAATTATTTCTCTTCTTATTACAGGATCTAATACCGACGCAAGACACGGAATCCTACTTAGTAAAAACGCAAAATGCGATCACGAATCTACAAGCGAAGCTGCAGTCGTCGCGAACCAACAACTTTGCCAACATTCCCTCTCAACTTACCTCTAGTCTCATCAGCGAGAAGACTGCAATTTCTCGTCTTCCGATCTCTCAGTTGAGTCGGTCGAATTCCCTCAACTATCGCCTCAGAAGGAAAGAGCCATCAGGTGACAGCAGTCCGTTAAGAAGTCCCGGGAACTATGTCATCACAGGCTCCACAAAAGTTCCAGAAAGTACTAGGATCTTACTAAACTCCGCGTCAAGATCTTTGGACACTGACAGGAGAAAAGGTCACGATTCCAACATGAACAGTCCCTCATCCGAAAGGGGTTTACTGAGCAACAGTTCCGACGATAAAACCTTATCGAATCGTCCACCGTACGACGTCGAAGCCATCCTGTCGCCGCACAGAAAAGCCCACACGCGTCACAAGTCTTTCGACGGGCAAAACCCGAAATACTTCACCGATGTCAACACGAATCAGACTGTATGCCTCAAGACTGTACTTAAGAATAATGCCTTAGAAGCGGGCTATCAGAGAATCGACCAAACGCGTTACCATGACAACAAGAAGCACCAGAGAGTGTTCAGCGATGGCCACAAACAGTTGTTGCCCCAAAATGTTGCGTTCGGGTGTTCCATCAAAAGGTCTTCATCATTTAACACTGTAAATAAAAACAATAACTATTTAGAACCGGCCAGGATCAATTCAAGACGATCGAGTGGTCATTCCGAAGAGTATAAAGACGATTACTTATCTGACGAATCGGATACAGGATCGTTTGAGAAATCCCAGGAATCGAGGTATAAGCGTACGATCAATCGTGGCAGAATCGATTCTCCGGACATAAAATCGATAGCACCAGCAAATTCCCCTCGATGTCCGAACACGCCAGAGATGCAGAGGAAATTCGGACCAGGTTTGACGAGGAATTCTGTCCGAGTAACGAGTAAGGAGAGAGGAATGAGTGCAAAGGTGTCGGAGCCTCCTGATAAAGAAGTGAGGAGGGCTTCAGGGCATCAGAGCAGGAGGATCTCGGAGCCAACAAGGCAGGCGGTCCTGAACAGGCTGACCAAGTCGAGATCGTCGACTAGGGAGTTCCAGCCGAAGAGTCAGGAGAAAGGTTAGTGAACTTTATTGTATCTACGGCTAAGTATAGGCGCCTTTGAAAGTTAAATAAACTTTTTAGCCCGCCGGGTTTTAAAGGAAGAATGTTCCTAAAGCCTTTTGCAATATAAAGAAACTGCCTTTTTCCTTTGAAAAAGTTATTACAGTTCTACGTTGATGACTTGTTGAAATCGCCTCTTGCAAGTGCGAGGAATCCGATTGAGCCATGACAAAGTCTTTCGTTACTGCGTTTTTTATATAAAAACGAAGTCATAAAAGCTTTCAACATTTTCAGCAATAACACTAAGTAATATAACTTTGCCCTACACACTTTGACCAACAAATAGAAAGGACATGTGTATTGCACGTTTAGAGTTGCGAATTAATTCAATACCAGCCGTAAACGGCGGTTTTGAGGTTTAGAATTGCAATTTTATGGTCATACTTTGTGGTACAAACAATGATAAAGTCTTATTGAATAACCGTAACATGTCTCTCATCTCATCAGCCTTATGTTCCACTACTAGGCAAAGGCCTTACCTCAACTATGAGGTGCTACGAACCATAACTACACCACACGGGCTCAGTGCGCTTTGGTGAAGGGATCTTACCGTCAGATGTTATTAATCCACCCGAGAGCCTCTGACTAGGCTTAACGACTAATATCTGTCGATATTAACCGGGACCAACCGCTTAACGTGCCTTCCAAAGCACGTAACTTACTGTAACTACCTGTACAGCTCTGTAACATGAAACCCATGTACAACGCATAACTTTGAGGATATATTTTTTTATCTCTATGTGTGAATGTCTAAATTATTTACGCCTTAGTTACCGATCTGATTGTTTAAAGATGACATGATCTGAGGAAAGTAAATAGGCGTACAAAATACACGAGTAGAAGGAATAAGTAGATGCTAAAGTTTTTAACCATAATAGGCATGATGACACCTATCGTAAATATTTTCAAGACCATTCATGGTGTTTAAAAAACATGTCCTCTATGAAGCTAGTAAAACCACTTTATTTCCAAAAAGCTGGAGAAACCAATTTTTATTCACATAGAATTCAATACATATTCAGTCAATGGACTTCTGTTTCTGATACTAAATTATGACGTCATATTATAGTATTCCTATACAAAATCTATGGACGCAAATCGTTTTGACAGATGATAAAGAGTATGTCAACGATTGGTGGTGTCATCTTGCCTAATCTATTTCGCGCAAACGAAGTCTCGTGTGACACTTCGCAATCATAACAACTAGAAGATCGAAAGTTAGAACGAACACACACACTCCAGCCCAAAGCGACATTTTATGCTTTTGTGGTACAGATAACCACCGCACCATAGACGAACTTATATAGGCAAGATGACACCACCAATTGTTAACGTACTCTTTATTATCTGTCAAAACGTTCTGCCTCTATAGGCGACGTCACGGTAGTGTATCACAAATCGAAGTCAATTGACCGAATTTTGAATTTAGTGTTTTAAAAAATTGGTTTCTACATCTTTTTGGAAATATATTGGTTGTATTAACTTCATTAGGGCAATGTTTTTTAAACGCCATGGTCTAGAAAATATTTAAGATAGGTGTCAACATGCCTATTGTTTGTCGGGTAATAACAAATGACAATCTCTTCACATACATCTCTTCTCATGACAGTAATTTCAAAACAGTACACGTAGCCGCTCAGTGTTGCAAGACAAGTATGACGAATTGGTAATGTGCAGCTAAGAAATTCAAGGATAACGCGGTACTTATACCGTATGAGATTACTTTGCTATTTTTATATGACCAAGCTTTGACGAATTGTAATATAAGTGGCTTGGTGAGAGGTGATTACATATTTTGAAAAGGCTTTGAACAAATTAGTGGAATAACATTCAAATACTTGCATATACTTGCGTTGCTACATTTATTTGCATGTCATCTCTGAGATGAGATTACATGTACATAAATGAGAAAAACTGGGCCTCGTGCTAGCAAACGCCAGATTTGTAAAAATTACAATTTATCTAAGTATGCTCTTATTTGGATTTTTATTATAATTTTTGGTATGTCAGCAACATAATTTACCTTTTTCTCTTAAATTCACACTACATATAATAAACAAACGACTAGTATAAGAGTAGCCGCCTAATTCCGTAACTTTGCCTATATTTTTGCCTCAAGCCACTCCGTTCGTACAATATTCACCACTACTTTTAAAGTATACATCGTGACGTATGCATGACTGCACACTTATGTTCAGTAACATGTACTGATACCCCCATTTTAAATATATACTTAAAGAGTATTGGTATAGGTAAAGGTTAAGCTAGCATGAGTGACAAAATGATAAAAACTCGCAGGTACAATTTTGTCTATTAAAGACTAAGGTCTCTACCGGACTATGTACATTCCGCGCGCTAAATACTGGTTTCATCACAAGCTTGTTTCATTGTTTCCAGGTCAAAAGAAGCCCAGCCAGTATCGGTCTTCCTCAGCGCTGGCCACCAAAGAGGCGGAGTACAGCAAGTGGAAGAAGCGCGCCTCGTACGAGCCCATGAAGGCCGCGCAGGAGGGCCGCCGGCGCAGGCACAAGGACGGCCGCACTGAGCCTAGGTGAGTAGCTAATTACGTGCCTAGGAGGTAGCGAATATTCGCCGAGAGAGAGAGTGAACCTACTAGAGGTCAGTATCCGTAGACTACTAAAGGTAGCAGCTAGCGTTCAAAGAAGGAATTGCAATTGCTGGATGCAGTAATCCAGCCGAATGTAGTATTCAGCAATCAAGCTGGGTACAGCACCCAGCGATTTCATCTGGATACAGCATCCAGAAACCCATTTGAATACAGCATCCAGCAATCCATCTGGAATTCTGGATACAGCATTCAGCAACCCAGATTAATACAGCATCCAGTAATCCAGCTGGATTGCTAGTCTAGCTGGATACAGCACCATCAATCTAGATGGATACAGCATCCAGCACTTTTTCCAGTGGTTTCGGGTCTGCAATCGTATCAGGTTAACATTTTGCTGGGTCTGCGCTAAATTCGCGCTGGAACCGCGCTGGATTCCAGCTTCCAGCAAGAAAGAAACTATCAGAGACAATAGCGACTGACTATTGTCTCTGTTGATCTCGGTAACAGGCAGGTATCGTAATATGTAGGTACATAGGCGCCAGTATCGTTCGTCCTCAGCGCTGGCCACCAAAGAGGCGGAGTACAGCAAGTGGAAGAAGCGCGCCTCGTACGAGCCCATGAAGGCCGCGCAGGAGGGCGGCTGCGCAGGCACAATGACGGCCGCACTGAGCCTAGGTAAGACGCTAATTACATGCCTAGGAGGTAGCGAATAGTTGCTGTGAGTGAGAGGGTGAACCTACTAGAGGTCAGTATCCGTAGACTACTAAAGGTAGCAGCTAGCGTATATAGCATCCAGCAGTATATAGCAGCAATCCAGCTGTATATAGCATTCAGCAATCCAGCTGTATATAGCATTCAGCAATCCAGCTGGATACAGCATCCAGTAATCCAGCTGGGTAGCTGGTCCAGCTGGACACAGCACCAGCAATCCAGATGGATACAGCATCTAGCACTTTCCAGTGGTTTCGGATCTGCAATCGTATCAGGTTAACATTTTGCTGGGTCTGTGCTGGATTCGCACTGGATCCGTGTTGAATTCCAGGATCCAGCAAAATAACGAACAAAGAAAAAAAAAACAGACAGAACAGCGTCCGTGGAGTCTGCTAGTAATTCATAATAATAAATCCAGCTCAGCTCCGTGCTCGAGGTTTGCCGGTGCGGGGTTTTATGTTCATCTATATTAAATTAAAGTTCCATGCTTCGGACATTTCCATCTATCTACTCAATTGCAATCACTAAAAGATGGATAATTTTTAACCCCTGTTTACGTTTAGGGTACAAATTAACAAAGGCCTCTATCTTGTTAACACTGATACAAATTTTGCTGCCAGCAAAAGAAAAGTACTTACACTCTAAAAAAGCGAAATCCGAATCAGATTAAAATAAAATAACAAGACAAAAACGAAAGAGATTCGAATGTATTTAAAAAAAAAATTAAGGATGAAGTTATCTGCACCATTCAAATATTCGACAAATTCGATGAGAATTCGATGAGAATTTCTCAGAATGAAAGCCCAGAATGTTCCTAATGTTCTTTCACCCTCATCCACAGCCACTCATCGCCAGTTCACCGCTCGCAATCGTTCCACACAACCAACATAGCAGACCTGGCCGCCTTGGACTACTCCTCGGAGGACGAGCGGACGCTGCCGGTGGACCCGATGGTGGCGTCCGTCCACTCGGATATTTTGGACCTGAAGGAACAGAGGAGGAGGGGGGTGACCAATGACGTCACGCTGGCCAGAGATTATGTCGCGCATTTCCAGGTGAATATTCAATTTAATTCAATTCATTTATTCAGAGCAAAATACATATTGCCTTTTTAATCTTTAAAATAAATGCTATATCTTCAATAAAAGCCACAATTAATTAATGCAGAAGTTTATTGTGAGCACTCGGTAACGTCAAGTTGAAGGTCGCACAACAGAGAAAGAGGAAACGAAGAGCGAGCGAGATGAAAGTATAAACGTTCCATTTCCCACAATAAATAAATATATATACAACAACATCACATGCATTGATCTGACTCCGTGGTAAGTAGCTTAAGCACATGTGTTAGAGATATCAGAATTAACAGTGGTATTACAAATAAACTTAAATAAATACATATAAAATATAACACCCAGATCAGTACAAACAGACATGTTCATGCACACAAATGTTTAAAGCTGAAAAAAACGATTAATTTGCTCTAAATTTCCACTAAACGACGCCAGCGCAGAAACCAAAATACATCCAACTGAAATCACCTGAAAAAGGTAGAGCTGAAAGTCGCAGGACCCACAATACCTACAACTCACAACGTGACACAGAAGATGCACCTGGAATCACAACACTGACACCATCAAAACACTCGACACAAGCGCTGCGCTTTGGTAGTGATACCAAAAGTTAAGCAACCTAAGGCGCGGTCATGTTTAGCATGTGTGACTATGATTCCGACCATATAAGTGACGGCTTATTACAAGCATCTCCGTGCTTCGGAAAGCACGTTAAGCTGTTGGTCCCCCCAAACACTTCTCCACCGCGCCGCACTGAGCCCATGTAGTGTAGTGTAGGATAGCTCGTACCGCCTCATAGCTGAGATTAGGCCTGTACCCAGCATTGGGACGTATAATAGCTGATGAGATGAGCTAGTGAAACTATTGTGATGCCCGACCGTACATGGAAAAATATTAAACAACTGTACACAGATAACATTATATAATTGTACACAGATAACATTATACAATTGTACACCGGTAACATTATACAATTGAGCACAGATATAGGTAGGCTTATTGATAAGATGATTTGTTCTCGTTCAGACAGGCTTTGGGGTAGGGATTTTTTTTTACACACAAACATGGTACATGGTATTGTAGAGGCCATGGTAGTATTTTGTGTTTGTTTTTCTGTTTGGATAACCCCAAATAGTGAAAACTACGAAAATTTACATATAAATTGTAAGAAGACACTCATTCGTTAAAACCATTCATTCACAGGTCAACCAGCCCATCGACAAAAAGCGTCGCAGCGATGCGGACAAACGCAAAACGTTCATCATAGACGACGCGCGCGTAGACAACCGCGTAGAGAAGAGGCGGGGGGTGCCCGACAGCGACACCAACTCGACGACCAACGGCAGCAGCCCCAGAAACTCATCGGTTTTCAGCCACGAGAAAGCTGAGCTCACTACAGGTAAACACACATTACACATTCATTATAGCAAACGCGAGCGCTGACAACGCTACAGGTAACAAATCGTTCATCATAGACTAGCGACCTGTAACATATAATATGTTAATACTCTTTCTCGATATACGTTAATAAATAAATACAACTAAATAGGAGTAATATAGGTATAAAAATAAATAGAATAATTAAAAACTTAACCTAAATAGTTATTAACTAGCTAACTTAATTTTATCTACATACAAATTATATTTTTACCAAAAAGTAAAGTATTAAACGTTATGCTACGTTTACACGCTTGCCGAGGCTTGGCAAGCGTCTACAAGCTCAAAGCCTTTACAAACGCTTGGACGCCATTTACACGCTTGCGATTGGGTCAGTGTGCTCCGAACAAGCAAACATGGCAGACGTGGATATTGAAGTTGTGTCGGCTATTGCGTTTAGTTTGACATATTTTTATTTAAATTAATGAACATTTTATTTTCTAGTATTATAAACACCTTCCTATTTCCAGAGTAACTAAACTGAAAGTAATAAAATGATTACCTACCGGCACCAGAACGAATAGAGTCCATTTCGTTACCTACCCACGACCGTTTTAACTTTTTTTGAAATAGTAAATTTTCTTGTTCTTACTTAATTTTTGACCGTTTTATTTATAATTCACAATAAAACGTGACAGGCCATAGTCAAAGCTACCACAAAGGTGACCATAGATAAGGGACCAGAGACAACGTGACTGTTAACAAGTGACTAGAGACAACGCTCATCATAGACTAACGAGCAGCATAGACAACAATATACCGTATATTGTTACGCACTTGAAGTTATCAGACTATAGTGTCTACGGTCGCATTCAAAGTTGACGAGCAATAGTGTCTAGATTCGCATACGAAGTTGAGGCACTATAGTAACTAGCCAACAAATACTCGAGTCACTAGTCAGGGCAGGTCGCGCTCGGACTACGGTCACTGGACAGGTCCATAGACTAGGCGCGCATAGACAACCGCGTAGAGAAGACGCGGATGTGCTGCACAGCGACATCAACTCTACGACCAACGGCAGCAGCCCCAGGAACTCATCGGTTTTCAGCCACGAGAAAGCCGAGATCCCTACAGGAAAATACACATTTTTAGCGCAACTGATTTAGAGTTAGGAAGCTAAAGAGAAGCTTCCTACCGACCGGGTGTTATGGTAGGGGACCAAGGTCCGATAGACATCACCTTGATTTGTCTATCTATATTATTCTGGATCTAAATCTTATATGCCGCGGTTCATGTGCGGCACTAGGCTACCAGCGCCATCTAGCCTATGGAGCCGTATCAGCACTCGCTGTCGTGCGCCACCGTTAGGTCGCCACACATTTATTATAGAAAACGCGAGCACTGACAACGCTACAGGTAACTAAACGTTCATCATAGACTAGCGTCCATAGACAAAGCTACCATAAACAAGGTGACCATAGACAAGGGACCAGAGACAACGCCAAAGTTGACTTAATGTTGTGACCGTAGACAACGTGACTGTAAACAAGGGATCATAGACAAAGCACATCAAAGACTAGTACAAGTTCTCGGCAAAAAACTGCTTAGCTGTCAAATTTTGTGATATGGCTCTTCTTTACAAGTAAGCAGGTAAAGAAAAGCCATATCAGCTGATACACTGCTAAAAGCTAGGCCAAACCATAGATCGGTAATGTTAGCTATTTGTACGCGCGTAGGAGATGCGCGCACAGGACAGCGGGCCGGAACAATCTCTCCTCCTATAACTCTTATTTGGCGTCAGGTCGGCGAGCTCACGACGGTCGTTTCCACCCACTCTCCCATACATAATTATTCAGTGCTATATTACACTGCTGCTGTTTTATGTCTGCTTACTTCATAGCAATAAAGTGAATTTTGTTGCGTCGTATCATTTTGACGACCGCTTGGTGCAGTGGTCCACATGTCGGACTTCTACAACCAAGGGTCACGGGTTCGATCCCCGCACAGTACAAGCATATGTGTGCATGAACATGTGTACTGGTCTGGGTGTTTTCTATGTATAATATGTATATATTTATTTACAAAAAAAAGTATTTAAGTATGTTTATCCGTTGTCTAGTACCCATAACACAAGCCTCATAGCTTAAATTGGGACTAGAGAATTGGTGTGAATGTTGTGAAATATTTATTATATTTATTATTCATTATATTATATCATTTTCCTCTCATTAACAATATTTATAATATATGTGCAGGTCCGAGCGACACGGAGGGCGAGAGCGGGCCCGAGAGCGTGCCGCGCCGCGCCAACAAGCGGGAACACAGCTGCCCCAAGCAGAGGTACACCACCACACGCTCGTTATCACACATCACACTTGTCTGTAGCAGAACCGACGAGAGGTGGAGCAGGAAGGTTCTCGAATGGAGACCACGCTTAGGTAAACGTAGTGTGGGACGCTCCCGGCTAGATGGACAGATGACCTGAAGAAGGCAGCTAGTAGTGACTGGATGCAGAGGGCGGTAGATCGTGCGCTGTGGCGCTCCTTGGGGGAGGCCTGTGTCCAGCAGTGGACTGTAACAGGCTGATATGATGATGATGACACTTGCCGCCACCAATAAGGAATTCTAAATACGTGCTTCATTTAAGCACCGTCACACACACACGCACGCACGAACTTACGCACGGACGAACGGATATTCATTCATTCTTTTATTCATTCATACATTCATTCATTCACACACAGCGACTAATAAGGAATTCTAAATGTGTTGCTTCATTTAAATACCGACACACGCACGCACGCACACACACACGAAATACATTTGAATTATTTTTGTAGCTGTAAATTACTTGCTTTTAACTTAAATTTGTTACTAAGTTATATGCTATATATACTTGGTTATTTTATGGAAAGACAATTTAGTTTGTTTTGTTGGTGCTATCTCCAAACCTCAATAGTACCTACAGAAAACCAGCACCATGGGTTGCCATGGCAATAATACTGAATGGGGCCAATTTGGTTACACCTACACTATTTCTTACATTTTAATTTTGCTTGGTCCTAGTTCTGTTACAATTTTCAAGTGTAGTTTAATAATAATAAGTGTAGTTTAATAATAAGTAAAATACACATTTTTGATATACAACAAGGAATCACTTTCCATATGTAAGTGTAAACTTTATTCATATGGGACAAGATTGAATTGAAATATTCCGTTTTTAAATGTCCGGAGCCGAAAGATATATTTTTAAGTTTTTTGTCTTTTAGTATTTTAAAAATAGCGTTGTAAACGCAAACAAAATACTTAATTAATGTAATATTCCCTATAGGTACAGCGGCGACTACTCAATGTCATCTTCCACGACCTCGGTTAGTCAGAAACGAATCCAACCGCGGTACCTAGACATATCGAAGTACCGAGGCGACAGTTCGCCAAAGAACTTCCTAAGGAAAGATCCCAGCAAGACATATGTGAACTTGTTGCCACAGACTGATAGACCGAGTAAAGGCAGCGCTATACAGCTGGAAATGGGTGAGTTAAAATAACCTTTTCCACCATTTTAACTCGTGTTGAGAGAAGTTTATCCATCACAACTCGTGTTTGAGTTAAGATTGTCCCAAGATAATTCTTCTACAACTAGAAATGGAAATTTATTGTAAAATTCTTGAATTTTATTATTTTATTAATTTTTGGAAACATACAGTTATAACATTACATAACAAAATTGGTAATTAAAATAACACACAAACCAATTAAGTTTCCTCCCCTTAAATAATACATAGAGTAAACCGATTAAAATTTTGTTGAAAACAATAAAATATGTTGTGATTAGTGGCGACATCTACCGCTACGCAAACATAATAACATTTGCGTCCCACTAACAGATCAATGATTCGGATCCACACGGCTAGACAATGATGTTAGCCCAACCAATGAAGCTTTTAGTAGGTGGTCCCGGTACGAAGGTTATTGCAAAAAACTGATGCCTTTTTTTGGGGGGCGACGGATGACAAAAGTTTGTCAGTTTATAGAACACACTATAACCACAGATTACTAAATAGTTACTACGTAACAGATAATCACTCCATAGAGAAATTTCGATACCTACAGCGTTAATAGACTACTTTTTCTGCCGCGTACAATAATGCACCTGCAGCTCTGAGTATAAAGCCACTATTGGTTTGCAGCTGCGCGAGACCACGTGACGTGAGACCGAGTGACAATCGAACTAGGGTTGACACTTTCGGTAAAAATATTTCAACTACATTTTTCTAAAATGGTATTTGATTGACTGTTGTTGAAATAATATAACATTATTGAATAACAAATGTGAAATAAGAAATTCAGCCTGTATTAGGTATAACAAGCGAATTATGAGCTACTTAATTGTGACTCTTGCTACCTCTTTCTAAAACGAAATTTTCTACGGTGAGAGTATGGCGCTACGAGCATGTGACGTCACTGACTGGTAGCGGTCTCCATGTCTAATTAGAATGTTTGATGCTCTATATCGCTGAAATTAAGGTATTTAAAAATAAGTACCTACCTATGTTGTGTTGCTATAAACATTTTAAGTCAATAAAAAAATCTGTCAAATCCATCAACAGCACATAAATTTCCACCACCAGAAATCATTTTTCTTAAATAAAGCTAACGTTTAACAAGCACAGATTACTTATTTGGTTCGTATGAAAACGAAATTGATCGTAAGCGTAACACGAATAATTATAGTGCGTCGTGAGCGCGTCCGACGGTTGTTGGCAGCCCACTGAATTCGCACCGCCGTCGGTGCGGGCGAGAGTAGGCTATTACCGCGCGCAAGTACATCGAGTGAGAGAGGCCTGCTATAACGAGCAATTAATATTATGAAAAGATACCTGTAAACTCAGTCGGGACGAAGTCATATTGGATTTAAAGATACGAGAGAGTTATACAAGCTACCCCCGAGTACGTTAACATAGCTGATGCGCTACAAAAACGGGGCAGTTTCAACAGTGCACTAAAGGCGTTGTTGTATTGGATCATCAATATAAATCCCATAACTTTAAAAATATTTTATTATTCATTATTTCCAGAGCAAAAGAAACAAGAGTTAGAGAAATGGAAGCGTCGCGCGTCATACGACCCGCGTAAGGCGGCCGCCATGGCGAAGGCCAAGCCGGCGCCCAAGACCGCCAGGTATGTACCGCAGGTGTGGCGGAGGCATGCTAGTAAGGTCGACGGTAAATACAAGTTTATCTTATAAGTCGCGTCACGTAAAGAGATCGCTGGAGGGTAGATTCTGCGCATGGGCATTCGCTATCCCGCTAATTTCATAATAATAGTCCTCCTGGCCTATTTCGACTACGGCGAACTACGCAAGAGATATTACAGTGCAAAAGTGTGAGCGCAATACACAGGTGCACTCACTGTTCCATCACTCTCAAAGTTCGGTGAGACGGCAATCCGACATGACCGGAGAGAGATCAGGCGCAGGACCAACGGCTTAACGTGCGCACCGAGGCACGGGGGTGTAACACCGACAACTTCCCGACTCCGAGCTGTTGCAGAGTAATTCGTGACAGAAAATCTCACAAACAATTTTGGCTCGACCTGGGATTTGAATCCAGGACCTCTCGGATGTAAGGCAGCAACTTTGCCACTACACCAACGAGGCAGTCAATTTAATTTAATAATATAGTCACACAAAATAAAGCTGACTAACTGTCTAGAACATCACATTCAAGATGAGCTCGCTCCTTTGCCATATCAGAATTAACCTCGTCAAGCTGACTATTGGTAGGTTAAACTATTCCAAATAAAAAAATAAAAAAACCATTGCTGTGTTCCCAAAATATAGAGTTGAAACACTTGTGTGAAAATAAATAACAATGACTAAAGGACGTACTACGATATTCTACCGCTAGAGTGCAGCACTAATACACAGAGTAATGAAATGTCAAATTTGACACATATTAATTATGTAGGGTCATTCATTATGCTCCGTTGCCTTATCCAAGGGCCCTGATCCATCGTTATTGACCCTTGATACATAACGAACTATTTTTTTAAAGAAGAATAAACTTGTATTTACCTTCACCAATGTCATTTGTCCATTTCGTAAGCCATTGTTGTTTAATATCTCTTAATTTACATTTTTTAATTATGTTAACGAAAACATGTTAATTTACATCCGTCATTTCTCTTTATAACGTTGTAAATATTATGTTAAAGTATCATTTCGTTAACTCGGTACCTACATTAAACATAAGCTAAGAAATATAATGTTTAATATTCTAGAGCGTGACAGGTGTCAAATGCATGCAAATCTGGCTAATGTGACGGGCGGCCATCTTGTCCCGAAAGGTTAGTCAAAATGACAGCTGTGACGTCCGGGAGTGTCAAACTTTGACGGCTCAACAGAATCGGCACCTAATTTCGGTGTTAATTTTGTCACTAACATAGCTTTCAAATGCATAACACATACTTACGGCTTTATGTTTTTAATAAGATCTTGGATTTCGTATTTAGATTAATGGTGTTGGTTTAAAACCCAAGATAAACGCTTTTCATCTGCCTTTTCACTGCGTCTGCGTTTTTATAATCTTATGTGTGTTACGCCCCGTATATAAAACGCTTAAAACACTTTCTAGCGCTTGGTGTAAGTATTTCTGGATCTCTTTATTTCTGTTTCTTTTTCTTCTTTTGATGTAAATATACACTCTACTTCTTTATGTAAAAAACAATAGTTTCACATAGGAAATACTGTTGAAAAAAATGTACCGCAATTTAGAGTGTTGGTTACACTTTGAAAATATACTAATTAGTTAGTTTTATTTACATCTGCAAAAATATATATTTTTAAAAACTATCAAATATGTGGATGTTTTTCTTAAATAGCAACATTTTGTGACAGTTTTTCGCTGCTGCTAATTTTTTACATATTTTTTGAATATCGATCACGTTGCCAGAATGTTTAAAGGCCAATAGTGATTCATAAACTGGATAGTTTTATTTTATGTAATTAATTATTAATTACATTTGTATAAAATTAAAAAAGTAGTAGAGAAAGCCCGCCTCGAGTTGTCATTAAACTTTAGATTTTTTTTCTAAATTTAATCATCACTTATTGTCATCGATATTTTAGAAGATTATTTCGGCCCGTTTCAGTCAATATTTGTGTTTTTATTTACAGTAGCGTACTCCGATCTCAATCGTTCCATGGGCCGGTGCTCGTGTCCACGAGTCTCCGCTACCAGCCGCCCCCCACACAAATTAACGAGACCTACGACGCTTCAAGCGACAACGACTTCTAAGCTTGGCTCCACACAATGGCGCCAACTTTGGCCTAAAAACCTATCACCCAATGCTTGGACTTTGAAAAAAAAAAGCTGCCCTCAACGTTGATTGGTGGTTTTTCCTAATGACCAATAACGTTCGTTTTCGGGCCAACGTGTGGAGCCGGCTTAACGCGAACGCTCAGTCGACAACGCGATGGCAAACATGTGATAAAAGTGTGGATATGTATGATATATGCTCGAAGTAACGAATTTCTATCAGTAAAGTAGGTTATACTTGCAAATTGTAAGATGGCGTCCGAATTTTCGCGCCTATTGCGTTTTGTCGCTGCATGTCACTTTATAAATTTTTCAAGTCATTTTTATTATGTTGACGATTTTTTTGTATTATTATTTATGGGTATGGATTTGGGATGATGCAATTTTTTTGTACATAATTTTTATTGGTTTTGTTAAATTATTATTTCGCACAAGCCTTCTGTCAGTGTAAGTCATCGTTTTCCAAATTTAGCATTAAAGTTAATTTAAGCGATCTTTAATTGAAGTACATATTTAAGACACTTCATTTTTTAGCATTGACAATGCAAATTTCTTTAAAATGTGAAATTAAAATACACTTAAAGAAATAATGGACTGACACGGGCGGGACTTGAACCCCAATCGCAATCAATCAATCGAGATAAGAAGAGCAATCGCCCGGCTTGCGAGTGGTGCGGGTTTAAGTCCCGCCTGTGGCAGTCCGTTTATTCTAAAAGTGTGTTTTAATTTCACATTGAAGTACATAATGTGAGGAAATTGTAAATTTATGTGTTAGTTAAGAATTCGTTGTAATTAAATGTGATTTAATAATAATGAACTATTTGATATCTTTATAATCGGCGAACATGTATCACTAAAAGTGTCGTTGAAAGTTACAATTTTTATTGTTATGTCTATGTACTGTCCAGTAGAAATATCGATTTGTTATATACTATCTTCGAGTTATGTATTTCTTTATATAAGTTGCTCATATCGTCCATACATCGATGTATTTTACGTAGTAACATATATTCTTTAGTTGTAAGCGGTTCAATATGTACTATTTTTATTTGTAGTATGTGCAATATATTTCATCACGCTATATTTTTGTATGTTGCAGAACAATAGGCTTGTTTCCCCTATGAAAGAAATATTCAAAAACTGATTTTCTCTAAAATAATTCATAATTTCAGATGCCTTTACACTAATATTTTTCTGCAGTTCGTATTATTTGATTTTTAATTGGAATTCAAATGATAATTAGTCACTCAGTCGGCATTGCACGCGGTGACGTCAAAGTGTGTTATTCCCATACAAGCTCTATGAAGAAAAGCGTTTTGACAGTTGATAAAAAGTACGTCAACGATTGGTGGTGTCAACTACCGTATTTAATGAATACTCAATTAAAAAGTAGCACTAGTACTGCCGAAAGAATTAATAAAAACATAAAAAAAAGCCAAGCCATTCCTGCTAATAATAAAAAGCGTAGAATTGAATAAATAGTAGACTAGCTATCAAATCGGCTGAATTATATAGTTAAAAAGCTTTTGTTACAAAATAATAATACTAGAATGCTATTATCATAATTTGGGTATTTTTTTATTATTTTATTGATGTAATATACTTAAGCTCAAAATTCCAATACAAAAATAGGTGTTCACGGAATAACTGCTAGGCCTAGAGATCTCATGTTGAATTCGTTAGAATTAATTACGGATTCTTTCGTCTTCTCAGCTAAAATGTTTTCAAGTATTATACTAAGTATTTTCAACCGTTATATTTTAAAAGTTTTGTTTTATTTATTCCATGAACTTGCGGTCGATGACTGATTTATTATGATTGTAATAAGCGGTATTTATTACGGCGAAAGTGGACTTTTATGCCGTGTGGACCGTTATTGACTGGTTGTTTACGTTAGTACAATATGGACATTGTGGATGGCAACCCTTAAGGCACAGAAACAAAATGGCGGAATAAAAAAGTATCGTATTATTATCTTCAACTAGTGGACCCGCAGAAGTTGTATTTCAAGTCTAAAATTATTTAAATCGGTTCAGCCGTTCTCGAGTTTTAGCGGGACTAACGAACACCAATTAATTTTTATATATAAGAGATATAATTTTAAGAATGTTGCTTGGTATAGACGTGCAGAAAATATACAAAAATATTATATTTACACCTTATTTATCTATAACATTGTTGCAAATGCGATTTTGTGTTATATGTTCAGATTTTTATCAACAGACATTATATTGCTGTCTCAGTATTAGTATGATGTTTATGTAAAAGTTTAAAATTTATATTGTTTTATATATTAAAATATAGCACTTTAAAACACATATCTACACAATCATTATATGTATAGATATTAACGTCGTTCCGCCATTTTGTATCATATTTAGTGTCATTGTGTTTTGTTAAAAATAATACTTATTAAAATATTATGCCTTCTGCGTGAAAAGATTTTTCTATAGTCAGTACATTCGAGTAGTTTCTCTCTCCCTTACTGTGTGTTTGCATAATATTTGTATAATAACTTTTAGCTACAGAACATGATTTTAATTATCTGAAAGATATTGAACTAATAATTGCCTGTATTCGTCTTTGTCATTTGTGTAAAAAGTTACTCTTGCACGGCGTAGCAAACGCTCTTTAAGTTACTGAATTAATTGAGCATTTTTCATCTTTTTATCGAGTTTATTGTATTGACGAAAAGAGGAAAGCTTGATTTTAATATTATGCAAGTAATACAGTAAGGATGTTGATATATAAATAGTAAGCAAGGCTATTGATAAAGTGCGAATGTATCATACAAAACTCAGCAATTTCTTTAGATTTATATTGTCCTATCGATGTTTAGCATTTCATCAAAAAACCTATTATTTAACAGAAAATAAATGAATTATAAACTCTTTATATCTTTTATTACATCTTATACCCGTTATTTTTTATTATATTCATAGATGATGACGTTCTTGAACGAAATAATAAAACAACATGTGATACATTTATTGTTAATGATTTTATTTTTGAATATCAATTACACTTTTTTCTTTTATTGTTATTTTATAAATTTTACATGCAACATATCCTATATTTTATACCATATATGTATAAACGTGCTTCACTATTTATATAGCGTATTATTATTCTAAACTGTCTCATATACAAAAGGGGTCATGGTTCTATTTGCAATTATTGAGAAATAAAAAAACAACGTCTGTTTCACTCATTTTTTTAAATTTAATACTTTTCGTTTCGTTGTTCAAAGTATCCAACACTAATATTAATAGGCGAAGGGGAAAACCACAGAATAACATTTCAAAGTCACTTGCGTCAATTTCAAAAGGAACTTCAACGTCTTTTCCTGTCCGCAACTATACGTAAGTCACAACCACAATTCTCTTTTTTTTAATGAAAAACGTTTTTTAAGAAATAATTTCAATTTCATCTAATTAAAAAAATAATACTCTAAATTGAGCAAGTTATAGAAGTGACAATAAAACGTTATTCGTCAAAAGAAGGAAGTTTATTTAATTTTAACGGTCACAGGCCTTTTTATAATTATTATGTATTAATAAGGAACAAAAGTTTTTTTTTAGTGGAAAGAGATGTAACTTACACATCTCTTTGACAGTTTTGAGTTTTTTTTACACAAAAAATCGAAATTAGAAAACGGCATTTCTAGTGAATTTGAAATTCATTAACTTTGCACAGTAGATACAACAATTCGACATGTAGTGTATAGTTTATTTTCTAAATAAACACGATCAAACGTATAAATGTCTCGATCTCCGAACGAATATCGCATAAGCTACAAACATAGTTTATTATTTAATTTATAAATAATTATATTTACACAAATTTAAATTACCTCACAGACAATTCGTTATACGAGATAAATAATACGCTTCATGTATGATCCGTCCCATAGACAGAATTATATATTTTGACAGACCATCACAATATAATTTAAAATTTAAACCGAATATACCATGATACCCTGTCATTTCATGCCTCAATTATACAACACAAAATAATACTTATAAATGCATTCCAAATAGGCAGTAATCAAAAGAACATTGGCACTACTCTGAAAAAACATAAAACTTGTTCAAATCATATATTTGCTAGTATTTCTTAAAATCTATCTTACAGTGTAATTAAAGCATCCATATATGTGATTAACACACATTTTTAATTCATATATATATAATAAAACTATATTAATCATTTCTAATGTATATTTTTCTTATGTGACCAATTTCTAACAATGCCGGTGAAATATAAATAAAAATATACTATATAAACAAAATTAACATCCTCCCATACATTATATACCAACGTACATAAAAATTTCACAACTAAAATAGGTACTGCTTTTAATCGCTACATTACTTCGTAAAATTTAACTTTATAATATTTTTATAATTATTCATGTTTGTATATGTTTTTCTGGGGCGGATTTACATAAATTTCTACACTTTTATATTATTTACAAACATTTTAAGCGCTACTACGATTTATCTAGTTAATCTTACTTTGTAAGGAAAGTACTCAAAAAGAACAGTTGAGAATCTTATCATTGTTTGCTAACAACTTTCTTCCAAAAAAAAATTAAGAATTAAAAAAAAAATACTAAAAATTTTGCGGAATGTTTCATAAATCTCATCTACATTCGCCAAACGATGACCAGACTCTCAGCATAAAAAATATATTAAAAACGTCCAGTATTTAATAGATTCGATAATTCGTTTCATTTGACCTTAATTTTATGTTTCAAGATATACTATAATAGCAGAATGTTTTCTTCATGTGCGTGTTTGCATCAATATGTAATACTCGTAGGTCCAAGAAAATCGATATCATTAATAGTCTTAGTCGCGAAATCAACGAAACACGCTATACATAGCTGATTTTTCCCCATATAAAAGTACCTCCATTTAATGTTTCGAAGTAGAATACCTAAAGTAGAAAAACTAACAGATTTTCTTTATCTACCTTGAGCTACATACAAAATTTTCGCAAAACATTGAGCAAATTGAGCAACAATAAAATACTATTTTTCTCTATCAAGCGATTTTAGGAAGCCTTTTTTTCCCAAAAAATCAAATTACACATTTCACATTTTTAACAAATCAACAATTTGTACATGTTTGACAAAAGTACAAATTTCCAAATCAAATGAAATTACATTTATTCGTACTTAATGAATTATATTTTTAAATCCCGCCCTTAAATATAATGCTTAGATTGTAAAAGTCCTATTTAAAACGTATATAGTATGGTAGTATTTACACGTAATAGTAGGTAACATTATTTCACTAATTTAAAAATAGAATATGAATAGTTTTGCACAGTTAAACGGCGGCACTCGCGCTATGTCACTGTCACATCAAATGGCACACAACCTTCTTTAGAAGAGCATTAATAGACGTTTAACAGCTTATTTCGCTAATTTCTGAATCTCCGAACTCAGCGTTGCTACCCTGTTTGATCACTTTAATGCTATCACTGCCGACGACAACCTCGGTGTAGTTTTTTTTATTCTTCTGATTGATAAGATTTTGTGCGTTGCTGCCAGAGCTTGATGACGCGTTATCACTATCAGCATACGGCACGTCAGTCATAGGTCCGTTGAGTAAACTGGCAGCAGAATTGGACTGTTTAAGTTTTTTTTCTTCCTTAGGCTCTTTTTCCTCTTTAGGCGTTTGCAAGTCGTCTATGACGGCTTTCTTTGGGTCTATTTGGATGGTTTTCGCCTCGGAAAGCTTGTTCGGTGTTACTACGTTGATGTAGGGAGGTAGGATGCTCAAGTTCATTGTGTTGAGATTGACGGACCCACTGTTCTTTTTGAGGGCGTTAAGATTTTGTTCTAACTGAGCTGCATCTAGGCAGAGGGGCTTTAGTTTAGGGGCTAGTTTCGGAGGATCCTTGTTGGCCCAGGCATTGATACGCGGAGGGTCAGGAGACGCGATTGGCGCAGTCTTCCTCTCTGGTACAAGAGAGTTCTTATGGTTCGTCTTGTCTAAGACGTTTGATTCTATTGCCAAAGAGAGAACGTTCTCTGGTGGTTTGGGTGATGTTGGCGTTATGCTGATCAATTTTTCTACCTGGAAAGACAAACAAAAGATTTGAATTTAATGTTTCAATGAACGGTTATGGAAATTATACTTTGGGATAATTGAACACTTTTCGACCCCAGCAACTCCTATTTGACCAGAATATACAGTTTGTCTAAAAATATGTTCTAATTTATATCTTTAGCTATATTTCTGGTAACTAGCTTGGATTGGTGCTTAAAATATATATATATCAAGCTTTCGTAGTGTGAAGGTATATTTGAATCAGTAGTTAAAAAATTATTTCGCAGTTATATATTTAGTCAGTTGGATACTTACAGCAGGTCCGTTGTCAGTGGTCCGCTTGGAATCGGGGCTATCCGGTTTCTCTTTCTTGTTCTCCATGAAGGATGTCTCCCAGATGACGACCGGCTTTTCTTCCCCCTCCGAGGCTGTGTCCTCGTCTATTGATGCTCCTTCCACAGAACTTAACAACCTAGAGATTTCAAAGTTTGTGAAGCTATAACAAAGTCATCTAGGTAAAAAGGTCTCATTATTCGTGAAAATGCGCAAAAATCGCTTTATAGATTAAATAGGTAAAACGATGACTTTATATTTAAGGCGATTCTTGCAGGAATTTATTATGCGCATAGAATTCTTATTAAATCGCATAATACAATATAAAATCTAAAATGGTGATGGCTAGATATTGCTATTGTTGCAATTTAGATGCGGTTGTCCGAACTGTGGTTTTCCGAAAGTTTTATATCATAGCCAAATCCCCCGAGTTCTACAGAATTTTTTAGCATTTTTTATGTAAGTTAAATACCTGTCAGTGGAGTTAGACGGCAGAAACTTTGTGGTGGTCCGAGTCTCGCCGGCGGAAGCCGAAGCATCGGCCCGTCTTGCGCCCGCGCCGCTCCGAGACACCATTGGAATGTTGCCATATTCTTGTGATGCTGAATAAATAGGGGTAGGGATAATTTACCTTATTTTACTTACATGAGAACATTATGTCAAAACACTTTCATACACGTTTACTTAATGAAAGTAGTAATATTGTGTGAAACTTAAAAATCTATTTTTTTGTATTTTGAGAAACGAAACTCGATTGATATATAATTTATACAAAACATTTTATAATTATTACGCAAAAATCTACATTAATATTAGGTCCTTACATATGAAATTGGCGTTTTGTCGTACTGGCCACTTTGATCACAAATTTTTCCTATTTGGTTAGGAATTCGAAATTCAAATTTATACAGCTATTTCCACATGTAGTTGTGTTTCGTAAACCGTCATTCATTTGTTTTTTTACTTATCTTTTTTCTGTTTGCATCGCTCAATTTACAAAATGGAAAATTTGAAATATCGCGTTATTTACGAGTACGAGTTCCTCCGTGGCACCAGTGCTGCGGAAACGGCTCGAAGGGTTAATGATGTGTATGGCGGTTGTGTCGCAAAAGAAAACACAGTGCGTTTTTGGTTCCAACGTTTTCGTTCTGGAAATTTCGACCTGCAAAACAAGCCCCGTGGACGGCCGGAGACCCAAGTTGATAATGAAGAATTGAAGGCTATTGTGGAAGCGGATCCATCGCAAACCACGTCCGAGTTAGCTGCAGGCTTTGGCGTTAGTGATAAAACTGTTTTAATCCACTTGAAGCAAATTGGGAAGATTAAAAAACTTGAAAGGTGGGTTCCTCACGAATTGAGTGAAGCAAACCGGCAAACGCGCGTCAACTGCTGCGTTACATTACTTGACCGGCACAATAACGAAGGGATTTTAAATCGAATCATTACCTGTGATGAAAAGTGGATTCTCTACGATAATCGGAAGCGCTCATCGCAATGGCTGGACCCTGGCAAGCCAGCCAAAGCCTGCTCCAAGCGAAAATTGACCAATAAAAAGTTACTTGTAAGCGTTTGGTGGACTAGCGCCGGTGTCGTTCATTACAGTTTTCTCAAATCTGGCCAGACGATTACGGCAGATATCTATTGTCAGCAATTGCAAACCATGATGGAAAAGCTAGTTGCTAAACAACCAAGGCTGGTCAATCGCTCTACGCCACTGCTGCTTCACGACAACGCTAGACCACACACTGCACAACAGACGGCTAGCAAATTAGAAGAACTTCAATTGGAATCTCTAAGGCATCCACCGTACTCCCCGGACCTTGCTCCAACAGATTACCATTTTTTTCGAAATTTGGATAACTTCTTGCAAGGGAAAAAGTTCAACTCAGATGGGGCAGTCCAAGTCGCCTTCAAAGATTTTATTGATTCCCGTTCGAATGGTTTTTTTAGTAAAGGGATCAATGAACTACCTATGAGATGGCAAAAGTGCATAGATTACAATGGCTCATACTTTGATTAAATAAATATGCTATATAAAAAAATTTCGACTTTTTGTTCCTCCCATACAAAACGCCAATTTCATAGGTAAGGACCTAATATTATCCATATTTTTCTTTTTAAATGACAGGTCATATTTAACCGACAAAAAAGTTCTCAAATAGATTAGCAACATACAAGATTATTTTATAGTTCTCTGTACCGAAATTACTTGCTTTAATATTTTTAAAATATTTTTTTTAATTGATAGAGTTAAAAATAACAAGAATACCTTTCAGAAGAGGTGGATATGGTGAATCCTCCGTTTCTGACTGGTCCTGCGCCGCCGTTGGCGATTTGCTATGAGGTACCAGCTGATCCGTTGAGCTACAACAATCCCTTGCGGTTATATGGACAGTGGAACAAAATGGTGTTTCATTTATGCCAGTACACTAGTTTCGCGGGATATATTTTTATCTGTATATTTTTGTAAATATACTCGTATATGTTTATAAAATTCTCGTGTCACAACGATCGTTCCCGTACTCAAAACGGCTTGACCGATTCTCATCAAATTTTGTGAGCATTTGAAGTAGGAGAATCGGCCAACATCTACTTTTCATACCTCTTAGTGATAAGAAAACTAATTAGTATAGCAAAACAATGTTGGCCGGGTAGGCTATTTTTTTTTTTAATTATTTTGAACGAAGCCGCGGGAGACAGCTATTACACATAAAAAACAAGGTAATAAAGTGTACTGACATAAATTACTAACAAATAACTTTTATATAGATTTAAAAGATCAAAATGAAATTAGATATATAAAATATCGGTGCAGTTTATCGTTTCATTTATATTTCAGGGGATTTGTTACTCTTATTTGATTTAGATTATCTTTTTTAGGAATGGAAAATTACTAACGCATGCTATTCTACTCTGTCCCTATAGAGTAGTTTCTAATTCAATTGTTATGGTCATTTTCATTTAACATTTTCCATAAATATATTTTTTACATATTTTTACATTTAATTTTCATGGAAAATGTTAAATGTCATGGTCTTTACGCCATTTTCTTGTTACTATGACAACATCGAATTGTGAAAGGGAGTGCCACATATATTAATAGTTAGATTAGGTAATAGAGATATTATTATATGAAACGCAGAGGCTGGCAGGCATATTTATGAAACTAAAAGCATACAGCTTTTATTTTTAGCGCTGAAAGTAACCTAAAAAGTTATGTTTCGCTTCGCATTATTTTTGTCTATGATTTATATGAGGATGTTACACAGGTTGTTAAAAAGGAACGAGCTTAAAATTTAATACCGTTGAAATGGATTTGACAATGCATCGAACTCTTTAATTATGTTTGCGATACTGTGATTTTATTAATCACCACACTTATGGAATACTATGGTAGTAGCCAAAGATTTACAAAATACTTAAATTAAGTGTAATATTTTATTATACTCATCAAAGACTTTGTGAAACTTTTTCAATTCACTACTAAAGTCATTTTGTTCTTAACAAACCTTTTTTTTAATTTTTTTTTCAAAATGTCTGCCAGCCGTTTGCGGCCGTTACCTAGAGTTCGGCGGCGGGTTCTCCTGCGGCGACATCGGCACGAGGTAGTCGCAGGCCGGCGCGCGCTGCCAACATGCCACGCTTGTACACACGCCGACGCAGGGAGATCGGATAGGGATTTGAATTTGGAATTCCATAGCCTTTTTGTGTTTTTTTTTTAAATATTTTCTTTTTTTTACATTTTTTTTTATTTGACATAATATATTTTCGTGACGAAGCATTAGGGGGATTTATATTTAAAAGATTAAAGCAGAACCATAACTGGAACTTTCTTGACGCGAGTTTTATAGAGATTAAATGGAACTATAACTGGATCTTTCTTGGTCTATCACAAGTTGAATTTGGCACCATTAATATTCGGTACGATGGATTTCGATACGTAGTTAAGTAAGAGACCCAAAGCTAGACGTGGGTAATATACGTTCCACTGCTGGGCACAGGCCCCCTTTGTATGAATATGTATTTGCAGATCACGGACAACGTCTGAGATTGTAAATATTGCTAAGGCCCAGTTTTCTTAAATGCATTGAGTTAAGGTTATGGAATGTGACATTTCTTCATCAGACACTTTGTTTAGTTACTCATTCAATCTCCCTGCGCCATCCACTGTAAATCTACGCGTGCATATATCACTAGGCTTTATAAAAATAACTACTTTTGCATCAAAAAGCATTATTCGATATCTTTATAAAACCCAGTGCGAAGGGGCAAAGGTAAAATAAAAGAATAGATATAGGTACAGATCGTCGCTATAGCTACTAGGCAAGTATAGACACTCAATCCTGAAGTATTTCTTGACCAAGAGATTCTTTGAAATGTCGGGTGACGAGCACAAATGAATATAAAAACGAAACGATGACGATGTTACACACTTGTTAACTTTGTTATTTTTTTATGACAACACTGAAACATGCATGACGTTTTTTTTTTAAAATGAATCTGAGCTGATGTGGTTTCCATTCCAATGAATCTCCGTCTAACTACGGGGTCGCTATTTTACTACATGGGTCCATTCGGGAGGGGGTATAGTAACAAAATAGAAAAATAAAAAATAATAATGGATTTCATGCGCAACTCTCAAGCACGCGAAGTTCTCTAACATTGATCATTAATTTATGTAATTTAAAAAAATATGGATCCAGTTACTTGCTTCTAGTAGCCAGAGCGATAACATTGGGAAAAAAGAGAAAAAGTCTCGAATTAGTTTTTAGTTTTATTTCTCGATTTTTTTAAAGTGTGAGGAAACTACACTCAAATGGGTGGGAAATTCGAAAATAATAATAATTTCAAATTAATAATTATTTGTTTTCATCTTTAAATTTAATCTTAATAATAATATGAGTGTTGTTCAAAGTTGTTGATACTGTTACGTTCTAGGGGTGTGGGATCTAGATTGAAATGCACTTCTAAACCGATGAAGTAGAGTAGGATTTATTGTACACACTTCACGTTACAACACTTAGTACACAAACACTTATATCGCACTCCAAAATCTTCTTGTCGCAGTTTTCGCTTCGATGTTTACTCGTCGCTTTCCAAAATTAAACTCAAACTCGGTCGCATTCCCGGGCTCCTTATATACCGGCCGTCAAGGACTCCCGAATATTCGGTAGGTACCTACTACCCAGTACGAGACTGTTCGGGATCCTTCCAAATGCCGTCTTGCCTAGCCTTGACCTTTCTCGAATGTTCGGCATCATAGTGCTATCCTTGTCTTGTGCTGTCTCTGTCACACCTTACTGGAATGTTCTTAGTATAGCTGCCTCTCTCTAATCGTGCTATCTCTTTCACTCCTACTGAAAATTACGTCATATACTGAAGTGGGCTTCAAAGGCCCATAAGGGGTCCTGAAAACGCCTGAAAACGGGTTTTCAGGTTATGGCGTCATCTGATAGAGGGTGGCCTGAAACGGACTGAAAACATGTTTCAGGCGCCTGAAAACAACGGCAACTTGGGTGAAATTTCGATAAACTAGTATGTGTTAGAGCACTCTCTGAAACGGCCTGAAATGGTATTTCAGCCTGCTGAAAACGCCTCCAAGGCCCGGAAAAACACGATCAAAGTTTTAGCACTAGCCCACCAGCTTAACACTACCCCCTCCTTAGACATGCTCGTCCCGAGCATCATTCGTTCCATGGTACTTGGCCAACCGATCAACATGAACAATCTTACAGGGGCTACGTGCGTTGCGCTGTATCCGATAAGTGACGTCGTTGATCCTTGTGACTACTTTGTACGGCCCTTCCCAACTCGGCGACAATTTCGGTGACTTTCCTTTTCGACGCATAGGGTTATGTAGCCACACGAATGATCCTTCCTCAAACCTCGTCTGGTTAGACTTCCGGTCGTATCTGGTCTTCACCTTCTCGCTGGCCTGCAATCCATGTTCACGAACATGCCTGTGAACATCATCAAGCCGGTTTCGCAGTTCACTTGCATACTCCGAAACCGTCTTTGGTGCATCCGGAGGACGTCCGGTCAGAAGGTCTGCAGGTAAACGTAGTTCTCTTCCAAAATTAGCACACGCAGGAGTTACGGCCGTGCTTTCATGAACTGCTGTCCGATATGCCATTAAAAAGAGCGGAATATGCCTGTCCCAATCCTTTTGATGGTTGTCAACTACTTTGGCCAAATGTCGTTCCAGAGTCTGATTGAATCTCTCAACCATTCCGTCTGACTGTGGGTGATAGGCCGTAGCCCGAGTTTTATGAATTCCCATGACTCGGCAAGTCTCCTGAAACACCAGAGACTCAAAATTTCTTCCCTGATCACTGTGGATCTCAAGAGGCACACCATACCGACAAAACACTTCAGTCACTACAGTTTCCGCTACTGTGACTGCCTCTTGATTCGGAATGGCAAATACCTCAGGCCATTTGGTGAAATAGTCCATGACCACCAGGATGTACTTGTTTCCACGGTCAGAGGTCGGGAACGGGCCTGCGACGTCTAAAGCAATTCTTTCCCAAGGCGCTCCCACGTTGTAAACTTTAAGCGCACCTCTACTGCGTGTATGTGGTCCCTTAACTGACGAACAGCTAGTACATTTCCTACACCAGTCTTCCACGTCGTCCCGACAGTTTATCCAGTAAAAACGTTGACGAATCTTCATCAGAGTCCTTTTTACTCCTAGGTGTCCACCGGAAGCGCCGTCGTGAAAGGATCTTAAAACATCGCTAACTCTCTTTCTTGGTACAACCACTTGAAGATGAGCATCCTTTCCGTTTTCTGACTCCCATTTCCTGCACAGTACGCCATTGTGCATAACCAGACTTTCCCATTGCGCCCAGTAGCTCTTTGTCACGGTACTCATCGGAGCTACCTCACACCACCTTGGTTTGGGCGCCCCAGCGTTGATCCAATCGTAAATGGGCTTTACATCGCAATCTTCCTTTTGTGCTTCTTGCATTGCTTCATCACTCCATTCTTCGCTAACAGTGTCTGTCCTCAACATCTTCACGCAGTCCTTACCCTCTTGCCTTAAACAGTGTTTGCAATCATCAGGACAAGGTCTTCGAGAGAGGGCATCTGCGTTGCCATGTGACTTTCCACTGCGATGTTCGATGACAAAGTCATATTCCTGCAGTTGTTCGATCCAGCGTGCCACCTGACCCTCAGGGTTCTTAAACTCTAACAACCACTTTAGAGCAGCGTGGTCAGTTCTTATTCGGAACTTGCGTCCAAGCAGGTATTTACTAAAATGCTGCAGAGTTTTGACGACTGCCAGCAATTCTCTCCTAGTGACGCAGTAGTTTCTCTCCGGCTTCGATAGCGACTTGCTAAAATAGGCGATCACAACTTCCTGATCACCCTTCTTCTGTGACAAGACTCCTCCAATGCCAGTATTGCTTGCATCAGTGTCAACAACAAACTCGTTCTCTGGGTCTGGATATCCCAAAATCGGTGTTTCACAAAGTCTCTGTTTGAGGTCTGAGAAAGCTGCTGCACACTGATCATCCCAGTTGAATTTTCTTTTCTCTTCTGTCAGCTGGTGCAAAGGCTTTGCTATATCTGAGAAGTTCTTTACAAATCGTCGGTAGTACGAGCAAAGTCCCAAGAAGGCACGTACTGCTGTCTTGTCTTTCGGTGTCGGCCAGTCCTTAACTGCACTTATCTTCTCAGGGTCTGTCTGGATGCCATCTGATGAAATCACATGTCCCAAGTAGTTAACCTTGCGCTTGAAGAATGAGCATTTCTTCGGACTTAGTTTTAAGTTAGCATCGCGCAACTTGGACAAAACTTGTTCCAGCTTCTTGAGGTGGTCATCAAAATCTTTGCCTACAATTATGATGTCATCCAGATACACTAGGCACGTATCACCCAGGAGTCCAGCCAGTATTTGCTCCATCAACCGCTCAAACGTTGCTGGTGCGTTGCACAATCCAAACGGCATTACATTAAACTGCCAAAGTCCTTTACCGGTTGAAAAGGCTGTTTTCTCTTTGTCCTTGTCTTTTATTTCCACTTGCCAATAGCCACTTTTCAAATCCAACGTGGAAAACCATTTCATTCCATGCAGAGTGTCCAAAGTGTCATCTATCCTAGGCAATGGATAACTGTCTTTCTTAGTCACATCGTTGAGTCGACGATAGTCTACGCAAAATCTCATGGTTCCATCCTTTTTTTTCACCAAGACTACTGGAGAACACCAAGGACTTGTCGACGGTTCTATCACTTTATCTCTCCTCATTTCCTTGATCATGTCTTCCACTTCCTTCTCTCGAGCTACTGGAACTCGCCGCGGTCGTTGTCGAATAGGCATGACATCTCCGGTGTCGATCTCGTGCTGCACTACTCCAGTTCTCCCGATATCACTGTCATGTGCAGAGAAGACGCTCCTATAGCGCTTTAGCAAATTACGTGCCTTAAGAAGTTCTTCCTTTGTGAGATCATTTTGGCAGTCTTCCAATAACTTTCCAATTTCCACAACTTCTTCTTGTAACTTGTTCTCCTTCGACCCATGGCAACTCCGTATCCAAGAGATTGCCTCGCATGTTCCCAAAAGGGTTCCTTTACTTATGACGTGTTGAGTGTCACTTAGATTTAGCACCCTTATAAATGCTGCAGATGACGTCGTTACCACTGTGCGAGCTGGCATCCATGGTTTACTGCCGTCCATTTTCTCTATTAACACGCAGGAATGAGATCCTTGTTTCGCACCGTGCGGCAATGTCACCGGAACTAGGGCTTGCGATCTCGGTTGAAGGGTAGTCCTTCTAGCGCAGAAGACATGTCCACTCACTCCACCTTCCATAGGAACTTCATAAGCCCCAAATTTCAGCACGCCTCCTTTCATGTCGATCTTACACTCGTACTTCCTCATAAAGTCAAGACCAATAATGCAGTCATCTACGATGTTAGCAATGATGACTTTGTGCCAGTACTTCTTTTCTCCAATCTTCACTGACACTTCCTGCTCCCCCTGGACGGAGATGTACTGGCCGGTAGCCGTTTGCAGCTGAAGATGCATTGGTCGGACTAGATGATCCCTGGACAGGTGTTTCAGCAGTCGAGAACTGATCACGGTCCGAGAAGCTCCGGTGTCAATAGTAAGGTGACATGGTACTCCACTAATTTCTCCTTTGACAGCCACACTGTTCCCGTCGTTCGCCTGCGAGATCATAACTGGGACATTTTGACCACCAGCCAGCACTCGTCCCTCAGTCCTGGCTTTTACTCGTTTCCCTGCTGCTGCCGCTCTGAACTATCAGAGCTTGCTGGCCTCTCCGTTCGGTCCGAGTCCCGTTGCCTCCAAGATCTTTTTGGGCAGCCTGATTGTATGTGTCCTCTTTCCCCGCAGTTGTAGCATCGAGGCCCAGTTTCTCGAGGTGGAGCAATCGGCTCCCTGACCGCAACTTCGCGCACCCTAAAGGATTTTGTTGAGTCTTGGCGTACAGCTTCCACCTCCAGGGCATGGGTGAGCGCATCCTTCAAGGTCCCATGGTGTCCCAGCCGTACAGCAGCCCTCACTTCAAAGTCCCGAATCCCATCTATGAATGCCTGTACTAGCGTTCCATCGATGAAAGTCGCTACGGAACCTTGGTACGCCTTCCGGACGAGCTTCTCTATCTCAAGTGCCCACTTTTGTAACGACTCATTATGCCCCTGAGTCCTATTCTTTAGCTGAGCTCTGTAAACGTGCTCTAGATGGCTGTCACCGAAGCGTGCCTCTAAAGCTTCAAGAAGACGGTCGTATGTCTTCTCCTTTCCTAACGCTTCCAGAACAGTGAGAGCTTCGTCCCGCAGCGCCAAACTCAGTGCCGTTTTAGCATAGTCCTTGCTCCAGCCATTCGCTTCGGCAACCATCTCGAATTGGAGCTTGTATGCGGCCCACGAAGAGGTACCATCGAATGGAGGTACCTTTAACTTTTCACCTCCTGTGGCTGGTGCACCTGATACACTGGTGGTGCCGTTGGCCACTTTGATCTCCAACTTCTGGAGGCGATTCTCCTGGCCCTCCACTTTTTCGTTCAGTCCATTTAGGCGCTTCTCGTGGTTTTCAACTTTAATTTCAACGCCCACAATTTTGTCTTGCACCTCGGCCATCTCCTTTTTCCATTCTGCAGCTACTTCGTGTACCTCACGGAGGACTTCTTTCTGGTCCCGTAGCTCTTGCTGCAAAATTTTGGCTTGTTCCTCGTGCCATCTAGCCTGTTCCTCCTGCCTTCTGGTCTGTTCCTCCTGCTGAACCCGTAGCTCTTGTTGCAGGATTTTGGCTTGTTCCTCCTGCTGAACCCGTAGCTCTTGTTGCAGGATTTTGGCTTGTTTCTCCTGCTGAACCCGTAGCTCTTGTTGCAGGATTTTGGCTTGTTCCTCCTGCCTTCTAGCCTGTTCTTTCAGGAGGATCAGAATGGCGTTGACGTCTATCTCCGGCGTCCTTGAAGCTGGTACCGCTGTGTCTGACGTTCCGGCGGTGCCCGCAGAGTCTCCAGCAGCGGTGCGGCTTCGGGTCTGCATCCCCTCCTTCTCTTCTTCTCGCGGAGTAATCGGCATTTTCAATCCCACTTCTGACACCAAATGTTACGTTCTAGGGGTGTGGGATCTAGATTGAAATGCACTTCTAAACCGATGAAGTAGAGTAGGATTTATTGTACACACTTCACGTTACAACACTTAGTACACAAACACTTATATCGCACTCCAAAATCTTCTTGTCGCAGTTTTCGCTTCGATGTTTACTCGTCGCTTTCCAAAATTAAACTCAAACTCGGTCGCATTCCCGGGCTCCTTATATACCGGCCGTCAAGGACTCCCGAATATTCGGTAGGTACCTACTACCCAGTACGAGACTGTTCGGGATCCTTCCAAATGCCGTCTTGCCTAGCCTTGACCTTTCTCGAATGTTCGGCATCATAGTGCTATCCTTGTCTTGTGCTGTCTCTGTCACACCTTACTGGAATGTTCTTAGTATAGCTGCCTCTCTCTAATCGTGCTATCTCTTTCACTCCTACTGAAAATTACGTCATATACTGAAGTGGGCTTCAAAGGCCCATAAGGGGTCCTGAAAACGCCTGAAAACGGGTTTTCAGGTTATGGCGTCATCTGATAGAGGGTGGCCTGAAACGGACTGAAAACATGTTTCAGGCGCCTGAAAACAACGGCAACTTGGGTGAAATTTCGATAAACTAGTATGTGTTAGAGCACTCTCTGAAACGGCCTGAAATGGTATTTCAGCCTGCTGAAAACGCCTCCAAGGCCCGGAAAAACACGATCAAAGTTTTAGCACTAGCCCACCAGCTTAACAATACCAATGCAATGCTATTCGTAAAGTTTAAATGTATTTTTTTTCTTACCCTAATATTTTTTTTTTCATCAATTAAGCAAATTTTATATTTACAACCAGACTATAAAAGTAAATCCGTTTGAAATTTAAACAAGACGTAAAAAATGAAGGAACTCTATTTTCATTATATTCTATTCCTTATCATTATGTAATACAAACATAGTTTTAAAAAGATACTTATCAAATGGGCTGTAATTGTCTGGAAATATAAATTTTTATTTTTATAACTTTTTTGGTCTCCGTATTTTTTTACTATGTCATTTAAAGTCAACATTTGAACAACACCCTGTATAAGTTTAGCATTAAGCCAGCGCACATACCTGTGGCCCGTTCGCGTTGACTTGCACCTCTGTGGGAGGCGGCAGCAGCGACCGCACCACCGGCAGGGGGGCGGTCACTATTTCGGGGTCCTGTGGGAATTGATGATACTAAATTAGCATTAAGTGTTATATGGTAGTATAGGTTCCCAAGGTACGCAATAGACGTTGACTATTAACCAAAAGGTCGCGGGTTCGATCCCCGCACTGTACAAACATTTGTGTGCATGAACATGTCTGTTTTTACTGGTCTGGGTGTTATATGTATTTATTTAATACCACTGTTGATTCTGATAACTGTGACACAAGTCCTTAAGCTACTTACCACGGAGTCAGATCAATGTATGTGATGTTGTTGTACCTCTATATTAATATTTAATATTACAATAACATTTTCGCTTGTAGAATATAAGTACTAACACACATAAGCTTACTAACAAATAGATCTCGTTGTCCGAAAATAAATATTTTTATTTTTATTTATTTATTTTAAAGTGTCAAAATGTGGTTGGTGACTGACCTGTGAGAACCTCTGCAGGCGGTCGAACATGCAGGCGAAGGAGGGTCTCTCCGTCGGCGTGGGGTTCCAGCACTCGCACATCAGCCGGTAGATGTCTTGAGGACAACCTGCATACCAAAAACGAGGTGAGAACTCCTCATCAGAGGTGTCAAACAACAGATGAGATGGAAACAGAATAGGCTAGATGACACCACCAATCGTTGACATACTCTTTATTATCTGTCAAAACGGTCTGCTTCCATAAACTTTGTATGGGAATACAACTCAAATAAGCCAACTCCTTCCACATTCAGGACATCAGGCATTGGTATGCTCTTCCCGAAAATATGAAACAGGCTCCCAGCAAATTATCATTCAAGAGACTCATTCGTACCCACATACTTACTTTATGCATATGCTTACGCAGCCGTCATTATAGATCTTTCTTTAATAATTCCTCAAATTTTTTTATTTATATAGTGTATAATAATAATAATAATAATCATTTATTTAGTTTCAATTGGACAATAGTAAATTAATATAAGCTTAAGATAAGATGTAGACCGAAGACTTTCTTTACCTGAACTAGGTTATAAACCTGTGTCTCAGGCTAAAGAGAGCACAAATATTTTCTTAAGGTATTAAAAATTAACAATATCTTGAAACTACTATTAGTTTAAAACAAAGTAATTATCTAAGGTATGTCATATTATAACAATTTGGTACCTACTTCATTAGTGTATTTAACAAGTCAACACTTTGCTAAATCACAAAGAAGTCAAGAGCGTCAGCACTTTTTTCGAACTTTAAACTAGGCTAAATATATTATTGTTTAAAAGAACGTGTCTTTAATTTTATTTGTATACAAGCAATATATAATTTTGTCTAATTAGCTATAAGTTTAGGTTAGGAGGACAACATAGAGAGGTCAGAACTTATTTTCTAAGTTAGTAATTTACATGCTAATTACATAATCAAAACATTATAGGTATACAGAGTCTGAAAGGTTTATTAGGTAAGGTATTAAAGTGATCTTAACGTAGATTAGGTGCCCTCATAATCGATAGAGCTAATGTAACGGGACTCGGCAGCTTTTCTGGCGGGACATTCAGTATCTCCCGTTTTGTGCGCGCTTGGCTTATTGAAGCGTACGCATGTAGCGCACTTCGACGGCTCGGCTTTCTGCGCACAATCCTTCATAGCGTGGCCCATTTCACCGCAGTGGCCACAGGTGATAGCATCTTCTCGACAAGTCTTTGCCGCATGGCCGTACTGTTGGCATTTGTAACACCTTGTGACTAAGGTGAAATCTCTCACTGGGCAAGAAGACCAGTTCACAAAAACTCTATCATTACTTAATAGGGCCTTACGAATTAGTGCAGCGACTTGTATAACATAGTTGCACGTGTCGGCATTCTTTCTTCCGGATTTGTGACTTAGTTTTATCGAGGCCAAAAACGACTCTAATGATGTATCGGTATCTTTCAGTTTATCTGCTAAGTTCTGGTGGTAAATGCAGCGGAAAACTTCAGTCTCGGGCATTGATGAGGGGACACCGATGACGACGATTCTGGGCTGGCGTTTGTGCTGGTCATCCACAGTGAGCCCTGAAGTAGTCAGTTGCGACGACTGCTTCAGTTTCTCGATATCGTCCTTAGAATCGGTGCTGATTATGACGCCACCATTCCTTGTCTTTCTCAGGCCTCGCACGTGCAGCTTCATTTGTTCAGGTCTGATGATTTTTTGGACAAGGGCCTTAGTGGACTCGCTCGATACACTTTTATCAGTTGGATAAATGGCCACCGAACTAACTTTGCTGACTTGGATAAAGTTATTTGAACTTTTCTTTACCACATCGGCGAAAGAGACTGTTCCAGGAGAAGATTTTGGAGTTTCCACAAACATTTGTTTAAGACTGTCGATTCTCTGGGCTAGGTCACATTTTTCTTGTAGGAAATTTATTTCGGAATGCGCTTGAATAGCCTTTTGTTTTATTGATTGGTAATGCACGGCTAGTTGTGATGTCCCGTGACTAACTTTTCGGCACAAATTGTGGATTTTCACTTTCTGGTCAGAGTTGAGTTTTCCTTTTCCAGCGATAGTGCACACTTCGTTCAGGCACTGCTCGATGGATTTCATCCAGTTCTGTATCTCAGATGTAGCCACATATTGAAGGGGCTCATCTTCCACGGGGGCGGGCGGCGGCGGCGGGCACGCGGGCGTAGGCGGCGGGCTGCGGCGGGTTATTCCACTCCGGTTGCAGGGACTTCCTTCCATTTTCTATAAGATTGCACTTAACATAGTAACGCGCAAGAAATAAAATCAGATGATACGGATAACGCGTGATGTCAGCAAAACTGGGTCGCGATTTTGCAGATATTGTTAATTTTATTGCATTTGTTATAATTAAATTGACACGTCCGATCGCATAGTCGGCTAGAAACGATCCGAACGAACGAATAGTATATATTATGTGTATTTTTAAATATGTAATCTTATATAAATTGATTGTATATTTTATATTTAACCGATGTGTCATTACATTAATCAATATTATTGGTATTATTATTTTTGTGTTTTCTCTTTTATTTATTTTATCGCACCGCCCACTAAATATTTCTGCTTAGCCCAAAGGTAGAGAATGCCCTAAGGCGTTAAGTCCACCTTTTGTACAATGTTTTGTTGTACAATAAAGCTTAAATAAATAAATACAAAATCGTGACGTCACTGTTTTGTATCAAAAATCGGAGCCAATTGACCGAATATTTATTGAATTTTGTGTGTTTAAAAATTGGTTTCTACAGATATTTGGAAATATACTGGTTGTATTAACTTCATAGGGGCTATGTTTTGCGCCATGGTCTTGACAATATTTTAGTTAGGTGTCATCATGCCCATTTTTGGGGAGCATAGAATAGCGCCGTTAGGGAAAGGAGCCCACGCAGTACCCACGCGCTCTCCCGTGATTCGGTTCGTATGCTGCAAAGCAAGTAGAACCACGGGTTCGTGGAGGGAATAAAAAATCAATCAGTAATTATTATAAACACACAAAATCGGTGCACTTTTTGTGAATCTTTGATAAATTAAAAAAAAAAACAAATATTGCACTCAGTTAAAATACATGTTAATTTAGAAATATAGAGTTTAGGAATTCGTTTGATGACAAATACCCAATTGGCTGGTGTCAAGCGGTTAGGATCCAATTCAATCCTGTGACCTTTGCATAGAAAGGAAGGTATCCATGTCGCTGTTGGTCCCTAAGGTGCGTTTGATGAAGAAAAAAGATAGTTACGAGCTACCCGATGCAACACGAGACCATCTTGTAGTAAGTTAGCCTGCCATATTCTGAGCTCTTGATGCAATAGTATCCGATTAAGAACTGCTCCTGACTCCTGCCCTCGGCAACTTAAAGTTCTCGATACGTATTAGGTCATCATGTCTGAACTAGCTCTTCCGTCACCACCCATCTACTCAACATAAAGTTTTTCCAGCCTGCCCTCGCTCGAGACCATTAAGTGACGTCTATTTACAAACATCTCCGTGCTTCGGAAGGCACGTTAATCTATTGATCCCGGTAAATATTTATAGATATAAGTCGTTAAGCCTGGTAAGAGGCCCTCGGGAGGCTTATAACATCTGGCAGTAAGGTTGGTCACATACCTTACAAACACCCCTTCACTGCACTGCACCTCGCCCGCGTGTTGTTGTTGAGGTGAGGCCTTTGCCCAGCAGTGGGTGGCACTTACGAGTGTATGGGCTGATGAGAATTAGCCTCTTGGACTTAAAGTCTGTATTGGCTCTTTTACGTAACCACTTTCTGGTATGTCTTCTCCATAATGATTTTCATGTCAGCTTAACAAGTAATTCCCCGTAACTCACCATAGGGCTTCTCTACCCGCCAACCGGGGGAGACAATCTCCATTTCCTCTCTGTTCGCTCGATACTTATTAGGCTATCATGTCCGAAGTAGCTCTTCCATTAGCACTCCATTTACTCACCATATGGTTTCTTAAGCCGCCGCCGCTGGAGACCATATCCATCACCTCTCTGTTCGCTTGATACTTATTAGGTTATCATGGTGAGTAGCTCTTCCATCACCATTTCATCAACTTACCATAAGGTTTCTCCAACTGGCCGCCGTCAGATACCGTCAACATGACCTCTCTGTTCGCTCGATAGTTATTAGATCATCACGTCTGAAGTAGCTTTTCCATTAGCATTCCATTAGCCGCCGTCAGATACCACCTCCATCAACTCTCTGTTCGCTCGATACTTAAGGTAATGTCATCATGTCCAAAGTACCTCTTCCATCACCACTGCATCTACTCACCATAAGGTTTCTCTAGCCTGCCCCCGCCGGAGACCATCTCCATAACCTCCCTGTTCGCGCAGCCGGTGTACGGCATCACGCCGAGGGAGAACACCTCCCACAGGAGCACGCCAAATGACCTGGATGAACAGATCATGGTGTTTTAATTGAAAGTACTGTTATAACCTTGATCTCTTTTGAGTACCGCTCAGCCAGCATTGTTTTCTATTATTTTACACAAGTGTGCATTTTAGTTAAGTTCAGGAACTCACGGAAAGAGGATTAATTTCGATCTGCTAAAATAGGGCTCACTTCTCGAGCAACGCGAAAAGTGTTTTACTGAAGACCTACATTGTAAGGTCAATACATGTGGTACGAGAGGGAACAAGAGCCGTATGATGATTGCCTACATACAGTCGAGAAATGGGGGGGGGGGCTCTCTGTAGTCTTACGCTAGTTGTGGCTTTAACTGCTATTTCTTAAAAAACTGGACGGTAAACAAAATGTGAAGGTACAGTGGAAGTTTTTGTAACCATTATTGAAGCAAAAGTTTTTTTTCTTTATGGCTTTGTCGTAAACGTAGCCATTATCAAGTAAAAAAAGCAAAAGTCATATATCGATTAAATATAATTCCACGAGAGCTTAGTTTATCACTGTCAGAAAATATGCGAGCAACAAAGACTAAGATTTTACTGATGTTCAGTCGTAAGCACGTCAAGGTAAACACTACAGTATCTCATACACTTGTGGTACATTCGCTTTTGCAACAACAAAAAGGTAGCCTGATATGCTTACCATCGTATCACAGTTATCAACTCACCAGACATCAGTCTTGATAGTAAATATCCCGTCGATGTACGCCTCCGGCGGCATCCACTTGATGGGCAGCATGGCCTTGCCGCCCTTCTTGTAGTAGTCAGCCCGGTAGATGTCACGCGCCATGCCGAAGTCGGCTATCTTGACGACGCGCCCCGGACCACGGGACGTGAGCAAGCAGTTGCGTGCTGCTATATCTCTATGGGTGGATAGAATTAGAATATTATTCGTGGAATGTCGATGGAATTAGTGAGCTGTTGAAGAATGTGGAAAGCTTATTATTTGTTAAGTAATTCAAGACCTACCTTTAATAAATTTAAAAAAAAATATATACAACTGGCTGAGTGAAAAGGCTTTTTACACTATACAGGAATATTTAAATTGCGATAGAAGATTATAACTGGATTTTTTTATTGATAGACATTTTACTATTTAAATTTATTATCCCAATATAACTTCAAGATTTGCATGCCATTGATAATGGATGATTAAGATGATGTATAATTGCTGATTAATAAATATGACCCTCTTCAGTGTACCTTAACCAAACGCAAATAAAGATTTCTAAACGACGAATAAATTTGGAAATGTTTTAACATTTGAACCAATTATTGTAAACTAGCGGACCCGGTAGACGTTGTCCTACCCGCTGCTTTCGCAATTTTTTTTAAATATTTTCTTACCTTTTAAACCTTCCCTGAACTCCCACAAATAGTACAAAACCAAAACTATTAAAATCAGTTCAGCCGTTCTCGAGTTTTAGCAAGACTAACGAACAGCAATTCATTTTTACATATAAGAAGATCAAAGGACCATAACCATTTTTGACCCCACCCACTAACAGAAATGAAATGGTATTCAAATGGTAGATCTCAGTGAGGAAATCATTTTATAGTATGACGACATCGAGCAAATCGATGGGGTTTCCATGATATTCAATGTATTGTGCAGACATTTTACCTATAAAATACACTGACTCACTACGCTTGGGCTTGGGATCGCGCCGCGGCGGTGCGGCTATTGGGTATATTTACCGGAATAAAAATATTATTCCTTGCGTATAAATATTTTAATCGTGTGTACTGGAACAAATTTTGTATGGAAATAATAATAAAAAAATATTGCCTGCATAGAGCCAGCCACCGACCACTCTTCGCCACCCAGAAATTAACAAATTTTCTACTGCTTTCTTTAACGGGTAGGCGGCGATCTGAGATAATTTTTTCGCGAAAGAGGTTACTCTTTCTTTTTTTTCTTTTATCTGTGTAATAACCTTTTTGCAGCAGCCCTTAGCTATAGCCCCATTCGTGATTGTATTGGATTTTTGAACCCCTCTTTTGGTGTCCTGCTTGATTGTATATCAGAATAACCTCAAGGATGTGCCTTCCACAATGAAGTAATTCCTTACCTGTGTATAAATCTCTTCGCCTCCAAGTACCGGCAGCCCTTGCAGGCGTCGAGCGAGCACAGCAGCAGATCCTTCATGGTGAGAGCGCTGGCTCTCAAAATGCCATTTTATTTCTTAACCAATTTGGTGACCTGACGCTACAGCCCTTGGCTATAGCCCCATTCGTGACTGTGTTGGATTTTTGAACCCCTCATTTGGTTTCCTACTTGTTTGTATATGAGACTAACCTCAAGGGTAAGCCTTTCACAATTAATTTACCTGTGTATAAATCTCTTCGCCTCGAAGTACCGGCAGCCCTTGCAGACGTCGAGCGAGCACAGCAGCAGGTCCTTCCTGACGAGTGCACTGGCTCTCTAAAAGCCAGTTTATTTCTTACCCAATTTGCTTACCTGACACTACTGCCCTTGGCTATAGCCCCATTCGAGATTGTAAGTATTGGATTTTTGAACCTCTCCCTTCGTGTCCCACTTGATTGTATATTAGACTAACCCCAAGGGTGAGCCTCCCACAATTAACTAATTCCTTACCTGTGTATAAATCTCTTCGCCTCCAAGTACCGGCAGCCCTTGCAGACGTCGAGCGAGCACAGCAGCAGGTCCTTCATGGTGAGCGCGCTGGCTCGCTCGGGCTTGGGCCGGCTCTCGCGCAGGAAGTTCTTCAGGTCACCGCCGGCTAGCAGCTCCAGGACTATGAACCTGGGGGAGGAATTTATTATTTTATTGATGTGCCTCTGGAAAACATACAGCATTGATAATGAAGAAGCAGGTGTGTACTTAGCTCTTTCCGGTGGTTTTCGATAAATAAAATAAATATCTTACTTCCGGATCCGGTAGATGACGTTAGTTCCACAAAACAGCAAGTATGGCGGGGGCGTCCGCCATATTTAAACTTCATAGCGTTGTGTACTTTCGTAACGTACGGACGTGAATCCGAAAGTATTCCCACAATCTTTAAATATTTTGATTAAAATTCGATAATTTCGATAGTGCCTATCTGTTTTACGTAAAATAATATAATTATTTTTGCAAAAAGTGGCAAATAATGAGTGAGGCTCCGGTGCCTAATCGTGACGACGGAAATTCCGACCATAGCGATGGCCCCCCATCTACGGGGAGGGCCGCACCAGACGAGGTTCCCGCGTCGTGTTCGGACAGCTCTTCAACCAGCGACGACGACGCAGGAGAACCACTCGCGAAAAGGAAACGACAGCAATCTGAGGTAACGGTCGATCCTCGGATCGACGCGTTATACAACCAGGTCAGTCTTTTAACAAATATTATCATGCATCAGCAGTGTAATTCGCATATCCAGGATGTCGAACCATCCAATAGTTCAAATACAGATTTTCTGTCAAATCCATCGGCTTCGACTGCCAAAAAACTTGAACTAGGATCATGCAAAACCGATTTCGATGATAAAAAAATCATTAGGCCAGCTGACCCTAAAAAACTGCAACAGTTAATTGAACTTCAACATTTTAACACTGCCAGTTGGCAGCATGTTCGTTATAGTAAAGCGCTTCAGGATATGACAGCTCAACCCGGGTTCTGTAACCTTAAAATTAACGATGAATTGTGTTCTTTAAATAAGGGAAAAGATTTTTTAGCACCCACTGAGCTTATAACAGCTGCCTTAACTAATGCTTGCTTGCACCAGAGAGAATTGTTACAATCCGGCCTACAGAATATTATAGATTGGGCACATAAGAACCCATCCGAATTAAACCCGGACAGTCTATTTAATATAATATCTGAGACTTTTGGTAAATCGTCCCCCTCCTATAAACATACCGAACAGTCATTACAAATTTTGTGTGGCAAAAGAGCAGAATGTATAGAAACCCGACGACAGAGACTTCTTGCAGAAATCTCAGACCGAAACATACAAGCTGCCCTCTCAAGCATACCACCCAGCGAGGAATATCTTTTCGATAAGAATAAACTAACGGCACTTATTCATTCTCTCGGCGGGCCACATTTTTGGTTATCGCAGTCTCAAAACCACAAAAAAGATAAACCTAATTTGAAGCGTAAGGCTCCTGAGCCAACCCCTTCTACCTCTAAATATTACCCTCAGCAGAGACAATCTTTGCAAACTAATAATAAAAAACCAATAAACAAGCAAAATTACGCAAATAAGAATAACAACAGTGCTAATAAGCAGCATTCCTTTCGAAACAAGAAAAAATGACTATCCGACTCAATTCAAAGGAGGTCGCCTGAATTTCTTCCAGCATCAGTGGCAAAAAATAGGTGCCAACAAGTTTATAATGTCAACAATTACCGGTTCACGAATCCCATTTTTCAACAAGCCTCCCTTAGTGAGGCCTACAAACGAGCTTATAAAGAAATATGCAACCCAACCCTCACCTGCAATGTGTCAAACAATTCAGGACCTCCTAGATCAAAACGTCATACAACTAGTGACGGAAAAAACTCCGAGTTTTATTTCCAAGCTCTTTCTGCGGAAGAAAAGCGACGGAACGATGCGATTCGACCTTCGAGAACTGAACAAATTCGTAAAAGCGAAACATTTTCGCCTAATTTCACACTCGGTGGTACCGGAATTTCTCCAACCAGGCGATTGGATGATAAAGCTGGACATTTCCCAGGCTTACTTCCACGTGCCTATGGCCAGTTCCCACAGAGTGTTCCTGAGGATCAGTTTTCAAGGGGAATTATACGAAATGACTTGCCTCCCTTTCGGCCTTGCATCGGCACCACACATTTTCGCATCTGTAACATGCTGGGTCGCGGAGACCTTGCGTGCGAAGGGATGTCGAGTGCTAGTCTACCTAGACGACTTCCTTCTGGTCCACCAGGACCATTCCAAGTTATGTCTTCAGGCTGCGGAAGCTGTGAGGCACTTGGAAACACTCGGTTGGATGGTAAACTATCAAAAGTCAGTCTTGACACCGACTCAAGAGTTAGAATACCTTGGGATCCGCTGGGCTACCTCCACCAATTCCATGTCTTTGCCAAGAGACAAGATAAGCAATCTCAACACGTGTCTAGACCAATACTCTCACATGGGTCAAATAAAACTCCGGCAACTACAAAGTCTTCTTGGTCAACTGAACTTTGCCAACTTTGTGATCCCACGTGGGAGATTACATTGCCGCCACTTGCAACTGTTCCTGCGTCAATTCGACAAAATGCGGCCGCGGCACACACAGCCCATTCCAGAACTGGTTCATCGCGAAATAACCTGGTGGCGCAAGAACACAGATCAATCAATGCCAATTCACGTGCAACCAGCTACCCATTTCCTGGCGTCGGACGCCTCGGACCTAGGCTGGGGTGCCCAGATAGACGGAGATCTGATCGCGGGGACATGGTCAGGGCATCAAAAACGGTGGCACAGCAACAAAAAAGAATTGTTCGCGGTAATTGCAGCCCTAAGAAGAAAAGCAAATCAATTGCGGAACACACATGTCCTTATCCAGTCCGACAATCGGACACTGATATCGTATATCCGGAAAGAAGGAGGAACGAGATCGATTGCACTACTAAATCTCACATTTCAACTACTAGAACTGACGGACAGGTTCAAAATCACTCTTTCAGCTTATTACCTCCCAGGGAGGTACAATATAGTAGCAGACAGGCTATCTCGAGGGAAACAACCAGCGGAATGGCATCTCTTACCAGAAGCGACTGCGGAAGTGTTTCAAAAGTGGGGCCATCCCGACATAGATCTTTTTGCCTCCAAGGAGACAGCTGTAGTTCCCAATTACGTATCGAGAGACTGCAGAGATCGATCAGCGAACTACACAGATGCCTTCAGCAGACCATGGAGGTACCAATTGGCCTGGGTATTTCCACCTCCCAACATGATTCCCAAAGTCCTGATGCACTTAAACAAGGCAAGAGGTACCTACCTAATAGTAGCACCGGAATGGCCCCAAGCCTTCTGGCTCCAGGATCTGAAATCTCGGTGTCTGGATCACCCACACGAGATCCAAAATCTCTCAGAGTGCCTGATCGACGTGACAACCTCGCTTCCACCTCCACAGGTACAATCGCTGATATTGAAAGTTTGGAAAATTGGGGGTGGGGAGAAGAATTAAAGCAATGGTCTGAACAAGAGAAAGATTTGTTAAGGATAAGTTGGCGTAAATCTACCTTGTCCACCTATTTACCAGCTTTAAAACGATGGGTCACCTGGTGTTCGTCCTCTAAGGTCAATCCAAAAAATCCACAATCTTCCGATCTTGCCAAATTTCTAATTCACCTATTTCTCACAGAAAAGCTGTCTTACAGTACCATTCTAGTCCATAAATCTGCAATTTTAACATACTGCGGCCCAACAGTCGAACAGAATACATTGTCAAATTTTATTGTCAAACACGCTCTTGAAGCAATCGGTACTGCTAGACCTAAAATCGCAAAACCTATCTTTACTTGGAACCCAAATACGGTCATTAACTGGCTTTCATCAAACGCATCTAAAGACTCTCTCTTCGATTTATCTCGTAGAACAGCTACGGTATTACTGCTAGCGACCGGCCGCAGAGTACATGATCTAACCCTATTAAGATTATCAGACGACAGCCATTTCGATAACGGGCACAATATATTTCTTATTCCGGCATTCGGATCAAAAACAGACTCCCACACCCATCGTCAATCAGCATGGATGTTGTCTAAACATGACAACGAAAATATCTGCCCAGTAAGATTAGTGCGATCATATATTGACAGAATTTCGACCAGAAGGTCGGAAACAAATAATGACAATAGCCTTTTTATCACAGTCTGTGGTACTGCAAAAGCAGCTTCACGGACGGTAATAGGAAACTGGGTTCGCTCGGTATTACGAGATAGTGGTATTGATGCAACCCCGGGCAGCTGCAGATCCGCAGTTGCTTCCCTCAGATGGCTAGAAGATCAGCCTATAGAGGACATACTTTCCAAAGGAAATTGGAAATCATCCAATACCTTTTTCAATCACTATTGCCGTATGATCGATCTTCCTAAAACTAATCGTGATTCGTTTTTCAACACCTTTACACCTTCTTAATATTCATATTATAAATAATGATTTTCTGGAGATAATTGGACAAACATTTTACTTTGATTGTTAATCATAAATATCAATCTCTTCATCATAGCGTTGTTTTATTTTAATACTTACACTAATTAACATACTTAAATTCACCAGCAGATAACAAACACGTCTTCATTATCAATGCTGTATGTTTTCCAGAGGCACATCAATATTACGGTTTTACATTACAATAAAACCGATATTATGTGCCGAAAAGGAAAACATACAGCATTGCAGGAAGTTCTTCCTGGTGAAGACCTATGAACTTTAAATATGGCGGACGCCCCCGCCATACTTGCTGTTTTGTGGAACTAACGTCATCTACCGGATCCGGAAGTAAGATATTTATTTTATTTATCGAAAACCACCGGAAAGAGCTAAGTACACACCTGCTTCTTCATTATCAATGCTGTATGTTTTCCTTTTCGGCACATAATATCGGTTTTATTGTAATGTAAAACCGTAATATTAGGTAAACAGTTTTACAGATAGATTATGTTAAATATAAGTATGTGATGTATAAACCATCCGCTCCAGGACCGGTATCGCTCATGTGGGCAACAAAACCGCGAAATTGAAGTGGGCGTGGGCGGGTCACGTCTGCAGGATGCATCCAGAGAGGTGACGACTAGACGGCTATCGCCGAAGAGGCAGACCCAAGAAACGATGGTGTGACGACTAGGTCAATATATCAAGGGACTGGGAAACGTTGGCAATGGACAGGGACAGGTGGAGAGATTTGGGGAAGGCCGTTGCCCAGCAGTGAGATGATATAGGAAATATAAAAAAAATATAAAAATGTATAAACAATAACAGGTTTCCCCTAAATTTAACAATTTGTACTGTAATAATTTGCTACAACACAAATAGTTATACATTACGCTTGAAATTACATAAAAAATAACAATTTTAAGCCAGGAAAACAGCCAACGCCTGGACAAGCCATTACTAAGAACCACCATGATTAAATTATCTTTCGAATCAAATAAAACCACATTAAAATCGGTCCATCCGTTCGGGAGCTACGATGCCACAGACAGACAACACACAAAAACACAGTACAAACAGACATAGTGGTCAATGAGGGTTGCACTTTTGGTATAGCTTTGGTAGTGATACCAAAAGTTAAGCAACCCAAGGCGCGGTCATGTTTGGGACGGGTGACCATTCTGACCCTAAAAGTGACGTCTATTTACAAGCATCTCCGTGCTTCGAAAGGCACGCTAAGCTGATGGTTCCGGTTAATATCGATAGATATTAGTCGTTAAGCCTAATCAGAGGCCCTCGGGCGGCTTAATAACATCTGACAGTAAGGTTGGTCACCTACCTTACTAATACCCCTCGAGCCCGCGTGTTGGGGTATGGCTCGTACGAGTCGAGGCGAGGCCTGTGCCCAGTAGTGGGACGTATATAGGCTGATGGGATAAACATTGACTTGGTTGACTTGTCACTAACCTAGGATGTCTATCAAAGCAAACTCCAATGAGATGCACGATGTTCGGATGGTTGAACTTGGCCATAATGGCCGCCTCCATCAAGAAGTCTGACTCGGCCTGCCCGGTGGACAGTTCTGGTAACGTCTTCACGGCTACCGGCATCTCCGCTGTGTCCCCGGTTCGATGCCTGTACAGGCCTTGGTACACTTCGCCGAATGCACCTTGGCCGAGGGCCCTGGTGGTAAAAAGGAAGTGTAAGTGTTACAGGTTAAGATGAAGCACAGTGATTTCGAAACTTTACTTGGGTATTGTCATTTATATGGCCATAAGAAATTGAATAATTATTAATTTATGAAAAAGTACACACATGGAATTTAGAGAAGCAAGAATTCCCAAGGTTTATTCCTTGAAGATCTTATCATTGCCCATGGATTTTGATCGGAAGGATCTCCAATGCACCAAATGTGATATCATTTACTTTTGTTATCCTTAAAATACTCTGGGACCAGATACTCGGAAACGACTTTGGCTCAACAGATTTAGAGTTAGGAAACTAAAGGGAAGCGCTTCTTACCGACCGGGTGTTATGGTCGGGGACCAAGGTCCGATAGACATCACCCTGATTTGTCTATTTATATTATTCTGGATCTAAATCTTATATACCGCGGTTCATGTGCGGTACTAGGCTAACAGCGCCATCTAGCCTATCGAGCCGTATCAGCGCTCGCTGTCATGCTTGGCATCGTTAGACTTGTGATGGCGAACGGTAGAGATCGCCACATGACCATCAATGTGAGTTTATCGTTCTTTATCCTCAATATTATATTCCAGGTAACAAATCTCCCAATCTATCCAAGGGTTTCCAACTATATTCATAACTTTCTTTACTTCGAAATACTCACTTCACCAGCTTCAGACTTTCCCTCGACACCTGAGGCAGCCCCCTCACGTCCATGCCCTGAGGGAGTATGCTTTCACTCCCATAGTGAGGGTTGAAAGCCATGCTGAGGGGGTTCTCGTTGCCTCCAGGTGCATTCCTTAGGCGGTGCAGTTGGACCTCCTGTTCTAACAGACGTTTCTGACGAAGTTCCGTCTCTTTCTTGCGCTGGTAGGAGTTGTCTGGAAGGAAGATGAATGATGATTTATTGCACACCATAGGAAAAACTTATTCTAAAAAACTTAGGCTGTCCTATCGCTGCGGGCGTTCGATTGAGGCAAACTTCTGGTACAATTAGGTTGCCTGTCCACAGCATTAGTCTATAATGGTTAATCATCTTGTGCTTGGTGCTTGTGGCGCAGTGGTTGCAGCGCTTTGATAGTGATACCAAAATTAAAGCAACATAAAGCGCGGTCATGTTTGGGATGGGTGACCATTCTTACCATTTAAGTGACATCTTACTACAAGCATCTCCGTGCTTTGGAAGGCTCATTAAGCTGTTGGTCCCGGTTAATGTCGATAGATATTAGTCGTTAAGCCTGGTCAGAGGCCCTCGGGCGGCTTAATAAAACCTGACAGTAAGGTTGGTCACATACCTTACAAACACTCCTGCACCAATCCGCACTGAGCCCGCGTGGTGGAGTATGGCTTGGACCACCTCATAGTTGAGGTGAGGCCTGTGCCCAGCAGTGGGACGTATATAGGCTGATCAGGTTATATCATCTATTTGCTATTACTTTTGTGTTTGCCTCAATAAGACCTCACACTACGAGGGCGTTTTGATAACTCCATGACTTTCAGGCTGAATAGAAACTTTTTTTATTTTTAATGATATTTTCTTAAAAGTAATATTTTTGCGAACCTAAAATAATTCTATTTTCAAATATGGCGCGAAAACAATATTTAATAACAAAAGAAGTTTGGCGGCTGTGAAGGTGTTCTTCGAAAATGGAGAAATCCGAGTTTCGAGTCTTGATTAAACACTATTTTTTACGCGGGAAAACCATTAAGCAGACCGAAGACAAGTTGAAAAAATATTACGGGGATTCAGCGCCGTCTCATGGAATGGTACATAAATGGTTTACTGAGTTTCGTTGTGGACGTATTACAACCAATGATGCCGAGCGCCCAGGAAGGCCGATTGAGGTAACCACTGGCTGACCGTCGAGTAAAGATACGCGAGTTAGCTGAGGCTGTGCACATCTCAACTGAACGAGTTTTTCATATTTTGCACGATATTTTGGGAATGAAAAAACTTTCTGCAAGATGGGTGCCGCGCTTACTGACAGTCGACCAAAAGCGAAAACGCGTGACTACTTCTGAGGCATGTCTGGCTATGTATAATCGCAATCCAAGTGAATTTTTGCGTCGGTACGTAACCGTGGATGAAACGTGGGTCCACCATTATACGCCAGAGACTAAACAACAGTCAAAGCAGTGGACTTCTACCGGCGAACGTGCACCAAAGAAGGCAAAAACGGTATGTTCGGCTGGTAAAGTGATGGCAACAGTATTTTGGGACAGTCAAGGGGTTATTTTCATCGATTTCTTGGAGAAAGGCAAGACAATAACCGGTGCTTACTATGCTGCATTGCTGGAAAGATTTAATGAAGAGTTGATGAAGAAACGACCGCATCTAGCAAAGAAAAAAGTTCTATTTCATCAGGATAATGCTCCGGCCCACTCGTCTGCAGTCGCGACTTCAAAACTTGTCGAATTAGGATACGAATTATTGCCGCACCCTCCATATTCACCAGATTTAGCCCCCTGTGACTTCTTTCTCTTCCCAAACATGTAGAAATGGCTTGCTGGGCAAAGATTTTCATCCAATGAAGAGGTGATAGCTGCAACCGAGGCCTATTTTGCAGGCTTTGACAAAAAGTATTTTTTGGATGGGTTGAAGAGATTGGAGCATCGCTGGAAAAAGAGTGTAGAGTTGAAAGGAGAGTATGTAGAAAAATAAAATGTTTTTGTAGACAAAATATATGTTTTTCTTTTCAAATCATGGACTTATCAAACCGCCCTAGTAGTTATCTGATTACTCATATGAGAAGATTTGTTAAAAGCATCATAGTGTCTATTGAATCTGTAAATCTTCCAAATAAATCCATACTAATACTATAAATGCGAAAGTAACTCTGTCTGTCTGTGTGTTACTCAATCACGCCTGAACTACTGAACCAATTTGCATAAAATTTGGTATGGAGATATTTTTATACCAGAGAAAGGACATAGGCTTCTTTTTACCGCGGGAAAATGACGCGTTCCCATGGGTAAATTCAGGTGGGCCGATCGCTTTTACGCCTTAACTACTGAACAGAATTAAATGAAATTTGGTAAGGATATAGTCTGAGACTTAAGACAGGACATGAGTTACTTTTGACTGCGGGAAAACAACGCATTCCCATGGAAAAAAATACTTTTTGAGGAATCTGATCGCTTTTACTCCTAAATTACCAAAGATTTGAATTATATTTTGATGAAATTGGTATTACGGGAAAACAACGCATTCCATATAAAACTACCTAACGCCGGACGTAGTTGCGGGTAGAAACTAGTAATAGTCCTCCTGGCCGATTTCGACCACGGCGGCCAATCTCAACAGAGATCAGCCAACTACGCAGGGGATATTATACTGTACAAGTGTGAGCGCAATACACAGGTACACTCACTGTTCCATCACTCTCAAAGTTCGGTGAGACGGCAATCCGACATGACCGGAGAGAGATCAGCCGCAGGACCAACGGCTTAACGTGCGCACCGAGGCACGGGGGTGTAACACCGATAACTTCCCGACTCAGAGCTGTTTTAGAGAATTTCGAACTGGGATTCGAACCCAGGACCTATGTAAGGCAGAAACTTTGCCACTACACCAACGAGGCAGTAAAAGGTAGTAATCAATAAATAAATACTTACAGAGGTACAGACAGACGCACAGGATGGCCAGAGCGCACACGAAGACTGCTATGGACAAAACGATCACCAGCACCCACGAGATCCTTGGCCAGGAGTCCTCCACTGTGGGGAAGGTAAACCAGGTGAGTGAGGACAATACTTTAAATAAATATATATTTCACAACAATCACACCAATTCTGTAGTCCCAAATTAAGCAACGAGGCCTGTGTTATGGGTACTAGACAACGGATAAACATACTTAATACTTTTTTTGTAAATAAATACATATTATACATAGAAGACACCCAGACCAGTACAAACACACAGTTCATGCACACATATGCTTGTACTGAGCGGGAATCGAACCCGCGACCCTTTGACCCAAATCACACTTGTCCTACGTAAGTGAAAAGTGCGAATTATTTGTGTCAATGTCAACCAAGCTTCGTCACGTAGGTAATCACATATACATTTGATATTGCGTTACGTCGCACTTGTTGAGTTCTTCTTCTCACCTCTAGTTGGAATTGAAATGAGACGCTTTTTGCGGATTATTTCGCAATTTATTTACATTTTACAGTATCTTGAGGTCTTGCAGTGCGGATCTAGCTTGGGTCTTGGCTAAAACCGGTCCCCAAGCTGGTGGAATTTTCCAACCATCTTCTCTATTAAAATTAAGGTGTCTTCTAATTTCAATGGCCTCACGGAGCACACGAGGAAGAAAATGACGTTCTCTTGCGAGGACTTTCGGTTGGTCAAAGTGTATGAAGTGGTTGGGTGTATCTAAGGCATGTTCACACACAGCACACTTTGCGTTCCATCTATGTTTTACGTCGTTTTAGTGATACCTCAAGATACTGTTACCAGTACCATTTTCTGTGAATAGGAACATAACTTAATATTTTTGAGTGATGGTAGTTTACAATACATTTCTTCTTATTCTTAGCGTGTCGATGGAACACGAGAAATTATATCGTGGCAGGTAACTATGTAATGACAACTAACGCTGAAAAGGGTCCGAAACGTCAGGTTAAAATAAAATGTAAAAAAATCGCGAAATAATCCGTAAGAAGTGTCTCATTTCAATGTCTACTGTTCGCGTAAACCGAAGAAACAAATATAACTCTCGTTGTATTATGTTATCCCAAGAGCTTCAGAAGATACTCACGAATACACTTGGTCTCGTCGTGAGCATCCGTGCTCCAAGAAGACGGACAGTAGCATTTGACTTCGCTGCGATACTCATTCAACGCCACGCAGCGGTAGTCGCAGCCGCAATCCTGAAAAGCACGGTGGTGATTGGAGTGGGTCAATTAATTTCTGGATGGATTTAAAGGGGCATAGTTGTGAAATTTATACAAGGTGTTACAAAAAACCCCGTAATAGGTGTTGTTGTGCCCGGAAAACTGCACAACATTCCCAAAGATACCTACGTCTAAATCTCAAAAACAAATATCGGACCTCCTATACAAAATTGACAATCAGCTGATTTACTATGGGAGAGCCAAAAAGTTTTTTTCTTTGCGAAAGTTGTTTAGTTTTGCGGGCACAACGACACCCTTCAGTTATTATTATTACAGTTTTTTTGTAACACCTTGCATATTAAGGGCTGTCACAATAGATAATTTCCTGTCGAGTTGGCAACATTAAGTCTTATGAAACTACTTAAGAATAAGAAGTTCTTTAGTTTCCATTTTACAATAATAAATGATTCCAACGAACACACCAATTACCTAGCCCCAAACTAAGCGTTAGCTTGTGCTTTGGTGACAAGGATAACAGATAGAAATTCATTGACAAATTAAATTAATTAATTATCACAAATTTATTGACAGCCTAGCAGTTTTTTGCTGAAAACTTGATTTTTAAGGAATAAATCGAAAATCGGAGGCCGCTACGAAGTACAATCTTCTGATAACTGTTAGTTACCCCTCTTTTTCATCTGTTAAAAAAAATGAATAGAAAGTGTACAAGTGTACGAAACGTGTAAAACTTACGTGTATAGCAGGTATGATGATAACCTCCCCCGGGCCGGTCCTCGGCGCCACCCCCGCCTCGCTGTACTCCTTGACAGCGCGCGCGCCGGTTATGTGGGACCAGCCGCCGCTGCCGTGCTGTCCTTCTCCTTCGTTCGTGTTCCCGCCTGGGTGGGAAAGAGGCAGTTGTCCGTTTAGCATATCTGACTACTTCAAAGAAAGATTAATGATTTGACGGATTTCATTTTTATAGATGGCCTACTGTTCTTCTTTTTCACAACCGTGTAAAATTGAATGGAAATAGATAGATGAGTGAACTCACCTAGCCATCGCCCCCCCTGCCTCTCAGACACCCGCCACCGGCACCGCCAAAGCCGCCATGAGCGGCGCCAGCACAGTCCAGCCCCCCCTCCCCCGCACTCGCCCTACCTAAACCTAGTCATCACTAAACTGTACAAGAACTTACCGAGCCACCCCCCGCCCCCGCCGCCCCTCAGACACCCGCCACCGCCACCGCCGAAGCCGCCGTGAGCGGCGCCAGCGCAGGCCAGCCCCCCCGCGCCGCCCTCCCGCACGGACGCGCCGCGGACGGCTTCGTGGCCCGGAGTCACTGGACCAGGCCGGCCTACCCAGCCTCCGCCGGCACCTGGGTTGAAAGTGGTTGGTTTTTATTACAATCAGTACATCACAAAGGTACGTTACTTTTTATATGAACTCCTACTCCTCCTCCAACTCATAAATGGAATCAGGACATCACAAAGTACATTACCCCGTATCCACACGTTGGGCGAACAGTTGGCCGAAAAACCTGTCACCCAATGAGTGACCTAGAAAAAAGCGTTGGCCTCATTGGTTAATTAGTGCTTTGATGGTGCTTATTTAATGGCCAATAGCGTTAGTGTTTCGGATTTGCGGTGGTCCAAGTGAGTTTGAAGTTGGGACAGTAGGTAAGTATATTTTCCTTTTCCTTTTATCCAATCTCAAAAATGAAGAGATTTGATACGCAACGAGTACTTAACCAAAAATATGTAATTGACCACGGAACCAAAGATTTGGACGGGAAAAGCTTTAAATAAGAGCAAATCACTATCTATATAGTCCTTGTTCGTTCGTGAGTGCTTATAGCTTCAAGTCAATAGCTATTTCTGTACTGCCCAATCTGAATCGTCCATCCATTTCAATCGTCATTAAGGAAAAGTACTACAAATAGGCTCAAAAATGAGAAAAGGTTCTAAATCTCACCAGAAGTCCGTCCAGGCTGTCCATACATGTACCCAGACTCCGGAGTGGCGTTGGTGTGAGGGTGCGCGTGTTGGGAGCCGTCATCCCTGAAGATACCCACAGATATGCCCCCGCCACCCGCGCCCACGAGCAGTGGGACCGCTTGCCCGTCTTTGTCCAGCTGGAAGACGGGGGTCAGATTTATGATTGCACATCAAACAAAAATTACAGACAAGTTTAACAAAGAAAGATGGGCAATTTAGGCAGTCTTATCGCTTGTAGCGATCTCTTAGACAACCTTCTTTCAGACAACCTTCGATTAAATAAACATTTACTCGTAACTAACAGGAAGAGGGAAATCGAGCAAAATATTTATGGATAATACAAAACACAATTTTTACGAAACAACTTCGATATACGTATATGTCTAAAATTTAATCTACTTAAACTCATAAATACATACAACATATGTTCTATAACATAAATAACTAAACTTATGATGTAATTGTGGTTCGTTTGTTTATTTGTATATTTGATTGTTTGCATAAACATCTCCATCTTACTTAAAGGAGCTAAAGATTAACACACAATCGCGCCGCTGTTCAGTCTGCCTTCACAGAATACTTTGTTCATATAGCACGCCGGGATACAGACAATTTAGAAAAGATCATCATAACCGGCATTGTGGATGGCAGGAGACCAAGAGGACGCAGTCCAAAAAGATGACCTAGCCAAGTGACCGAGGACCTGCAAACAACGATGTTCCAACCCATGCAGCTCTCCACCAAGCAGAGAGCTGGAGCATGGAGATCCCACAGTATATATGCTGTTGCTAATACATACCAGGATCACATAAATGCCTCTTTCACCATCCTCGCTTCCTTTTAGAACAAGAAGCTTTAATGCGTGCTTCTCAGAGCATTCCCGGCCCTTACGAGGGGAGTCTTTCATCATGACAATAGATGACTGTGCAAGAAACACTCAACTTAAAAGCAGCTTAATCTTACCAGGAACCGCCGGAAGTGCCTGTTCCACTATCCTCGCTTCTTCTTGAAGCTTTATGCACCGTTTTGAGAAATTTCTAGCTCCCCTGATCTGAGGCCTGTGATCTCTCTCTGAGGTCTCTTATGATACCAGATAACCGTGCAACAGACCCAAGACTTACTCAGATTTCAACATCATTGCTTTTTCTTGTAGCTTCTTGCGTACTCATGGGAGTACTCCCAGTACTCCCGGCTCTCTTGCATTGCCCTCATCTCCTAGTCTCTCATGATACTAGTTGACGACGCGGTATATTCTCATTAATTTCCAAAGTACTTCAGACTCACCAGGAACACAAAGGTCGTGAGTCTTGTTGGTGAACACCTGCAGCGAGTCCTGAGCCTTCTTCGAGCACTCCTGGCTCTCTTGGGCTGAGAGGATCACTCTTCTAAATGCTATAGATCCTTGACTTTGTTAGAAGCTGCTAAAACTTACCAGAAACAAATGAGTATTTACTGTACCATTCTGTACGCTTCTTTTAAGAGCTCCTTGCTCTCATGAGCTGAACAGGTCACTCTTAATAGTCGGATGCTTATACAATAGACCGACAAATTTTTCTGCTAATTCTGACTTACCAGAATCACATAGGGTCCTCTATCATTCTACTCCTTCATAGTGTGCCCCTTACAACACACCTGGCTCTCTTGTGCTGCCATTACAATACGGTCATTTGTGATAATAGTACACTATTGTAATAGCTCCTCCACGTTTTCAGAATTTAACAGCTCTTCAACGTTGGCAGAAACTACATCAGTTCATCATTTCTTTGTTTTTAAAAATACATCAGTTCCTTTCTTATCCCAGTTATCCTTCTTATCCATTATCTTTGCTTCTTCTTTCGTGCTTTTGTCTCTTTCATGATTCATTTTTTCAAAATGAAAGATTCCCAATGCCCATTCTACTATACCGCCGCCATCATCATTGAACTTTTTGCGCTAAGAGAACTCTGAAAGAGAATAAAAGATGACTCACCACGAACACAAAGGTGGCGCCACCGCCGCCACCACCGCCGTCGGTGACGTGCGTGTTCCGCACCTCGTGCGTCTTGCTGGTGAACACTTGGAGAGAGTCCTGAGCCTTCTTCGAGCACTCCTGGCTCTCTTGCGCTGAGAGAGTCTGGGAAAGTAAGACTAAGAGTTGACAAGTAGATTGATATTGATTGATTGAAGTAGATAGATTGTCAAGTTTAACAAGTATGTTTAAGGGGACTGTTTTGGAGCAAGCAAGTGTGATCTGATCGTGATTGGTTGTCTTTCTATACGTTAAAAATTATTTATCAGTTTATACATAACAAGCGGCCTGCCTGCGACTTTGTCTGCGCAAAAATGTTTACTGTTTTATCCTAAAGGAGCATTTAATCGGGATAAAAGTATCCTTTCATCAAAGTCCAAGTACGCTCAAATCCTACTACTATTATAAAGGCGAAAGTTTGTAAGTATGGATGTATGGATGTATGGATGTATGGATGTTTGTTACTCTTTCACGTAAAAACTACTGAATGGATTTGAATGAAACTTTACCACAATATAGCTTATACATCAGAATAACATATAGGCTACAATTCATAAATAATTTTTAAGATAAAGGCTTTCCACGCGGACGAAGTCGCGGGCGGCCACTAGTAAGTTATACATCCATGGTTGCTCGGTGATGGTACACAAGATTGACGACTGCTAACTGAACGCGTCAGTAACTTCGACCTACCCACTATATTTGTTGAATATTTGTATGCGCTTGCTATTCTTTTTGTTTATTATTGTTTTATATTTGTAAGGTTTTCTCTGTAAGTGAATTTGTATTGTATATTTGTATCTTTGTGAGAAAAATAAAATATCTTAAACCTGAAAGTCAGCTCATACCCTGTCTGTATATCAAATTTCAGCAAAATCCGTTGGGTAGTTTCAGCGTGATTGACGGACAAACATACAAACAAAGAAACTTTCACATTTATAATATTAGTGAGATTGGAATACTCGTACATAATGTTTGGGGAAGTTTTAGGATTCCCTTGAACCTAACTGATAACTAAGACGATCACTTCGGTGTAATGTGCTAAGAAGTTGAATAGGTAAGTATGACTTATTAACCAAGAGGTCGCGGGCGAACGAGGGCGGGTTCGATCCCGCACTGATCAAACATTGGTGTGCATGAACATGTCTGTTTGTACTGGTCTGGGTGTTATATTTAAGTTTATTTGTAATATCACTGTTGATTCTGACATCTGTAACACAAGTGCATAATCTACTGTTCACGGAGTCAGATCAATGTAAGTGATGTTGTTTGTTTATTTTAAAAAATCTCGACCATTTGTCATCTCTTTCTTTGTCACTGCCGCACTCTTAAAAGATGGATAGCACGAGATCACATCCAGCGGGGAGGATCTCAATAGCTGCAGCGCTGCTAGATCGCAGTAAGGCCCGAGGACATTTAGCCCTTAAGATTAAGCTTACCTCGTCCCCGCGGGACCATAAGTAAGGCTTATACAAATTTATTATTATTATTTATTTATTTATTAAACAAACAACGTTTTAAAGTGAAATGACAATAGTCCCACAAAACTATTTACATAGTTTGTCTCTGGGATCACGAGTCTCTAACATATTAAATTAAATCTTATGTACTAAGTTAAGTTAACTAGAAAATACTTTTTAAGTTTTAACTTTAATCTAAGAATATGAGATTATTAAGATTTACTTGAATTTAATAATAAAATAGGTTTAGTTTTAAGATTTTAATTTAATGTACAAGTAGTTATGGTAGATCGATGTCACCTGTCACAGGCATTATGCTTAAAAGGTGACTCCAATCACAAGTTATGTAAATTTCTTTGTTTTTTACTTTTTAGTTTAAACTTTTTTACTTTTTAGTTTTATAACTTGAAGTTGAAGTGGGAGTGGGCCGGCCACGTGTGTAGGATGCATCCCGACAGGTGGGCCCGAATCGTTACACAGTGGGTGCCTTCGGACGGCTTTTGGGGCGAAGGGGAGGGCCTAGAAAGAGATGGTGCGACGATTTGGCAAAATATTTACCGGATTGGCCCTAGACAGGGATAGGTGGACAGGTTTGGGGGAGGCCTTTGCCCAGCAATGGGATGATGTAGGCTAACAAAAAAAAAAGTTTTATAACTTACCTTCTTGCAAGCGTTCAGCCCTTGCTGCCCAACCAGCATATAGAGGTGTTCACTTTTATGCAGCTCGAACAGGCCGCGTGCTGAAGCGCCGTGAGACACACCCGCCCATGCTGAGCCGAGGCCACCTGACGCACCTGTTGCTATTATCCTGGAGAAGAAGTGATTTGGTAAGTACAACAATGGTCACAGCATCTTTAAAGATGATTATTGCAGTGTCACGACGATGCTTTATTTTGGGGGTTATGTTTAATATGCTCTTATGGTCTACAATCTAGGACTTAAGCGCCAACGGCAGTCAATTCTTCGCGCTATGCGCTCTGTCCACTGCAATTTGAGCTAACTAGCAGCTAAGAAAGTTATTCAAAATAAAATATAGTTTGCAGATATAAATATACAACGTGTTTTTCTTCATATCCCATAACTCTAGGGTTACAATGAGACCTTGAAATAAAATCGAATGACATAAAAATCTTTTTTATTTTCTTTAAAAAAATGAAAATTTTTTTATACAAAAAAATCAATAAAATTAGGACAACCCATGTAAAACACCTTTATGTGAATTTTGTCAACGTCGCATTTGCGGCCATCACAATACAAATTAATTTATCAATGAAAGTTGTATTTGTCAATGAATTGGTTGTTGACGCCATCTTTAAATATTAGTGAATGACTATTGCAACTTTATTTCATATTTCAGTGCGTAAGTTTTGCAAAAGTGCAAAAATAAGGAATTATTTATACTAATATGTTTACTAATAGTTATGATTAATGATATCTCCGAAAATAAGCATTTTGGACCACAGGTTCAAAGAGGTTTTTAATTTTGTAGATCTATAGAATATAACCTAGAAAATAAACACGTAAAAAACTCAAACAAAGGTAACTGACTGACTGACATAGTGATATAACAAATAGATTTTAGACAGACATCCGCTAAGAAAGGATTTTGATAAATTTCACCCCTAAGGGTTTAAAATAGGATTTGAAGTTTGTATGAAATGCGGTTGCTCGGCCGCTTGTAAATAAATAAAGGTACTCACGTATACAACCCTTCAGCAGGCACCTCCCACACTTGAATGCCCTGGTACGGCGGGGTCTGTATCACAGATACGGAGACAGGCGTGTTATTGTACGCCGCGTCACACATCGTCTGGTTGGGGCCGAATCGGCCCGTGGCTCCGCAGGTTGTGAAGCGGTAGACTGTGGGTTAAAGAATGGTTTATTTCTTTCTTCGATTTACGCGAACAGTAGACAGTAAACAACGTATGCTCCGTGAAGATATTGAAATTAGAAGACACCCTTATTTTAATAGAGAAGATGGTTGGAAAATTCCACCAGCTTGGGATCCTGTTTTAGGCATTGAAGCTCGACCCCGCACTGCACTTAAATTTTTATTTCTAAATAGATATATACCATGTTTTCGTCCCGTTTGTATTTAATTTCCCGTTTGTTTGTATGTAATATGCAGAAATGTTTCTGTTTTGTTAACAAGTGCCGTGAAAATTTGTATGTAAATCGTACACTGTTCCCCATAGGACAGGCTTGCCTAGTTTGGGGACCGGCAAAGACTGTTTTGTATTTTTCTTATGCCAATAAACATTTTTTCATTTTTCATTTTTTTCAAGACCTCAAGATACTGTTAGCTCATTTTGTGTGGATAGGAACGTAACTTAATATTTTTGAGTGATGGTAGTTTACAATTTTTTCATACTATGTAATGTCAACTAGCACCTTAGTCTACCCGTGACAACGGACGATGAAAAGGGTCCGAAACGTCATGTTATTAAAACAGAATGTAAATAAATCTCGAAATAATCCGTAAAAAGTGTCTCATTTCAATGGGTTATTTCGTTTCATAATTCATCACCTCTACAAAGTTAAACGAGAAGAAAGTCTCATTGTTTCCCTGCACATGGACGCTGTGACGTGGGATAAACTTTTGAAAATGGGTTATGTTTTTAAATAGCTATGTTGGCTTGTACGTTCGTGAGAAGGAAGCTTGAAGATCAAGCTTAGTTAAGATGTATATGGAACCATCTTCAACCTAAGACGCGTAAGACGTCTCTTAGTTGTTTGATTTTGGGCATTATCAACAGTTCATCAAGTAGCTAACCTACTTGACAAAGCGTCATCAAAAATGCCGTCACTTTCTAATCAAGAGATTTCGAGATGGTGTCTGCGCCAGATAATAGGCTAGATGACATCACCAGTCGTTGACATACTATTCATCATCTTTAAAAAAGATCTGCCTCCATAGATTTTGTATGGGAATACTATAATTTGACGTCATAATATAGTATCAGAAATCTAAGTCAATTATCGAAATATTTATTTAATTCTACGTAAATAACAATTGAGTTTTTCCGCATTTTGGAAATAAATTGGATTACTACTAACTTCTTAGAGGTTATGTTTTTAAAACACCATGGCCTTGATAATATTTACGATAGGTGTCATCATGCCTATCAATTGTTGCAGAGAGTGTAACACTGACATTGTTTTAATGTGCGTGACGATGTTTATTGAAATACTTAATCTACTTTAAAAAAAAAGGCACTATAAGAACAGATTTGTAAATCTTAATTGTTAAGTATTTGTTGCGTTCTCTTTTTAATTTAGAAAAGACATAACACTTAAAAAAATGTTTTCGGCTCCGGTTATCGGGAGGAATCGAACCCCCGACCTACGGAAGCTCGGTCCAATGCTCTGACCACTGAGCTACCGAAAACCTTAATGGAGTTGTTAAATTTTGTAAGTGCGTATGCTTATGCGTATGTTTCATCAATGATTGTGGGAGACACCCTCAAATTACCCAAAAGAAAATTAGATTGGATTTGTAAATCATCAATACTTACATGTCTTATCCCTAAACGACGGATGCGGTGTGGTTCTCTCCTCGAACACGGGATCGTAGTAATTGTACTCTCCAAGTTCGGTTCCGTCGATGTTCAGGCCGAAGCACTCAGGGGCCATTGAGAAGTCATCGATGGCGGAGTCCGAGTAGATCCGCATGCCCATGCGAGTCTTGAACTGGAGGTAGTACCTAAAAATGACGGGGAAGATATAAAATCAACGCTAAGAAAAGGTTTAAGGTAATTTTTGTTTCAAAGTAAGAAATAGATTTTATCCTTTTGAATGGACGGTATAAGTAGATAGGTCAACCAACATACTTTGCGCTGAATTTACTATTATCATCATAATCGGGTAGAACTATTGCTGATGTCGATTTTAGTACTGCTTATGATTCTATGGAAATAAATAAATAATAAATAAAATTCTTTATTTACGTAATCAATCTTAAGAATAACAAGATGATGTAGTCTCCTATTAAGTATTACAGTATGCCTGTTACAGGAGGCCACGCTCTTCCATAGCGGTACAAATTATATAAAAAGTTTGCATGAATGTGTGTGTGTGTGAGTGTGTGTGTGTGTGTATTTTCAGTTTCATCATAGTCCAGACTTTTTAACTCATCGAACTAATTAAAAGCAAAATTATTATTTTTGGTACGTTTTAGATTTTTTATTTTAACTATATTTTTCAATTTTTAGTAAGCGGTATCGTTCAAGGAACTACTTTACGACCTTCACTATACATACTATTACATTTATAAAAATCATTAACAGCACTCACCTTCTCGTAACGTTAGGGAGGAAAATGGACGCTCTATACCAGTTCTCCCCTTTATCCTTGGTGGAGAACCAGAGAGACGTGGTGATGTTTCCTCGTGTGGTGAGCTCGACCACGTCCACACTTAACGAGCCGTAGTTGCGCCCGTTTTGTTGGTAGTAGAATCTTATCTGTTGGAGGAGTTGAGTGTTAAATTCTGTCAAGTACAGGGGCCCTACTACCATAAAAAATCCTAAATTTGCTCTATTTTTTTTTAAATAAGAAAGCTGCCAGTAAACGGAAAGCCAGATCGTAATACGGCCCCACTGCGATATGACTGATTCCAGATACAAGGCTAATAAGAACTTAAAAGGTTCCTAATCATGAACTTAAATATCGTAAAGACGGATCGTCCTCTGTATGTATAAGGTCTTATCAAGGGATTCTTGTTCTCTTTTATACGGTTCTTTCAACAGTTACGAATAGAGTGTGGTGATATCCAATGACAGGATAGAGGGAGACTTCATTCAATGATGTCCAGGTAACAATAATCAAATAAGCCCTGATCTTTAGTTTTCCATTATCTTTGGTTACATCACGTAGGTAATGGTATGGTTAAATCGCATCTAAAGCTGTAAAAAAGGATTATTTTGCTTTAAATTTCCACTAAACGATCGTTTAGTAGAAATTTAAAGCAAAATAATCCTTTTTTTACAGCTTTAGTCATGGATTTCCGCAAAGTAACGCTGGTTAACGGATACAGGTAACGCCATCAACTATATCAAATCGTGTCGTACTTTAAATTGCTTAATGGATTCTATGAAATGAAACTTTATCTGCTTAAAACATGGTTCTAACGTAGTCTAGTATTTTGATTATGAATTTATTCGAAGTAGGTAAAGCTGAAAAATAGAATTAATTTGCTTTTAATTTCCATTAAACGACGCCAGCACTGGAACTACGACAGACTACTAGCGACAACATCTCCTGAGGATGCCACGTGTAGTGGCGAAACGCATCTTCTGTGTCACGATGTGAGTAGTCTTGTAAGTCCTGCAACTTCCAGCTCTAGTTTTGTCTAGTGGTTACACCACTTGAAAAAAACTAGAGCTGAAAACTAGAACTGTGGATGTATTTGGGTTCCTGCGCTGGCGTCGTTTAGTGGAAATTTAGAGCAAAATAATCCTACAAGCTGAAGCTTTAGTCATGGATTTCCGCAAAGTAACGCCTGATTCCATCAGCAATTATTTAAAGTAGACTCACCATACAACAGTTGTAATACTTCGAGCTCATATTCCCATGGACTTTCGGGGGTGGATTGAATACCACGGTCCTCATGACCGCCGTCGATGCAAAATCCGCTTTCTCCTTATTAGGTCCCGTCACATTCATGTTCACGAAGAAGTAGTACCCCACACACGTGGTGAGGGTATAGTTCATGTGCTTTGGGAAGAACGGTGGGATGACAGGCGTGGGGAAGGGCTCAGGAGGGCCACAGGTGTGGTCGTAGTTCGGGCCTGTCTTGTCGGTGGGGGTGGGCCCGTTGTGGCGGGACCATTTTAGGATGGGCCTGTGGACAAAAAGACATTAAATAATGTCTATCTTTATTAATTCTTGAAGCATTTCAAGATTGTGTGAACCAAGCAACAATTAAGAGTATCGTGAATTTTCTAAACGTTTAGTTGAGGCAAGTCACGATCCAAAAGCTGGTCTCTACTTTGGCCAAAGAATAATTGGGCCTTTCAAAGAGAAAACTTAGGCAGCTTCATCGTCTCTTATCTGCACAGCGAACTAAGGTTCTTTAAGGTTGTTGAAGCCAATCATTGATAAACCGATTTTAAAAAAAAACTATACCTCTGCAATTCAAGATACACGCAGTGGTACAGATAACTTAAAAAGTTTATTTTATCCGGCAATTTGCATGGTAGGAGACCAAGAGGTCGCAATCCCAAAAGATGGTCTGACCATGTGACCCGAGATACTTCATGCAACGTCATCCCAACCCAAATTCCTACCAAGCGGAAGATCAAAGTGCATGGAGAAGTCTTTTGACACGTTTCCGTCGAAGACAGCAAAGAGTGAACGACTTGAGATGGTGGATCTTCTTAACACTCGTAGCATGTAATATAAATATGTTAAGTGTTTCTATGGTGTAGGTTACTTACTGAGGAACATTTTCGAACCCGCAGCTGTCTTGCTCGAAATTGCAATAGGAACCGTACGGCATTTTGTCTGGAAACAAAACGAAATCGATCAAACATACAGTCAAGACTAAACACACGAGAAATCAGTATCATTGGGGTTTATTAAGTTCTTTGTCATCCATTTAACACTTGACTCCTCGGACCTATAATCATAAACCGTTATTATAAAAAAAATTAAGATAGTTAGAAAAACGCCTATAAAATTAAGATTTAAAATGCATTTTTTACAACTATCTTAATTTTTGAACTACTACGGCTTATGATTAAAGAAGCGTCCTGATCCAGTGCCTTGATTCGTTCTTATATCAACATCAACCTCATCTGAAGTAGTGTGCTCGAAATTGTCGTAGTTTGCCGGGAGATTATTACAGTGTCAAATTTATAGTTTCTTCGTATTTTTTAAGTAATTATACATACCGCAGTTCTGGCTCTCGTCGGTTCCATCATCGCAATCTTTGACCAGGTCGCAGACTTGCTGCAGTTTGATGCACGAGTCCTTCTGCATAGACAAATCGATGCATTAGTAACTATGGTATACTTTACTACATTCTCAGCTTAGGTACTTCCTGGCTACTTTGCTTATATGCTTATCTTTATTTTGGAATCTTCTTTTATATATAAAAATGAATTGCTGTTCGTTATTTACTCTCACCTAATGGTGACCTTGACATGGTAATGCCTGTCTAGTAGCAGCCTAAATCACTCTTTTCTCGAATAGATCCAAGTTAAAATCTAAGAGGACAACTTCAGCCGACGGCGAATTTTATTCCTTAGCCGCAAATCGCTTGGTGCGTAAAGGTGGTATACAACATAAGAGTGGAAACCTCGCCTGCGTCAGGTGTCCCAATGGTGTAAAAAGGCCGGTGGGATTAAATCGTGCAATTACTTCGCACACTCACCGAAATCCAGAAAGAATTTAACAGGCTTTAACACAGCGAGGCATGCTACTACAATCATACATTTTAACTAGCTTAGTAACATGAAGGATACTACTAAGTCTTGTATTTTTATCAAACTTTTTTCTATTTGACCCAAGACTAAGTTCAACGAGGCAAAGACTGAGTCTACGATGGAGCGAGCTCACCTATAAGATGCCTGTTCACTCTAGCTTTGAACCACATCTCGTGTTCTTTTGGATTCAGCAGAATTTATGGCTTACAAACTTTAAGAATTTCTTTACAAATGATACTCACATTCATGATCTTGCACTTCAGCTGCCCAACCAGGCACTCCCCGTTGAAAACCGGCGGTTCCGGCAAGCAGTCCACCATCCTGATGTTGTCTATGGCAATATGGGGTAGAGGCAGGTTGGGGTACACCACATTAGGTCTAGTTATCTCTATGATGATCCGAACCTCTTGTAGCACTTTGCCTACGAGGAACTGCATGGGGTACCACCTGGAAATATTGCAGAAGGTTACCCATAGTTGTTGTTTTTTGTTTTAGCCGTTTGGAAATTTTATGCGGGTGAAAAAAAAGATTAATTAAGGTCTAAAAAGCCTTTAGATTCAAAGGCTGTTAATAGAGGAGCAATAAGTCTAGTCTAGCCTGAAACCACTGCAAATGAGTGAAGAATGACTTTATGAGCACCGCCTGAATTTTCTCTGCTTGGCCCTATGGTTGACTGGTAGAGAATGCCTTCGGCATTAAGTCCACCATTGTACACATGTTTGTGCAGAACTTAAATAATAAATAATACTAATAAATGAGTGAAATTTACACATAAATGCTCATTAAATACAGGTTTTAACTTACAGGCAATATTTTTTTAATAACTTTGTCTTTTTTCATAAACAAAACTGAGAGCATCACAACTTCATTTAGTTTTTTTAATACTGGACAGAAGATAGGGCACTTAGACTGTTGAAAGTTGAGAAAATATTGTCTGACGCGGCTGAAAGACGCAGCTATCAACAGTATGCAGTCGTTCTGTCGAACGTCACCGACTGTCGCCCAACAGTATCTTTGTCTCAAACGCTTATCTGCCGCGTCTCGTCAGTCGCGTCCAACGATATGACCGCTATATTAAGTTACGAGAAGGCGATTTAATAGCAATTGTCGTCATACCATTATCAGCCCCAGAAGGGTTGTGAGAGAAAAACAACAGATAGAACGGAAACAGAATTGGTAGGGAGCATAGAATAACGCCGTAGTGTAAAAGAGAATAACCACTGGTTACCAGTGGTTTATGGCAAGTGGGTTGATACAATTTGTTCATAATTCTTGCCCTAGTTTGCCTGATATTTACTTCAGCTTGATAAACGTTACGATAGTTGACGACCGTTTGGTGCAGTGGTCCACATGTCGGACTTCTAAAACTAAGGGTCGCGGGTTCGATCCCCGCACAGTACAACCATAAGTGTGCATGAACATGTGTGTTTTTTTTACTGCTCTGGGTGTTTTCTATGTATAATATGTATTTATTTACAAGTATTTAAGTATGTTTATCCGTTGTCTAGTACCCATAACACAAACCTCGTAGCTTAATTTGGGATTAGAGAATTGGTGTGATTGTTGTGAAATATTTATTATTTATTTATTATTTATTCTGCTCGTGTGTACACCGCAAGGCAAGTAGAACCATTGGTTGGTGGAATGCCATAATCAGCATCAAATCGAGTAAATCAACACTTACTCTTCAAAGTTGTTCCCAGCCACCTCCTGCAGGATCCACTGCACCTCCGAACTGGTGGACTCGGATACCAGCCTGATGCTGGCGTTCTGCATTCGGCTCTGATGCAGCTTGGCTTCAAACTGGGTGAGGGAAATGTTGTTACTGTACGTGTAGACAAAACTGTGCTTTTGGCCTATCTGTTTGGTATTACATACCTACTCAAATATGAAAAGATTTCTAACAACAACACTAGCCCAACTGTGATGTTGCTTTCTGTGCAAAAGCTGCGCTAATAATCCATAAAATAGAAGAAAACTCTAAAGCAGCGCTGCTACTGAGTGGCAAGCATAAAAGCCCCAGATCTTTCCCCTTCTTGACCAATTTTAATTGGCCATTGTATGTACTAACTAAGAAGTTGAGTTCGGTAAGAAGAGAGTTCTTGTTGTGAAGTTGTTGGAAATCATGTACACCACAGTACATCAAAATAAACGCTGCGGCATCTTCCCCAATTGTGATAAGTTTGATTTTACAACAGAAATGGGCAGCTTGATGTTCTGCCGTCTTAACATATACAGGGTGACAGGTAATACAATACACTCCTTGAAAGAGTTTAAAATACAGTTAATTTGCATAAAACTGTATGCATTTAAAAAAAAACTCAAATCTTGAATAACTCAAATATGAACAAGTTTCGGGCATGCATATTTTTCTCAAGTGCCTCTTAAAATTATTAGGAAAATTTAACTTTTCTGAGATAGATACTTATCTGTTCATTTGTACCTTCATTAACAAGAGGTAGGCGCAAAATTTTATATTTTAAAATAAATATAAAAAAACGTATCTCTGAAATGGTCGTAATAAAGTGTTTTTTTTCGTATAAATGGTCATCCAATAGTCTATCATCTCCATTAGTTTCGCACGTTTGACACCCTGTATGTGACTTACATGACTGCAAATAAGCTTTACTTCGACCTCTTTCAAGGAATGTATCGCACCCTGTCACCCTGTATTTAATCATCTCACCTTACAGAACTCCCAGAGTCCTCTGAAGGGGGGTGACTTGATCACCATGTTCTCCATGGTTGGATCCACGGGAAGGTACAGGAAGTGGCCTGCAAACAAAAAAATAACTTAAGCGGAAGTAGAATGGCACAAGTAAGATTAATTGTTAAAGTACCTATACAAAGGTTTTTAAGTGAAAGAATGGAATATTCCCTTGTATGACAGTGTCACGACCTGAGATATCTAAGGCTTTATGTAAACGACGCGACGACGTCGGAATTGTACTGATGAACCGGACGGACACCGTATACTCATCGGGCCGCCTCTGTAAACTGACGACCACTTTGGTGTAATGGTCAAGAAGTTAACTATTAACCAAGAGGTCGCGGGTTCGATACCCGCACTGTACAAACATTTGTGTGCATGAACATGTCTTTTTGTACTGGTCTGGGTGTTATATGTATTTATTTAAAATTATTTGTAATACTACTATTGACTATGATATCTGTAGTAGTTAAGCTACTTACCACGGAGTCAGATCAATGTATGTGATGTTTTCAAAATGATATATTTTTTATAAAAAAAAACATTCGTCCGCGTATATCGTCCGCGTGGAATCCCTTTGTATTCGAGATCGCGGTCGAACGGGATAAAATGTAGGTATCCTATGTCCGTTTCCTGGTTCTAAGCTACCTCTTCACCAATTTCGGTTCATCTGTTCTTGAGTTATAAATAGTGTACTTTCTTTTATATCTATATAACTCAAAAACGCCTAGACCAATTTGGGCAATTCTTTTTTAATGATATAAATAAAAAAATAAAAATTATTTATTGCGAGCAACTTGAAGCTCATAGTGTGGTGGTTAGTAAGTGACAAAATCTTAAAAGCTAATGTTAGTTCTTGTTTATTCAAATATATTATATTAGATTAACAATTTGAATTGGAATTATAATCAGACACAAAATTAAAATAATTAAAATTAATCACAAATCAAATATTAAAATACAGACAGACAGACAGTTTAAATGGAATTCAAATACATAATTAAATTACCCTACGGACCAGACACTTCCAGATAGGTGAGGTACACCGATCAGCCAGAGTCTTGAGGATGCTGTTGCCACTGGCACGCAATCTGGTAATCAGGGATACTGTCTTTTTACGAATGATGGTATGGAAGTCATCAACATAATGACAAGCAAACATCCCTGACGCACTACAGAAACGCGGCAGTCCCAACAGCATTCTGAAGATGTTGTTATATTGGATGCGCAGTGTATCTAGAGACCTTTTGGTATGACTGACCCATAGGCATCCCGTATAGAAAACCTGACAATACGCTTTGAAAAGCGTGATCTTGACTTCGTCGGTACAACCGGAGAACCTGCGAGTCAACATGTTCCCTCTAACAGCTAGCGCCCTACGCTCACGCTCAATGTCGACATCGTCCTTAAGGTCGTCGGCAAGAAAGTGTCCCAGGTATTTGAACTTTGTGACGCGTTTTATGTTCAAGCCATTAAGGGTAATTTCACGCAGTTCGGGAAGAGGCCCACCGACGGCCCTAAAGACCATGAATTCCGTCTTTTTGACATTGTAAACAAGGCCATGAGCAACAGCGTAGCCCTCACACACTCTCAACATATCTGTAATGGCCCTCACAGTCGGGCCGAGCAGCACCATGTCGTCTGCATAACTGATGTTGTTTATGCTGACTCCATCAATACTACAACCAACTCCCATGCCACTCAGCTCGACTATGAAGTCATTAATATACAGATTAAAAAGCTTTGGGGATGTCACGCCACCCTGCCTCACTCCACACTCTAATCTGTACTCTTTCGAACAGGCATTCGCCCACTTAACCACATTTGTCTGGTTAGCATACCAGTACTGAAAAATATTCAGGATTTCGTCCGGTACATGCCGGTCCCTCAACTTCTTCCAAAGCGTGTCGTACGACACTAAGTCAAAAGCCTTGGTCAGATCCAGGAAACATGCATACACCGATGTCCTTCGATCAGTATAATATTTGACAGTGTGCTTGAGTCCCACAATCGCACACTCAGTAGATAGTCTGGGCCTGAAACCAAACTGAGCGTCATGTAGGCCAAGTTGATTGCTTAAGCAGGAATCAAGCAAGCCGTCAAATACAATTGCAATAGATGTGGCCAATGAAATAGGACGGTAGTTACCTCTGTCGGAGATGTCACCCGTCCTGTTCTTCACTATTGGAACAACGGTGGTTTTCATCAGATCGTGCGGCAGATATGAATGGCTCACGCACAGAGTGAAAAACATTGACAGCACCCTCCTGATATGTACGGGGATGGTTCTTACGAAGAAAAAATTGGTTGCCTGTAAAGTCGGTATACGGGCGAAAGTTTTACGTGACAACGACTTTGAGTGGTAAAATAATTTTAATGTGAATATTCATTCGTATAACATGAACCGAAGAGATAGGCATGGTGTGTATGCCTATCTCTCTCACTCTCTCTCTCTGGCTCTGTCTCTCTCGCTCTTAGGCGGGCTAACTGTGCTCGAGTGGAAGGGACGCGTGCCTTTCACTTTTTATGTCTGTCTCACTCGCTCTTAGGCGGGCTAACCATGCCCGAGTCGAAGGGACGCGTGCCTCTCACTCGCTCTCATTGTGAGCGCGGAACGTGAGCGGAGCGTAACGCAGTTTCTTGAAGTGTCACCCGGCAAACCAATTTATAAGACGTTGTCACGTCAAAATTTTTACCAAAACAACGGGCAGGGGCAACACGTCTGCGGGGTCAGCTTGTATTTAATAGATTTAAGTTCATTTGTAATACCACTGTTGCTTCTGATATCTGTAACACAAGTGCTTAAGCAACTTACCACGGAGTCAGGTCAATGTACCTATGTGATGTTGTTTGTATATTTATTTATTTATAAACATGCGGTTACGGTCTGGCGCCGGTGCGGTTCCTGGGTCGTCTACATAAAATAAGAAAAGATTCAGAATCAGAATCTTTATTGCAAGTCACATGAGAACATAAAAGGTGTTACAAATAATGTCAAAGTACAGTGCGGTGAACACGAACAACTAAAATAAAATAATAAATCTATACATATAATAAGACTGTAAAAGATCGATTTCTGTACATTGAAGATTTTTATGAAAAATTGTTACAGGGGGTCTTAATTACCGTAATAGAAGCCAAAACAACAATTTTTAAAATTTTTGTCTGTCTGTCTGTCTGTCTGTCTGTCTGTTTGTCCGGGCTAATCTCAGAATCTACTGGACCGATTTTGACGGGACTTTTTTTATTTGACTCAGTATCACCTGGAGATTAAACTGGGATATAAATAATCACGCCGATGAACTTAGGGGGCAGGCAGGAAATTGAATCTCAGAATCTACTAAACCATCCTTGAGTTGCGTACGCTGCGAAAACGGTTCAAGATACCAAAAATATAAATATGAAAGAATTATTCCTCTTGAAATGATCTAAAAAACTGTCTGCGACAGTACATGTCTATGCCCAAAATTACAACTCCACGCGGACGAAGTCGCGGGCACAGCTAGTAGTAAATAAATATTTCACAACAATCACACCAATTCTCTAGTCCCAAACTAAGCTACGAGGCTTGTGTTATTGGCACTAGGCAACGGATAAACATACTTAAATACTTTTTTTTGTAAATAAATACATATTATACATAGAAAACACCCAGACCAGTACAAACACACATGTTCATGCACACTTATGCTTGTACTGTGCGGATCGAACCCGCGACCCTTGGTTTAGAAGTCCGACCTGTGGACCACTGCACCAAACGGTCGTCAACTATCGTAACGTTTATCAAGCTGAAGTAAATATCAGGCAAACTAGGGCAAGAATTATGAACAAATTGTATCAACCCACTTGCCATAAACAAAGATAAATTAATGACTTAAATGCATTTTAAACAAAGCTGACAAAATGGTTATTGCACCACAGCTTTAACAGGATTCAAGAATTTATAGAATACTAGCTGACCCGGCAAACGTTGTTTGCCATATAAATGTTAAGGGTGGACTACCCTTATCACTAAGGGGTATGAAAAATAGATGTTAGCCGAGTCTCAGACCTACTGAATATGCTCATAAAATTTCATTAGAATCGGTCAAGCCGTTTCGGAGGAGTATGGGAACAAACATTGTGACACGAGAATTATATATATATATAGTGATGATAAAGAAAAAATATAATAAATCAAATTGTAATATTATGCCCATGACTGTTCTGTATAATTATTAATTTTTGTTGTTTATTACTATATTACGCTATTAAAAGGCTGAATGCACGGGACTCACGCTATCTTTGTCACCTGGTGTATTTGATTACTTTATTCTTGAAATTTGATTTGATTTACCTATCGTTAACTTGTCAATTTGTATGGGAAAACTGTCAGTTTCTAATGTTTGGACGACAGGAATGCGGTACTTAAATGTTCGTGCTCTAACCTCACAGTGACGTCCGGCAAGTGCGCAGCAATCTCAAGCCGTACGATAAAACTAATATACTGGGTGTTCCAAAAACGATTAAGTTAAGTCTCGTACACCCATTACATTGAGAACACTAACTACTCTTTCTAAACCACAACATCACATCGACAATACCACTATCTGTAATCATTCGGAAAATCAGAAGTGAATTTGCGAAACGAATAAAATTGGTTGCCTGTAAAGTCGGTATACGCGCGAAAGTTTTACGTGACAACGACTCTGAGTGGTAAAATAATTTTAATGTGAATATTCATTCGTATAACATGAACCGGTGTGTATGCCTATCTCTCTCTCTCTCTCTCTCTCTCTCTCGCTCTGTCTCTCTCGCGCGAAACGTGAGCGGAGCAGCGTAACGCAGTTTCTTGAGGTGTCACCCGGCAAACCAATTTATAAGACGTTGTCACGTCAAAATACTTCTACCACTCCAGAGATATTCTAAACTTCAATAAGATAAGTATAAAGCAAGTTCACTACTCATGTCTGTCGCGAATGTCTGTATGTAATATGTATGTATGGTTCCTTAGATATAAATCTACTCAATGGATTTAAATGCAGTTTTTTTTATAGACAGAGTGATTGTAGAGGAAGGTTATGTTTGATAACATAGCTGGAAGGACAACGAAAGCCGGGCAGAGTAATTTATTTGTTTGGTAGGTTTGATTCCAAGCATCGGATTTTTAGACTTTAGAAAATTTACTTTCCAGTTAAAAAAACCCTGAATGAGCCTCGAAAACAGCTGTTTAACCAGCTATAGCTAATAACCACCGAGAATTAATTATCTTTCGTATGAATTTCGTATAAGAATCTTTCGTATAAAAAAACGCTTTGAAATTGTTCTATCCGTTCGGGAGCTATGATGCCACAAACAGACACACACAAAAACACAGAAACATAAAAACACAAGCACACATTACTCACACAAACAGACATAGGGGTCAAACTTATAACACCCTTCTTTTTCGTCGGTTGTTGAAAAGCAATTAAAAAAAAAAATCCTCGGGTTGCACTCCGGGAGTGCCGGCAGAAGTGAAAACTTAACACGTTCCGGGACAGTACGTCGAGAGGCGGGCCGCAAATTCCTATACAAATTGACACTTAAATTTCCCATACAATTTCGCCCCCCGCCTGACGACGTTGTGATATACCTTGATAGTTTTTACATTGTGTGATACGACAGTTCGTTCCTCGACGTGACCGCTTTTGAACGTGATGTCATATCACGCGCTTTCTATGGGGTGTTATGTGACACTACGTCTGTCGACGTGACCGCCTTCGAACGTGGTGTCATATCACGCGTTTTCTGTGGGAGTGTTATATGACACTACGTCTGTCGACGTGGCCGCCTTCGAACGTGGTGTCATACCAAACATCCTATGAAATATGTTATATGACGCTACGTCTGTCGGCGTGACCGACGTAGAGTTTTTCTAAGATTTTCTTTGAGTAAGTTCTTCATAATTCTTCTTAAATAAAACAAAATTAAACTTTTTAATTATTTTTATTTCCGAAATATCAAATATAATGTCCAATCTAACTCTGATAAGTAACAATTAACGTTCTTAAAAAATATTTAAAAGAAAATAATAGTTTTTAAGAAAAGTAATAGTCTTTTCCTGATTTTCTTGGAGATATTTGCTCTTAGTAAATGCTTCTTGTTGTTGAAAGCTCTCTTGGCCATAGCTATTCTCAAAATTACATCTGGAGTACACCTAGAGTCTTGTGTTATTTGACTTCCAAGATATTTAAAAGATTGTACCTGTTCTAAATCTGCATTATTGAGTTTTATTTTAATACTGAATGGGCTGGTCTTTGATGCACACATAGTTTTCTTTTTATTGTGTTTAATATTTAGGCCAAATTCTCTAAATACCAAATCCATTTCCTCTATGAGGTTTTTTAACTGTTGGGGACTTTCTGCTACGGCTGCAATATCGTCTGCAAACCGTATGAACTTTACTATTTTTCCATTAATTTTGATCCCACCCTTGTCTGACTCTGCAATTTTTCTTATCGCGCTTTCTATAAATATATTGAATATCATTGGCGATAGTGGACACCCCTGCCTGACTCCTTGTCTAATCTTTGCTCTTGCTTCCTCATCTCCAATTTCTATCACTATTTCTTGTTCTTTATATAGTTGGTATATAATCCTCCTATCTCTGTAGTCGAATCCTGTGTCTTTTAGTATCTTCATCATCTTTTCCCAATCTATTTTGTCGAACGCTTTCTCTAAGTCGACAAACACAATAAATGTGTCTAAACCTACATCCTTTTCTTCTTCGCTTCTCTTGTTCCTTTCTTTTCACGAAATCCGAATTGATCATCTCCCAACACACCTACGGTGATGTGTTTGAATAGGTTCTCAGACTGATGCTGGTGTCTCATTGTTTTGAAACAAATTTTCTGACTGATCACTTACCCTCGAATGATTACTGACGGTGTCTTGTTGTAGATTACCTGCTTCATTATTATCTGCTGCTTCAGTCTCCTCGCCATCTTCAGCACCCGAATTTTGGGTAGACTCAGCAATCTGAGCATCGCCGCCTTCAACATCGTTCGCATTTTGAGAATTCTGAATATTATTGTCGCCGTCCATTGAAACATCCATATCGTTACAACATTCACTTACTTGAGCACAAGGATTGGGAGGAGTACCTTGCAAAGATTCAGCATCATCACCATCAGCTGCCTGAGAATCCTCTTCATTCGAGTCGCCTTGGGACAAACTCCTTCGCATCCGATTTCCAGTTTGAGAAAATCGAGGTCGAGTGTCAAAAATACTATCACTGGAGTCAGACTCGTCTTCTGGGGGTTCATAAATTCTGTCGGATGCGTATTCTCCATCCCCGTCGGAAAAAGGATCATGATTTTCAGACTCTGATACTTCTTCTTCGGGCACCGGGGACCGTTTTCTTCGTCAAGAAGACATCTACGAAAAGGTAAGGAAAGGTACGAAAAGTATAACCATAAACACCACAGTAATACAAAGATTGCATAATGTGTAACACTATAGAAATACAAGGATTTCGACAAGATTTAACAACAATATTTACATTTTATACGTTTGTACTTATTCGTGACACATTTAATGACAAAACAACTATAAAATACAAGTAATTATGAAATAATACCTTAATTTTGCGATCGTATTCCGTGGCGTTGACTCGAGCGACGCGAGGCTCCCGCGCAGTGACACAGTTCCAACTGAAGTGGGGGGATGCATATACGCGCACCCGGCCCAGGCCGTTGTGTCACAACACGAGACAAGTTTTCATGTGTGCGTGTAGTTTACTTGTGTGCTCATAAAACTTCACGATGTGACACTAGATAGTTCTAAGTTCTTGTAATACGACACTAATACGTCAGCCTACTGTATATTCTATGGTTGACGCCCGTTGTTCGACGGGCTGTCATATTTCGAAGCTCAAAATCAGCCGTCGACAGACGTGCGGCCCGCCTCTCGACGTACTGTCCCGGAACGTGTTAACAACCGTCTTACGGTTTTTCGATCAGCATCACGTGACCTGACGCGAGTTTCACAGTTTCTACCCATGCCACAAAAGTGCTCAACGCCGCTAAAGAAGTTTTCACTTCAATAGACAAATCGCTCCGCTCATGCCCTCGCTGTCACCAAGCCCACACCCCACTAAGTTCATTTCCCTACGCGTTTCAGTGATTTAGCTCCAGAGCTATTTGCGGACTGACACACATAAACTAGGGGGACACGCGACTCTGTCCGCACAAAGAAACGCGGTTTATTGTCTGTGCAGCGTCGTAGGCAGAGAATGAATAGGTTGTACGTAGTTGGTCTTCTGTGAGATTGCATAGTCTGGGTACTTGCATTTGTGCAAAGATAAAATTATTTCTTTACTACGTGTAGTTTATGTATTGATGTTGTTGTTTTATACAACAACATCAATACATTGATCTGACTCCGTGTTAAGTAGCTTAAGCACTTGTGTTACAGATAAGTATCAGAATCAACTATGGTATTACAAATAAACTTAAATAAATACATTAAACACCCAGACCAGTACAAACAGACATGTTCGTGCACACAAATGTTTGTACAGAGCGGGGATCGAACCCGCGACCTCTTGGTTAATAGTCGACTTCTTGACCATTACACCGAGGTGGTCGTATTAAGGTAAGTAAACAGGACATTAAATTCATGGGGACTTTGAAGTTTTAGATTTTAACTAAAAATATTTTTGAATACTAGCGAAGTTGGAGTCAGATTGACATTTGCTTTGAGGTAAGTTTTCTTTTTCTATTCATAATAATATTATAAATGCGAAAGTTACTCTGTCTGTCTGTCTGTTACTCAATCACGCCTAAACTACTGAACCAATTTGCATGAAATTTGGTACGGAGATATTTTACCCGAAAAAGGACATATGTTACTTTTTACCGCGGGAAAATGACGCATTCCCACGAGAATTCAATTCTAGTTGGCCGATCGCTTTGAACTACTGAACAGATTTAAATGAAATTTGGTGAGATCGTTTGAGACTTAAGAAAGGACATGAGTTACCTACTTTTGAACGCGAGAAAACAACGCATTCCCATGGGTAAAGTTACTTTTCGGGAAATCTGATCGCTTTCACTCCTATATTACAAAAGATTTTAATTGTATTTGGATGAAATTGGTATTACAGAAAAACAAAGCATTCCAAAAAATCTACAGAATGCGGACGAAGTCGCGGGTAGAAGCTTGTAATAGTTTTCCTGGCCGATTTCGACCACGGCGGCCAATCTCAACAGAGATCAGCCAACTACGCAGGAGATATTATAGTGCACAAGTGTGAGCGCAATACACAGGTGCACTCACTGTTCCATCACTTTCCAAGTTCAGTGAGACGTTGTAATAATGTTGTCTTGGGTCCCTGCGCATCGTTGCAAAACTGCAAGAAACCTTTTTATCATCCATAGTTAGGTAACCAAGCTATGTACAAGTGCTGATAGTTATTATTTGTTATGAACACGTGTTGGTGGGACAGACGTCTAGCCGCCTACAACACCACGTCAGATACTAAATTTTGCGCCAACGCAATAAACGATGACAGCGCGTTGTTTGTTTTGAGCGAATTTCACTGTTAGGCTCATGCCACACCTGCGGAATACCGTCGTCGTGATTCAATACTGTAAGCGATTTATACACGGCCATTTTTTTTCAAATAAATAAATAAATATACAACAACATCACATACATCGATCTGACTCCATGGTAAGTAGCTTAAGCACTCGTGTTACAAATGTCAGAATCAACTGTGGTATTACAAATAAAATTAAACAAATACATAAAATACCCAGACCAGTACAAAAAGACATGTTCATGCCCACAAATATTTGTACAGGTAAGGGATCGAACCCGTGACCTCTTGGTATTTAGTCCAACTTCTTGACCATTGTTGAAAAGTGGTTGACAAGTTGTAAAAAGCGAGTAATCGCAGGAGTTGCGACTAATGTATGTTAACCAAATTCTTACAAATCTGTTCAGGTTTAGGCGTGTAAGCGTATCAGACAGAGAAGCGATTGTCGTACCTAATGTGGTCTTCACCCTGTAGATAGTCTAGTAGGGTGATGCTTCTAGATGTCAGGTTTTTGTGTCTTAAAGTTCACTATAGAATTTCCTTGTTCCTAGTACTCAATCACTATCGCCATTATCTCACCTAACATCTATGGAGAGATAGGTGTGGTCGAAAACCAGCGCTGTTTGAGATCATATCCCAAGTCAGCACAAGCTGAGCCGCCACCTCCAATAGCTTTGTTATGTGCTTTATAAATAAATATTTCACAACAATCACACCAATTCTCTAGTCCCAAACTAAGCTACGAGGCTTGTGTTATAGGTACTAGACAATGGATAAACATACTTAAAATACATATTTTTTTGTAAATAAATACATATTATACATAGAAAACACCCAGACCAGTACAAGCATAAGTGTGCTTTGATTGTTTGTTTTATTGAATGTTAGTTATATAAGCAATAAAGATTTTATTATTATTATTTGTAATGAAAAATGTCAGAAAGAATTTAATTTATAAAACGAATAACGAATAAAAGTTTCTTACATTCAGCGATAGCGATTTCGTCATCGGCTGTACAATCTAACTTTGTCTAGAGTTATGGGTGGTCCGATTCAGTATGGTAGAGTACCTATGTACTATGTAACTGGCTGCTGCGCGTGATTTTTGACAACGTTTCGACTATGGAAATTTAAGCATTTTCAAAAATAGAAGTTTCGATTTATCAAGCTTACTACTTAAACATTTCGGTTGTAAACCATTTCCATTGAAACATCTCGTCGAGAAAGCATCTCAGAATGATGCCAATGATCTGGGCGAGCTGCCAAATGCGATATTACGTCAATGGTATCGTGAGACCAGCGATCGGTTATGTAGTTCTATTGAGTGCAACATTAACAAGTAGCAGATGGTTAGTATTTGAGTTAAATTAAAATAAAAACTATATCTTCAGTCTATTTAAGTAGGTAGTAGTCCAACCTTTTCCACTCCTATACTAATCTAAGAAAGAAAATCGTTTATTGATTAAGAACGTCACATACACAGAACGAAATGAAAAGCGTAAACAGTTACAAAATGTACAGAATAAAAAAAACAACATTAAGAAATGGGCGCAAAACGAAAAAAAAAATCGGTGAAGTGCGAGTTGGACTCGCGCACCGAGGGTTCCGTACAAACCTGAAAAGTTCACCCATCACGGATATTATAGACTTAAGTATTTAATATAAATTTTAATTTAATATCTCAACGCGTTCATGAGATAAGGAGTAGTAACTTTGAAATTTTCAAAATTGTCAAAAATATTTTTTTTTATATGATGAAACTGAAAATTTACGGTTTTCGTAATTTTTCCTATATCTGTACTATAACACGTGACTTCGTACTAAATTTTAAGATTCTAAGTTTACGGGAAGTACCCTGTAGGTTTTGATTCCCGTGCGAGTTTCGAAAATTTGCGGCCTAAATGGCTGTATCTTTTGATTGCGTTGGCTTAGAAGGTTAATTTTTCTACAGCTTCCAGGGACAGTAGACCTAAGTATCATATAGAAATTTCAGTTTGATACCTCCACGCGTTCCTGAGAAAAACGGTCTTGATAGATGGACGGACGGACAACAAAGTGATCTTATAAGGGTTCCGTTTTTTTCTTTTGAGGTACGGAACCCTAAGAAAGGAAAAACATAACACAAGTAATTTCAAATTGTTAAAAAGTAATTTTGCAGTGTTAGTCAGCCAGCCTGCCTTTTTGTGTGTCTACTACATCTATGGTGCTGTACATCCGTTGAGTTTGAGCTAAAATGATACCAAAGTACGTGTGTGCCTTATTTACCTACTATTTCCCTTATTTTCATGGACTGATAATGGGAGTTGGCTTCACCACATGACCGAAAAGAGAAAGCTTCGCTTGATAGACAGCTCACGTGAACTTAAACAGGTGAGGACTGGACCAAAGTAACAAATCTAAACATTTCTTTATCGAGGCATTGACGTTATTAAGCCAACATCTGACTCTGAGCTTATAATTAGTGTTAAGCTCAGAGTCTTAAGCGTGCTATTCCGCGGCTATGTGTGGTATATCGCTATTGTATATTGTTTTTTCTGTTACTAATATAGCTTGTAAGAGTCTTATAATAAAATAAATAAAAATAAGATGATTCGGCTTACTCGCATGTTAACTTTTTATATCATTAGTTTTGAATTAGATTAAGTCGTTTTCAATTAAAATAGTAGGCTACATTAAGATAAGTAACGTTATTTCTACCGTTATTTTATGGAAGAGCGCGGCCTCCTGATACAGGCATTCTGTAATGCCTAATATTATATGATACAAATACAAAATTTCTTTATTTACTTAAGTGGTCAATCACAATTTATGTCGAGGTTTTCTCCTTTTAACTGAAATACTTGTATTAGGAGAAGCCCGCTCTTCTAAGGTACATGTAACACTTGTAAGTGATCTTAGGTAAATTAAAATTACATAGTGGTGAGTAACTATTTAGTAATCTGTGGTGGTGGTTACATATGCATGCGTGTGCGTTTATGTGTGCGTGTGGGTGCGTGCGTGCATGCGTGGTGCGTGTGTGTGTGTGTGCGCTCGTGTGTTTACGTAAATAAAGATTTTTATTTATTTATAGGTATTTTATTATTTATAACACAGCGAAAAACCATTAACGTCGTTATTTTACACGTAACGTGCATGTAAAATACCAAAATGTTTGGGAAATTAAATGAATTGTTTGCAGCAAACAGCTGACGGAGCTGCTTTACAAGCAAGCTGAATGTAGACATTCCTTAGAATTAAGAAAGAATATTGTAAGTTTCTAAGCTAAGGTTCTTTTGCGATACCCAATGCAAACTATACTAAACTTAGTAGGTGTCTTGGTAAGTATCTTGGTTATATTCGTTTTATATCTGGATTCTAAACTAAAATAACTTAAAAAAAGGAGGTTATCAAAAGATCAAATACTATGACGTGTCCTCACTGCCATAACAATAGCAATATATTCTTCACACTATACTAAAGCTTAACATTGTCTCGTCGAGTTCCAAATAACGCTATTTCTAAAGTCGTATCCCAAAATCTTTACTTTTTAGTAGGTTATTAAGGAATTAAGTTCTAGCGTGTACTATAGTTGAACCTATGCCTCATCCACTCTGAGGAATGGATGAATATATATACACTCTTTTGCAAAAAAAACGGGCACCTAAGGAAATTTACGTTCTAAGGTCGATTTGAGTTAATTAAATGAAATTTATTTCTTTGACGTAGTCTGTATACTTATTGTTACGCCGGTGGGCTAGTGCTAAAACTTTGATCGTGTTTTTCCGTGCCTTGGAGGCGTTTTCAGCAGGCTGAAATACCATTTCAGGCCGTTTCAGAGAGTGCTCTAACACATACTAGTTTATCGAAATTTCACCCAAGTTGCCGTTGTTTTCAGGCGCCTGAAACATGTTTTCAGTCCGTTTCAGGCCACCCTCTATCAGATGACGCCATAACCTGAAAACCCGTTTTCAGGACCCCTTATGGGCCTTTGAAGCCCACTTCAGTATATGACGTAATTTCCAGTAGGAGTGAAAGAGATAGCACGATTAGAGAGAGGCAGCTATACTAAGAACATTCCAGAAAGGTGTGACAGAGACAGCACAAGACAAGGATAGCACTATGATTCGAGAAAGGTCTAGGCTAGGCAAGACGGCCTTTGGAAGGATCCCGAACAGTCTCGTACTGGGTAGTAGGTACCTACCGAATATTCGGGAGTCCTTGACGGCCGGTATATAAGGAGCCCGGGAATGCGACCGAGTTGGAGTTTAATTTGGGAAAGCGACGAGTAAACATCGAAGCGAAAACTGCGACAAGAAGATTTTGGAGTGCGATATAAGTGTTTGTGTACTAAGTGTTGTAACGTAAAGTGTGTACAATAAATCCTACTCTACTTCATCGGTTTAGAAGTGCATTTCAGTCTAGATCCCACACCCCTAGAACGTAACATTTGGTGTCAGAAGTGGGATTGAAAATGCCGATTACTCCGCGAGAAGAAGAGAAGGAGGGGATGCAGACCCGAAGCCGCACCGCTGCTGGAGACTCTGCGGGCACCGCCGGAACGTCAGACACAGCGGTACCAGCTTCAAGGACGCCGGAGATAGACGTCAACGCCATTCTGATCCTCCTGAAAGAACAGGCTAGAAGGCAGGAGGAACAGACCAGAAGGCAGGAGGAACAGGCTAGAAGGCAGGAGGAACAAGTCAAAATCCTGCAACAAGAGCTACGGGTTCAGCAGGAGGAACAGGCTAGAAGGCAGGAGGAACAAGCCAAAATCCTGCAACAAGAGCTACGGGTTCAGCAGGAGGAACAGACCAGAAGGCAGGAGGAACAGGCTAGATGGCACGAGGAACAAGCCAAAATTTTGCAGCAAGAGCTACGGGACCAGAAAGAAGTCCTCCGTGAGGTACACGAAGTAGCTGCAGAATGGAAAAAGGAGATGGCTGAGGTGCAAGACAAAATTATGGGCGTTGAAATTAAAGTTGAAAACCACGAGAAGCGCCTCAATGGACTGAACGAAAAAGTGGCGGGCCAGGAGACTCGCCTCCAGAAGTTGGAGATCAAAGTGGCCAACGGCACCACCAGTGTATCAGGTGCACCAGCCACAGGAGGTGAAAAGTTAAAGGTACCTCCATTCGATGGTACCTCTTCGTGGGCCGCATACAAGCTCCAATTCGAGATGGTTGCCGAAGCGAATGGCTGGAGCAAGGACTATGCTAAAACGGCACTGAGTTTGGCGCTGCGGGACGAAGCTCTCACTGTTCTGGAAGCGTTAGGAAAGGAGAAGACATACGACCGTCTTCTTGAAGCTTTAGAGGCACGCTTCGGTGACAGCCATCTAGAGCACGTTTACAGAGCTCAGCTGAAGAATAGGACTCAGGGGCATAATGAGTCGTTACAAAAGTGGGCACTTGAGATAGAGAAGCTCGTCCGGAAGGCGTACCAAGGTTCCGCAGCGACTTTCATCGATGGAACGCTTGTACAGGCATTCATAGATGGGATTCGGGACTTTGAAGTGAGGGCTGCTGTACGGCTTGGACACCATGGGACCTTGAAGGATGCGCTCGCCCATGCCCTGGAGGTGGAAGCTGTACGCCAAGACTCAACAAAATCCTTTAGGGTGCGCGAAGTTGCGGCCAGGGAGCCGATTGCTCCACCTCGAGAAACTGGGCCTCGATGCTACAACTGCGGGGAAAGAGGACACATACAGTCAGGCTGCCCAAAAAGATCTTGGAGACAACGGGACTCGGACCGAACGGAGAGGCCAGCAAGCTCTGATAGTTCAGAGCGGCAGCAGCAGGGAAACGAGTAAAAGCCAGGACTGAGGGACGAGTGCTGGCTGGTGGTCAAAATGTCCCAGTTATGATCTCGCAGGCGAACGACGGGAACAGTCTGGCTGTCAAAGGAGAAATTGGTGGAGTACCATGTCACCTTACTATTGACACCGGAGCTTCTCGGACCGTGATCAGTTCTCGACTGCTGAAACACCTGTCCAGGGATCATCTAGTCCGACCAATGCATCTTCAAATGCAAACGGCTACCGGCCAGTACATCTCCGTCCAGGGGGAGCAGGAAGTGTCAGTGAAGATTGGAGAAAAGAAGTACTGGCACAAAGTCATCATTGCTAACATCGTAGATGACTGCATTATTGGTCTTGACTTTATGAGGAAGTACGAGTGTAAGATCGACATGAAAGGAGGCGTGCTGAAATTTGGGGCTTATGAAGTTCCTATGGAAGGTGGAGTGAGTGGACATGTCTTCTGCGCTAGAAGGACTACACTTCAACCGAGATCGCAAGCCCTAGTTCCGGTGACATTGCCGCACGGTGCGAGACAAGGATCTCATTCCTGCGTGTTAATAGAGAAAATGGACGGCAGTAAACCATGGATGCCAGCTCGCACAGTGGTAACGACGTCATCTGCAGCATTTATAAGGGTGCTAAATCTAAGTGACACTCAACACGTCATAAGTAAAGGAACCCTTATGGGAACATGCGAGGCAATCTCTTGGATACGGAGTTGCCATGGGTCGAAGGAGAACAAGTTACAAGAAGAAGTTGTGGAAATTGGAAAGTTATTGGAAAACTGCCAAAATGATCTCACAAAGGAAGAACTTCTTAAGGCACGTAATTTGCTAAAGCGCTATAGGAGCGTCTTCTCTGCACATGACAGTGATATCGGGAGAACTGGAGTAGTGCAGCACGAGATCGACACCGGAGATGTCATGCCTATTCGACAACGACCGCGGCGAGTTCCAGTAGCTCGAGAGAAGGAAGTGGAAGACATGATCAAGGAAATGAGAAGAGATAAAGTGATAGAACCGTCGACAAGTCCTTGGTGTTCTCCAGTAGTCTTGGTGAAAAAGAAGGATGGAACCATGAGGTTTTGCGTAGACTATCGTCGACTCAACGATGTGACTAAGAAAGACAGTTATCCATTGCCTAGGATAGATGACACTTTGGACACTCTGCATGGAATGAAATGGTTTTCCACGTTGGATTTGAAAAGTGGCTATTGGCAAGTGGAAATAAAAGACAAGGACAAAGAGAAAACAGCCTTTTCAACCGGTAAAGGACTTTGGCAGTTTAATGTAATGCCGTTTGGATTGTGCAACGCACCAGCAACGTTTGAGCGGTTGATGGAGCAAATACTGGCTGGTCTCCTGGGTGATACGTGCCTAGTGTATCTGGATGACATCATAATTGTAGGCAAAGATTTTGATGACCACCTCAAGAAGCTGGAACAAGTTTTGTCCAAGTTGCGCGATGCTAACTTAAAACTAAGTCCGAAGAAATGCTTATTCTTCAAGCGCAAGGTTAACTACTTGGGACATGTGATTTCATCAGATGGCATCCAGACAGACCCTGAGAAGATAAGTGCAGTTAAGGACTGGCCGACACCGAAAGACAAGACAGCAGTACGTGCCTTCTTGGGACTTTGCTCGTACTACCGACGATTTGTAAAGAACTTCTCAGATATAGCAAAGCCTTTGCACCAGCTGACAGAAGAGAAAAGACAATTCAACTGGGATGATCAGTGTGCAGCAGCTTTCTCAGACCTCAAACAGAGACTTTGTGAAACACCGATTTTGGGATATCCAGACCCAGAGAACGAGTTTGTTGTTGACACTGATGCAAGCAATACTGGCATTGGAGGAGTCTTGTCACAGAAGAAGGGTGATCAGGAAGTTGTGATCGCCTATTTTAGCAAGTCGCTATCGAAGCCGGAGAGAAACTACTGCGTCACTAGGAGAGAATTGCTGGCAGTCGTCAAAACTCTGCAGCATTTTAGTAAATACCTGCTTGGACGCAAGTTCCGAATAAGAACTGACCACGCTGCTCTAAAGTGGTTGTTAGAGTTTAAGAACCCTGAGGGTCAGGTGGCACGCTGGATCGAGCAACTGCAGGAATATGACTTTGTCATCGAACATCGCAGTGGAAAGTCACATGGCAACGCAGATGCCCTCTCTCGAAGACCTTGTCCTGATGATTGCAAACACTGCTTAAGGCAAGAGGGTAAGGACTGCGTGAAGATGTTGAGGACAGACACTATTAGCGAAGAATGGAGTGATGAAGCAATGCAAGAAGCACAACAGGAAGATTGCGATGTAAAGCCCATTTACGATTGGATCAACGCTGGGGCGCCCAAACCAAGGTGGTGTGAGGTAGCTCCGATGAGTACCGTGACAAAGAGCTACTGGGCGCAATGGGAAAGTCTGGTTATGCACAATGGCGTACTGTGCAGGAAATGGGAGTCAGAAAACGGAAAGGATGCTCATCTTCAAGTGGTTGTACCAAGAAAGAGAGTTAGCGATATTTTAAGATCCTTTCACGACGGCGCTTCCGGTGGACACCTAGGAGTAAAAAGGACTCTGATGAAGATTCGGCAACGTTTTTACTGGATAAACTGTCGGGACGACGTGGAAGACTGGTGTAGGAAATGTACTAGCTGTTCGTCAGTTAAGGGACCACATACACGCAGTAGAGGTGCGCTTAAAGTTTACAACGTGGGAGCACCTTGGGAAAGAATTGCTTTAGACGTCGCAGGCCCGTTCCCGACCTCCGACCGTGGAAACAAGTACATCCTGGTGGTCATGGACTATTTCACCAAATGGCCTGAGGTATTTGCCATTCCGAATCAAGAGGCAGTCACAGTAGCGGAAACTGTAGTGACTGAAGTGTTTTGTCGGTATGGTGTGCCTCTTGAGATCCACAGTGATCAGGGAAGAAATTTTGAGTCTCTGGTGTTTCAGGAGACTTGCCGAGTCATGGGAATTCATAAAACTCGGACTACGGCCTATCACCCACAGTCAGACGGAATGGTTGAGAGATTCAATCAGACTCTGGAACGACATTTGGCCAAAGTAGTTGACAACCATCAAAAGGATTGGGACAGGCATATTCCGCTCTTTTTAATGGCATATCGGACAGCAGTTCATGAAAGCACTGCCGTAACTCCTGCGTGTGCTAATTTTGGAAGAGAACTACGTTTACCTGCAGACCTTCTGACCGGACGACCTCCAGATGCACCAAAGACGGTTTCGGAGTATGCAAGTGAACTGCGAAACCGGCTTGATGATGTTCACAGGCATGTTCGTGAACATGGAATGCAGGCCAGCGAGAAGGTGAAGACCAGATACGACCGGAAGTCTAACCAGACGAGGTTTGAGGAAGGATCATTCGTGTGGCTACATAACCCTATGCGTCGAAAAGGAAAGTCACCGAAATTGTCGCCGAGTTGGGAAGGGCCGTACAAAGTAGTCACAAGGATCAACGACGTCACTTATCGGATACAGCGCAACGCACGTAGCCCCTGTAAGATTGTTCATGTTGATCGGTTGGCCAAGTACCATGGAACGAATGATGCTCGGGACGAGCATGTCTAAGGAGGGGGTAGTGTTACGCCGGTGGGCTAGTGCTAAAACTTTGATCGTGTTTTTCCGTGCCTTGGAGGCGTTTTCAGCAGGCTGAAATACCATTTCAGGCCGTTTCAGAGAGTGCTCTAACACATACTAGTTTATCGAAATTTCACCCAAGTTGCCGTTGTTTTCAGGCGCCTGAAACATGTTTTCAGTCCGTTTCAGGCCACCCTCTATCAGATGACGCCATAACCTGAAAACCCGTTTTCAGGACCCCTTATGGGCCTTTGAAGCCCACTTCAGTATATGACGTAATTTCCAGTAGGAGTGAAAGAGATAGCACGATTAGAGAGAGGCAGCTATACTAAGAACATTCCAGAAAGGTGTGACAGAGACAGCACAAGACAAGGATAGCACTATGATTCGAGAAAGGTCTAGGCTAGGCAAGACGGCCTTTGGAAGGATCCCGAACAGTCTCGTACTGGGTAGTAGGTACCTACCGAATATTCGGGAGTCCTTGACGGCCGGTATATAAGGAGCCCGGGAATGCGACCGAGTTGGAGTTTAATTTGGGAAAGCGACGAGTAAACATCGAAGCGAAAACTGCGACAAGAAGATTTTGGAGTGCGATATAAGTGTTTGTGTACTAAGTGTTGTAACGTAAAGTGTGTACAATAAATCCTACTCTACTTCATCGGTTTAGAAGTGCATTTCAGTCTAGATCCCACACCCCTAGAACGTAACATTATAATCGTGTAAATTAATGCGCGTGAAGTGAGTTCGGGCAACTAAAAGAAGAAAAAAAACGATGGATTCTTTAAAACCGATGTACACGCCCAAACAATAAGAAGTGGTCGGCAATAAAGATAAGATTTTTTTTTACTTTTTTTAATTAAATAAAGTTACAAATGTAAAAACCTAATACCGAATGTGACCTCCTCTTGCCGAAATCACAGCTTGAATCCTTCTGGGCATGCTTTCCACGATGTTTTTAATAACGTTTTGAGGAATTCGTTCCCACTCTTCTGCAATGACTCTTTTTAGCTCCCTAATGTTTTGTGGAGCAGGTTGCACTGATCTTACACGTCTCTTTAGAACATCCCAGACATGCTCAATTGGATTGAGGTCAGGACTTCGAGCTGGCCAATCTAAACGACGGATCCCAACTTCTTGCATGTACGCTTCCACGTCGCCAGAACGGTGCGAGCGAGCATTGTCGTCCATAAAAATGGAATCTTCCCCAAGTGCAGTCAATGTGGGTTGTGCATATGGAATTAGGACTTCCATTATGTACCGATGTGCATTTAATGTTCCATTTTCTATGAAAACTAACTCCGTACGCTCCGTCGAATTAATTGCTGCCCAAAACATAACGGAGCCTCCGCCATAAGGAGTGATTTCTTCGAAACACACTTCCGCATAGCGTTCCCGTGGTCTTCGCAGCACTCGCCGGCGTCGGTCCTCTCCACACAAAGAGATTCTAGCTTCATCAGAAAACAATACTTTATTCCAGTCCTCCAGAGTCCATGAAGCACAGTTCCGAGCAAACTGAAGTCGAGCAACACGGTGCTCACGGAGTAATTTAGGGCCCCGAGCTGGGCGGTAACTCCTGATATTGGCAGCCAAAAGCCTCCTCCTGACCGTCCACAAGCTAACTTCTACTCCTCTTACTTCTTCAAGGCTCTTCTTCAGGTCCACACTTGACGCCTTACGATTCTGCAACGCCTGACTCACCAAAAAGCGGTCATCTCTTGGTTCTGTGCATCGTTTTCTTCCCGAACCGGGTCTTCTTTTGACCGAACCGGTCTCTTGATACCGTTGCCAAGTCCTCTGGACAGTTGAACGACTCACATTTAGCCGCTGAGACACGTAAGTTTGCGAACAACCTTCTTCAAGTAGGGCTATAATTTTACCGGCCCTTATCGCTTTATCACTCATATCAAAAAGTGGTATTTAATGTAAAAATAAAGATTAAATTGTTTAATTTGCAGAAAATGTCCAAAAAGTTTTAAAATATCGTAATCAGTTAAAAATCGTTTCAGCAATTCGCGCCATTAGTAAAGCAATTTTAGAATAATCCACAATAATCATTATTTTTCTTTTATTAATTTCAAATTTTAAATTTGGAACGTAAAGAATCATGCCAGGATGCTTCAAATAACATGCCAATACATCGTCAAATTAATAAAACCTATTTCTTGTTCTTCTTCATTAAAGTAGAGGAAAAAATCTAAAGTGCCCGTTTTTTTTGCAAAAGAGTTTATAACGGTACCGATAACACAAAGGACCTGCGTTGTCTGATTTCCTAAAAAAAAAAAAGTATTTGAAGTTGTTTGGGAACTGTTGATTGTGACTAAAAGCAGCAATATTAGGTTGCATCAACCTTCAAACACGTCAAACCTCAATGATATTTTGTAAGTGAAGCTCCTGTCTACTATAGTAACATAAGCTAGGCGGCAAACCTAACCGCCTCACTCAGAAATTGACGCCATTTTAGACCTTCCTTTTTGTGCACTAATTAAAATGAACTGCAAAGGGAAGATGCTATTTATAAGTCACATTGTCTCGGTTGCTTCAACTTTCATTCATAAGACTGGTGTTCTGTATCTTACATTATTATATTCTTAGTTCTTTCTGATTAATTATTTCGTAATAAGTTGCAAGACAGTTTAAAGTTGGGTTGGGGGTTTCATGTTGGCCAAACTGAAAAACTTATCTAGGAAACATTAGTTGCAGTGGTGAGATAATCTCTCTGTTGATTATGATACCGATTTCGAGCAATCCTATGAGCCAGAGATCAGCCAACTACGCAATAGATATTATACTGCACACAGACACAAGTTTGAGCGCAATACACAGGTGCACGCACTCACTATTCCTTCGCCTTCATAATTCGGCGAGATGGCATTCCAACGTCACTGGAGAGTCTCTAATGGAATACCTAATTTAAATTAATCATTTAATCTAAATTATTCATTTTTGCAAAAATTGTTTAAATTTTTATCATATTCTGTAACGCCTAATTATCAAGCATGTTGTGTACACCTATAATTGATAGTGCAATTAGCAACACTTTTTTACTGTATGTAAGTCTCATGTTAAATCAATTGTAACTGTCGTCGGTGTGCCTAATAAATAAAAAAATTGGTTGCCTGTAAAGTCGGTATACGGGCGAAAGTTTTACGTGACAACGACTTTGAGTGGTAAAATAATTTTAATGTGAATATTCATTCGTATAACATGAACCGGTGTGTATGCCTATCTCTCTCACTCTCTCTCTCTCGCTCTGTCTCTCGCTCTTAGGCGGGTTAACTGTGCTCGAGTGGAAGGGACGCGTGCCTTTCACTTTTTATGTCTGTCTCACTCGCTCTTAGGCGGGCTAACCATGCCCGAGTCGAAGGGACGCGTGCCTATCACTCGCTCTCATTGTGAGCGCGGAACGTGAGCGGAGCGTAACGCAGTTTCTTGAAGTGTCACCCGGGAAACCAATTTATAAGACGTTGTCACGTCAATAAAATAAAATAAAATACCTAAGGTTTAGCTATTGTTTGTATCGATAGCCGTTCTTTATCAAAGCCGCACGAGGTAGAGTTAAAGAAAGATAGTATTCAATGGAAAGATAAACAAATGGTTATGCACGATTTTCCTGGTTTTAAAATAATTCAGATGGAGTGTTGCACGAAGTTCCCTTCGGAAAATGCCGAATTGCTGTAACGACCGGATGTGTGACAAAACCCCTGATTCTGGCTGATGCTAGAGTCAAATGTATTTCCGGATTAACGAGTATTTTAGAGCAACGAAAACGTAAAAATCTCTTCTGATCGATGTATGCCAAATTCATTACCTCATATACGTAATTGGTCATTTTAATCGAATGTACCAAGATCCTTATTAATATTATAAATGGGAATGTCAGTTTGCTTGTCCTTCTTTCACGACGCAACGGAGTAATGTTACGATATGTTTTTTCTTTATAGGTTGTATAGGTTGTAGGTAGGGTAAGAGGCTGGAGAGTGACATAGTATTAGGCTACTTTTATCCGCGACAAAACATCTCAATCCTATGTAAAAATAGACAAATCAACTTGTAGCTATCCGATATATGGCGTCCCTCGGTTAATTTTCGAGTGCTATAAATTGTGAAGATAAAGCGTTTCCCCGCGGAAGAAGTCGCAGGCGTCCACTAGTTTACTTATAACTCTATAAGTTCGTAAAGTGTATTGACATAACGGTAACAATCATTGATTTAATGTTGCTAGTGTACCTTAAGGTGACAAAAGGCGAATCCCTTGGCATTGATGGAAATTCCATTCCTCCGTTTACAATACCAGATTTCTGACAAATACACACATGGTTTTTGTAATTGAACAACTAAAATACCTGAACCGTCTAACATGTAAATGACAATGAAGCTTATTCTATATTAAAAGTGCTGCAAATTAAAACTAAAGTGTGGGTAGATTCAAATTTACTATGTGGGTAGTTACAACATTGCGAATCCCGAGCTCCAACAGGTATCCGCGTGACCTCTGACATTCGCAGAAGGCAGTACGAAAAGAAGAATTTTTAAGAAAAAGATTAACTGAAGTGATTTATATTATTTCTACAGTGCTCGTTGACCTTCTGGGCTAATTAATTTCGTTTTTACAAAAATCCAAATAAGTTGTGTAACAATATTTGTTTTTTTCACGATTTAATTGGTCCTTCAAGCCGGATTTGTCGCCATTTTAATATTTTTTTAATAAACAAAGCTCTATCGAAAATTTTAGGTAAAGTACAACTACTTAAGATGATTTATACTCTTAATTTGAAATCCTACCATTCATTTCTTCCTAGCATTTATTTTGAAATTTTGGTGAATTGAACTTTGAAGAACTGAGGTATCTCTTTTAATAAAGATTAAGGGTTATAATGATATGGAGCTTATCAACCAATTAAATCGATAACTGTATGTTTTAAAAAGGTACAATCGTAGTTAGTATCTTAATCCTGATTATTCTACATTCATGACTAATTTCTGTTTGGTAACCTAACTAAAATGTCATGCTGTCATAAGAATATTTACGACTGCGCGAAACACCAATTAGCAACCAAAGGAAACATGCGACAACAAAAGACTGTTCAACAGCATCCATGCAAACATTTATTTCCTCACCCCCAACATTCCCGTCAGCGTCCGTCTTCGGGCCCCCAAACTTCATGTCTCTAGTTGTCTCGTTCATGATGCGAACGTCCTCAGCGGTCATCACTCTGAAGCCTAATCGTCTCTTCGACACTGTGCTGTTCCACTGCCACATACAAAGGTCCAGGAGAGACCCATTGGTCACAGTCTCAAAGTTGCAAAACACCCCCGTGGCCTGCGATAAAGTATTGTGCTTACTCGTCGCCTCGTAAGCTGGACCACCGCCTCTCAACTCCTTCATCTTTCGCGATAATGGATCTGACTCGTTGTCAGTCGTTGTTTTCTGATTGATAGCAATCGCACCCTCATTGTCGTTCAACATGTTGCTATCATCGTTCTTACGAGGACCCAACGCTTCCAACACCTTCCTCAGATTCTGCTTCCCTCGTCTCGGTTTGCGACTGTTATCAGTACGATTCGCCATGAGCTCTCCCAACTTCTGCAACGAACCTCTCTTCGCTGATCGCAAACTTTGTTCTTTTTCCGCCGCCACGGCTTTCTCCGCTTTATTTTCTGCTTCGACTTCATGACTGTAATCGCCTAACGCGACTACCACGACGGCCAGGATTATCATCAACCTTCCAAGCGCCATTAGAGAGGCAGTGGGCTCAGATGGGGTTCGGCTGCGTAGCTATCCGTGCCAGGGTAACGTGCATTTTGCGCGCAACGCAAACTCTTGCTGCTAAATGCAAGATTCATAACAATAGTTTGGACGCTCCGTGAGATTAGTGAAACGCGATTATCTTATTGTACGGGACAGGAGCGACCTCGAGCGTTGTACCGGCTCGGAGAATATGGCCAGATTCCAACGGCCGATGGCGGTCGATAAACTTCAAACGCACTGAATACATGTTCTGAGATCACTATTCACCGCATTTTTATAGTTAAATTAAGGTTTTAGAGGAAAATCACTTGAGGCGCAATACGCCAGCGTCACACGACCCGCCCGCACATCCCTGGAAAATCGCACCACAAATGGACGGCGTACACTGGTGTATACGCGGAGCGAACTTCGCGGACTCGTAAATACCCGACCCCAACCTATTTTCAACTAAACAACACACCACAATCACACCTCAGTAATCACTTTACAAAACGCATCCGCAATTTTTCAATTTAAACCACTGATAATACGTTTTAACTGTCTATAACGAGGTACATACATCGCCATCGCTCTAGCGTGCGCAGCGCCACAGCGGGAATATGCGGAACTACGCGCCCGTGGACCGAAATAATCATTACTTTTCGCGAGATGTGATCTTGGAGTGGCGTTCAAGGGATGCTGCGCAAATGTCACCGAGACTCCAGCCCTTTCCCGGGCTTTTCGCGCAGGATGTCGCTGCATCAAACACCGGATATCAGATTGGCCCAATTAGGATCATGCTCACGTCAACCGCCCCTGATTGGCGGAGCTCCGATACGAAACGTTCTGATTGGCCAACAACGAAATTACCGCGAAACCGAGCCAATAGAAGGAAAAACCGGATATTGCATGAAGAAAATTTCCTCAGAAAATTGTTTTCGCTTAAAGCTGGTGCTCGTTTTTTGCCGACGGCTTGCGGATATTGGATTGATGGTGTTTTTTATCGGCTCCATGACTTTTCATTTCCAAGGCATAAAAACGTTAACAAGTCGGGTGGGGAAATACAGCCTATATTTAACCGCGCGGCATTGAAAACTCAGTTTTCTGCGATATTTTGTGATCAATAATAGTTCGCATACAGATATGAATTGAAATCTGTGCGCCAGTTCAACAATGGGAGTTTATCAAATAGCGAGGGGAATAAGAACATGCGCCCATAGGTAACCTATCATTTGAGTGATCAAGTTTTGCGCTTGACAGGATATGTTTACTAGGTCATTTTAAGTATTTTTAGTCCGAGCAGAAAGGATTTCTTTTCTTCTGGTGGGGGGTAGGGGGCTACAAAGATGGCCGCTGCCGACAATTTAAAAAAAAAATCTCCTCGTATACTTACAGCTATTATAGCGATATTGGTGTCATTTTCGTATAAACCGAAGCCGTAGAATTCATTTCTGATATTTATTTTTAGCACTTTCATACATTTTTTTTAAGAAATAGTAAAAAAAGTGAGAAATTGTATTCAGTATTTTTTGTTTAAGAGCCTGTCAGTGGTACGTTTAATTATAAAAAAGAAAATAAAAAATATGAGAAGAAAGAAAATTTTATGCTGATTCTAAAAATATATACTTTAATAGACTTATCTAGTATTTAAATGTAAAAAAAAATATATTTATGCAGCAGCGGTGATGTGCAGTATTTAAATTTATCGATCATATCTGCAGAAATAATCGAAATCTCAATTTATTTTTAATGTAACAACTGTATTTATTTACAATATCAAAAGATAAAATATAAACCTGTGTTTGTTAGCTTACTTGTTCACTTATTTTATAACAATTAGTGATATCATAATGAAAGTTACAAAAATCGCTTTCCATATGAAGATTCTCCTCGAATCCTCCATTCCCATTTCATTTTATCTTTTGACATTTGATTAAATGACTATGGGACTATTCTAAAAGCAGCACTTCTGAAACAAAAAAAATAATTATCTAAATCGCTTCAGTCGTTTTCAGTAATCAAGGAACAAATATATTAAAAATGAACGACAGACAGGCACCAAGAAAGATCTTGGTGTCACAATTTAAACCCTTTGACCGCCACAGCTTTAGCAGCAACTTAAAAAACTTTTGACGGCTATAGCCGACTATGGCTGTCAAAAGGTTAGGTAAAACAGTTATGATTAAAGTAAATTTATAGTATCTAATTATTAATATATGAAGACGAAATACATAGTTACAACATAAATCACGCCTTTATCCGTGATGGGGAAGGTAGAGCGGTTACGCTACGTCTGACAAGTTTCAAGGGTTATCTGACGAAAATGAAAATAATAGAAAAATTTGAAAAATAAAAATAACACTGATTAGACAGACCTTAGCAGAGCCTAGTGTTAACATAATCCGGCACAGAAACATAGTTCTGTGCATTTTAAATTTCTTTTTATGCAGTTGCATCTATTTTTGCATGATGTTTTGCATCTGCACCGGGTAAGTTCTAGGCAAACTGTTGCTACATCTGGTAAAACAGACCAGCGAGGTTTCCAGACGTTTCCTTCACGAATCCAACCCCAAGATGACGGACAGGGAAGATTTTGATCGGGAATTAACGTTTGGCCCCAAATATGCACACCTTGGTACATTGCTCTTAATGTGTGCTGATGCAGAGCGCCTTCTGTTGGGGGTATATTTTCCAGCTGTCTGTCTTTCTTTGTGAAAAGATATTTTCGACACTCATTAACGGTGGTACAGGGGCTTGAGCTGTGAAATAAAATTTGCGGACATTGTTTATATTATGTAGGTGTGGATAAGAAATTGATGTTATATAAGAATGAATATAAATTCACTAAAGGTCTCTATAGCGTAGAGGTTGAGCGTTCTTAATTTTACTATTCATACTTACCGATCGTACATTGTGATGATAAATTTCTGAATGAAACTATCTGCTTCTGCCAAGTTTTGTTGTACCAATGCTTTGAACCCAAGTGTTGCTTCCGGGTAGGCAAACCAGGCGTCAAACGCGCTCTTTTTGCCTCTCCCATGAAAAGCCGACACAGTGTCACACCTACATAATATAAACAATGTCCGCAAATTTTATTTCACAGCTCAAGCCCCTGTACCACCGTTAATGAGTGTCGAAAATATCTTTTCACAAAGAAAGACAGACAGCTGGAAAATATACCCCCAACAGAAGGCGCTCTGCATCAGCACACATTAAGAGCAATGTACCAAGGTGTGCATATTTGGGGCCAAACGTTAATTCCCGATCAAAATCTTCCCTGTCCGTCATCTTGGGGTTGGATTCGTGAAGGAAACGTCTGGAAACCTCGCTGGTCTGTTTTACCAGATGTAGCAACAGTTTGCCTAGAACTTACCCGGTGCAGATGCAAAACATCATGCAAAAATAGATGCAACTGCATAAAAAGAAATTTAAAATGCACAGAACTATGTTTCTGTGCCGGATTATGTTAACACTAGGCTCTGCTAAGGTCTGTCTAATCAGTGTTATTTTTATTTTTCAAATTTTTCTATTATTTTCATTTTCGTCAGATAACCCTTGAAACTTGTCAGACGTAGCGTAACCGCTCTACCTTCCCCATCACGGATAAAGGCGTGATTTATGTTGTAACTATGTATTTCGTCTTCATATATTAATAATTAGATACTATAAATTTACTTTAATCATAACTGTTTTACCTAACCTTTTGACAGCCATAGTCGGCTATAGCCGTCAAAAGTTTTTTAAGTTGCTGCTAAAGCTGTGGCGGTCAAAGGGTTTAAATTGTGACACCAAGATCTTTCTTGGTGCCTGTCTGTCGTTCATTTTTAATATATTTGTTCCTTGATTACTGAAAACGACTGAAGCGATTTAGATAATTATTTTTTTTGTTTCAGAAGTGCTGCTTTTAGAATAGTCCCATAGTCATTTAATCAAATGTCAAAAGATAAAATGAAATGGGAATGGAGGATTCGAGGAGAATCTTCATATGGAAAGCGATTTTTGTAACTTTCATTATGATATCACTAATTGTTATAAAATAAGTGAACAAGTAAGCTAACAAACACAGGTTTATATTTTATCTTTTGATATTGTAAATAAATACAGTTGTTACATTAAAAATAAATTGAGATTTCGATTATTTCTGCAGATATGATCGATAAATTTAAATACTGCACATCACCGCTGCTGCATAAATATATTTTTTTTTACATTTAAATACTAGATAAGTCTATTAAAGTATATATTTTTAGAATCAGCATAAAATTTTCTTTCTTCTCATATTTTTTATTTTCTTTTTTATAATTAAACGTACCACTGACAGGCTCTTAAACAAAAAATACTGAATACAATTTCTCACTTTTTTTACTATTTCTTAAAAAAAATGTATGAAAGTGCTAAAAATAAATATCAGAAATGAATTCTACGGCTTCGGTTTATACGAAAATGACACCAATATCGCTATAATAGCTGTAAGTATACGAGGAGATTTTTTTTTTAAATTGTCGGCAGCGGCCATCTTTGTAGCCCCCTACCCCCCACCAGAAGAAAAGAAATCCTTTTTGCTCGGACTAAAAATACTTAAAATGACCTAGTGAACATATCCTGTCAAGCGCAGAACTTGATCACTAAAATGATAGGTCATGTTTGTTATTCCCCTCAGTAAAATGAGTGAAATGGCTCTAATCGGTTTCTGATAATACTCGTATTTATCATAATTTTACGGTTTCGATAAAATGCGAATAAATCAAAAGAAGAACAATGAATCAAACAAATGACAGTCGTCCGCTAGAGCGCACACGTTTCGATACATAGAGGATGGTGATTTTAATTTTGTTGTATTTATTGGAATATGCCTTCTAAATTCGACTGTTAATACTTTGTTTCAATATTTTTAGTGCTATAATTTTACTTTTTTAATTTTAATTAAAAAGAGTGGCAAATTAAACGGAATAATAAAATTATAAAAACGCATTGACGCAAGATTTTGTCGAGTTGGTAGTTCGGAACGCAGTACCACTCCTTTGGTGTTATTTTGATGTGGTGGTCTCAGTTTTAGTGATAATTTTAGTTTATTAGACCATTTTAGTAAATAAATGAGTGTGTAAAAATTAAGTGAAGATGTGCCACATACGTATACCAATGAAATTCGCTGTGTTGTTCGGCCAATAAACCGAAAATTTCTACATTGTTTACACGGTAAGTGACTAACAGTACCTGTGCCCTTATTTCTAATGAGACTACTTTGTTCTTTCTAGAACTGTTTTTTTTCTAGTTTCTGACTGTCGTTAATACAATTTTACAATGACGATCTTTTGTTTTTACTTTTCTGGTCAGATGAGCTATATAAACAAACCCAATCGTCATTCTAGGAAAATGATTTCTATGATGATTCCTACCTTCAATTTAAACATCATGACTCAAATTAGGATTTCCTCGTCCTCAAATACAGTTGGTGAAACGATTCATAAGGATATTCATAATCAGCACATACCTACGTGTTAAGTAGTGCTGTGGTACTGCTACCACGTTAGGTGGCGAAATATGACCTAAAACATGCTCTTTCTTCATTTGAAGTAGCTTGGTAGGCCTACCCAAATGTTTAACTTAAACATTAGCTTTATTGAGGTTTGCGCTTATAGGCATTATAAACATAATTTTATAAAATATTATTGCTTTATTGGTTTGTTATTTTAATAAAAACGAGCTGTATTTTTTTTTAGATTTTATCCAATTAAAAATGAAGAAAGCTTATCAAAACCAATTGAATTATAAATGAGGCTATATCTTGCTTAACATACTTTACTAATTTAATGTGAATGACATCAATATTTTGGCAATCAACAAAATTCTGAAATCCCTGATTTGCTTATAATCTGCATCATTCAAGCAATATTTATCTTTAATCACTTTATATCCACCTTATCTTTCAAGCACATGGGATTATGAACTTGTTATAATGATAGATAGCGGTATACCTCTCGTCATGACAATAATATTGTTTACAACACCAATTCTTGATTTATTAGTGTATTTTAGTAAAAATTTTGCTTAAGGAAACACTTTTATTGATAATTGATTTCATTAAATAAATTTTGTTATGCCAGTTTTACTTACTATTATGTCTGAATCATAATAAAAACCACAAATGAAGTAAGCACTGTTAATTAGGCTTTACATAGCCAGATGACAAGTGGTTTATTGACCTACCTACATTATTTAACTTTATTTTATAACAAAGTAAACATGTATCTACCTACACAATGCATACCATTTACACGGATTACTATGCTTAGCTTATTTATAGAAAATAAAATAGCTCTTCACTGTCAACAGCGTTGGTCTGGTGTTCTTAGGTACCAACTACAAAACCAGCACCTAAATGTTCAAATCCTGCTATAAATGTTTATGTGATAAGCACAAGCATACCTGAGTCATGGGTATAATTGTATCTAAGTATTTATTCATCAATTATCCTAGCCAACACAGCACAAGATAATGCTTAGCTTAGGGCTAGGTGATTGGTGTGTTGAAACAATTTATTTTTCATTTATCATTATGAGTGTGTCTACAAACCACTAAATTGCCTGATCCAGTGGGGAAAAGGAGTGTTGAAAGGCAAAGGATAAGATGGGTTGATGACATTGTAAAGGCTAAGGGACAGGACTGGATAAACATAGCCACTAATAAGGAAGAATGGAAAAGATTAGAGGAGGCTTTTACATTTGGGGACCATTCATACTAGAAAAAAAGCTATAATAATAATAATGTATTGTAAAAGTCAAGAGTAAAAACACACCTAAAACATATGAGTGTAAAATGACTCCTTCACCAAGTTACTGATACTGAAACCATGTCGCCAAACTATTGACAGTCATTTAAAGATCAATGTTAAAGTTTATTTTACATTAAGGTGGTGTAACAGCAACTTTAGTGTTGTCAAGTGGGTACTTTCACTAACACTGGAATATAAGTGGGGATACTCTTTGTGACTAATGTGAGCAATGCTTGGGCTGTCTCATATTTAAGTAGTGTTTATGCAAACGAAGTTAACTCTGATCAAATACCTTTTTTGATTCAAATATTCAAATTTTGAAATTTTGTACTACTGTACTTATCAATCATTTCTTATCATGTAAATAACAGGAAATAGTGAAGATAAGCAATATGTTTTTTATTAGCAGCCATACAAAGTAGCAAAATAAATTACCTAAGCGTAATTTTATTAATCTGATAAGGTACTTCAATCATACAATTACCTTGCCATGTAGTGCATAAAATAGAATCGGCCATTAACAACAAAGCATCAACACTTGCCGCTTTTATTGACATAGAAGGGGCATTTGATAAAACAATGCACAACAGCATCAACCATGCCCTACAAAAACTGAAAGTAGAACCAGTCATAACGGAATGGATAAATGAGCTGGTCAGTAAAAGGGCGGTCCAAATTGCGTTAAAAACGATCACCCGTGCAAGGGTGGTCAGGGGGTGCCCCCAAGGGGGCATTCTGTCACCGCTCCTATGGAACATAGTAGTAGACAGCCTCTTGAGGACACTGAACGAAAGAGGCTACACTACCATTGGTTATGCAGACGACCTAGTAATTCTGATAAATGGGAACGCAGAGAACATCCTCTGTGATGTAATGCGTGCTGCTCTTCAGATTGTAGAAAAATGGTGTGAGGAACACCAGCTGTCAGTCAACCCCAAAAAAAACAGAGCTCATCCTTTTCACTAACAAAAGGAAGCTACCAAATCTAAAACTACCAAAATTATTTAACACCGAATTAACCCTATCAACTCAAGTAAAATATCTGGGCATCACTCTCGATAGCAAGTTGAACTGGGGAATTCACATTGACAACAAAATTAAGAAGGCCTGTATAGCATTCTATCAGTGTAAAAGACTCCTTGGCAGAAAATGGGGTCTTAATCCAAAAATCACACTTTGGCTATACACATCAGTTATCAGACCCTCCTTAACCTACGGATCAGTTGTGTGGTGGCCCAGAACGCAACTGTCCACTATCAAATCCAAACTACAAAGCTTGCAGCGCCTAGCGGGCGCAGCAGCTACAGGATGTATGAGAACCACTCCATCAGCCGCCCTAGATTTCCTATTGAACCTTAGACCTCTTCATCTGATCATACAGGAAGAAGCAAAGGCAGCTGCCTTAAGACTAAGAGCAAATGGGCTATGGAAACAAAACACTATGACAACGCACTCCAAAATCATGGAGGACATCACGAAGGAAAGACCCCTTCTAGATGCACCCATGGACAGGATACCATGCCACTACATCTTTGATCGAGAATACATTATCCAACTTACCGAAGAACGGAAAGACAACTCTGGCGTCAAAGAAGTTAGGATATACACAGACGGCTCCAAAACCTCACAAGGAGCTGGAGCCGGAGTATTCTCATACGACTTAAACATCAACATATCAACCACCCTGGACAAACTAAACACAATATTCCAAGCAGAATGTATCGGAATTATCAGAGCAGCACACGCGGTTGCAGCCAGAGACGTCGGAGACCTCAACATCAAAATTGTCTCGGACAGTGCATCCGTACTTCAAGCTCTACAAAACAACACCATAACCTCTGCCCTCATATTGGAATGCCACAACGCACTCCAACACATTGCAAGGAAAAATAAGATAACCTTGCAGTGGATCAAGGGACACAGCAACTCTCTCGGCAACGACGCAGCCGATGAACTCGCGAAAAAGGGATCCGCGACAACAGTGTTTGGCCCAGAACCGCTACTACCTATACCGCAGGCCCAAATAAAAATATGGCTGCGAGAAGACACCGCAAAAAACCATCTGCTAGAATGGACGAACAGTGAAGGCTGCAGGCAAACTAAAATGCAATTCAGATGCCATCTAAAAAGCTTGCCCGCAACCTCGCCAAACTAACGCGCGACAATCTACGCAGAGTTATAGGGATAATAACAGGCCATTGTCTCCTAAACAAGCACCTATTTAACATAGGTGTAACAAACAGCTCTCGATGCAGAGAATGCCTCGAGGAAGAGGAAACGCCACAGCATGTACTCATGGAGTGCACAAGCGTGGAAAAACAGCGAGCAGACATTCTAAAAAACCCAACATCATTCCCGGAAATCTTTAGTGGCCTAGGCAGGCTGCTAGCCTTCTGGGAAGACTTGGGCTGGTTGGAATAAAGGCAAACACGCACAATGGCCCAATCGTGAGGCTAAGTGCGGAAAAAGCCCTGCAAAACTAACTAACTAACTACCTTGCCATGTTAATTGGTAGTTATCCTTTATTTTAAAACCAGACAGATGATAAATGATACAACAGTATTTTTAAAATTACAAAAAATAAATATGGTGATTACTCAGTTACAAATATCTTAAATGAGGCTTATCTCACACTGATACAATGTAAATGCGTAAACATTTTGGCATAAATTGTAGTGGGATACGCCTGAGGGCTCTTACACACGAACAGCAGTTTGCTGTCGCTGCATGTAACTGCAGTTGACTTCAGAGGGTGACGGCTTGCTGTCGACATGCCGCCGCCGCGCTATCCACACGTTGGCGGCTGCCGCCGGTGGTAGGCTACAGCTTAGAGGTGAGTAACTCCGGAGTGATCATTCAAAAGATGTACATCCGTACGAAACACACAATCACTCTTTAAATCCCATCTTTCCCAAATACATCTTTAAAACTTCGGTTCTAAAACGAGCCATATCACGAGTGCTATTTATTAAATTGAATGAATGAACGATTTATGTGACGCTATGCCTACAAAAGATGTAGACTGAGACATCTATTGCGGTTTTCCTCGTAACAAAAAGGTGAAAGGAACATTCGCGCATGCGTATTAATGTTGTTTTTTCAGAAAGTGTGTCTTAGATTTACGGATGTATTTAGGATTTAAAGATTTAAAAGAGTGATTTAAATTTTTGGACTGAAAAGATTTATAAATCTCTGCTTCGCCAAAAGATGTATTTCGCGCATCTCTACAACAGCTATCTGCCCACAGCAGCAAGCCGTCGACCCGTCGACAGCAGACGTTAACGTGTCTAAACCTTCCTGCGGGCACGTCGACGATTAGCTGCCGACGAGTGACGGCGACTACGGTTGCTTTTGCTTTCGTCAATGTGCTGTTCGTGTGTAAGTGCTTTAAAATGTGAAAGACGCCTAGGATGCGCGAGATAGCAGACCATTAGCAATTCCAATGTAGATATAAAATTAATTGCACCACCTCCGCGTATATGCTGGCTAAGGCTTAAGAACTTAATAGTCTATAATAGTCTCTATATTTACAAACAACATATGTCGAATCCATTACAGTATAGCTTTCGAAACATGTTAAACGTCTTTTGTATTGTATAAGTTATTCAGTAAGTTACAAAGACTCATCTTGTTAGTAGAACTTAGAAAAAACTATGTTAGTAAGAATAATACATTATTAATGGTTGAAATAATTTAAACCGGCCACTCCTGCACCGATCCCCCTGAAATAGAGGAACGGCTTACATAAATACAGTCGAGCCGGCTAGCGATCATATTCAGGATGCTGTTACTGCTCGCCCGCACCCTGCTCACCAGGGACGCACACCGCTTACGCATTTTTGCGTGGAATGTCAGTCCACGCCAGCTTCAGCAAACATCCCCGATGCACTACAGAACCGAAAGTTTCTGTAGTTGTGTTGTGGCATTGTTTAATTCTGTCGTGTATTATTCTAAGGTTGTGGCATTTCACGTTGATGCAATCTGTAAAAATCGTGAAGTGAGTCATTTGTCTCTAAAAACTTACTTTCTATTTCGTCAAATGTAAATTATATTGTAAAAGTAATGTTTTAAACTGACTATAGTCACTGTATTTAAACCTAATGCTAGTGGTTTCACTGCATATTTCAGTTGTTTGAATCCTACGTCTTATGTTAAAGAATACTCGTATTAAGATTGCTTAATTGAGAATGGTGTTGCAAAAAACGAAATCGCACACGTTTTTGTTGAAACCGAACTCTAGATACATGGCAGCAATTGGTTGATTGCAAAAACACATTTCCATTGTATCACCTATCATTACATACGATTATCTACAAACAACAAAATAACTTATAATTATTAGGTACTGTTCTTACCTGTCATGCATAATATTATGATTATGGTTTATAAAGCAGATAAATTAATAATTCATCACATCAGACTTAGAATCCTATGACGATTTAAGTAATTTTTTTTTTGCTTAATAGTTAATAGTCCTCCTGACCGATTTCGACCACGGCGGCCAATCTCAACAGAGATCTGGCAACTGCGCAGGAGATATTATACTGCACAAATGTGAGCGCAATAAACAGGTGCACTCACAGTTCCATCACTCTCAAAGTTCGGTGAGACGGCAATCCGACATGACCGGAGAGAGATCAGGCGCAGGACCAACGGCTTAACGTGCTTTCCGAGGCACGGGGGTGTAGCACCGCCAACTTCCCGACTCCGAGCTGTTTGTGAGAAATCCATGACAGAAAGTCTCAGAAACAATTTTGTCTCGACCTGGGATTTGAATCCAGGACCTCTCGGATGTAAGGCAGAAACTTTGCCACTACACCAACGAGGCAGGCTTGTGCTATGGTGGCTACTTAAATACCTTCATTTACAAACACCCATGACTCAGGTACAAATGCACGTGCTCATCACAAAAACATTTGCCCCAGCAGGATTCGAACTTTATGACCTGTGACTATTCAGATTCTTAGATAGAGCTTGGATAACTGAAAAGTGTTAAAAAAATTGATACACCTGTTTGTTACACCATAAACATACTTTTTAACACGTTTTTATTAGATCGGGGTGTATGTATGTATGTATGTAACGGAATTTCTGAGCTCAATTTTTTTAGTTAGCAATAAAAGCGTGTTTTTTAGTTTTTTAAACTATTATTTTAAATTTCAACTTAATTCAACGTCAACATAGGTCTTACACTTGGCATATTATCGGAAAATATCCTTAAAAACGATCTGGTGAAGTTCGCGGGAAGCAGCTGATCGCGGTGGAGATCCTTAGGGGAGACCTATGCTCAGCAATGTGCGTCGAACGGCTTATTTGATGATGATCATAAAAAAAATCGAGTATTGTTTATAACAACGAATGCTCTCTTTAACTTATTAAATAACTTGACAAATATCTCATTGCAGACAAAATGCAGAGCTGAGCCATGTCGGGGGGCAACTCTAAAAACAAAGCACGCTCCAAGCGCCACGAGGGGTGGGAGGAGGCCGGGGGGGAGTTCTACCAGGAGCTGTACCCTGGGGGGGAGCAGGAACTCTTTGAGAACCTGCAGCGAGCTGATGCTGCTAAACTGGCCACGCTGCTGCCTTCGAAACAGGCGAGGAACAGTGAGTACCAACTGCAAAGTTAAAAAAAAAACTAGTTAAGACTGGAAATCAAACGGTCGCGTCACCAGATAGCTGATGAAGAAAAATAAGTAGCTTGATGTGGCGGTGTGTGTCCAGCCGCAATGTCATCTTAATTTCAGCGCGCGTGGCTGCAGGATCCTGTCTTTCTACGACCAGTAATATAGTAAGCGCTTAGCGTGAGGTAAGAAGGTAGATGATGGTTAAAATTCATTAGTACCCTATCCTCGTAGGTGAATTTGAATTTAAAAAACTCTAGTACTAAGTTCCTTTGCTTTGAGCCCCATGTACGATAGTGAAATTCTATTTTGCTTCGGTATCGTTGCATATGCCATTTTCACCGTGACTAATTTAGCGTAACTTGCACTCAAATAACCTTGTAAAAGTCTACTCACTTGTCTTCGGAGTAAGCAAAAGTAATTTGAATAACCCTTTGACTCTTTAAACTAAATAAATAAAATCTTTATTTGCTTACTATGTGTCATAATATGATGTTACACAGTAGATGTTACACTTTAAACTTAGTACTGCTAAGGTGCAATACCTTCGCTTAAATATTGCAGTAAAATTATATCTTAAATAAATTAACATAAAATTCTCAATTTCTGTTAAACCGTCACATATGTAAAGGTATAGTTTATGTATGTATGTAGATAGACAGTGCTTGCTTGTAAAATTCATTTATGAGTAAATAACTTATTTGTTTCTTCGGTTTACGCGAACAGTAGACATTGAAATAAGTCTACCTGACCACGTACGCCGAAAAGGGTCCGAAACGTCAGGTTGAAATAAAATGTAAATAAATCGCGAAGTAAATAACTTATCCAGGAAGAATCGATATCTCGAAGAGTTTGAGTAACCATTTGCTGATAGAGCATCAGCAAATGGTCAGCATCAGCAAATGGTCACTCAATACTGAACTTCAGAGGAAGTTCACACTTGTATTTTCTCTTTCAGCGACAACAGTGAAACGAGCCAGATCGCAAAATGAGCGGCGGCAGTCCACCTTCGCGCGCACCACGCAGAGCCGGGATATACACTTGTCTATGCTTCCAGATCTTTCAGGTGAGTAATCGATACCTTTTCAGACTCACGATGTTACTCTGATCAATAGGAAAAGTGTATAAAAGGACACCTTCTGATTTTGCCCATAGGATACAGTATGGCGACCACAATACGACAATTGAATTTCTCTCTGTTACGCTCTCACGCCTAAACACACAGCCGTCAACATGTCTGACAAAAACAAGTGCTTTTCTAAAAAAAAATGTGATTTAAAAAAGACTATAAGTGCGTAGGTATATTCATATAAAAAAAAAGTTTAACGGCTTTGAAACTTTCTTATCTGCCAATTTATGCATGAAGAGAAAGAAGAAAAATAGTTATTTGTTAGAGTGCAAAGTTGCTTTTTAACCGCGTGTTCAATTTTGATGACCGAGCAAGCAATTTAGAATCCTTCTAAATCTAAAATTGAATCAAAATTAGAACCCTGAGCGTTAGCGAGGGAATCAAAAGAGCACGAGGTGAATAATCTTTTGCCTCGAGTGCAACACGCAACTTTTCCAGACCAACATTCCAGCTCAGCGAGGAAATGACTAAACGCAAAAAAAAACGTTTATTTTAAAGAACCGCCTACAAAGCAAATTGAAAAAAGAACACCAAGAAGGTTCCGAGTCTGAGTTTTTAACAAATTAAAATAAAGTTGTATGATATATTCGGCACCATAGAGGTAGCAATAAATAGGTTCAATGATTTTTTTAATTCACAAACTTAGTGCACACGATATTCTAAATTCAATTTACTTTATCCTCTAGAGAATAAAAACGGCTTTTGCACTCAGATATTGAGAGCAAAAATACTCTTTCCGAGATGGTGGGATGAAAAAGTTTTTTCTATCATCATTACGGCACAGTTACTTTACAGCATACGATCAGTATGAATCAGCCAACATACAGTGAACAATCTGAGCAATGACCGGCAAATTGGACTGATATTGCTAATTGCGTTCGCTTGCAACGCGAATCTTGTTAACACAGTCAGTTACAGTTTGTAATAGCGTAAATATGCTCTCAATTTTATGAACCTTGGTTAAACGAGACGTATGCTAAATTTCCTAATGAAGTACTCCTCATGAAGTAGCCCTTGAGTATTTTAATGTATTTAAAGTTTGGTTAGGAGGTCCTGGGTTCGAATCCGAGGTCGAGACAAAAATTGTTACTGAGATTTTCTGTCATGAATTTCTCGGAAACAGTTCGGATTCAAGTTGCCATTTGAAGTATGTATAGATAGTACAGTGAAAAACCCAATTTTAAATAATTCATTTGCGTTACATGCGGTAGCTTAACAAAGTAATAAAATTCTCAGAAATAATTGCAAAAAAAAACATTTTCAACATCAATCCTTTTTTCTTTTCAAAAAATGTTTTTTGTAGCATTTGACCGCTGCTTCCAGCGAAGCCTTCTTTCTGATTTAGGTTAAAATAAGGTTATTTCATGCTATGAAATTAAAGTATTTTACCCGTGCTCCCAGAAAACCTGTCGAACGAGGAGCGCACGTGGGACGAGATCATGCAGATCAAAGCGATGCCGGTGCCCATGGGGCAGAAGCGCGAACTGAAAGCGAGATTACAGGTGAGTGAAGTTTAGATGGGGAATGGGTCGCGCGAGCCGGACGCGGCTCCGTGGTGCGTCTAGGGTTGCCACCCGTACTTTATTATTAAGTACGTTATTGTAACGTATTGTACGTTATTTCAGGCAATTGTACCTTGTACTTTATGAGAACAATAAATTACACGAAAATACTTATTTCGCATGATTTGGTTTCTTGATTTTGAAGTTTAGACGTAAATATTAATATAATTATAATTTTGAAGTATAATTTTTGTTGAATATGTTTTCAAATATAATAATAAAGAAAAATAAATTGTAATTTATTTTGATTCTACGTACTTTTTTTAGTACCTATTATAACAAATGTACTTTATTTTCAAAAAAAACTAAAAAAAACACGCTTTTCTTCCTAACTAAAAAAGAGAAAATAATTTCTGAGTAAACGGAATTTATATTACAGTAGAGTAAAACGCGTGGGTTGGTACAGTAGTATGTGAAAATCATCCTATTATTGGCAACTATAAAAAGAGAAGTATGAAAACGTCATGAAGTGCACCCTACGCTTTTTACTCTACTGTAATATAAATTCCGTGTACTCAGAAATTATTTTCTCTTTTTTAGTTAGGAATAAAAGCGTGTTTTTTTTTGTTTTCTAAACTATTATTTATTTTTATTTTTTTAGTTAATAAAGATAATGGAAAACTCATATCAAATTATTGCATTGTCATCGGTACTTAATACGTGTGCAATGTTACAAATTAATCCGATTTCTGGAAGTTGGTGAAAATTGAGCTCAAAAATTCCGTTACATACATTCATACATACATACACCCCGATCTAATAAAAGCGTGTTAAAAAAGGTGGCAACCCTAGGAGCGTCAGTGCGTCCCCTACAAGCTGTCAACGCAAGAGAGTACGGCGCCTCACTAAAAACCAGGCCGCCGAACGTGCCCCTCCATGACTCTGTTCTAGTTCAGACGCCGCGCACGACACACGTTCTCATACCATTGCTCTGTTATTGGAGTTTACTCCTTAAGAATCGGTTTTCATCCTACTACTATTATAAAGGCGAAAGTTTGTAAGTATGGATGTTTGTTACTCTTTCACGTAAAAACTACTGAATGGATTTGAATGAAACTTTACCACAATATAGCTTATACATCAGAATAACATATAGGCTACAATTCATAAAGAATTTATAAGATAAAGGCTTCCACGCGGACGAAGTCGCGGGCGGCCACTAGTCCTACTACTATTATAAAGGCGAAAGTTTGTAAGTATGGATGTATGGATGTATGGATGTATGGATGTTTGTTACTCTTTCACGTAAAAACTACTGAATGGATTTGAATGAAACTTTACCACAATATAGCTTATACATCAGAATAACATATAGGCTACAATTCATAAAGAATTTTTAAGATAAAGGCTTTCCACGCGGACGAAGTCGCGGGCGGCCGCTAGTATATTATAAGGCCGGGGCATGAAAATATACTGGAGTAAAATCAAATTCCCGATGCTATCCGATGTTACACGAAAATGTCACACGATGTTACCCGAAGACGCATCGGTCATTTTCTGACACATTCAACCGAGTATTGTATACGTGTATTGTAGTATGTATGTATGTATTATGGAGACTGTTGTTTATATTTTTATGGTGTTGTTATTTAGTTTAACAGATTCATTGTATAATTAATAAAAATAAATGTAGCATACATGCTTTAATTATCATAAAAAATGCATTCATTTATTCCCTAATCTATTTACTTTTTATAACCGTTCATAAGGAGTAAACTCCAGTTGTGCGTCGGAACTGACACACACACTTTTTTTTATTACGAATTCATTACACGTTTATTAAGCAAGTCGACGTTTTATCTCATTTCTACATCCCTGAAACGACGCTTAGGAGATCTCTGCCCACACGCCGCACCGACCATCTGGTGCGCGGGGGAGGCACGAGCTCAGCAGCCGTCGAACGGATGATATGATGATGATGAAATTTTGTTATAATTTCACCTCCCTTATTAAAAAACTAGCGGCCCGTCCCGGCTTCGCACGGGAGGTTATTTTTTTTACATATACACATATACTATAGCCTTTGGTCATCAGGGATAATGTAGGATTTTAGAATCCTAACTCTTTGCCTTATCTTAATTTGGTAATTAAGTAATTTGTGGTACAAAAAATCCAGTCCAGTAGTTTCTGATTCATTCAGGTTTTTTTTAACTGTCAAGTTAATTTTTTATTACACATTTTCTTTGCAGAACGCAACAAAACTCCGCCTCCAGGGCTTCGAACAACTCCACTGGCGACAACGGAAAGTGTGGCACCGCTTCCGCATCCGGTTCGGGGAACTGGTCGGCAAGTTGGAACTCTGGCACAACAGCATGAGAGAGATTGAAGGCTCCTTCGGCACAGGTGTGGTCTCTTACTTTCTCTTTCTACGATGGCTCATGTTTCTGAATCTGGGCATTTCGATTTTTGTTATTCTGTTCCTCATAATACCAAGCACGGTACTGGTGGAGAGAACCTACGATTGTGACGATTTCGATTGGAATTCAACTGTTTGCTGCTCAGAAACATACTTCGAAAGTAATCAGACAGAATCCAATGTGTTTCTAGATGTGATCCAAGGTACTGGGATTATGGAAAGAACTATTCTTTTCTATGGGGTGTATAGCAATCAGATTTACACGTATTTTCTGAAGAATTTCTTCAAAACGGAAATGTTTTATAATATGCCGTTAGCGTATATTTTAGTTCCGATATCGTGGACTTTATTGTCTCTGGTTGCCATAGTCAAAACTGGTGCGAAGGGGTTCAAAGAGAAATTGGTCGAGAGTGAAGGCCAATTTTACATGTACTGCAATCTAGTCTTTGGCGGTTGGGATTTTTGCATCCAAAACGATAAATCCGCTAAAATAAAACACAAAGCTATATTCAACGAAATCAAAGGGCTCTTAGAAGAGGAAAGATTCAAAGAAGAAAAGCAGTTACGGACTAGAGAAAGCCAAATATTGTTGCATTTAAGGAGATTACTAGTAAATATCATTGTGTTTATCATTTTAATAGGCTCGGGCGTTCTAATTTATGTCGCTTTTAATTACTCGGTAGAAAGATTAAGTGCTGATAATGTGGTAGATAATTTATATGAAAACATCTATACGGATGCTATAGAAGACTATGATGTAAATATAAATAGGACTGCTGATAGGCTGATAAGTCAGTTCAGTCAAAACACAGCTGAAGCGTCTAGTTTAAACAGAGATAGTACATTTTTCGAACAGCTAGAAACCACATTGCTAGAATTCCTTCCACTCATAGCTATAGTCGCTTTGAACATAATCGTGCCAGAAATATTTAACTATCTCATAAGTTTCGAGAACTACGCCCCGCCAAATGTGATAATTGTCACAATTCTAAGAACTGTCTTGCTCAGGCTCTCGTCGTTAGCTGTTTTGCTAAGTCAGATGTACACGTTCATAATGTCAAGTGGATCAGTATGTTCAAGAGGCAACGAAGATCCTAATACGTTGGAATGCTGGGAGACTTACGTCGGTCAGCAATTGTACAAATTGATTCTCACAGATTTTGCTTTACAATTCGCTACTACTTTCATAATAAATCTACCTAGAGCGCTTATAGCAAGACATACGGTTAGTAGGTGCTTGAAAATCATCGGTGAACAAGATTTTTATCTACCTAAACATGTTTTAGATATTGTCTACACCCAAACTATTATTTGGATGGGGGCATTTTTCTGTCCATTCTTGCCAATTATTGGAACTGTTTATTACTTACTCATATTTTACATTAAAAAGTTCACTTGCCTAACCAACTGTACGCCGTCACCGGTTGTGTATAAAGCCTCCAAATCCAAGTCTCTGTTCATGTCAGTTCTGTTACTTGGATTCGTGATATCAATAGCACCTGTAGCGTATTCGGTGGCGGAATTGCTACCTTCAATTAACTGCGGACCTTTTAGAGGCTATGATACAGTATGGGCATATGTTGTGGTCACATTCGATAGATTCCCTGATGTGCTAAGAGAGATAGTGTTTTTGCTCGGCACAGCAGTATTCGCTGTACCGGCGTTTGCGATTTTGCTATTCTTTTTGTACTACTATTGGGCGGTAGCAACGGCTAATAGGCATATGGTGACAGTTTTAAAAAACCAATTGGTGTTAGAAGGCCACGATAAGCAGTTCCTTTTGAATAGGCTCAGTGCATTCATTAGGCAACACCAAAAAAGGTGCGAGAGAAGAAATCGAGCCAGTTTTGCTGACGACGATTCGTCTATCAGACAAAGCTCGCGGTAAGTCTTATTTGTTTAAAAATATCAGAACTGATTTAGTAAAAAATAGAAAAAAATGATAAATATAAATATACTAGTAATAGCTTACGAGTAACACAGTTTGGAAGAAAATTATGATGTATTTATTTCTTCGGTTTACGCGAACAGTAGACATTGAAATGATACACTTTTTACGGATTATTTCGCGATTTATTTACATTTTGTTTTAACCTGACGTTTCGGACCCTTTTCAGCGTCCGTGGTCACAGGTAGACTAAGGTGTTAGTTGTCGTTACATGGTTTGATTTTTTTTTTAACTACCATCACTCAAAAATATTAAGTTACGTTCCTATCCACACAAAATGAGCTTACAGTATCTTAATAGAGAAGATGGTTGGAAAATTCCACCAGCTTGGGATCCTGTTTTGGCCAAGACTCAAGCTCGACCCCGCACTGCAAGACCTCAAGATACGTAAAAAACTCAATAATCCGTAAAAAGTGTATCATTCCAAAATTATGATGGTATGATTCCCAAATCCGAAAAATGAAAATATCGAAAATTTTTACACTTTGTATAGAAAAGTAAAAATCATTAAAATAAATCGTAATAAAATGAAATACACAGTAAGTAATGAATGCATAATATTAATAAAAGCAGTATGTATAGTATATAAATTAGTCAGCTCTATATAAAATAAAATAAATGTAAAACCAAATATTTTGACGACATAGAAAATGTAAATATAATAAATAATATGTAAAAATAATTAAAAAAAATTGGTGTTTTTGTATACTCAACAAGTAAATTAATTTAATCCTAGAGCACATAATAGCCTTTATATTAGGTCCTTACCTATGAAATTGGCGTTTTGTATGGGAGGAACAAAAAGTCGAATTTTTTTTATATAGCATATTTATTTAATCAAAGTATGAGCCATTGTAATCTATGCACTTTTGCCATCTCATAGGTAGTTCATTGATCCCTTTACTAAAAAAACCATTCGAACGGGAATCAATAAAATCTTTGAAGGCGACTTGGACTGCCCCATCTGAGTTGAACTTTTTCCCTTGCAAGAAGTTATCCAAATTTCTAAAAAAATGGTAATCTGTTGGAGCAAGGTCCGGGGAGTACGGTGGATGCCTTAGAGATTCCAATTGAAGTTCTTCTAATTTGCTAGCCGTCTGTTGTGCAGTGTGTGGTCTAGCGTTGTCGTGAAGCAGCAGTGGCGTAGAGCGATTGACCAGCCTTGGTTGTTTAGCAACTAGCTTTTCCATCATGGTTTGCAATTGCTGACAATAGATATCTGCCGTAATCGTCTGGCCAGATTTGAGAAAACTGTAATGAACGACACCGGCGCTAGTCCACCAAACGCTTACAAGTAACTTTTTATTGGTCAATTTTCGCTTGGAGCAGGCTTTGGCTGGCTTGCCAGGGTCCAGCCATTGCGATAAGCGCTTCCGATTATCGTAGAGAATCCACTTTTCATCACAGGTAATGATTCGATTTAAAATCCCTTCGTTATTGTGCCGGTCAAGTAATGTAACGCAGCAGTTGACGCGCGTTTGCCGGTTTGCTTCACTCAATTCGTGAGGAACCCACCTTTCAAGTTTTTTAATCTTCCCAATTTGCTTCAAGTGGATTAAAACAGTTTTATCACTAACGCCAAAGCCTGCAGCTAACTCGGACGTGGTTTGCGATGGATCCGCTTCCACAATAGCCTTCAATTCTTCATTATCAACTTGGGTCTCCGGCCGTCCACGGGGCTTGTTTTGCAGGTCGAAATTTCCAGAACGAAAACGTTGGAACCAAAAACGCACTGTGTTTTCTTTTGCGACACAACCGCCATACACATCATTAACCCTTCGAGCCGTTTCCGCAGCACTGGTGCCACGGTGGAACTCGTACTCGTAAATAACGCGATATTTCAAATTTTCCATTTTGTAAATTGAGCGATGCAAACAGAAAAAAGATAAGTAAAAAAACAAATGAATGACGGTTTACGAAACACAACTACATGTGGAAATAGCTGTATAAATTTGAATTTCGAATTCCTAACCAAATAGGAAAAATTTGTGATCAAAGTGGCCAGTACGACAAAACGCCAATTTCATATGTAAGGACCTAATACTTTAACATTTTATTTTTCTTGTTTTCCTATTTAATATCCATCCAAGAAGCTTTAGATTATTAGTCCATTTTAGTGATATTTTTATATTTCGTTGTAGAACATTCCTTCCAGTAACGTTATTTATCTAAATACTATTATTTTGTTGAATTATACGTATCCATATGGAAGACTTAAAATATTCATAAAATAAACCCGTTCGTGTCAAAATTCAACGAAAAAATGGTTACGGACTTCAAAAATTGCAGTCAGAAATTAGTGAAAAATCATATGGATGGAGGATATGGATGGACCTATTAATAAATAACTTAGCATAATTTTTCCCTCTCTATTAGCAAAAATATCATGACTTGTTTTTATTGACACAATAGTATTACCCAATGGTCTAGTATTTATTACCAACAGCATTTAATTCTGTACCATCTGTATGTAGCTACATATTTTGTGCGACACGATATTTTGGCGATACCTCAGAATCTACAATACACAAACGAAAGTTGATTATACCTTGTACTGTATTAAACATTATTTCTTGCTTATCTGAAACCTAGAATAGTCCAATGCAGTTTGTTCAGTACATCCAACATACTGTTAGTAAATTTTACTTCACTTAGTTATTTTAACTCTAAAACAGAACACGTAAATGTTGCAACAATAGACGTAACATTTGTTACGTATCTTCTCAAATTTTGATAAAAATTGTTATTGTAATATTACAAGGATTACATTAGTTGAGGTTGTAAATCTGTAAATAGCATTTACTAGGCAATTAGAGCGTATAGTGATCTCAATATAACAGTGCAATGCTTGATAGAATTTCACAAAAAAAAAATCTCTACCAGTTATACAATTGTCTTCTATAACTTTTGCAAGCTTTAGTGTTTATTTCTTTATTTAAAATTATTGCACAAGAAATGTACAAGGGGTAGGCTTAATGCTAAAATCATTTTCTGCCAGTCAAAGAAGGCAATGAGTGCAGTGAAAATTAAATTAGAAAGGTACATTTGAATGTTAAGCTTTCTTGATTTTCCGATCTTTTCTGAAGTTCTTTTGGGGAATTCTATGAAGCTATAAAAATAATAAATAATAAACTAAAATTTAAGAAAGTTGTCTGTACATTGGATAGCATTTTATATCATAGTTGTAATGTATAGTCGATACGATATATTTATTAAACTAAGCACTATTTGTTACCTAGCTATAAGACGAAAATCAATGTATCTCAGTTTGTTGTATTTTTTCCTATTAGTTACCTTTTTGTAAATTATTATAGTGAATTTATTTATTGAAACAAAAAAAACGTTTACGCCCATGATTTATATTTGTGTAGTTAATTTTATTTTAATTGTGTATTTCTTTCATGAGCTTTTTCGATCGCAAGACATTACAACACTAGTGTTATTTTAACATTTTATCTTACTGTACTAAATAACAAAAAAAAATGCTCTCTGTTTATGATTCAGACTGTCAGTTAATAAATACCCGAACTATAAATAATCTTGTTGCCGAAATTGTGTATTTGAGACCAATCACAATAAATTCCAGAATTCCATTTCTCAAAATTAACACGCAACTGAACACCTTAACCGACCATTTCTCATTATACGCAATAGGTAATTGATTTTTAATTGATCAAAAATTCACAAATCGTATACCGATTGATGAGTGTGAATGATGACGTCACAAGCTAGTATCCCATACAAAATCGGTGACTGTGACGTTTTGACAGTTCACAAAAAGTACGTTAACGGTTGGTGGTGTCAAATAACAAATTTTACGTGACTTCATATGTAAATTATAGTTTAACAAGTGCGAGAGTGCGACATATTTAGTTTGAAATGGAATCCTGTAGATTAGTCAAGCCAATGTTATCTTAGGAGAAAAAAGGATCTTGAATACCTTGTTTTTTATATATTTTGGTCAAATATACCACGAATGAGCATGAGTTAGTCATAATATTTTTTTTTTCAGCACAATAGCCTGGCCACGAAGCAACTTTTTTATATGCGTTAAATGTTGTGTTGTATTGTACCTCTCACTGCCATAATACAATCGTAACTTTTTAATATGATTATTGTACTATTGTATTATACATTGTTTTTATTATACGTATACTACAGTATTTATGCGTTTTATTTACATGGGTTGCTAACGTCTGCGGCCTTAAGCACATATTACCAGCCCGGATCCAACCCAGCACTCAACTTGCCATTCAAATTAGAGCATTAAGTTGTGAGTTGTGCAATATATTTTGCAATATAAATATGAAAAATCTAACGGCGTGCAATCAACACGCTTACCGCTCAACCTCGCCTCAACTCGCAGCTCACAGCTGCTTACAGCGCGCTTACGGCGTACAAAAGCGAGCTGGCTGCGTGCAGTAAGCGCGCTGACTCCTAGTCGCCAGCGAAACAACTGAGCTTGTGCCCGTGCTGACTGCTGTGGTTGTGCGACGTGCGGGCTTGCACCTCGCGGCCAGCGCGCGGGCTGTGAGCTTGCAGCCCGCGGCCGCCGCGCTGGCGCAACGCCGCAGCCTAAATTTAAGGAGACGCCGTGCTGCAGCTGAATGCAAAGCAATGATAACAAACATATATAATTGTTTCTGTATCGCTTGTAATAAATTAAACGTTTAAAATCAAAATCAAATGTTGCTACAGATTTAAATGTTGTTTTCAGATCAAAAGACTAGCTTTGCTCTTTTGACGGCAGCTATCCATTTCTTACGCTATTCATCTTTTCAAGAAGCTCTTGGCCAGTATTCTTGCAACAACACAACTGCTGTGACACATTTTCATTGCTTTGACATGACAGATGACAGAGCCCACATTTTTTGAATTTTTTGGCCACCATGAGCGCTGCGATCGATTAGGACCCCACCTAGTACTTCGCACCCTGCCAACAATAGAGCATGCCGTTCACTCTTTGTGCTAGTGGTGCCCTTTATGGAAAGTCTACGTACTAAAAATAAAAAACAAAGATCCATTATTTACTCTTTATTACGAATCGTTTACTTCGTACACAAAATACAAAACTAATTTTATACTCAATTCGTATAAATTTCTTATACAGGTATATAATATTTGTAATATAACTAAAGCCTTACATAGCTTTAACGTTTGTTATTGGTACAGTCCGCCGCATATTGTTTCATACTTTTATATTTCAAACACGAACTGCAATTTTTTTTAAAATATTTATTGTACCATTTCAAAGATGGGACAGTTTTATAGTCTTTATGATAGAATTACAGACAGCGGTAGTCAATAATGGGACTAATGCAATTGTGTTCAAAATAGTGCGATTTATATCGTTAATAACACAAAACATTTACGTTTATAATTTCGACTTAGTAATGAGGATATTCATTTACCTAAGTGTAGATATTGTCTCAATAGTATAACACAATAAACATAACAAGACTAAGTATACCCATTTTACAATGAACCCATTCCCTCTGTGAATGTAGACTAGTGAATGGCAATATACTTTTCTACCTTAAATCACAAATAAACTGACCAAAATTACTTTACTAAACAAATTAAATATAAATTTTTAACACAAATAACGTAAAACATAGACAGTTTTTCTGGGTCTTAATATACCTTACGAATTTTCTAATTTGAATGATGTTTTACATAAACCTACAAACAATCGAATAAACATTTTTTAAATCATTTTTGTAAAGTTTACCTGAATAACTGATAAATTTAAATGAAACTACTTACAAAAAATGTTTATTGCGGATCAAAGCTGAATTAACTTACTAAATTCGAAGTGGTATTTACCCTGTTACAATTAGTCAACATTATAACAATTTTTATTGTGAATATACTTAAATTACAACAATAGCAGTACAATTTGTACTCCCTCGCCGAATTTCTAATCAATAAATTCGTATTCGTAAATCAACTTTTACCTGATGTAAAGGTTGATGATACCTGAAACAATGAATAATTGATTAAAAATAGAAAATTGAAAAGCAAGTAAACCCCTTTTATAAAAATAATTCCATGAATGAGCACTTTTTAAAACAACATTTTTTAAATATTTTATTGGACTAGTATTCCAATTACAAAGTCGTGCCACTTAGTAGTTTGGTCACTATCTGGGACACCCTGTATGTCTCATGTGCTTTTAATGTCACCTGTGCACACGTCAACAGAGTTTATAATCGTCATAATCTTTATTGCATGTTATAAAATAATTATTATGTTATATTATAAGTTAATCTTTATTAAAGTTAGGTCACTTGTGGGAGTTGACGACGCAGTGTACAAAGTGTCCCTTGTCGAGGTGCCTCTGAGAAGCTTTATGTTCGTAAATCTGCATCGATTTATATGTCACCTGTGCACATGTCAACATAAGTCACCTGTGATGACGACTACAGACGTCACCTGTGCTAGTTGACGGCGCTGTGTTCGAAGTGTCCCTTGTCGAGGTGCCTCTGAGGAGCTTTAGGTTCATAAATCAGCATCGAGATATATATGACCTTTGCACATGTCAACATAAGTCACCTTTGATGACGTCAACAGACATCACCAGTGCTTACGTCAATTACGTCAACATACGTCACTGTGCTAGTTGACGGCGTTGTGCTCGCCCTTTTCGAGGAGCCTCTGTGGAGCTGTAGGTTCGTAGATCAGCATCGAGTGTATACCTACGTCACCTGTGCAAATGTCAGCATGTGTCACCTGTGCTGACGTCAACAGGCGTCACCTGTGCTGTTGTCCCTGTGCTGACGTCAACAGACGTCACCTGCGCTTAATTAAACATCCGTTACCTCGTGCGTCGACATACGTCGCTGTGCTAGTTGACGGCGCTGTGTTCGAAGTCTCCCTTGTCGAGATGCCTTTGCGGCGCCTTTGGTTCGTAGATCAGCATCGAGACACGTTCGGGACTGGTTTTGTTCCGTTGCATGTCTGGAATAAAGACGTTGTTTTTTTTCAAGAACGTAAAAAAAAATGAAATAATCCGTTTTAACTTTTATGATTTGTTGTTCAGTTAACTTGTTTTATTGACGTGTATTTTAATAAAGGTGCTTCAAATCCGTTCAGCCGGAAAGGCTCACTGAAGCTGTTTTTCCGGCTCATGTCGGGGGAAAACAAAGGAAATGATCGTACTTCTTCGCCCCAGAGTCGTTTTTTTTTAAATATATTCTATTATTCTATTTGTCCTGTATGTTTTTTTGTAGCAACAATGACATAATTCAAAACCGTGACGAGAGTTTCAGAGACGAGAGTGACAGTAAAAAAATCATATATTTGTTTCTTCTACGCAAACAGTAGACATTGAAATGATACACTTTTTACTGATTACGAGTATTTCGGGATTTATTTACACATTTTTATTTAATCTGACGTTTCGAAAAATGAAACTGGTCTGAAATGAAAAGGGTTCGAAACGTCAGGTAAAAAGTAAACATAAATAAATCGCGAAATAATTCGAAAACTAGTGTAGGTATCAGTAAAAAGTAACAACGAGCTTGTTATAGTTGCAGGATTGTAATGTAACATTCATGTAAAACTTCGTCCGCCGAACTACAATGTTCACAGGAGAACTACCATGTACAGCTGTGGATTTCTTGGGGGTAATAATAATAATACCATAGCCGATTTCGACCACGGCAGCCAACTGCCCAGAATATTAAATTGCACAAGTGCGAGCGCAAAACACAGGTGCACTTACTGTACCTACACTCTCAAAATTCGGTGAGAAGGCGATCCGACATGACCGGAAAAAGATTAGCAGGTTCAACAGCTCGTTATTGTAGTGGCGAATTTTAACAATACCAGGTCAAGTCAATATTTTTTTCTGATATTTTCTGTCATTAATTTCTCGGAAACAGCTCGAAGTCGGGAAGTTGGCTGTGATACTCTCCTGTGCTTCGGAAAGCAAGTTAACCCTTGGCTACTACTCAACATTTTTTATTATTATTTTATTTTATTTTATTATATTATATACAAAGTTTTAAACAAGGTCAAAATGACCCTTAAGTAGTAATAAAGGTTTAAGCCTACGTGAGGCTACGTGGCTGCTTGGGCGGCTTCGTTTATAATGGATATACGACCCCGTTACAACTACTTCTTAACTCATTCACGAACGCCAGAATGCTATAGCAGTTTTAACAATAAAACTTCTACTGTGTCGGCATAGAGACCGCGAACTAGTGAACCATCGCGTTTGAGCTACTACAGCAGCATACTAAGTTTTAGATCCAGCTAGACGCTGAGTCAGCATTGATGACCAGCACTTATGTCTTATTCTAAAGTCTATGTACTTGTTCATACAGGAGCTCGCTGCTAAGACCGCACGCGCATTTCGTGTGTGAAACACTTCTATGTCACTTCATATGTTTGATATTTCGCGCAGGCGCACGCGCATCCTATGACAACAAGCACTATGGGTGATGCCTATGCACGGCATTCTTATAGAGGTTTTGGGATCATCCTAGATACTGACCACTTGTCTCTGGTCATCCTTCAAATCTATCGACGAAGCCTATTTTGTGTAATCACTGATCACCACTTTGGTGTAATGGTCAAGAACTTGACTATTAACCAAGAGGTCGCGGATCCCCGCACTGTACAAACATTTGTGTACATGAACCTGTCTGTTTGTCTGTTGTATAGATGTTATATGTATTTATTTCATTTTATTTGTTATACCGCTGTCGATTCTAATATATGTAACACAAGTGCTTAAGCTACTTACCACGGGGTCAGATCAATTAATGTGATGATGTTGTATATTTATTTATTTATTTATAATTAGCAATTGTAAAAGATATTGAACCTGGCTAGAGGTTGGCCTCTTGTCTCTGATCAATCCCAAAATTTATGAGCGATGCCTGTGTCCACAATTGGTCGTTTATGTCTACTATGATGATGAGATTATTTACTCACATCTAAGACTCAGCCGTCGTTTGTGGTGAGCTGCCAGTTCTAGTTGCCTGCGCACGAGTTGAGACGCCGAGGCGGGCCGCGCGCTCAGAGGTAAAGTAGCAGCTTGGGCGGCTAACACTCCATCGGATGAGACCGTCTTGCTGGTGTAATCTGGGAATGAAAGAGATAGACGAGGTTATAACCTAATGTCCATCCGAAATATCAGTCTGACATGTTTAGTCGGAGTGAGTGACAGACGAAAGACGAACGTGGAAGCGGTAGACTGCTTCACTCACAGAAACTACTTACTGTGTAAGAATTGTGGTAAGAATAGAAGGTGTCAAGGTTCTTAAGAACGCACATGATGATTTTGAGCGTACTAGTCATTGGCGGCAACCGGGAGTAACAATAAGCTACTTTATTTTTTAACACGCTTTTATTAGATCGGGGTGTATGTATGAATGTATATAACGAAATTTTTGAGCTCAATTTTCACCAACTTCCAGAAATCGGATTATTTGAAACTTTGCACTCGTATTAAGTACCGATGACAATGCAATAATGTGACAAGAGTTTTCCATTATCCTTATTAACTAAAAAAAGAAAAAGAAAAAATAGTTTAAAAAAGTCTACTGTAATAGAAATTCCGTGTACTCAGAAATTATTTTCTCTTTTTTAGTTAGCAATAAAAGCGTGTGTTTTTAGTTTTTTAAACTATTTTTTTTACATTAACATGTACATGCATTACATGGTAGCTTAAATGGGAGAGCAATCGCTCGGCTTGCGAGAGGTGCGGATTCGAGTCCCAAGAGATAGACAAGGTTAAAACTTAATGTCCATCCATATTAGGTATCAGTCTGACAAGTTTAGTCGGTTGGTTGCTGCGTAAGAATAGAAGGTGTCAGTGGGCGGGCGCGAATACAACTAATTGCGTTCTCGAGAACGCACTTGATGATTTTGAGCGTGCCAGTCATTGGCGGCAACCGAGAGTGACATTGAGTTACTTAATTCTTTAGCATTAACATGTACATTCATTACATGGTAGCTTAATTGGGAGAGCAATCGCTCGGCTTGCGAGAGGTGCGGATTCGAGTCCCGCCTGTGGCAGTCCAAGAGATAGACAAGGTTAAAACCTAATGTCCATCCATATTAGGTATTAGTCTGACAAGTTTAGTCGCAGTCGGGAGACAGTAGACTGCTTCATTCACAGAAACTACTTGCTGCGTAAGAATAGAAGGTGTCAGTGGGAGGGCGCGAGTTCAAGTAATTGCGTTCTCGAGAACGCACTTGATGATTTTGAGCGTGCCAGTCATTGGCGGCCACTGGGAGTGACATAAAGTAAATTTATTTTTTAGCATTGCAAAGTTATATCAATGCAAATTTCACTTCACAATGTGAAATTAAAACACACTAAATAAAAATGGACTGACACAGGCGTGACTCGAACCCGCACCTCTAGCAAGCCGGGCAATTGTTCTCCCAATTGAGCTATTTGAGTGTGTTTTAATTTCACATCAGGACTGACATATTTGGCAAAAAAATGTCGCGTTGAGATTCTTAACGTACTAGTAAGCTTAAGTTTTTATGATGATTTATTTATTTTTATTATATTGTTCTTAAATGTAACTAACGTACGGTACATGCGTAGGATTGGTTACACTAGTTCCCCGTACAAATCATCGATCATGCTAATTCTAGGTTATTTCTTGTTCTGCAGCGTCACTAGTAGATATGCCTCGGTTTACGTTAAAAACTATGTATTTGAAGCAATGGCTTCTCTGCTACAATCTCGTCTTATCCCGTCCCCGCCAATGTCTTACATTTTGCAGAAGGGTTTCTGGGTCACGAACGTGTTTGTTTTTAATTTGTATTTTAACAATTCGTGCTACATAGAAATTGACCTTGGATCTACGATTAGCGATGCTCTCGAGCCACTCGACCACGGTGGTGTTAAAGACACAAATAAATAAAGCTAAAAAAGAGAATTATTTTGCTTTAATTTTCCACTAAACGACGCCAGCACAGGAACCCAAATACATCCAACTGTAACCACTTGAAAAAACTAGAGCTGGAATTCGCTCGTAATCTGTCGGAAGCGACAACATCTCCTGAGGATGTAACGTGTAGTGGCGAAACGAATAGTGTTTTGTTGGTGTCAGTGTTGTGTTTTCAGGTGCATCTTCTGTGTCATATTGTGAGTCCTGCGACTTCCAGCCCAAGTTTTTCAAGTGGTTACAGTTGGATGTATTTGGGTTCCTCCGGTGGCGTCTTTTAATGGAAATCTAAAGCAAAATAATTCTCTTTTTCAGCTTTAGTCATGTATTTCCGCAAAGTGACGCTTGACTCCATCAACAAATAAATACTCATAGGTACACATGATGCGTCGAAAAGGGGACGACCGTTTGTAAAGAAATCCCGTCACTTTACTATTAGGTCCTTCGTACACAAATCTACGTACTAAAATCGAAGATTTTCGTAGCCTACTCCATCGCTTGGAGACCGCCATACTAATTCATTGAGGCGCGTACACTAGTTGGACTAAGACCGTCGAGTATCGAAGATTTGCGTATCCTTGTGTACGTAGGGGCTTACAGTTGACTTTAAACAAGTTAAAAAATCTCACCCCTCTCCGTAAGCACGATCTCCCTATGCATCTGCGACAGCTCGACATCGTTGACCAGCACTCTATGCTTCTTGTCGACAACCTCCCAAGTTCGATTCCCGTCGCCTAGCTGGTTGTACTCCCGGTCTTTCACGTCGTCGTCAACGTACGAAGAGTTTTTGCTGGTTGAGTCCGTCTGGGGGTTGAAAAGGGTGGAATTTGATGATATGGATTGTGGGTTCATAACATAAGCCACCCACTCCACATACACACCCACATAACACATTCACTCGAGGACCAAGTTAGCACGACTTGGGATGGCTCAATTGAAAGGAAACCTATCGACATCATCTTATAGAGTCATTTACGGCCTCCGACTCATTAACGGTATGACTTAAAAAAAGTTACAAAAAAATGTACCATTAAGTATGTAATTAAACCTGTCCTAGGCCCCCATCTTTTTTTTTAAATTCAGAGTCGTTTTGTTTCAAGTCACAAGTCTGAGTTTGGCTTACTATTTGACTGTTACACAATTTGGATTTAATCTCAAAATAAAGATGTCCTTAAACGATAAACGTTCGTTTTTTAATACACAGTACTGACATAGTTAACTATGTAGGTACTCCTTGATTAAGACTTGATATGATCTGTTGTGTTCTCTAATAAAAAATAGTAGCTTTATCATTCTTGAAACTTGTCTCATTTTATGCATACCTTAGAATGCTTCTTAAAAGTGGGGCTAGAGTGCGGTCGATCCATAAAATCGATATGCTGATTTCCCGACCGATGCCTCACAATCGGCGACAGCTTCCTATACTCATTTCTCGACTCCAACTCTATCCTGACCGTCTCCACTGTACTATTACTCGCTCTACCAAAAAGCGGTGACAATTTCGGCTTGCTCGTATTGTCCGAATCCACACTTTCGATCGTCAAAGTCGTGTCCACGCTGTTATTTATTGGTTTGACTATGATCACGCCTCTATCGAGATCCTTCTCGCGTTCTATATTGTCTATGTCAGGGGATTTTGGATCGAAATTCGGATTTTCGAATCCAGTTTGCGTGGCTATGTCATCGCTGACCGCTGTAAAAGTCTGTGACGCTCGGTTCGAAGCTTTGGTCATCATGCGCTTGCGACGCTCTAAGTCCGCGTGTATGTCTGTCTGTACTCGTAGGTTTATGTCGCCGTAGCGGCGTATTATGTAGTTTAGGAGCCATTGGTAGCCCTTGCGGAGGCCTGGGTCGATTTTGTTCTTTTTCGACTGCTCCAAGTGTTGGGCGCTGTAGGATTCCACGAGGGTGGGGCAGCGGTACCTGAAATATGTGATATCACGATTGCAGAAAAGTTACTAGCGGGTGTTAGTATAATTTACAGACACAACTTCCCAACAGCTTCCCAACAACTTCCCAGCTATATGTATGTAACACTTAGTTGGCAAATAAATAAATATGAATATGAACATTGATGTACAGTCTCAGTTACACCACATTGGATAATTTCGTGAAGGTTTTTAAAGAAGATATTCGGAATAGAAATCAAGCCAATTTATCCGGCAGATAATCTGTCAAGAACTCGAGATCTCATCCAGAAGTGGTAGAACTACGGATAACAGTTAAAAAGGTAAAATTTTAAATACGTCATTTTAATTATGGAGCAGCTTCGATACTTAAATAAAACAAACGCAGTTTGGCCCGGGTTTCGGTAATTTAGCATTTTATTGACACTGAGAAGAAAGGTAGGTTACTACGTGATACGGGAATACAAAATAGTGACGTCACGTCACGGTTGCGTATCAGAAATCGAAGTCAATTGACCGAATATTTATTGAATTTTGTGTGTTTAAAAATTGGTTTCTACAGCTTTTTGGAAATACTATACTGGATCTATTAGCTTCATAGGGGCTATGTTTTTTAAACGCCATGTTCTTTAAAATATTTAAGATAGGCGTCATCATGTCTATTACCATAAAATTTAGTTCTGTACAATGAAACAAACAAAGAAGGTGCCACAAACACTCGTACATATTATATATCTACATAAATGCCCGAAGATCGATAATCAAAGCATGGGACCTTCAAAACTGGCGCTTTAAAGACCGACGTCACTCGACCACGTAGGCCGTCATTCAAGGTGAGAAATTAGACATGTCTAACTTATTATGAGCCTAGATTTGATAAGAATAGGCTGCCTCACGATCAACATCGGGTGAGGCACCCGATCAACATCGGGTGCCTCACGTCCGAGGTAGAAAAGGAAAGACTTAAGAAAAGGGAGAAAAGAAAAGGAAGGATTATAAATGGGGCGTGCAAACGCGTCATTAGATAAGTCGCATCACATAAAAAGAGCGCTAGCCATCACCTGCGCACTAAACGATACGTGGGTCTTAATATCGGTAGCTTATGTAAGCGAGCGGGATAGCGATTGTTCTCATGCGCAAACTCCTCCCCTCAAGCAAAATTTTTACGTGGTGCGAGTTATATGCGACATTTAAGCCCGAAGATTGCTATGACGATTTCTTAAATTTAACGTAACTAGGGCCTATAGTATCGGCTTCGTGACAAAAACAAATGGTCTGATTTATAATTATAACTGACTTACTTGTTCACCAAAGGCTCAATGTTGAGTTTCTCGACCACATCGATGTCGTCTAGAGCTCCAGTCTTGTCCTGTTTGTTGGCTAGCACCAGGACTGGTTTTCCTGCCAGATTCAATCTTTAAATATATAATACTCAAACGTGACTGACTGACTGACATGATGATCTATCAACGCACAGCCCAAACCCCTGTACGGGTCGGCATGCAGGTAGCTACGGAGGTCGGAACGAGAAATATACGCACAAGAAGTTGCGGGCGACCGCTAGTCGTAAATAATAAGAAAGCAATATGCACGCAAGCTATAGTTGTTGTTTACATGAGGGTAGTTTGATATAATCTAGTCCTTTCGATAAACAACTATGACATAAATGCAAACAATGGACAATAATATATGTTTCGGTCAGTTTGTACTGTTTCAAGAAGTTTCTTACTTTTACAGTGAGTAAGTTAGCTACGTTTCGTAGATAGGTATATTTCAAAGGTTATCTGCCGAAATAACTTATTTAATTACACACCGCTAAGGTTACTATGACGATAAATCAGCTACACTTTACCTGATATTTTATCGTGCGATAAAACCTCCTCCAGCACAATTTTGCATTCGTCCAACCGTGAAAAATCACTCGAGTCGATAACGAAAATCACTCCATGTACCTCGCTGTAGTACTGAGGCCAGATCTGACGGAAATGTGGCCCTCCGCCTAAATCGTATATCGTCACAGGCGTATCCTTGTGTATTAAATTCACAGCCTTAAAACCCACTGTGGGTAGAACCTTATCATCTTTTTCACCAGCCAGGTTGTTCACAGTTTGAGTCTTACCGGCGTTGTCCAAACCTATCAGAATTAAAACTATGTGACGCCGGACCCGCCGTCGCCTAAAAATACCAGCCACACAATTACCCATCACTTATTTATCGCACACACAAAATTAACACTTATTTTTAAACCTTTCACATGGCAAATTCAAATTGACTTTGAATTCCTCGACACATCACGTTCGTAAACAAAAGTTTTTTGTTGACACAACGGTTTCCAATGGCGATGAAGCGATGTGGCCAGTGCTAAAACAGTCGGCTTTCTGTGCGCGATCGGATTTATTTTTAATTTGTAATCGAAACTTTTAGTGTATGTCAGAATTACCGCCATTAAAAAAAAACTAGGGGTAGTTTTTTTTTTAATGGCGGTTATTCAGACACGGTAACTTTTTTTGACTGGAGTGGTCCAGTCAAAAAAGTTTATAAATCTATTTTTATCATTCAACTTTTAAACTTTTCTTTTGTTTGCATTTACAAGACGAACAAAAATCAGACTGCCGTTACTAACACCCATGCTTGGTGCATGCATGAAAGGTTCAGTCGTAATGAACAACCTTGTAATCGTAAATAATCGTAATAATTCGTTCATCATAATACGTTCTAATTTTCTCAAGTGCGTATCAGCTGATGTCAATACAAGGTTACAGGTGGTTTAATTCTCTGCAAAAGTCAACAATGATTTACCGTGACGAAGGATTGTTAGACTGTACGTTATGCTACGTAATTACAAGTTACTTAAATATATTTTTTTATAATTCACAATAAAATAAAAACAAAAAGTAACTCCTAGTTGTTACGCCTTAGGCACAGTCATAATATGTTACTTTATGGGCACATTAAGAATTCAATATCTAGGCTGTGGCTGAGGACAAAACAACATCACTAGTGAAATTATTTTCCCAGTAATTAAATGTGTGTGCCGTTGAACATAGTATTTAAAAATATAGAGGATCTAATGTCAATTTCAAATTTTTCAGTCTGGCTGCCTCTGTCAAGTTAAGCCTATAGTATTTATTTATTTTTCTGTTTCTATAATTTTCGTAGCTATATAGTATCAAACAAAGTCGCTTCCCGCGTCTGTCACTGTCTGTATGTATGCATGCTTAGATCTCTAAAACTACTCAACGTATTTTTGATACAGATCTTTTTACCGGTAGAGTGATTTAAGAGGAAGGTTGAAAAAAAACCGGCCACGTGCGAGTAGGACTCGCCCATCAAGGGTTCCGTAGCAGCAAGTAACATGATATAAAAGATTTTGTATTTTTTATATTTTGTACATTTTATGAGTTGGTCGCAAAGAGTGGTTAGTAAATACAAACTAATAAATAAGTATACCATATTTATTAGTTTGTATTTACTACTTAGCTCGGATAGTTTTCCTTTAAAGTTCTATATACTACTGCTGTATTTTTTTTCACGAATCCGTTGTGCAGGTATAGATGGGAGGGGGGACACTTACCCCTAACAAAAAATGAACTTTAAAACCAAAATATTTCAGAAACGGATTCCTAAGTCGAGAAATGGTCTTCTCAACTTTAAAAGACCTATTCAAAGACCCCACACGATGGTTAGTGGAGAAAAAAAATTGCCCCCACTTGTATTTTGAGGTAACTAAAAAAAATTCAAGATTTTTTCTACGTCTTTTTGCAGTTATTATAATTACAGCTTTCTATATTCTAATTACCGCTTCTCCGAGTTAAACCGCGGACGGACAGATATCTACTACGGAACCCTAAAAATGCGAAAACAGTGGGCAGGACAATGTTGGGTCCACTAGTATAAAATAAATTAAATGTTTATATTTTTAGTAGAAAATGAAACGACAAATAAAAATACATAGTGGACATTTTATTTGTGGAAACCAACATCCGCAATAAATACAGGTACATACAATTTCGACGTAACATTATTTACAAAGCTCAGTAATAATGTGAAATTAAATCGTGGAACGCGCCAATAAATATTCATAATACTGATTGAAATTATAGATTTGCTTTTGCCCAATAAATTATATACTCTCTGTGATAGATCTGATCTGAATGTCATCTTTTCAATAGACTTACTTATTATTTACTGTGAATGCTACAGATTTTACAAATTTTTTTTTAACTTGCTCATGTTTTTGAAATATTTCATTTCAAACAGTTTCACAGCGAATTTTCTGCTTTTTTAGGCAATCTTAATCTCTCTCTCTGAAGAGATAGTATCCCGTCTACAATATAAGTAATATATTAACAATTTTGTCATATTATACATAAGCATAAACAGTTCTGAACCTTCCATAAACTGGGATCTAAGTCGACTTACATTAATTTGATTTTTTTACTCTCTCTTTCTCTTTTACTTTCTTCAGAAAAAAATGGCCGATTTTTCTGTCTAATCCACGTTTTTCTAAGACTTAAAATGGAAAAGATAGTTCGTAGTAGATCGTGCCAAGTGATACAATAATGCTATTTATGAATTTATTGACTCATTAAACCCAAAGTACATATGCAAGAATTATTAGATAAACTTTTTACTCCAGTTCAGTTAATATAGTTTTTTTTTTTAATTTACAAACTCGTGATGATTTTATTGTATCAGTACTAGTAGACACATAAGCTATGGCTACTTGTATTATTAGAACCACATTTTGTATCAGTTTACACCTGTGCAATCAATTATATCATCCGAGACCAGAGCCTAAACTAAACGGTGTAAACTTATTTAAGTAGAGTCAAATCAATATACACAAAATATTTAATAGTGGCAAGTGATACAAGTCATTATTTTCGTAAAATAGAAATGACAGTAGCACTTATTCTCTCTAATCCCAATAGAAAACAGACTTCAAAGCCCATAAACACATTTGTTAAAATAATCACAAGAAACGAAGTGAGATTTTTTTTAAAACAAATATCACGTTTTTCAACTAAGATTTCTTTTCACGGAAGGCCCACAGTTATGCCAACTAAGTAGTAACAAAAGCAGACCTATAACCCAGATCGTAAATAATTAAATATCATCTCAGTGTTGCCATGTGGAAAAAATAATTTATCTGAATCTAACTACAATAGTGTCGCCATTCTTGATTGAAAAATAGCCTAAGTCCTTCATAACATTGTCGAGACATATTTCGGCACCATTCATTGAGTCGTCGAGTAGATATAGCGTAGTTTTGCCTGTGTTGCCAGGTTTCGAGAACAGTCTTTGTGTTAGTGTGACCAGTTTTTGCACAGCCATTGTGGTGGGGAATTTCTTTTTGAATGTTTTTCCGTTTTCGTCTCGGAGCGTGATTTCGAGGAGTTGCGATGTGAGTGTGGTGGTTTTCGGCTGTTTCACAAGCAAGCTGTCTTCTGGGACGCCGTATTCTGAAAAAATAATGGAGATTTCTATAAATAATGGAAAAATAATGAATTGCTTGTAATATTAATTATTTATGCTTTAATTTATAAATTTATATATTTTGCGTTACGGTCTCGGGATAAGATTACACGGTGCCTCACAGATAGATATGCAAGTTCATTTAATCAATAACAGGAACCTCAAGATTTTATCCTACTTTTCCTATCATAGCCTAGTGTATAATCTATCCTTCCTATCTATATCGATCAGGGTTAATTTTATATTGAGACTAGCTGACCCGGCAAACGTTATTTTGCCATATAAATTATTTTCGACAACCCTTACCACTAAGGGATATGAAAAATAGATGTTGGCCGATTCTCAGACCTACTCAATATGCTTACAGAATTTCATAAGAATCAGTCAAGTCGTTTTCGGAGGAGTACGGGAACGAACATTGTTACACCAGAATTTTATATACATAAGAGAAGAGAAGACATTAAGATTTTTATCAGTTTCAGCTCTCAGTTTGTGCCTTATTTAGGAGAATGTGAAGCGCTGCCCTATGTTCTTCGTAATTGTTATGAAATACTTTTTATTGCGCTCAACTAGAAGCATTTTTGCAAGTTTGAAGAAAAAATGAAGACGTATTTGAAATAAGTTGATTTCTAAAAATCATGAAAGTTGGACTTTAACCCTACTAGGGTTTGAATTGCTTAACAAATACCGTGTGTATATTAAACATATTATCATCTCATCTCATGAGCCTATATACGTCCCACTGATAAATAAATATCTTAAACCATAAAGAACTAGATGTGCGAAAATGTATTGATGAATTGTGCTATGTACTTACTGTGTATAAGCTGATCGAACCGGCAGTGCTCCAACTGAAACGCTCTTTTCACATTCGAGTCCTGTTGGGCCAATTTCCACTCGGCGCCGTATCGCTTCATGTAGTCGTATTCCGCGCCGCGGCGAAGTTCGCGGGTTATTGTTGAGCCGTTCAGTTCCTATGGGGAGAGGTAATAAGGTATTTTTAAGTGTTTAGATGTTTATTTATATATACAGGGTTACTGGTAACTCGAAGTATTCAAAAGAGTTATAGTTAAGATGATTTCCTTTAAAAAAGGTCCCATCAACGAAGGGTAGGGTAGAGGTCGAAAAATTACAAAATATTGCACTTGTGGCGACCTCTACCGTTCTCCATCACGCGCGCATGCCTAACGGTGGTGCACGACAGCGAGCGCTGGTACGGCTCCATAGGCTAGATGGCGCTGTTAGCCTAGCACCGCACATGAACCGCGGCATATAAGATTTAGATCCAGAACAATATAGATAGACAAATCAAGATGTCTATCGAACCTCGGTCCCCGACCAACCGACCATAACACCCGGCCGGTAGGAAGCGCTACCCTTTAGCTTCCTAACTCTAAATCTGTTGCGCCAAACACTGTAACACTGTAAAAGCACGATATCTTAAAAATCAATTGCTTCTAACCCCTCGTCGATGCAACCTTTTTTATTGCTGATTACTGCTCTTCTGTGTCGCTTTTTAAGGAATACGTCGAGTTACCAGTAACCCTGTATATTTATTAGGTACACACAGCAGAAATAAACAGAAACATGACATTGTGATGAACGAAAATGTCCTAAACATGTTTGATGACCATACCAATGCGTGATGAACAAAAATGTTTTTGACCATACCAATGCGTGCTAATTAATATACACAGTTTGCTATTCATATTACCTGCAGTGTCCCAATTTTAGCTATAATCAGTTGTGAGCCAGTGTCGTAGTCTTCGGTATTCTGAACCGGGTTCTTCAGGAAATACAGCTTTCTCAGCGCCCGGAGTTTGTGCAGTTCGCTAATTGATCGCCACTGGAAAAATAAAATAAAATCGTAGAAAAAAGCCGTAATTTCCAGAAAGAAAAGAATACAAAGAGTGAGAAATCAAAATAAAGTGATACAATACATATAAATATACTACTTTCATATACATACATAGGTTTTTTGACGTGACAACGTCTTATAAATTGGTTTGCCGAGTGACACTTCAAGTAACTGCGTTACGCTCCGCTCACGTTCCGTTTCACATAAAAAGTGAAAGGCACGCGTCCCCTCCACTCGAGCACAGTTAACCCGCCTAAGAGCGAGAGAGACAGAGCGAGAGAGAGAGAGTGAGAGAGATAGGCATACACACCGGTTCATGTTATACAAATGAATATTCACATTAAAATTATTTTACCACTCAAAGTCGTTGTCACGTAAAACTTTCGCCCGTATACCGACTTTACAGGCAACCAATTTTTTTCCTAAAAATAGCTTACACAACAGAAGTCAGAATCAAACAAATTCCAAATTGACGTTTTGGATCAAGAAAGTTTTAAAGTAAGATCAATAATTTTATTAGGTTGAATTGGTGCTAATTCTAAAACATTTTTAACCTTACCCGTTGTCCTACGTGGCGGACTAACGCGACAAGTGCGATGCGACGCGATAATATGAAATATATATATACCTCTATAATAGTGCGCGATTGACATTGACGCAGAAGACAGTGTTTGTCGTGTCGCAATTGTCACGTTTAGTAGTTTAGCTTAATAGTTTAGCGGGGAACTTTAGAGGACAAAAATTACTTGGATGCTCAAATATGTACTTTTCTTCTTATGTACATACAACAAACATCACAGTAGGTCACCCATTTTTTCTGGCAAAAGAGCTCTGACAAGTGATTACGATGTCGGTGTATTTTCAAATTAAAAATATCATACTCACATCTTTAATCCTATTCCTATTCAAGAACAGCACCTCCAAATTTTCAAAGACGTCCACTTTACTGTCGGGGTCGTCATTAAACCTTATCTCTTCTATGAAGCAGTCGTTCAGGCTTAACACTTTGAGACTTTTCAGTCGGCCGACCTTCATGACTTCGCGCCAAGATTCTATTGGGTTGCCGTCTAAGCGTAGTATTGTTAGGGAGCGTAGTGTTGATACTGTAAGGTTTAATATTAATAAAGTTAATAGGAAACATTACTAATATAATACATGTATAGTTATTGCTAGCTGCGCAGTCGGTGTAGTGGCGAATTTTCCGCCTTACATCCGGGAGGCACTGGTCTCGAATCCCAGGTCGAGACAGAAATTGTTTCTGAGATTTTCCGTCACGATTTACTTATGTAGTAAATCATACAGACAGACAGAAAATCTCAGGTAGGAGTTGGGAAGTTGGCGGTGTTACACCTCAGGTGCTCGTTGCGCACGTTAAGCCTTTCCTACGCGTCGGTCCTGCGCTTGATCCCTCTCCGGTCATGTCGGATTGCCGTCTCACCGAACTTTGAGAGTGATGGAACAGTGAGTGCACCTTTGTATTGCACTCACACTTGCGCACTATAATATCTGCTGCGTAGTTTGTAGGTAATTTGGCTAGAAGATTAGCATAAGTATTCATCCAGAGGTGTTAAATGTTTAAATCCTCCCAATCTAAGTCTAACATACCGCGGTTCATGTGCAGTACTAGGCTAACAGCGACATCTAGCCTACGGAGCCGTATCAGTGCTCACTGTTAGGCATGAGCTTGTGATGACAAACTGTACCAGCTGTGTTCTGCGGTTTCACCCGCATAGAACCCGTTGTCTACGTATCCCACAAGAACCGTTAAGTTTTACGAAATCAAAAGTAGCCTGTGTGTTATTCAAGGTTATAATCTATCTATCTATATGGTATAATCGATCTATTTTACAAATTGCAGCCGAATAGTAGTAGGTCCAGTAGTTTTGGAGTGAAAGAGTGACAAACATCCATACAGACAAACTTTCGCGTTTATAATATTAGTAGGATTTGCTGGCCTTCATACACTCTGGTTCTGATCTTGGGTCAAGCAAAATAGTTTCTGACATTTTCTTTCATGCATTTCTCGTAAGCTCGGAGTCGGGAAGTTGTCGGTGTTACACCCCCGTGCCACGTTAAGCCGTCGGTCCTGCGCCTGATCTCTCTCCGGTCATGTCGGATTGCCGTCTCACCGAACTTTAAGTGTGACTGCACCTGTGAATTGCGCAAACACTCGTGCACCAAAAACATCTGCTGCGTAGTTCGCTAATTATTGTTGAGATCGGCCGCCGTAGTCGAATTTTGGCTAGGAGAAATAGTAATAAAAATTACTGCTACTTACTCGGAGGTGATAAGTGTTTAAACCTATTGTAAGCGGCTATAATCTCGCTCACGTTGGGCCACAGGTGCGACAGAGCCAGCAAGTCCGACCACTCGTAATCGCAGACGGAGATGTTCAGCTTCTTGAGGTTGGCGAAGTTGACGGATTCTTGCATGAGGGTCTCTTCTGGCATGTCGATGGCCATGCGGTTCTTGCTGAAATTAAGAAGAATATCATTTAGGTAAGACAAAATATCAAATAGGCATGAGTCATCATGCCTTTTCGATGTTTCCATTCCATTCCATTCCATGTCACCACGGTCTTTCAAGGTTTAAGACCGTTTAAGACGTTTAAAAAAAATAGCCCCTATGAAGTTAATACAACCAGTATATTTCCAAAAAGCTGTAGAAACCAATTTTTAAACACACAAAACTCAATAAATATTCCGTCTATTGACTCCGATTTCTGATACATGACCGTGACGTCACGTTCTTGTATTCTTATACAAAATCTGTTGAGGCAGACCGTTTTGACGGATAATCAAAAGTATGTCAACGATTAGTAGTGTCATCAAGCCCATAACTATACCTTATCCATCCTACCTTAGAATAAGATTATGTTTTTAACATTGTCAATAAGTAATAAATATAGAATAAATATTTTATGCACTAACTACTCCTAAAAAGTACCTATTAGCAAGATTCTTATTAAAGTTCAGAGGGTAGCCGTGGTCGTATGCAACTATAACATAAAAAACATTAGTACGAAATTTTGTTTTAACAGTAAACTTGATTTAAGCTTAGGCACTTAAAAAGCTGATGAGAGAACAGTCTTAGTTGCTACAGTCACCTACATTTTAGGGACTGATGCTGATGGTAGCTAGCTTTAGCACTTGGGTATAGGACAGCCACATTGCCAGTAGACATAGGAGACCAAAGGCGGCTGGTGGGAGTCAATGGACTTAGTCATTTAACTAAGGGCTGTACAGACTTGATCGTAGTTATTTAACAAGTCAACTAGCTTAGATCTTAAGAACGAGGCTGATAGTAGCTAGCGAGCGAACAGTCTTTACCGCTTTACTTACTTTAACATTCGCCATCCAGCCCCCAAGCTACCATGGAATGTGACTGATGATCTCTCTGATGCTCCCTCCCAATCTCTGGTGATATCCAGATTCCAATACCCTTCTTGTATGTTGTCACATACAATCTTTTCATGCTAGCAAGACGGACCGACGACCTCTTAAAGATTGCAGGAATGAAATAATTACAGGTCGCCGATAACCGATCAAACTTTCTTGGTTGATCGGTCCTTTGAGGACGCCTGTGTTCAGCAGTGGATGGATGACTTGCGGCTATACTCGGCAACATCTGCCATGACTAACCTGATATCCCTGTTTACCCGTATACAGGTCGATAGCCTAAGTCGCTATACACTTCGTGCTCTGGCGATGATAGTACCTAGCTAACGATTCAACTAGCTGAGATCTTAGAGACTTATAAAGCTGATGAGGCAACAGCGTCAGTTGCTACAGTTACCTACATTTTGAGGACTGATGCTGATGGAAGCTAGCTAATAAGTCTATTAGGGCCCGCTTCAGCTAGTCAGCTAGTAAACTTGCTTAGATCTTCTGTAACAGAACTGATAGTAGCTAGCAAGCGCACAGCCTTAAACAAACGGACATATTGGAGAATCAGGCCCAGTTAAACAAACTGATGATGAACTTAGCTATAGCATTGGTGGACCTCTGATGCAGGGTAACTCTACATTTGCCATCCAACAGACCAGGTTCTAATGAACGTCTTGTACCTTACCTCCCCAATCCTTTATGCTAGGCTATCTCCAGATCAGTCCCTGACAACGTCTGCCACCACTCACCTGACATCCAGGTCGGTCAGGTCGGGCAGCTGCGCCGCCAGCCGGATCACCTCGCGCCACCCGCTGAACAGGTTCCGCGACACGTCCACGGAGCGCGCGCCGGGGCACAGCGCGGCCACGTCGCCCGCGGTGGACACGCACTGGTCGTGAACGCACACTTCGAGGAGGCGGTCGAATTTTCTGGAATATTTGAAATCAATCAAATGGGTTATTTATTTTATTATTTTTTGGGAAACATACAGTTTTAACATAACATAAAAAATAGGTAAAATTAAAATAACACATAAACCAATTAAGTTTCCTCAGCTTAAACAATACACAGAGTAAACCAATTAAAATTTCGTTGAAAACGTAATAATATGTGATACTATAAAATTATAAAAAGATGACATAATACCAAAGAAACAACATTACTTATTATTGAGGCAAGTTATGAATTTATTTTTTAAACTTAACAACAGTTGACAAAAAATATTATTATAGCTATGACAAGTAAGAGGCAAAAAAGACTGTAAATATTTTGTTTGAAATAGAAATTATTTTTTTGGTACATGTTTATACATTAGATAAAATAATAATTAATAATCTGTCTGTCTGCCAAAATAATCCTTGCTCAGTATAACTTGTGATAGATAGATAGATGAACACTTTATTGTACAACACAAAACAAAAATTACAGACAAGTTTAACAAAGAAAGATGTACAATTTAGGCGGTCTTATTGCTTGTAGCGATCTCTTTCAGACATGATAGACATGGATAGCATACTGTTAAAATTATTTTCAGCAATAGAGATTTAAAGATATGGCAACTTACTGTTTCTGATGTATTTTCTCAAATCCAACCATTTCTATGAACGGAGCACCCATTTCTCTCTTCCATTCATTGATGACTGTTCTGCGGTGAGCAGCCACAGTCTCGTCCTGAAAATTATGGAATAAATAAAATTACATGGAAATGTACAACCTACCGCAAAAAAAAATGTAGTTTTTTCAGAAATTCAGAATTCAAAAATATTTATTGTCCCTTCACAAAATGGTTACTTATAAATTAATGTGAGGACATACTACAAGAAAACATAATGCATTTTGTAGCCAAGATAGCAAGGGCTGGTGCCTGAAATAGGCTTCGGGGAGAAGCCTGTGCTACTGGTCACCAGGTCACACCCTCAGCTTTATTGCACAAGAAAACTATGTACAAAAGGTGGACTTAACGCCCATAGGGCATTCTCTACCAGTCATACCTTTTGCCTGAGCAGAAACAATAAGTGGGCAGTGCAACAAAATATATTTTAAAAGAGAAATCACAAAAATAATAATACCAATAATATGACATGAGATGAAATATTAAATGTACAATAAATTGTACATGTTTATATCATGAGTCAGAATACACCTTTACACACATTGATCAACAATGTGACACAAACAAAGACATTTTTTACTTGCACCTTCATTCTGAGCTTACAATATATTATACATAGTTACACTATAAGTTAATTAACCCTTCCAAAGAGATAAAGACGCAGAAACAAACAAGTATGCAACAACACCCACTCACGCCAAGTAAGGAGGACAAAAACATTGCAGAGTGGGAGTGTATGACCTAATTTGTATAATCAGGCATTTCCAGTCAACTTTACTACGTTCACATTCCAGGAAATAGTCCATTTAGCATTAAACCTACCTCTCTATCGCCGTAATACTTTCGGATGGCATCAGCACACGTCCGGAAAGGAGCTATCTTGTTCGGGCGAATAAACGATCCAGCGCCAGGTTTCGACGTCTTGAAGTACTGAACGTCTTCCAAGGAACCGTCGTGCTTGCCCCTCGCAGGATCATCCCACTCCACACCGTACCAAACACCCTTATACCCCTGCACTTCACCAATATATTTCACGGTACCGAAATCGTCGTTGGACTTCACGCGACTACCAATACGCACTTGAAACTCAGAATCGTCAGTACCGTTATGACTGTCCATGGCACCGTTGCAAAATTTTGGTATTAAATTAACAGGCATTGCGCCCACCATTATTTTTGTGTTTTCGAAAAAGGAACTGTTTATCAAAAGAAAAACAGGCTGACTTTTTCCCGAAACGCTATGATCTGTCAGTCAATAATGTGCTGCAGTGTGACCGTTTCAAAATGTATAAACCTACCAACGGGATATTTGAAATCAACTAAAAAATACTAAAATGAGAATTCAATTATACCAAAATACTACCTAAGGGTTTGCGATGTTTTTCAGTCTCGGGGTGCGACTTTATTGTAGCGATTCTACTTAAAAACGTCACTCCACAGACTTTACACATAGCATTTTCACTATATTCATCTTTGGTCAACCAAGAAGAGAATTCCGGGTTTTGTTCCCATAAATTGATTTGTCCCAATATAGAGATATTTTGGTTCATATTTGCGCTTCATAATGAAACAACCGCCATTAACACCGACCGCAGTAATCGAAAGACAAATACCAACCAATTAAAAAATCTTCGGACAGCATACACAATCCAATTCAACACTATTACCGTCGGGAATCCTTCGAATGTATGGAAGTCTGCCATTGTTCTTTACAAACATTCATTCGCTGAGTGTGTGAAAGTGAAAGATTGCTACAAAGACTTAGTGCGTGGCAAAGACAGCGTAATTATCAAACGATCTTGACTTTGACTTATCCTTTTCAGGGTTGCTAGGTGAATATACCAATAAAATACCATGACAGTTGAAATTGTACCGATAATATACCGACATTTAGTAATATACTAAAAATATACTATCGTCAGCCTTCGGAGCTTCAAATATACCAATTTAGTACTAAAAATACCAAAAACGGTCACACTGATGTGCTGTCAATGTCATGTAAAATGTTTCCTGTTAAAAGTATTTCTACGAAAGGTGGGGAAAATATAATCCGATAAGATGATTAACAATCAAAATTAAGAATTGAATTGTACTAGCAACTGAAACAAGACCAAAGAACAGCATTTAACAATATCGGTCGGGCAGCGGGCTTTTCTGATTGAAAGGATATCTAACTGAAAAGAAGCCTGTAAATAAAAGTGTTGTCAGTTGTCAGGCTTAAAAAATTATAGATATCTCATTCAAACATTTTACTACAAAGTTTTTTAAGTGTACACTAGATGGCAGTGTAAGTCACAAATTTTCTGGTTATCTGCTCTCTGATTGGTCGATGATGGTGTAATCCGTCCATTTCTGAGAGTCGTGCAAAAAGGCAATGGTTTCGAAACAAGTGGTGATAAAGCACGAAAAGCTGTGTCGTCAGCAGTGAACATAGGCGCAACATGCGCACCGTTTTCACAGGATCGCACTGAGCTGAGCGTAGTTCGGACTCCGATTGTATGAGTACACCCGGCCCGGTTCAATGATCCATTTATTTTCATTCGTTGTCTCTGCACGGTGCTAGCGTCCTCTCGCTCTCATCCTTCCAAAATCGAAAAACGGGACGTAAAAAGTGTTTTTGACAAAAATGGCTACCCACCGGAGTGTTCCAGACGTGAATGCGAGTCGATAATACAGAAATGTCCGTTTGTGTCTGTGAAAATATGCAGTTTATAAGTGAACAATTGTTTCGTGCTGTGCAATAGTGCATACGGATTTGTCTCGACACGGGAGAATATCGTCAAAATGAGGTAAGTTCTCTGTTCTTTACACTGCTGGTGGTTTTGTTAGCAAAACAAATAAATAATTATAGGGATGTTAATGCACGCATCGATCTATTTTAAGGCCAGGAATATTTACTGCTTCGCTGAGCATCTGTTCAGTCGCTCAGCGCGTTTTTCTGTAGCTTTATAATAACGTAAACACCGTCCGCACGCCCGGACGTCAGGGTTCATCGATTAGTTTATTAGTATCGTAATTATGGTGTTTTATGAATGACACCGTAATAAAATCCTTACTAAACGGGTTAGCAAAGGCTTCTGTAGTTTACATTTACTGGGATTTGCTTTGTTTCGTATTAGCGGTATTGATTTTTCGGCATAATACCAGAGTCTACCCCACACGACGGTCTATCGTGTTTTCTAAAGCTTTTGTTCTATTTTTAATTGTATTGTGTTCTTAATTCAAAACTTTCGTTTGACCTTGTGAGGTTCTAGAAACGCAACGAAATTACATTTCGTTGAAAGTCAAGGGGAACTGAGTGTAATTTCGCCGAATTGAGGGTGACGAGACCCCTTCGAGGGGAAATAATATTAGTAAGTGACTAATATAGTGCAGGCACCCCACCCTTTTCTGTTGGATCCAAGTGTTATCACAGATTCTCGTAATTATGTGCCTCCTATCAGATAAGACTCATTTTATCATTTTTATTATCAGGAAAGTGATTTACCCAGCTTGAGGTAAATGAACTTGTGTGAAAATGTGATACAATGGGTAGGTCTAGGCTGATTATACATACCAACTTTGATTGTAAACACTAAACCAGAGGTTTTCAAACTTATTTTGCTTGTGGACCCCTTTCAAACATTTTCTGGTACTGGTGGACCCCCTGAAGAGGTGGACTCAGATTTTTTAAGGCCCCACGCGGTCTTCAATTTTGGGTCCAATCACAACCCAAATTCTGACACGGTCTTTTAGACGCACAAAAGTTTTAGATACAGAAAGCTACATGAAATAATGCGCGAGCGAAACAAGTGCGCGAGACGTTTTGCGCTTTTGTTCTTCAAATTTTAGGAACAACATGTAAAAATATGCGCGAGCAAAGCAAGCGCTCGCGATTTTGCGCCTATTAATCTTTCAGTTTTTCGAAAACTTCGCTCACGTACCGAGACTTTCGTCTTTTTGCTATCTCAAATGTCGGCAAAGGGACACAAATCGGTGTGGGAGCTAAGCTAAATAAAAAAAAATCCGAAAACTTCACTCACGCATCGAGGTTTTCAAATTTCTGTTCTTTAAAATTTCCGAAAAGTGAGCTAAATCGATGCGTGAGCTCTTTTGGACTTACAGAAAGCTTATTATTTTAGGTGCGCAGTGTTCTTGAATGTGTGGGCTAGTATTTTCTGCTTTTTCTAAGTTATTGATCTGGCACTGACTAAATCACAATAAAAACAATGATTGTAACTTTTTTACTTATTTATACACTCTTTTGCAAAAAAATCGGGCACCTAAGGAAATTTACGTTCTAAGGTCGATTTGAGTTGATTAAATGAAATTTATTTCTTTGACGTAGTCTGTATACTTATAATCGTGTAAATTAATGCGCGTGAAGTGAGTTCGGGCAACTAAAAGAAAAAAAAAACGATGGATTCTTTAAAACCGATGTACACGCCCAAACAATAAGAAGTGGTCGGCAATAAAGATAAGATTTTTTTTTACTTTTTTTAATTAAATAAAGTTACAAATGTAAAAACCTAATACCGAATGTGACCTCCTCTTGCCAAAATCACAGCTTGAATCCTTCTGGGCATGCTTTCCACGATGTTTTTAATAACGTTTTGAGGAATTCGTTCCCACTCTTCTGCAATGACTCTTTTTAGCTCCCTGATGTTTTGTGGAGCAGGTTGCACTGATCTTACACGTCTCTTTAGAACATCCCAGACATGCTCAATTGGATTGAGGTCAGGACTTCGAGCTGGCCAATCTAAACGACGGATCCCAACTTCTTGCATGTACGCTTCCACGTCGCCAGAACGGTGCGAGCGAGCATTGTCGTCCATAAAAATGGAATCTTCCCCAAGTGCAGTCAATGTGGGTCGTGCATATGGAATTAGGACTTCCATTATGTACCGATGTGCATTTAATGTTCCATTTTCTATGAAAACTAACTCCGTACGCTCCGTCGAATTAAATGCTGCCCAAAACATAACGGAGCCTCCGCCATAAGGAGTGATTTCTTCGAAACACACTTCCGCATAGCGCTCCCGTGGTCTTCGCAGCACTCGCCGGCGTCGGTCCTCTCCACACAAAGAGATTCTAGCTTCATCAGAAAACAATACTTTATTCCAGTCCTCCAGAGTCCATGAAGCACAGTTCCGAGCAAACTGAAGTCGAGCAACACGGTACTCACGGAGTAATTTAGGGCCCCGAGCTGGGCGGTAACTCCTGATATTGGCAGCCAAAAGCCTCCTCCTGACCGTCCACAAGCTAACTTCTACTCCTCTTACTTCTTCAAGGCTCTTCTTCAGGTCCACACTTGACGCCTTACGATTCCGCAACGCCTGACTCACCAAAAAGCGGTCATCTCTTGGTTCTGTGCAACCGGTCTCTTGATACCGTTGCCAAGTCCTCTGGACAGTTGAACGACTCACATTTAGCCGCTGAGACACGTAAGTTTGCGAACAACCTTCTTCAAGTAGGGCTATAATTTTACCGGCCCTTATCGCTTTATCACTCATATCAAAAAGTGGTATTTAATGTAAAAATAAAGATTAAATTGTTTAATTTGCAGAAAATGTCCAAAAAGTTTTAAAATATCGTAATCAGTTAAAAATCGTTTCAGCAATTCGCGCCATTAGTAATGCAATTTTAGAATAATCCACAATAATCATTATTTTTCTTTTATTAATTTCAAATTTTAAATTTGGAACGTAAAGAATCATGCCAGGATGCTTCAAATAACATGCCAATACATCGTCAAATTAATAAAACCTATTTCTTGTTCTTCTTCATTAAAGTAGAGGAAAAAATCTAAAGTGCCCGTTTTTTTTGCAAAAGAGTTTATCTATAACACTTAAGTACAATGAACACTTAACACTCTATAACACTTAAGTAGTAGTTTTGCTGAGATTATTAAAATATTATTTGTTACATTTTTTGAGAACATTAGCTAAGATTATCTTAATTTCGCATTTTTAGTATTTGAGCCAGATAAATGTTAGTGAACCCCCATGGATGGCTCGTTGACCCACATTTTTTGTGTTTGGCCCTTCTCGAGTCCTCCGTAGACCCCCAGGGGTCCACTTGGTTCTTTTTGGGAACCAGTGCACTAAACAGACATGTTAATTCCAATTTTTTTTTTATTTAATACCCATATCATAATTTTTGCAGACTTTTGTAATCTTAATGTTTTCAATTTGGAGCCAAAATTTAAACATTATACTTGATTTTGTTGCAGAGACACAAAATCTCAATAGGTAAAACAGAACAACACAAAAAGGTGGTTTTTGTCATTCATAAATATTGAAGAAAAGAAACAAGTTGATACAGTCACACCTTAAATTTTAATAAATATCACTTTTTATTCTGTCTGTGTATATTTTTAGCCAAAAACTTCTGCATTGCGTTTTTTTAACTCACAACTGCGTAGCAATCAGACCTAATCACACCTCATATCCAATCTCAGCCCAATGATAAGTCTGTAGGATATGCCCTACATCTAACTAAACCAAATACAATATTTACAGTGGCCAGTACATCAGGCTAACCATTTTTTTTTTTGCAAAATTGCCCCTGTATAACAAGTGCATAAGATACTGCAATGTTTACTATACTTGCTGCCCAATGTTCTCCCACTGGGATTCAAACCTCTGGGTTTGAAATTCCCCCAATTTTCAATCCAGAGATCATGGGTTGTTTAAACCACTCCACCAAAGAGACTTAGTTATTATGACAACCACTTGGTGTAATGGTCAAGAAGTTGAGTATTAACCAAGAGGTCGCGTGTTCGATCCCCGCACTGTACAAACATCTGTGTGCATGAACATGTCAGGGTGTTATATGTATTAATTTAAGTTGTTATTAATTTAAATTACCATTGTTGATTCTGGATATCTGTAACACAAGTGCTTTAGCTACTTACCACAAGGTCAGATCAATATATGTGATATTGTTGTATATATGTATTTATTTAAAAAACAAGAGTTCATTATCCGTAAGTGTACTAAATGCATAAGTTTATACATAAAAATTAGTCGGATCACTGTGCAATTACTTAAACATTGATTAAAAAAACCATGTGCAAATGACACCATTTAGATTTCCAACTTATTCTAGGTTGGAAATTTAAATGGTGTCATTAATATAATGTGGGTTAATATGTGATTCATTCATTGCTAGAATTTAGGGTTTGGAAACCTTATACCTGATTTATTATAAACAGGATAATAATTTATTTCTGAATAGCAAATATTGAAAAAGATGACTCAGGTAAACTTATTCTGCAAAAATACTTATTAGTCTCATAACATAACAAGGTCATAACTGTAATATGCTGACATACTTTTAAGAATTCTCTGTGTGCCTATGCCTTGTTGCTTGGATTTTTTTTATGTTAGTCAGTGAAGTTGTAAAAAGGAGGAGAAAACACGAAAGATTGATTATTTACTGCTACTTCCACTTGGTCTTTTGAGTTAGATAAGAACTTGTTAACAATATAAATCATTACTTTTTTTTCGAAGAAATAATGCTTTATACCACCTGCCATGAGACTAGTTCCAGGTCTACTCACTAAAACCTCTGCAGTTTCCCTCAGTCCGTTTTTAGTTTTATGACAGATGTTCGCTCATCGCATGTTATTCTTCGCACCAGCGGTGGCCTGCCTTAAATGCCTAGGAGATTCATGCTTACCTACTTTTTCTACTTGGTCCTTCAAGCCGGATAAGAACTACAGAATTATGCTATTTCTTCTAACCATGAACACGATCTTACATTCAAGTTGAAGATGTCCTATGCCCGTTATAATAATGAAGACTACCACCTGCTTGCTCTGAGCCCGAACAAATCACGAGTAAAAAGCACCTGCGGTACCTCCATTTAATTGTTTCTGCCCCATCAACCGTATATATTCCTATTTGGCCTGTAGATAACCTTTTTACTCAAGATTAGTTAGAAGGGCGGTCAAAAAACTCACCATCTTAACAACGAATTGAACTAAAACACAATCCTGTTCAGGATATAATATGTGGTCTGTCTGACTAACTAATGAACAGTATAGAGTTACCTGTTACTGTTAACCGTCGGTAAGTAATCGCTACCAAAGAGCCGCCGTAATTAGGCTTAAAGCAAGCGCGGTTTGTTTATTGACTCAATCTATCCTTTACGCAAGCTTACAAAGTAAGATTAGCAGGGGGATAGACGACAGTACGTCAAGGTAAACACTTGCGGCAACTTATGCGCTTGCGATACGGGCAATTTTGCAATAAAAAATATTATTGTTCATTGCGGTTTTTGCTCTGTGCTCACCATGTAAGCTCATCAAGATTGAATTTTCACTAGCCAGCTGTCGATCGTTAAGCAAAAACGTAATTTCACTTTATAGCGTATAAAAGCTGGTTCGAATCATCATTGCACCTGTCAATTATCAATTCATCAACTGGTCCTCTCAAGGCGAATCGTTTTGAACTGGCTCGGACTTAACTTTCACATCTGCCTTAAGGTTGTGGGATTGTAGTTAAAATTGGGAAATAGCCAAGTCGAGCAAAAAAGCGGTACGGCCTGTTCTCGAAGAAATTGAGGCCTTTTTTGACTTCTCTATAACTTCGTTGTGGATAAAACGACAAGTCTAAATTTTCAGTTGCTAAGCTAGCATTGTATAAACACGGTAATATAACAGTTCATTCAATTTGAACTGAGCTGCGAGTTTTTTTTTACAGGATGTTTTTTATGGTATTAAATATTTTGTAACATAATATTTATGAGATAATCATCGAGTCATATATCTCAAGAAGTGCCACAGTTACGTTAAACAATCACCCACAATTTTTTTAACTGTGCCAAAAACGTTATTAGTATTTTTTCTAGATTATCTATGGTAAGTGTAGGTATGTTCTTCTGAATTCTGCTGAATCGTCCACTCCTTTCACAGTCGTGTCTTTTCTGGCTTAAAACAGTCTTTTTTTAAACAAATATTCAACAACATCACAAACATTGATCTTCAACCTGATTCGTGATGATTGATTGATTCTTGAAGTCTATCCACTTCTTCTTTGGTCGGCCTCTTTGGTGCAAGCCTGGGGGATCAGGGCAATGTTGTTCACATTATTTTTAGTTTTATTATGATTTTTTCTTCGTAAGAAGCATTCTCGTACATTTAAGAAATATAAAAAAAGAATTGGCCAAATTGGTCCAGGCGTTCTTAAGTGATGCGTTTACCAACACATTTTGCGATTTATATTATAGATTTTATACGGTACCTACCAAAACTGCAGCTCTATTTGTCAAAATAAACCGCTTTAACCGTGTGATACTAAGTAAATCTTGAGACGCGACGAATCATCAGACGAACGGTTACTTTAACTGAATGAGTCATTCTGACTCAATAGGGCCGCAATGTTATTTGCAAAACATACCACATTTTCAAAAACACATGGTCATAATTGGCATGGACTTCAGCTTGAGTGAGAAAATTACATACCGTCCTTATGTTGGTACCAGAAATGATTTTAGCCGAAGGCATTTCCCAAGACACCCAGACATAATACGTCGTAAAATGCAAAATTGAAGGTACAAATTGTCATTAATGAACGTTCTCTCTTGAACTCCCACCTAGAAACGGTTTTAAATCAATATTTATTAAAGCTTCATACGAGAACATTCTTTTGACGAAAAGTGTTTCTGATCAAAGATACCCCGCTTGTTTACTTTATGTATGTACTTTCAGTCTTTACGTTTGAGACTGATGTAGCAAGATTCGGCATTGTAAAAAGACTCGTATAAAAATGATTGGAAACCGTTTTGGAAACTACTAATAAAATAAAGAGGAGTCAAAAAGTACCAAACGGCGAAATAACTCATAAATAGTGCAACGTTTGAATTTATTGGTCAATAAAAGTCCTCCTGGCCGATTTCGACCACGGCGGCCAATCTCAACAGAGATCAGCTAACTACGCAGGAGATATTATAGTGAGCTCAATACACAGGTGCACTCACTGTTCCATCACTCTCAAAGTTCGGTAAGACGGCAATCCGACATGACCGGAGAGAGATCAGGCGCAGGACCAACGGCTTAACGTGCTTTCCAAGGCACGGGAGTGTAACACCGCCAATTTCCCGACTCCAAGCTCTCAGCAACAATTTTGGCTCGACCTGGGATCCGAACCCAGGACCTTTTCGAATGTAAGACAGAAACTTTGCCACATCACCAACAAGGCAGTCGAATTTATTGGTTAGCACATTGATAAGTTTCCAATCCAAACGAGGCGAAATAAGGAACTATGAATTCTTGCATAATCAAACTTTTGTTTCGGAATGTTACGTTCTTTTATTCGATAAGAATATTAAACCCGGATATCTTTTGCGAAAGAGATCTTATTGTAATTCATATTTCCCTTCACTCCCATTTCAAGGTCCTACATTTTATTAATCCAGCAGTTTTTGTGCCTAAATTATTGTCCATTTTAATATTCGGATGTTTAATTTAAATACTTCCCCTCCAACAAAACTAACGAAGAGAACAATTAATGACAATTAAAATAGTTTTGTCGTGCCCAGGGTTACGCGGTTGTTGGAGTTTTCATTTGGCTCTGTTATTTTATATTAAGCAAAGTATGAGGTGGACCGAGGATCTGGTGAAGGTCGCGGGAAGCCGCTGGATGCGAGAATAAATTGGACCGATCGCGGTGGATATCCTTGAGGGAAGCTCAGTAGTGGGCGTCGAAATGCTGTAATGATGAAAGTTGATGCCTCGTTGGTGTAGTGGCAAAGTTTCTGCCTTATATCCGAGACATCCTGGGTTCGAATCCCAAGTCGAGCCAAAAATTGTTTCTGATATTTTCTGTCATATTTTTTTTACAAACAGCTCGGAGTCGGGAAGTTGGCGGTGTTACACCTCCGTGCGTCGGAAAGCACGTTAAGCCGTTGGTCCTGCGCCTGATCTCTCTCCGGTCATGTCGGATTGCCGTCTCACCGAACTTTGAGAGTGATGCAACAGTGAGTGCACCTGTGTATTGCGCTCACACTTGTGCATTATAATATCTCTTGCGTACTTGGCTGATCTCTGTTGAGATTGGCCGCCGGGGTCGTATCGGCCAGGAGGACTATTATGATGAAAGTATGGGCTAAGAGACCCCCAAAAATTTCCAGTTTAATCGGTTTTCAGCAACTGTCTGCAACTGGATGCAGGCTCATCCAGTTAGGTTCTGCGATATTTACAAGGTATCTTGCCGGTGGATGTCTGCGCTTTTTATGACGTGGTCTCTTATCTGCCACTGCCTTCGTACTATGTGCCCTGCTCACTGCCAAATGCCAATTTATATTAGAGATGCGCTGATTGGATTGAATATGTATCTCATAACCAACAACTATCCTTTACACCAGTGAAATACTACCTCGTGTGTTCATAAGTTTTGAGACAAACTTTGTGCTAAAAAAAAGAAATAAAAAATTACTGGCTGCTATTTATTTCTTTTTCTAATTTTGAATTTCGAATGTTAACTATTTATTCCTTTGATTTTCAAATTAATTTCTTTCAATTTTCTCGTGATGGAGAGAATAAAAGAATTGCGTGCGACCGTGATTTCGCGATTTAAGGCGGGAAAAAAAAACAATGGAGATTTTCCGTGAGGTGTAAACTTTTGGTGTGAGCCGTAACTTCGTGTATTTACACTATGAAACGATACAAGGAGACAAGTTCTTTGCAAGATCGCCAAAGGAGTGGTCGGCCGCGCTCTGTAAGGACGCCTGCGAACATCAAAATCATACGAGAGCGACTTCGCCGAAATCCATGTCGAACTCAGATAAAACTAGCTCTGCAGACTAATATTTCGCGCGTTTCAGTCAACAGAATACTGAAATATGATCTTAAGGTGAAGGCGTATAGCCGTAGGAAAGTTCATTTTTTAAACGATCGCCTTCGTAAATTGCGACGCGAACGTTGTCCAATACTGCTTAAGAGACACGATGCGAGGAAAATACTCTTCACCGAGAGACAATCTTTACGGTCGAAGAAAAGTTCAACCGACAAAACAATAAAGTGTATGCAAAAAGTAGCAAGGACGTCCCAGCTTCAGCACGGAATATCTCGCGTACTCATCATCCGGATAGTGTGATGGTATGGTGGGGAGTTTCGTATGAAGGTGTCACTCCGCTCCATTTCTGTCAACAAGGCGTCAAGGTGAAAGCCAAGAACTATCAAACTGACATCTTAGAGAATGTTGTGAAACCCCTGTCCCTTACTTTGTTTCACAACAAGGATTGGGTTTTCCAACAGGACTCAGCGCCATCCCATAAAGCAAAAACCACCCAAGCGTGGTTGAGGGAAAATGTGCCGGCCTTCATCGCGGCGAACGAATGGCCCTCTTCCAGCCCCGACCTCAACCCGCTGGATTATGCTTTATGGGCTGAGCTAGAGCTCGGGCCTGCCGAAAGTCCCACCCAAACTTGGAGTCACTGAAGCGAGCTCTTGTCCGAGAAGCAAAGCGAATCCCGCTGGAAAAGATTCGTGCCGTCATTGATGACTGACCAAATCGTCTAAGGGCCTGTATTAAAAACAAGGGTGGTCATATTGAATAATAATAATTATTTTTTGTTTTTTATTATCTACTTATTGTTTACTGAAAATTTTAGAAATATATGTTAATTATAAAAAAAGTTATGCAACTTTTATTTCGTCTCAAAACTTATGCACACACGAGGTACACTCTGTATTGAAACAATGCCAATGGTAGCGTTCAATTATAAATTATTTATGAAAAACCCTTGAAACTTTTTCTAGGTAATTTTAGTAAAATTCTGTAAAATTATTTTACCGAATGACTGGACAATGAGTTGGCATCTAATTAACCTAAATTGCTTTAAGGTAGGTACCAGTTATGCACAGACCAATAAATCTAGTCCAATTTAAATCTCTTTGTTTGTGTTATCTAACCTTTTATAGTCGTGCCTTTCGCCTGAATCGGACCATCACTATCATTTAGAATTATCATTATTAGCCAACCAAACTATATTCTAAAGCAAACTTTGTTACTGGATTTATAAAACTGTTTTTAGCTTGTCTACCGAATGATGCCAAGGCGATACTTTTAGTAGATTGGCAAATGCTATACCTAAGCCAGTGGCCATTCCATATTGTCCACAGTTCCACACGTAAAGTTGATTAGTTTACATTTTGTAATTAGAATGTGAAAGTGGCTTTTACGTAGCAGACAATATCGATTGGTCATTTCACTGAGGGACTGTTTGGTCTAGTTTTTTTTTACTGTACAGGGGCGAAAGAGTCTCCCCCTTATCGCTCTGATTAGTAACACTGGCATAGCTAAAGTGTAAACCAATCTTTTGCCGTAAAATAAATATAAATCTCATTTGAAAGACTTCATAATCATGCTACTAATATTATAAACGCGAAAGTTTGTAAGTATGGATGTTTGTTTCTCTTTCACGCCAAACCTACTGGACCGATTTTGCTGTAATTTGCAACATAGATATAATATATAATACGAGTATATATTTGAAATATATTGTAATTTAAATTATATATATGTATATGTATAATTTAAATTGTATATATATACATTTTAATTACAGCAAAATCGGTCCAGTTTCAGAAAACGGGTTCTATGCGGGTGATACCGCAGGGCACAGCTAGTGGTACATAATTTTGCACATCTTGAACTCTTTTTATCCCTGTTTAAGAAGAGTTCCTTTAGCAGAATTACTTCTCGTTTTTTTACTCCCTCACAAGAAACCTAATGAATCCATCAAGACCGACAACTGGCACAAGACAATCAATTGATTAGTTACAATTGCTAATGATCTGAGAACTTTTACCCGACTCGGAATCACTTACCATAATGTGGCTAGCGGAAAATAGCTTAGCACGCTTCCATTCCCCATAACACTCTCATGGATGGCGTTGGAGTAATCAACGCGGTAATTATGTCATTAGGCTTCTAATAGGGTGTGGATAGGAGATTGTAAAATGTTAGCCGTACTTAAAGCTCGGATGTCTCTTCTCAGGTTATAGATTGATATATAGATAGAGAACTCTTATTGCACACGACAAAAAAGTAATACAAAATCAACAGTTAAAAAAACACAATTTAGATGGTCGTATCGCTAAAAGCGATCTCTTCGAGACAACCTATAAAACCGTAATATTACTTGTAAGTGAAACCCCCATATAATCGTTTTAGTTTTTTTACAAAGCATTTGATAATGTCTGTTACTGTTAGTTGCCCAATACTCGACTATGGTTTAGGCTTAAATAGGTACCTACTTAGACTAGCGAAATTAGAAACGCCCTAATTCAGTATTCGTAAACCTCAATCATTGGCTATTTCAGGAGTACCGCAGGGAGGTGTATTGGGGTCTACTCGTTTGATTAGTCCCATTGTGTTTCTATTTGTGATTTGTGGTAGATTAGTTATGTGATAAATGGATTCAATATTAATTTTATAGCTTAAGCGACTAGTGTATTAGTAGGTAGGTATATCATTAGTAATATGTAAATGGCTTCATTAAAGTTATGTTTTAATCTCTATAGTATGGATCGATAAATTTAAGGCCTAATTTATAGTTTCAACACTGATAGCCGTTAACACACATCATCATACAAATCTCTAAAAGCGATCACCATAACCATCTGTCAAACCTTTGTATGGACTATGATTGGTGGCTTATTGTTAGAACTGTTGTACCCTAATTCGGGTAGACAATCAACATTTCTGTACGTATATGGCTGATTCTTCCGGAATTTGATATCCGGTGTTATTGTATAGGTTCTGTTTTAGTCAGTTTATTATTATAACGGTAGATAGCTATACGAGTATTATGTATGAAATAATTACATTAGCTTACCGGTTATGTTGTTGATTTCGCGATCTATTAGCAAAACACCTCGGGGTTGTTCTGTTTTACGGTCAAGCCACACCTGCAACTTTTCTCTCGCTGCTACTCGCTTCTGACAGCTTATCAACCAACCGTCGCGGTTCAACCGCTGATAGTCGTCATTCGCGTCGACAGTAAGCCGCAGGTGTAGCCTTAGCCTTAGTGTTTATAATTTTGTAGTTGAATAAATACTAATAGTATGTTTCCAAAGCCAAATATCATGATCTTGTGACCTATGTTATTGTGGATCGAATTTGAATTCTTTGTAATCAAAATAGATTGAGGATACCTCACAATAATGCTTAATTTTGCAAAGGTAGACTGATTAACTAGCTCGTAATTCAACGCCATGTTGTATTTACAACTGTTGTGACGCATGCCATGTATTTATTCCATTTAAAGATCAACTTGTAAAGCTGTCCAATAATAGCTTTGCCAAGTCACAGATTCATCTCGGGTAAGTAAACGGCTGATTACAAATAGAATAAGACACCAACTGGCTGAATCACACAAATCTGATTTAAATGATGACTGGATTGATCGATCGGTAGATGGTAACAAAGGATTGTATGGGTAAAGGAGAAATAAAACGCGACTTGAAAGGGTTTTTCTTATTGAAATAGCTATGACTTAACATTTCAGCCAGCGGTTAATAAGATTGCATTTGAATCTTTCATTGTGAGTTTTATACTTTTGTTGCTCCAAGTATACCTTTTTGACCTGGTATTGCTGTAGTTCCTAAATCTTGGTTATTCTCCTATTCCATTCTGTTTACAAGCTTTTTTTTTAGTTTCACCTGTCTCGGTGTTTGTTTGTCTGTAAAGCAAATCTTGCAAGCTAAATTTCATCCACTCAATCACTCTGGTGATTGAGTGGATGAAATTTAGCTTTTCTGATCAATCGGACACTATCAAAGTGTCCGATTGATCTGAAATATTGTATTTACATTTAGTTTCGACGTCGATGCTCAAAAAGGTCGTTGAAAAAAAATCCTTTTGCCCCATCCCACGAGACTTGGCGTGCGGAGGCTGCCGAAATCCTCTAGCCATCCACACTCTCGACTACTCATTCGCCGGCTACGTCTTAACAAGATGGACGTGTTGGAAGTGACTGCGTTAGCTAGTATATTTGCCTTGATAATAATAGTCCTCCTGGCCGATTTCGACCACGGCGGCTAATCTCAACAGAGATCAGCCAACTACGCAGGAGATATTATAGTGCACAAGTGTGAGCGCAATACACAGGTGCACTCATTGTTCCATTACTCTCAAAGTTCGGTGAGAAGGCAATCCGACATGACCGGAGAGAGAACAGGCGCAGGACCAACGGCTTAAGGTGCTTTCCGAGGCACGGGGGTGTAACACCGCCAACTTCCCGACTCCGAGCTGTTTTTGAGAAATTCAGGACAGAAAATCTCAGAAACAATATTGGCTCAACCTGGGATACGAACCCAGGACTTCTCGGATGTAAGGCAAAAACTTTGCCACTACACCAACGAGGCAGTCAAAGGAGTACTACTGCTACTACTACTATTGCGTTCCTTTCTAACGCCACAAAAGTTTATGTGTTCCTGACATCATAAAAGTGTAAGTAGAGTACTCTGCTTTGACCTCTGATTTCATCAGTGGCCCTACTCTCTAAGAGGTGCGAACTTCGGCCTCAGCTTACACTAGAATGAAATTTGAGGTTCGAGTTAATATCGCTAGCTCAAAATGTGTTACGTATAAATTTTTAGCGCGGCATCGTCTGTCTGACTTTGATACGGCTATTGATCGCACTAAATTGTTAAAATACGTCGGAACAGTACCTTTTAATAAGTGAAATGAAGCTACGTGTTACAATAAAATATTGAGAACGTGTTTTTCGCTTCTTTATAAGCCCGGTCGCCGAAAGTGTGTCAGTAACAGTTACGTTACCTTTATTGGTAAATTGACAGTATGGGTTGATGATGCAACAACTCTGTTGTTGCCATCTAAATAAATATTTATGTGTTTATAACATGCGGTACTTGGCGTAAACGTTTTCCCAATTTTTCAATGTTTTTATTATTATTACGAAAACTTTATTAAATCTGGTTTCAATATAAGGTATTGAAGCAAACGGAAATCTGTAATTAGAAAGATGATTTTAGCTTTTTACTGGGTTCGCTGAAACCAGAAATTTAATAAATATAAACATACAACAACATCACATACATTGATCTGACTCCGTGGTAAGTAGCTTAAGCACTTGTGTTACAGATATCAGAATCAACAGTGGTATTACAGATAAACTTAATTAAATACATATAACACCCAGACACTAGTCTGGGTGTTATATGACAAACAGACATGTTCATGCACACAAATGTTTGTCCAGTGCGGGGATCAAACCCGCGACCTCTTTGTTAGTAGTCAACTTCTTAATCATTACACCAAAGTGGTCGTCATCTCATTGAAATCTGTAAAGATAATTTTAGCTCTTTACTGGGCTCGCTTAAACCAGACATGAACTTTTGTTGCTGATAGAGACAGGATATGTTTTCATCCTAGGTAAAGCTTAGTAACTGAAGAAGGCAACTGGTAATGACTGGATGCAAAGAGCGGGCGCCACAGTGCACGATGCACTGTGGCGCTCCTTGAGGGAGGCCTATGTCCAGCAGTGGACTGTAACTGGCTGATATGAAAAGCTTAGCACCTTTTAGCCTACTAGTTCAACATTTCTTTCTTTCATCCTAGAACTATATAATGACCCTTCGCAGCCGGCGCTTAGAGGTCACCGATTGCCATTAGTCATCTCTCTGTGTTTCGTGATGGACATTTTGTGCCTCCTTTCTAAAACCGGCCCGGCTAATGGTTGGTCAACCTTGGTACGGTTTCTTTGTGCTTTAACTTCGTTCTTTTTCTTTGTGCATTGGAAAAGGATGGAAGAGAAATGTTTATTTGTTTTTGTTTCACGTTTTCTTATTGACCATGAAGCTGATTATAAGGGTCTCTGTTCACCGGCGCGGACAACCAATAAAATAAAATCAATTTATTATTGTAAATAGACTCACAAGTAGTACTTTTACACCTCCCAACATATAAATCAACCCTACCACCGCTTCGGGACAATTTGGGCCAGTGCTGAGAAGAAGCGGCGTAAGAAACTCAGTGACCATTGTCATACTATTGTCAAAAGGATTGTCCACAATTCTTTTGGTCAATATTTTTCCGTTTCTCCGCTCCGCTGCGTCGCTCCGCGCCTTTAAACTTAGATATATATATAGACATAAGGCCGGTTACAATATCGTATCTTCCGTTGACTGAAAATTAGATAATTAGATAACTCTCACTTTCATAGAAAAATCTGAAACAGCAGATAGCTTTTAGTATGACACTGACAGTTGTTTTGGTTTATGTATTTATTTGCAGTACCACTGTTGATTCTGATATCTGATCACAAGTGCTTTAGCTACTTACCACGGACTCAGATCAATGTCTGTGATGTTGATGTAATTTGTATTTGTTTTAAAAAAAAGTTATTGAACTTGCAGTCAATGTGGTGAGTAGTAGATAGGAAGTTGAGACTGGCTATTAGTTTAATTATGTCAGAAGATGTCGACAGGAAGTTGACTATTAACCAAGAGGTCGCGGATTCGATCCCCGCACTGTACAAACACTTGTGTGCATGAACATGTCTGTTTTTACTGGTCTGGGTATTATATGGGTGAATATACAAAAGTTGGGTAACTTTTAGGGATATTTTGTTTACTGTAGTTTTTATGTTTAATTTATACAAATTCAGGGTTAGAAGATAGGTTATATATTGATTATATTATAGCAAATCGGGCCAGTCACTTTTTTGGGTAGTTTCTGAAATATTACGATTTTTCCGAATTTGACTGCCAGAGGACTGACAAGGGTGACACAGTACTGATAAAAAAAACAACTTCTTAAGAAATATATGGCATTTATTTAATATCTTAAAAACTAATGATGGCATATAAATAATTTTTAAGTAACAAATGCTTCGTAAAGTTAAAATTATATTGTAATACTGTGAGAAAGAAACTAACACAACCTTCATATGTAACAGACTTGACATTTTTAATAATATTATTTTACTTTTTTAAGATTTTTTAGTGTATCATTTGAATATTGCTTCTGTTTTTTCGTTTGTTTATGAGACACAAATTCTTTTTTTCCTGATGCTTGACGACTGTTAGCATCATCTTCTAAAAATTCCTCGACTAATTCTTGTACTTTTATTTTGGCTTTCTTTGCTTTTTTTGTTTAGTTATGTCCAGTTTTCTTATATGTCAGTGCTTTGTTTTGTATTCTCCATATTTTGTACTTATCTACTACCTTTCCACATATAGCTTGTTTAAACTTATTTTTTCTTCATGGCTTTTTATGTTACTGTAATTTTTGTCTAATGAAATTTTTATAACTTTTCCGAAAAGGGCTTTCTTTAACAATTCCTTCCTTTTAGTTATATCTTCACACATTTCTTCAATTCTGGTTTTTGGCGTTTTTTCAACATACTGTATAACTTTTTTCAATAGCTTTTTGACTCGTTTATATTTTTGACGCTGATATTTAATTTAATTATTTCAATTTTGTAACCTTATTTTCCATCTGTCTTTCGCTTCTCTTTTTAGCTTCTTGTGTTCTTCGGTCTTCGTTAACAACAGGTATTTCAGGAACAATTTGTTACATTTCATTGTCAGTAGTTAGAAGAGTATTCTGGCGTATAAAATGATAAGTGGTTTGTTTCAATAGTTGTTTCTTTTGTCCGTAGTTTGATGAATATTTTTTCCATTTTTTTCTAGATAACCGTTGCTCTCGAGGTGTCATTTCTTTAACGTTTTTTCTTTGCCCTTTCTCCTTTTTTAGGGTTCCGTACCTCAAAAGAGAAAAACGGAACCCTTATAAGATCACTTTGTTGTCTGTCTGTCTGTCCGTCCGTCCGTCCGTCCGTCAAGACCGTTTTTCTCGGGAACGCGTGGAGGTATCAAACTGAAATTTATATATGATACTTAGGTCTACTGTCCCTGGAAGCTGTAGAAAAATGAACCTTTTAAGCCAACGCAATCAAAAGAGTTTCGAAAATTTGCGGAAATTTGCGGCCTAAATGGCTGTCATTTAGGCCGCAAATTTCCGCAAATTTTCGAAACTCGCACGGGAATCAAAACCTACAGGGTACTTCCATTAAACTTAGAATCTTGAAATTTGGTACAAAGTCATGTCTTATAGTACAGATATAAGAAAAATTACGAAAACCGTAAATTTTCAGTTTCATCATATAAAAAAAAATATTTTTGAAAAATATTTTTAACAATTTTAAAAATTTCAAAGTTACTACTCCTTATCTACAGGTTTGTACGGAACCATCGGTGCGCGAGTCCAACTCGCACTAGACCGGTTTTTAAGTATTGCAATCTCTGTTTTTCTTTGTGTTCAGCTAATTTGATGGGGTCACTTTTAATTCTGGCTAAGCGAGCCTTTTCAGCTTCTCTTTTCTTTTTTTAATACATCTTCCTAGTCAAATTTGTTTTTTTTTTGTAGGCGCCATGATGTTTTATACTGAAATAAATAAAAGAAATGCATAACACACTGTAATTGTTGAGATAAAAGTGATCTAAACAAAAAAACATCAGTACCCTGGAAACATGTCAGTCCTTTGGCGCGATATCTTGCAAAGGACTGACGCCAACGGACTGATGAAAAAGACGTGAATTTGAGGATTTAATTTAAGGAAATGTTTCTTTTCGTATTTTCGTATATCAATAAGTTACATTTGAACAAATCATGGTAAACTATATAAAAATAAAAAATAAAAAGATTTTTAAGCATATAACGACTTACCCACAGTACTGATTTTTTGACTGGATCAGCACAAGAGTACGCCATAACCGACGCGCTAGCACCGACTCTGTAATGGTGGCAAGGAAATGCCGTGGTTCGAAGCTAACAATACTACTAACATAAAAGAATTAACTGGTATTGGCCCTCGCATCCGTGTTATTTAGCGAGAATTTCAACTTTGAAAAATACACAGAGGACTGACGAATAAAACTAAAGACAAAGTTTCTTCTTGTAAAAAAACTCAATTTAGAGATTAAAGCATTATGAAAACGTGATATACATTAATAAGTATATTATAGATTGTTATTAAATATAAAATTTTCTTAAATTAATGGTACAATTTAATGTACGGTCACTTGATTGAGTGTTTTTGGGTTTGTGACAAGCCAAGGGACTGACGTTTTGAGCATATTTTTTCTTTTTTTAAGATTTCTATTTAAAGTAAATATTTGAAATTGAGTGACCAAATAAAAGAGATTTCATAATTTAAAAAAAATAATAAAATTCTATAAAATACAATATAAGTTATTTTTTATAGACTGATGACATGGAGTTACCCAATTTCTGTAGAATCACCCGTATGTATGTATTTATTTAAGTTTATTTATACCTAATACCACTGTTGATTCTGATATCTGTAACACAAGTGCTTAAAAAGCTACTTACCACGGAGTCAGATCAATGTATGTGATGATGATTTGTCCAGTGCACGCTGAATATGATGATAATGCTTCTGAAGAAACTTTTTCCCTATCTTCAGCCTGTTTCGTCCCTCTTTGAATAAGCCTCCTTCAATCTTCGCCATTTGTGGCGATCTTAGCCAGTGTGGATCCAGTTATTCCCAGCGATCCTTTGAATATCGTCCTGCCCTGCCAACGCATTTGTGAGATCTCAAATGGTAGATCTCTGGTGGAGGACACTTTTGACAAAATGGTCGCCATTCAAAATTCACTATGAAGAAAATTGGTAATTACCAATTACACACAACACATAACTACGTTTAAACGGAAAAAGCTTTAACTAACCGTTAAAGTAGAATAAATACCCAATTACAATATCGTTACGCTCATCAACGATCTATATTTAGAAGATAGTTGCTGATCTGTTGCAGATGCATTTTAAAGTGCAGTGCGTGCGTTTGGTTCATGGATGGACAAGTTTTTCGCCACTGTTTAATGATCGATGCGACTTTTGGGGGGTGGACAAAGGGATACGCAGAAGCGATTTGGCGCCATTTTTTTGTATTTTAACGTCCTTTGAAAATAAATAAAAAAACAACTTTTCCGGCCAATTGGTTGTTGTATTTTTACGTTCAGGCACAAAATGTATCAATCATTCATGTAATGTATTTGGCAAATAGTATCATTCTGACCGATTTCATTATTCGTAGTAGAGTAACTGAACTAGAGCACAGTATTTGCAAACATTAAAAATACAGTCAAGTCTACGCGATAACCGATTTAAATGTTCCTTTACCCGAATATTGTCTGAAAGAGATTGCTCAAAGGACTACTACTGCTACTACTACTATTGCGTTCCTTTCTAACGCCACAAAAGTTTATGTGTTCCTGACATCAGAAAAGTGTAAGTAGAATACTCTGCTTTGACCTCTGATTTCATCAGTGGCCCTACTCTCTAAGAGGTGCGAACTTCGGCCTCAGCTTACACTAGAATGAAATTTGAGGTTCGAGTTAATATCGCTAGCTCAGAATGTGTTTACGTATAAATTTTTAGCGCGGCGTCGTCTGTCTGACTTTGATACGGCTATTGATCGCACTAAATTGTTAAAATACGTCGGAACAGTACCTTTTATTAAGTGAAATGAAGCTACGTGTTACAATAAAATATTGGGAACGTGTTTTTCGCTTCTTTGTAAGCCCAGTCGCCGTAAGTGTGTCAGTAACAGTTACGTTACCTTTATTGGTAAATTAACAGTATGGGTTGATGATGCAACAACTCTGTTGTTGCCATCTAAATAAATATTTATGTGTTAATAACATGCGGTACTTGGCGTAAACCCTTTCCCAATTTTTCAATGTTATTATTATTATTACGAACACTAAATCTGGTTTCAATATAAGGTATCGTAGCAAAAGGAAATCTGTAATTTCAAAGATAATTTTAGATTCTTACTGGGCTCGCCTACAGAAATGTAATAGAGCGATATACAAATAAATATAAATATTCAACAACATCACAAACATTGATCTGACTCCGTGGTAAGTAGCTTAAGCACTTGTGTTACAGATATCAGAATCAATAAATAATTTTAAATAAATACATTAACAACCAGACCAGTACAAACAGACATGTTCATGCACACAAATGTTTGTGCAGTGCGGGGATCAAACCCGCGACCTCTTTGTTAGTAGTCAACTTCTTAATCATTACACCAAAGTGGTCGTCATCTCATTGAAATCTGTAAAGATAATTTTAGCTCTTTACTGGGCTCGCTTAAACCAGACATGAACTTTTGTTGCTGATAGAGACAGGATATGTTTTCATCCTAGGTAAAGCTTAGTAACTGAAGAAGGCAACTGGTAGTGACTGGATGCAAAGAGCGGGAGATCGTGCACTGTGGCGCTCCTTGAGGGAGGCCTATGTCCAGCATGGGACTGTAAATGGCTGATATGAAAAGCTTAGCACCTTTTAGCCTACTAGTTTAACATTTCTTTCTTTCATCCTAGAACTATATAATGACCCTTCGCAGCCGGCGCTTAGAGGTCACCGATTGCCATTAGTCATCTCTCTGTGTTTCGTGATGGACATTTTGTGCCTCCTTTCTAAAACCGGCCCGGCTAATGGTTGGTCAACCTTGGTACGGTTTCTTTGTGCTTTAACTTCGTTCTTTTTCTTTGTGCATTGGAAAAGGATGGAAGAGAAATGTTTATTTGTTTTTGTTTCACGTTTTCTTATTGGCCATGAAGCTGATTATAAGGATGTCTGTTCACCGGCGCGGACAACCAATAAAATAAAATCAATTTATTATTGTAAATAGGCTCACATGTAGTACTTTTACACGTCCCAACATATAAATCAACCCTACCACCGCTTCGGGACAATTTGGGCCAGTGCTGAGAAGAAGCGGCGTAAGAAACTCAGTGACCATTGTCATACTATTGTCAAAAGGATTGTCCACAATTCTTTTGGTCAATATTTTTCCGTTTCTCCGCTCCGCTGCGTCGCTCCGCGCCGTTTAACTTAGATAGTATATAGACATATGGCCGGTTACAATATCGTATCTTCCGTTGACTGAAAATTAGATAATTAGATAACTCTCACTTTCATAGAAAAATCTGAAACCTCAGATAGCTTTTAGTATGACACTGACAGTTGTTTTGGTTTATGTATTTATTTGTAGTACCACTGTTGATTCTGATATCTGTAACACAAGTGCTTTAGCTACTTACCACGGACTCAGATCAATGTATGTGATGTTGATGTAATTTGTATTTGTTTTAAAAAAAAGTTATTGAACTTGCAGTCAATGTGGTGAGTAGTAGATAGGAAGTTGAGACTGGCTATTAGTTTAATTATGTCAGAAGATGTCGACAGGAAGTTGACTATTAACCAAGAGGTCGCGGATTCGATCCCCGCACTGTACAAACACTTGTGTGCATGAACATGTCTGTTTTTACTGGTCTGGGTATTATATGTATGTATTTATTTAAGTTTATTTATACCTAATACCACTGTTGATTCTGATATCTGTAACACAAGTGCTTAAGCTACTTACCACGGAGTCAGATCAATGTATGTTATGATGATTTGTCCAGTGCACGCTGAATATGATGATAATGCTTCTGAAGAAACTTTTTCCCTCTCTTCAGCCTGTTTCGTCCCTCTTTGTGTAAGCCTCCTTCAATCTTCGCCATTTGTGGCGATCTTAGCCAGTGTGGATCCAGTTATTCCCAGCGATCCTTTGAATATCGTCCTGCCCTGCCAACGCATTTGTGAGATCTCAAATGGTAGATCTCTGGTGGAGGACACTTTTGACAAAATGGTCGCCATTCAAAATTCACTATGAAGAAAATTGGTAATTACTAATTACGCACAACACATACTTCGTGTTTTTTTAATGGTTTTATAGTTTAACTACGTTTAAACGGAAAAAGCTTTAACTAACCGTTAAAGTAGAATAAATACCCAATTACAATATCGTTACGCTCATCAACGATCTATATTTAGAAGATAGTTGCTGATCTGTTGCAGATGCATTTTAAAGTGCAGTGCGTGCGTTTGGTTCATGGATGGACAAGTTTTTCGCCACTGTTTAATGATCGATGCGACTTTTAGGGGGTGGACAAAGGGATACGCAGAAGCGATTTGGCGCCATTTTTTTTGTATTTTAACGTCCTTATCCTTTGAAAATAAATAAAAAAACAACTTTTCCGGCCAATTGGTTGTTGTATTTTTACGTTCAGGCACAAAATGTATCAATCATTCATGTAATGTATTTGGCAAATAGTATCATTCTGACCGATTTCATTATTCGTAGTAGAGTAACTGAACTAGAGCACATTATTTGCAAACATTAAAAATACAGTCAAGTCTACGCGATAACCGATTGAAATGTTCCTTTACCCGAATATTGTCTGAAAGAGATTGCTCCCATTGATACGATAGCCAAAATTGTACGTCTTGCTTTGTTAAACTTTTCTGTATTTTTTTATGGTGTACAACAAAGAGGTTATCTATCAAACCGCTGTCTCTAAATCCCCACACCGCACGAATACAGTTAGATCCTGACCACGTATCGTTTAATAGAGCCATCCGCGGCGCTGTGCCACATTCGGCACTCGCGCGCAGCCAGACGACGCCGTCGGCAGCGGTGATGCATGAGCGGAGCGAGAGCGAGAGCGATTAAAACTCAGGCGATGTCCTAGGTGAGCGACAGAACGTGACCAATACTTGTGTCAATGTCAATCGCGCGTCGTCACGTAGGACAAGATGATGAGTAGTTCACGTAGAACAACGGGTCAGGGCCATTGGGAATTTCTATGCTTTATTGGCAAACAGATATACACGAATACAGCTGATGTAAATCACATCAATTTGGAAGAAACCTACGGACTGATGCATTGTAAACAGCAGAAAGCACTTAAAACTCTCTCTCTCTTTCTCATCAGCCTATAAACGTCCCACTAGCCACGACGAAAAAGAGGGGTGTTTTAAAATTGACCCTATGTTTGTTTGTGTGTGTCTATATGTGGCATCGTAGCTCCCGAACCGATGGACCGATTCCAGTGCGACTTTTGCGGCTGAAAAGTTTTTAAACTAAAATTCATTTATTTTAGGTCATAACAACCCATAGTAATAAAAGTTAGTTTCCTACGAATCGCAAAACGCCATTCTCGTCACCATACTCTCTGCCTAATACACGTAACATCCGGCATGGACACCGAATATGCATCATTCACGCGTAGTTAATGCAATTTAGCGTATAATGAAACATTTCGGTTATGTAAGCGTTTTAATTAATATGTTAAATTTTGACCTTGAAAAAGTTTAGAAGCAGGTGTTTGTTTGTGGGCTGGTCGAAAATCGCGTTATGATTTCTATTGTCTTATTTTGATCATTATTATTAAAATATTGAAATAAGGGTTGTTTTAACTAAAACCAATTTGCTATTAAAATCTATGTTGGATTGGATCCTATAAAAATTTTGTTTTTTGATAGTACATACAGTTTTTTTTCATTAAGTCCATTTAATAGGATAATTTATGCAAAAGTAGTTGATTAAATTAAACAATATTGTTTCAACTGCCAATCAAATGATATTACAGTGTAATTCCGTTGCAGAAGTAGCTTTATCGGTTCAAGGATGAAAATTATTGCAACTTGATGTCATAATAACAGATTGCATCCAACCGTGGCAATAACTAATGCATGTTATATTATCTAAAGTTTATATTGATTCCATAATGCATCAACACAGGTGATCTAACTTGTGTGTGTCATTCTTTTAAATTATATTAATACGTATTTGTTTCCTCGGTTTACGCGAACTGTAGACATTGAAATGAACCACTTTTTACGGATTATTTCGCGATTTATTTACATTTTGTTTTAATGTAATATTTATTGATATTAACCGGGACCAACAGCTTAACGTGCCTTCCGGAGCACGGAGATGCTTGAAAATAGACGTCACTTAAATGTCTACTCTGACTGTAGTCTACCTGTGACCACGGACGCTGAAAAGGATCCGAAAAGTCAGGTTAAAACAAAGTGTAAATAAGTCGCGAAAATAATCTGTAAGAAGTGTCCCACTTTAATATATTGCTACGGTATAGTAGCGCCATCTATGCTCAGCGGGAGTTAACTGACCCTTCAGTTAACTTTGGGGTTTTCAACGTTGCGGTGTAGAGGTCGCTAGCAACACGATCTATAGCTCCTAATTTCGTATTGATTACACAGGTTTAATTAACATTTTATAAATGTACTTGTAACTTATACGAGTAAATGTTTAAATCATTTTTGCTAGTATGCCATATAAAATAATATTCAAGAAAAACACAAGTTTCTACACATATTTTGTTAGTACCAAACTTTACCGCAGTAAACTTTTTAAACCCCAACGAAAAAGAGGAGTGTTATACTTATAAGTTTGACCCTTTCGTCTGTTTTTAATAATTTGTTCACAGTGGTTCTTTCTTATCTATGGCTGGTCGAAATCCGTCCAGCCGTTGAAGCTCACCAGCTGTTTTTCTGGCTCATTCAAGGGTTTTTTTTAAACTGGAAAGTTAGTTTTTAGTCCAAGCTTTACCATAAGTAGCCTTTTTAATTTTTAGTCGAGAAGGTACTAAAACAGCTGTCGTAATTCGATATTTCGCCACATGCTGCGCTGACGATGTTATATCTAATGATGTGGAAAATCTTAGCGAAGCCCTACCCTGCATTGTTCGGGAATTTTGAGACGTCGCCAGTTTACCCAGTATGTGAATACTAATAATACTAGAAAGAACCTACTAAAGACTTCGATTCGAAATTTTTAGTCGGTAATCTGTACAGTATTTGTGTAAGAGCATTCTTTTCCCATTAGCCTGTGTCGCGGTGACAGGTCCTAAAAATATGATTGAGGTGCCGTTTGAAAGATATCGGCGAGTAGTCGTCGGCGAAATTCACAAATTTGTTCGAAGATAAACACGATTGCGCGGGCGCACAGACGGTCGAAAATGCTAATGAGGAGGGACTTAGGGGTTTTTGTGCAATATTCTGAAAAACAAATTTTCGCATACAACTTTTTTCCTTAAAACTGATGGTTGAACCGAAAAAATATATTTACCGTTTTCGTTGTATGGAATGAAACATAAACTGCTCGATTTCGGCTAAGTTTAGACCGATTCTGCCTTCAAACTACTTGAAACATATTCTACAGCCAATGGACTATAATCCTACACTATCAGCGCACACCCAAATTTACCCGTTCAGAAGTTATGAAGATCCGAAAAATGAAAAAAAAAAAACATAACAATACATAAACTAAAATGTGTTATTACCATATGCAATACCAAAAAACCATTATTTTATGCTTAAGCATCGCGACGCAAGATGTGACATTAGGATTAATATTACAGCAATAATATTGATATATGATAATTATGAAGAGATTGCACCGCTTCTGCTGAGCGGTAAGCAAGTTCTTAATATGCCAAAACGCATTTTCCGGAAACATTTCAAACGTTTATGAAAGGGGAAACATTTCAGTAATACGAAAAAGACTTTTTCTTAAAGTAAAATTTATAGTAGGCATGTCTCAAATCCACCAACTTTTGAAAAGGCTCCGCTGAAATGCAAAAACTAAATCTCGGTTACAGGGATGTTTTAAAAAGCGCCCTTAATTACACTAGGCAGTTAATGAGACCGGTTTATGAATGAAAGATGGGGCGGTTAAAATTCATCCGTGAAGCCAGCAGGGTGGCCAAGTCTTGGTCTTTTGATAGGACTTGAAAGGACTAGTTAGTGTCTATCTAGTGGTTTTGCTGCCTAGTTCTTTTAGTGCCGGTAATAAAAGTCATTTGTTTTTGTAAAAAGACTTACAAGGGGGCAATTTTACACGTCCCGTAAAACCTTACCAGAACTTCGGGACAATTTGTGGGCTGGTGCCTTGAGTTGATATAAGGATGGAATGAAACATCTTGTGGTTCGCTATCCTCTTTCTGGTCTTGACCAGAAATATGGTCTCACTTTGTCAAAGGGAGAAAGGGAAGTTACAAAAAGAGTCTTCTTTTATTTGTGTGATCGTAATTTAACACGCTTCTATTAGCTCGGGCTGTATGTATGTAACTGAATCTTTGAGCTCAATTTTCACCAACTTCCAGAAATTGGTTTAGTTTGAAACTTTGCACACGTATCAAGTACCGATGACAATGCAATAATTTGATAAAAGTTTTCCACCATCCTTATTAACTAAAAAAATGTTTAAAAAACTAAACAAGCACGCTTTTATAGCTAAATTAAAAGTAGAAAATAATTTCTGTGTACAAAGAATTTATAAAAACGTTTTTTATAAATTACTTTTATTATTCTTTTTTTACTTTATTAAACTTCTATTTATTTTTTAAAATGTGTTTTACTCTTATGATGAGTTTTTTTTTGGGAAGAGTTTTAGGCGTCTTAAGTGAAATTGCAATCGGCTAAATTTCATAGTTTGAGTCCCGTGTATCGTTGTGTATCGATACAACAAAAATCAGGGAACCGTGAAAGGCACTATAACATCCTGAATTCATGTCCCTTAACTTTTTAGGATGAAATGTTGATCACCCTACTAAATCTAGAGCTTCTGGGCGGTCTGACTCACTTGCAGCGAGTCTGTTAATGAAAACTGTTAAACATTATGGTGTCAACAGTCGCGGAATATTCGTGGCTGTGGTCCTAGGGATTTTTTGAGCAATTTCGATCTAAAAAAATGACTATCGATCGGTCACAAACTTAAGGCTGGTCCTTAAAACTGAAGGCTGAACCGAAAAAAAATTCCGTTTTCGTTGTATGGAACGAAACCTAAACCGCTCGATTTCGACTAAGTTTAGACCGATGCCTTCAAACTATTAGAAACTTATTCTACAGCCAATGGACTATAATCCTACACTATCAGCGCACGCCCGAACTTAACCGTTCAGAAGTTATGAGGAAACGAATAATGAAAAAAAAATACAAGTAACTAAAATGTGTTTTTCCATATACAATACGTAACAACCATTATATTAGGCTTAAGCACCGCGACGCAAGCTGTGACATTAGGATTAATATCAAAGCAATAATTATGAAGAGCTAGAACCGCTTCTGTTGAGCGGTAAGCAAGTTCTTAATATGCCCACAGACGCATTTCTTGGAAACATTTCAGCCGTTTATGAAAGGGGTAAGATTTCAGTAATACGAGAGAAAATATTTGTCCGTCTCCAAACCTTTTACTTAAAGTAAAATTTATAGTAGGCGAGTCTCAAGTCAACCAACTTTTGAAGAGGCTCCGCTGAAATTTAAAAACTAAATCTCGGTTTCAGAGATGTTTTTAAAAGCGCCCTTAATTACGCTAGGCAGTTAATGAGCTCGTTCTATGAATGAAAGATGGGGCGGTTAAAATTCATCCGTGAAGCCAGCACGGTGGCCAAGTCTTGGTCTTTTGATAGGACTTGAAAGGACTAGTTAGTGTCTATCTAGTGGTTTTGCTGCCTAGTTCTTTTAGTGCCGGTAATAAAAGTCATTTGTTTTTGTAAAAAGACTTACAAGGGGGCAATTTTACACGTCCCGTAAAACCTTACCAGAACTTCGGGACAATTTGTGGGCTGGTGCCTTGAGTTGATATAAGGATGGAATGAAACATCTTGTGGTTCGCTATCCTCTTTCTGGTCTTGACCAGAAATATGGTCTCACTTTGTCAAAGGGAGAAAGGGAAGTTACAAAAAGAGTCTTCTTTTATTTGTGTGATCGTAATTTAACACGCTTCTATTAGCTCGGGCTGTATGTATGTAACTGAATCTTTGAGCTCAATTTTCACCAACTTCCAGAAATTGGTTTAGTTTGAAACTTTGCACACGTATCAAGTACCGATGACAATGCAATAATTTGATAAGAGTTTTCCACCATCCTTATTAACTAAAAAAATGTTTAAAAAACTAAACAAGCACGCTTTTATAGCTAACTTAAAAGTAGAAAATAATTTCTGTGTACAAAGAATTTATAAAAACGTTTTTTATAAATTACTTTTATTATTCTTTTTTTACTTTATTAAACTTCTATTTATTTTTTAAATATGTGTTTTACTCTTATGATGAGTTTTTTTAGGGAAGAGTTTTAGGCGTCTTAAGTGAAATTGCAATCGGCTAAATTTCATAGTTCGAGTCCCGTGTATCGTTGTGTATCGATACAACAAAAATCAGGGAACCGTTAAAGGCACTATAACATCCTGAATTCATGTTCCTTAACTTTTTAGGATAAAATGTTGATCACCCTACTAAATCTAGAGCTCCTGGGCGCTCTGACCCACTTGCAGCGAGTCTGTTAATGAAAACTGTTAAACATTATGGTGTCAAAAGTCGCGGAATATTCGTGGCTGTGGTCCTAGGGATTTTTTGAGCAATATCGATCTAAAAAAATGACTATCGATCGGTCACAAACTTAAGGCTGGTCCTTAAAACTGAAGGCTGAACCGAAAAAAAATTCCGTTTTCGTTGTATGGAACGAAACCTAAACCGCTCGATTTCGACTAAGTTTAGACCGATGCCTTCAAACTATTAGAAACTTATTCTACAGCCAATGGACTATAATCCTACACTATCAGCGCACGCCCGAACTTACCCGTTCAGAAGTTATGAGGAAACGAATAATGAAAAAAAAAAACAAGTAACTAAAATGTGTTTTTCCATATACAATACGTAACAACCATTATATTATTAGGCTTAAGCATCGCGACGCAAGCTGTGACATTAAGATTAATATCAAAGCAATAATTATGAAGAGCTAGAACCGCTTCTGTTGAGCGGTAAGCAAGTTCTTAATATGCCCACAGACGCATTTCTTGGAAACATTTCAGCCGTTTATGAAAGGGGTAAGATTTCATTAATACGAGAGAAAATATTTGTCCTTCTCCAAACCTTTTACTTAAAGTAAAATTTATAGTAGGCGAGTCTCAAGTCAACCAACTTTTGAAGAGGCTCCGCTGAAATTTAAAAACTAAATCTCGGTTACAGAGATGTTTTTAAAAGCGCCCTTAATTACGCTAGGCAGTTAATGAGCTCGTTCTGTGAATGAAAGATGGGGCGGTTAAAATTCATCCGTGAAGCCAGCAAGGTGACCAAGTCTTGGTCTTTTGATAGAACTTGAAAGGACTAGTACCTATCCAGTGGTTTTGCTGCCTAGTTCTTTTAGTGCCGGTAATAAAAGTCATTTATTTCTGTAAATAGACCTACAGGGGGGCACTTTAACACGACCCTACCAGAGTTTCGGGACAATTTGTGGGCTGGTGCCTTGAGTTGATATGAGGTTGAATGAAACATCTACTGGTTCGCTATCCTCTTTCTGGTCTTGAACAGAAATATGGTCTCACTTTGTCAAAGGGAGAAAGGGAAACTACAAAAAGAGTCTTCTTTTATTTGTGTAATCGTATTTTAACACGCTTCTATTAGCTCGGGCTGAATGTATGTACTAACGGAATCTTTGAGCTCAATTTTCACCAACTTCTAGAAATCGGATTAATTTGAAACTTTGCACACGTTCACACGTATCAAGCACCGATGACAGTGCAATAATTTGATAAGAGTTTTCCACTATCCTTATTTACTAAAAAAAATGTTAAAAAAAACTAAAAAAAACACGCTTTTATTACTAACTAAAAAGGAGAAATAAGTTTCTGAGTACAAAGAACTTTTACTTTTTTAAACTATTATTTATTTTTTAAATAGTGTTTTATTATTATGATGACTTTTTTTGGGAATAGTTTGAGGCGTCGAATTAAAATTTTATAGTTTTTCAGAGAAGAAAGAAGGCTCAGTTTCATAGTTTTTCAGAGTCCCGTGTAATCGATACAACAAAAATCAGGGACCCGTAAGAGGCATTGTAACATCCTGAATTCATGTCCCATAATTTTTTAGGATGAAATGTTGATCACCCTACTAAATCTAGAGCTCCTGGGCGCTCTAACCCACTTGCAGCGAGTCTGTTAATGAAAACTGTTAAATATTACGGTGTCAACAGTCGCGGAATATTCGTGGCTGTGGTCCTTTGATGCACTTCAAGTTTTAACTACACTATAACTGGATTTATACGGTAGCTTGTAAAATATACCGTTGCATAGCAGATTGTTAGTGTAGATACTATTTATGGCACACCACAAAAAATCAAGTTAAAGCAACTTTAAACAGATATAGGTCTGATCACTAGCCATCTCTGCCAAACATCTTTTGATAGAACAGATTTGGAGCAACAGAGCACTCCCAAGGAGTCCCAAGCAAAGCCCTTCGGTGCAATTAAGGCCCAGGTCTCTCTATACTCTCGCAGCGACTCGCTAATGTCAGCGATTTGGCCACGGTGATTGGTTGAAAGTGTTGAAACGCTGTCAGTTAAGAGTCGCGACGACAGTTAGCCACAGGTGTGCGTTGGCGGTTAGAGAGTGATTCGAGAGTGCTCGCACATTTTTAATGCCACCTCGATTGTTGCAACTGCAGCGAGTTGCAGTCGGATTGAGGATAGTGATGTTTTTTAGGAGTGAGGGATATTTGCGGATATTTAGATACAATTTTAATCTTATTTCAAACACTAGAGTCGGATACTTCTTGTTATTAATGTTATTTTAAATGTGTTTTTTTTTTCGTTTTCTATAATTGCTGCGTTATGAGACCTTTAATAGTTAGTGGTTGTGTATCAAAATGTTTGTTAAAAGACACATAATTCCCAGGAAAATTACAAGTTTATTTAAGCTCCTTAGTTTTAGGCCTGTTCCTTTCTATTAATTGAAAAAAATCAAGACACAATGATCATTCATGTTCTTGCTATCAAGCAGCATACAGCTGCAAGCAAACGCGACTACAATAAATTAGACTCGAACGAAAAGCGAATTCCATCAAATCGATATCGTTTATGACGTAAGTACACATGACAGCACGTCAAGGTAAGAACTGTAACATCTTATGCGCATGTAATAAAGGCGATGATATTCGTAGCGTAATGTGCAGTCATCGGTATACGTGATCGTTTTGACGGATATCATTTCTCATACGAGTAGTAACTCTTAACTCGCTGGATTCTTATGGATGGATATTAAGGTACCGTAAGGTAAAGTCCCAAATTTTTATAAATAAAAATAAAACTGGATTCGGATGTATCCTCAAAATATCCGACGAGCCGTTCCCTTCCCACAAAGTAAACGTTACAGACTTCGAACGAATCCTCACTTCATAATGGCGGTTTGAATGCCTACGATTCACTCTTGGAATTGTATTGTTGCTTCTTATTTGCCGGAGATTTTATTTTCGTCTGGCTCTCTAAATAATAAATCCCGTCTGGGGTCAGAGACGCATCGGGTCTGGAGAGATTTGTTGGGGTTGCTTTACTTGTGACCTGGCATTTTTATAATATAATCTATATATACTAGGGCGGTTTGATAAGTCCATGACTTTGAAAAGAAAAACATATATTTTGTGTACAAAAACATTTTATTTTTCTACATACTCTCCTTTCAACTCTACACTCTTTTTCCAGCGATGCTCCAATCTCTTCAACCCATCCAAAAAATACTTTTTGTCAAAGCCTGCAAAATAGGCCTCGGTTGCAGCTATCACCTCTTCATTGGATGAAAATCTTTGCCCAGCAAGCCATTTCTTCATGTTTGGGAAGAGAAAGAAGTCACAGGGGGCTAAATCTGGTGAATATGGAGGGTGCGGCAATAATTCGTATCCTAATTCGACAAGTTTTGAAGTCGCGACTGCAGACGAGTGGGCCGAAGCATTATCCTGATGAAATAGAACTTTTTTCTTTGTTAGATGCGGTCGTTTCTTCATCAACTCTTCATTAAATCTTTCCAGCAATGCAGCATAGTAAGCACCGGTTATTGTCTTGCCTTTCTCCAAGAAATCGATGAAAATAACCCCTTGACTGTCCCAAAATACTGTTGCCATCACTTTACCAGCCGAACATACCGTTTTTGCCTTCTTTGGTGCACGTTCGCCGGTAGAAGTCCACTGCTTTGACTGTTGTTTAGTCTCTGGCGTATAATGGTGGACCCACGTTTCATCCACGGTTACGTACCGACGCAAAAATTCACTTGGATTGCGATTATACATAGCCAGACATGCCTCAGAAGTAGTCACGCGTTTTCGCTTTTGGTCGACTGTCAGTAAGCGCGGCACCCATCTTGCAGAAAGTTTTTTCATTCCCAAAATATCGTGCAAAATATGAAAAACTCGTTCATTTGAGATGTGCACAGCCTCAGCTAACTCGCGTATCTTTACTCGACGGTCAGCCAAAACAATATCGTGGATTTTGTTAACAATGTTCTCAGTGGTTACCTCAATCGGCCTTCCTGGGCGCTCGGCATCATTGGTTGTAATACGTCCACAACGAAACTCAGTAAACCATTTATGTACCATTCCATGAGACGGCGCTGAATCCCGTAATATTTTTTCAACTTGTCTTCGGTCTGCTTAATGGTTTTCCCGCGTAAAAAATAGTGTTTAATCAAGACTCGAAACTCGGATTTCTCCATTTTCGAAGAACACCTTCACAGCCGCCAAACTTCTTTTGTTATTAAATATTGTTTTCGCGCCATATTTGAAAATAGAATTATTTTAGGTTCGCAAAAATATTACTTTTAAGAAAACACGGGTTGCACTCCGGGAGTGCCGGCAGAAGTGAAAACTTGATTATTAACGTTGTGCATTTTTGATTTATTTGAACCGTCTTACGGTTTTTCGATCAGCATCACGTGACCTGACGCGAGTTTCACAGTTTCTACCCATGCCACAAAAGTGCTCAACGCCGCTAAAGAAGTTTTCACTTCAAAAATATCATTAAAAATAAAAAAAGTTTCTATTCAGCCTGAAAGTCATGGAGTTATCAAAACGCCCTTGTATATAAAAGAAAGTGGTGTTAGTTAGTTAAAATTGGTGGAGAGGTTCCGGACATAGGATACCTTTCATTCCGTTCGGGTCCGTTCAATAAAGGGATTCCACGCAGATGAAGTTGCGGGGGCCACTAGTAATAGATAAATATACAACAACATCACTTACATTGATCTGACTCCGTGTTAAGTAGCTTAAACACTTGTGTTACAGATATCAGAATCAACAGTGGCATTACGAATAAACTTAAATAAATACATATCACACCCAGACCAGTACAAACAGACATGTTCATGCACACAAATGTTTGTACAGTGCGAGGATCGAACCCGCGACCTCTTGGTTAATAGTCAACTTCTTTCTTGACCATTACACCAAAGTTGTTATTAAAGGTTTATTTAAGGTTTAGTTGTTATTAAAGGATTAGATTTTTGATTTTGTGCCCTGCGGTCTCAGCCGCATATAACCCGATTTTAATATAAATGGGAAAGTCAGTTTGTTTGTTTGTCCATCTAATACGACGTAACGAAGCAATGTTATGATATGTTTTTGTGTGGAGGTAGGTAGGAAGCTGAAGAGTGACATAGGCTAAAATTTTCCTCGACAAAACATTTCAATCCTATGTATAAATTGAACAATCAACTCATAGCTTTCCGATAGATTGCGCCACGCGGTTTTTAGGGCTATTCGCCGTTAATTCACATTTAGTACGCGAGCAAACCCGCGGGTAGCAGCTAGTATTAGATAAACTTTAATTGCGCTATACTAATGTGATTTTTCATTTGTGATTGTGAGTGTGATGAATTTACTTTTAATATGATATGTTTTACTTGTTTCAGGTAAATGATTGATGGTCGTATTTCTCATCAGCCTATATACGTCTCTCTCCTGGGCACAGGCCTCACCTCATATATGAGGTGTTACGAGCCATACTCCACCACGCGAGCTCACTGCGGATTGGTGGAGGGGTATGTGTAAGGTAAGTGACCAACCTTACTGTCAGATGTTATCTAGCCGCCCAAGAGCCTCTGACCAGGCTAAACGACTAATGTTTATCGATTACCGGGACCAACAGCTTAACGTGCCTTCCGAAGCACGAATATGCTTTAAAATAGACATCAATTAAATGGTCGGAATCGTCACACACGACCGCGCATTAGGTTGCATCACTTTCGGTATCACCGCCAAAAGCGCTACAACCACTGCGCCACAAGCACCTCCACACCACCATGAAAAACCGTCAGCAAAACAAATTACATTTCTTTTTTTGCTTACCCTACCTGTCACAAATGAGCTTGGAATGATGTAATCGCATACTTCCGATTAGTGCGTCCCACTGTTTTATCTGTCTAACCTAAATACTACTACAATATCAATTTTATTCCATTTTAAACTCTAACCCTATCGAAATAAGGTATACTTTTGATTTGATAACATGATATAAAGCAGCTTAAGTGAATTTTTATCTTTACTTCGTGGGGATTAAGAGCTATTTTTAGTTTAAACAAGTTAAATAGAAGAGCAGGAGTGAGATAGCCTAATGGATGGTTGTAATTTTCTGTAATTTTTTTTCATAATTAAATAACAATTAGTAATGATAAGAATACCTCACAGTTTCTAGTGTTTACTTTCTTTTAAAATGCGTTCTTTAAACAATAACTGCAACGGCAACCCTTGTTATGTTATTGAAAATTGCATAAATAATACACCTGCACTTTAGGCACAGCTTTACTAGCATTTGCTATATATACTAGGGAGCGTTCAAGTATTACGTAACGCAATTTTTGAAGATTTTTGACCCCCAAGTTTAACAACGAAAGAAGTACAATTTAGGCGGTCTTATCGCTTGTAGCGATCTCTTCCAGTCAACCGTCTTCTTCTTATTATTAATTATTGTTATATAATATATCTGAGTAAAATAAAATAAAATAAAGAATAATTATTTGTATTCACAGCTTTTGACGCCTATATAGTAGATATTGGTCGATTTCGGCCACGGCGGCCAATCTCAACAGAGATTAGCCAACTACGCGGGATATATTATAGTGCATAAGTGTGAGCGCAATACACAGGTGCACTCACTGTTCCATCACTCTCAAAGTTCGGTGAGACGGCAACCCGACATGACCAGAGAGGGATCAGGCGCAGGACCAACGGCTTAACGTGATTATTTGACGTCTATTGCCATATTTAACCTCAGACGAAAAAGAGTTATTAGTTTGTCTCCTACTCTATTTGTGTCTGTCTGTGGCATCGTAGCTCCTGAACAGATGAACCGATTTCAGTGCGGTTTTTTTTATTCGAAAGATAATTTAATCACGGTGTTTCTTAGCTATGTCTGCTCAAAATCTGTTCAGCCGTTGAAGCTCGCCACCTGTTTCCAGCTGGCACATGTCGGGGTTTTTTTTAAGTAGCTCATATTGACAAACGGTCGTTGTTTTACACGCGTACAACAAATCAAGTATTATGCCAATGACACCAGTCTCGTCGGCGCAGATTCATCTCAATAAAAATGACACCGACTCGGTACTTGTCAAATGATACCGTCATAGAGTAGTGTGTGAAGTCGGCGACAAGTAGAAGGGTCACCTTTGACTATCAAAATGTGTTATTTGGTGATTTCGCAAAAAAAAAAAAAAAACAAAAAAGAAATATTTAGTTTTTCAGCTTGCCATGATTATGTCCTTTTGACATAATTATAGAGATTAATAGAGTGTTTATACTTAATTTACACATTTCATGCTAGTCATTCTGCAATTTTTATACCCTTTCATTCAAACATCGAATTACTTTCATAGTAAAAAGTAAAGTTAGCACGACCCACTACTGGGGATAAGCCTTCCGTTAATTATTGACTGGTACGAGCTATACCACTCCACCACGCGGCCTCAGTGCGGATTGGTGAAAAAACTTTTATCATATTATTGTTTAAAACTAAAGCAAAGTACATAAAAACTAAAAGTAAAATGTTTTTTACTCGAAAAGCGAAGGTGTCACTCGTTACGTTTAGCACTTTACCCTTTAATCCAGCTTATAAAGTTTGACAGATAAGTAAGTTCTGAAAACTGTGACCTGTAAGCGCGTCTGGCTAAAAACTCTAATACCATCTGCTATTACATTCAAGAAAGTTTTGAAATATTCCGCGGTGGAATGTATATTTTATTTTAACTGAACACCAACAATTTTCATTTTGTAAAAAAAATAAAACAAGCTGAAATCTAAACAATATTTCAAAATTACGAATGCATGAGAATCGTACCCGGTCCCTATACTTTTAAGTTGTGCGACATTCCACCCTGTTATTATTTTGTTGTTGTCATACTTAATATGTGGACAATCAAATGGTGCTAGTTACATTTGTACTAAAAAAATATTATAATGAGAATTGTTTAAGTATGGCACTAATGTAATTTTATTTGTTGAGTTTTTTTTTGCGTTTACAACGCTATTTTTTTAATTTCGAAAAGACATAACACTTATAAAATTCTTTTCGGCTCCGGTCATCGGGGAGGAATCGAACCCCCGACCTTTGGAAATCCGGTCCAATGCTCTGACCACTGAGCTACCGAGAACCTTAATGGAGTCGTTGAATTTTGTAAGTACTAATGTAATTGTTTATTGTACCAAATAAAAAGATAAAAAAATATATACGTATGTAATGAGGCACTCTCTATTTACAATTTAACATTTCAAAATTAATTTAATTTCAAAAAGAATATTTCATTATCATCAAAAAGAGGATTAAAAAAAAGTATCACTGTTGTTAAATCAACTAGGCTTAGTAATGTCCCTCTCCTTCTCACTCGCATTCAAAATAGTCTGGCTGTAGGCACAAAACTATTCACCTCGTCCTTCTGTTTCCTGCTTACTCTACAGCTAAACGTCATAACATGCCGATGCTGACAAATCACAGTCTATCCCTTTCATCAGCCATATCTCTATCCCTCTCCCACCAGATGTTTACAATTTTCTCATCAACATCTTTCTTTAGTTGCTTGTAGTGCGTGCGCGCCATCAGTCGCGTCGATCAATGATCTATAGATCGTTATAGATCATTTTTATCGAGTGCAAGTGATTGTGACAAAGGACCATTGTGAGTGGCATATTATGGCATAACAATGCATTCCTGTGTTGTTGCATACTAAACGGAATATATCGGTTTGTTGATGGATTTTATGCCAGTTATTCTAAAACAAAGGTATCTTTCAATAAAAAATAATCTGTGGAATATATAAAATAATAAAATGAATTGCTGTTCGTTAGTCTCGCTGGAACTCGAGAACGGCTGTACCGATTTTGGTTTTTAAATTATTTGTGGAAGTTCAGGGCAGGTGTAAACGGTGAGAAAATATTTAAAAAAATTGCCAAAACAGCGGGCAGGACGTCGTCTGCCGGATCCGCTAGTTTAAAATAAAAATGCAAAATATGCCGGGATGAAAGTGTATTTTGTTTTTATGACTGAAAAATAAAGCAAATAACGTAAAAAAAAATCTAACAGTTTTTGGCATGCATTGGCATTTTTTGCTATGATGGCATTTTTATCTGAATTTTATATGATTGCATGGTATATTATATTTTCTTTGAAGAAAAAACTCGACTACCTAATTAGCTTTTAGCAGGTTTTAAAAATAATACCCGCATTACTATAAAACTAATTTAAACAACCTTTAACAATTCCTATTGGTTTGTAAAAGGAAAACTACGGAAGCCCAATTATAAATACATATAGGTAAACATGGAGTTATAGAGACAATTTAACTACTTTATACGTTTATCAGTGTCCTCGATGTCATTACTCATTACCAAGTTAGGTATATCCTATGTAGTGGAATTATCAACAAAACTATGCATTCATTTTTGACGACCACTTTGGTGTAATTGTCAAGAAGTTGACTATTAACTAAGACGTCGCGGGTTCGATCCCCGCTCTGTACGAACATTTGCGTGCATGAACATGTCTGTTTGTATTGGTCTGGGTGTTATATATTTATTTAAGTTTATTTGTAATACCACTGTTGATTCTGATATCTGTAACACAAGTGGTTAGGCTACGGAGTCAGATCAATGTATGTTGTTGTATAATATTATCATTATTATTATTTAGCTCTACTAAGTACCTGATAACCCTTTGTAAGTATGGTGATTGCAATTTCAACGAAACGAGAATCATAAAAACGTTAATGTTAAAAAAGTTAGCAAAACTAACTTTCTTATAAAAACATCCCCATAAAAGCCAAGAAAGTTGCTGATGAGCTTCAAAGGCTGGACCGAATTTGACCAGTCACAACTATAAACCTAATAATGATTAAATTATTAATCTTTCGAATTAAACAGGCCACATTGAAATCGGTCCACCTGTTCGGTGGCTACGATGCGACAGACACACACAAAAACACATCAACACATAGGGGTCATATTTATTATAACACCCCTCCTTTTCCTCGCAGGTTAAACATAAAGTTTAATATTAAGGTGACGCAACAGGACGCAGTTTTCGCTTGTACATCTCATCATAATATTCAATTTATATAACACCATGTAGCATTCGACGAGTTAAGATAAGACACAGTTTTATGGCAAACTGTTGTGACATAATTAAAACGATGGCGTTTTAATTCATGTCACATTATTTAATTTATATAACACCATGTACCATTCTTCTAGTTAAGATAGGAAACAGTTTTCCATTGTTTTAATTCAGTTTAAACAAATCTAAGATTGATCATGTCATAATATTCAATTTATATAACACCATGTACCATTTTTCGAGTTAAGATAGGGCACAGTTTTCTATCGTTTTGATTCAGTATAAAAAAACTACGATTGATCATGTCATAATATTCAATTCATTGAACACCATGTACAATTCTTTATTGCCTGTTCAAAAGCAGGTGATACCATATGCATGCACATTCGTCTACTCGTAAATGCCAAGAGTGATATTAAAGCCATTTTTGCACCGCAGCCGCTATAAAAGACGAAATGTTTACGACAGAGACATAAAAGGGGTAAAATTGACCGTTATGTCGCCATTATAACCCTTTCGTGGGCGTGCCCAATTATAATGTTCGGATCGTGAAAATATGACACAGAAATCATAGCAGGTTCATTCATAATAACTTACGTAACAAACTAACTATGGTAGCAAACTTTTTTTTTAAGTGGCAATTGAAAAAAAATGTCGTCATTTACAAATGATTCAGCTAGATACTATAAGTCCTCCTGGCCGATTCCGACCACGGCGGCTCAACATAGATCAGCCAACTACGCAGGAGATATTATAGTGTGAGCGCAATACACAGGTGCACTCACTGTTCCATCACTTTCAGAGTTCGATGAGACGAAAATCCGACATGACCGGAGAGAGATCAGGCGCAGGACCAACGGCTTAACGTGCCCACCGAGGCACGGGGGTGTAACACCGCCATCTTTTTTTTCTTTCTTTTGTTTTTGAGAAATTCAGAACAGAAAATCTCAGAAACAATTTTGGCTCGACCTGGGATTCGAACCCAGGACTTTTCGGATGTAAGGAAGAAACTTTGCCACTATACCAACGAGGCAGTCAGTTTTTTTTAAAGCTAGATACAGGGTATTTCTGTGAGCTAGAGAAAAGGACATTAGAGTCATTCGCTATCTTTTTCGTGATGACGCCAACGTGTATTTGTGTCTTCTTGGTCTTTGTGTGAAATTTTGATTTTGGCCCGAAGCCTACTCAAGGATAGCTGGTATGTCGATATGTGCAATTTTTGTAAAAAAAAAAATATTTTGGCTACCGAATCAGCCAAAACTGTCTGTTATTTTTTAACACACACATTAGGGATATCACAAAATCTACCAAGATTATACGATATCCCCATTGTGTGTGTGTTATTTTTGATTTAACTCATGCCGCGTCATAATTTTTTTTGTTTTAACAAATCGACGATCGACTTAATGTTGACGATTAATTAATCTAGACCTTAAAATCAGCACGAAATTTAAAAAGGGCAGGAAGGCAACGATTTGCTGAACCAGGAAAGGAAGTGTCTTTAAGTTTTTTGACGTCGGTTAAGTTCGTGTTAAGTGGTAGGTACACTGATTTCTAAAGAATTTAATTCACGATCAATGCACAGGAAAATTGATTAATGAAATGATTTTCTTAAAGACCGCGATCCAATTTGTTTTTTTGTGCTTCGCTGAAAAAGTACATTCCTCATCAGACTGTAAGTCAAACCTCTTTTTAATTATAATTAAGAATGTACTTATATCCGTTAAAGCATTTTGTAGAATAAGGAAAAGGTTTTGTTTTACCGCATAAGACATTAGTTTCCAAGATGATTACTCTGGTCTAGAATTTTTTAATCTGTTCCACGTTACTCCTACATTCCTTGATGAAGCGTGTGTAATGGGTCTTCTCTTCGTATTAGGGTCGTCAGCCCGTGCGATTCTACCCGACTACCGAAGGAAGGTTATGTTTGCAAAATTGACACAGGTAGCATGTGTCAATTCCTACCTTCCTTCCTTTGGTATTCGGGTAAAACCGTACGGGCCGGAAAAGATCGCTGGATCGTACTGGATGCAGTGGGGTGCGCACGAACAGTATCGTAAGGTACTTTCGTCCAAACGTCAAAAACTGACAGTTTCTCCATACTAATTGACAAGTTAACGATAGGTAAACGCTACGAATACGTTACTATAGTTGTTCGTGCTCACCCCACAGGCCGCATGTATCCCGCTCGACTTGATAATCTTTTTGCATGTGAGCGGCCTATGTTCAGCTGTGGACGTCTTGCGTAACTTTTTCATATCTTAAGTTTTGTTTAAATTATTTTTCTGAACTTATTCTGAATGTCGCGAATGTTATCCTTAGTTTTATTGGCATAATCCTCACGTTTATTTGACAGAGGGGAGGATAAGGTGTGAAGTCCTAGTCCTGAACTCTGTCCCAAAATAAAACGAAGCACTCATGGAAATGATTCGTCAAAATCGTTTCAGCAGTTCCGTTAAAGTTACAACATACGAGGAAAGTCATTAAATCACAACCCTTGCAAATGGATGTCATAGCGCAGGGAAGAATGCGCACATTCGCCGCGCCGCATAAAATGTAATAACGGATTATGTGAAGCGTCTATGTGATGAAATGTCATAGTAAACGTATAAGCTGAAGCAGTACGGAAGCCAAGTGACTAACACCGCGTACACCGCAGTTGTATCTCTAGGTTTAGGCCATTCTGTATATTGGTAGATTCAGATTCCCGTTCTTAAAGAATCTAACTTAAGCATGCTTAGTCTATTAAGAGCGTAGCGAGCGTTTGTTGGTCTAAGACTGAAGCGTAGATCAAAGGCTCGAAATTACATGCAATAGGTCGGCTCAATAGAGCTCTAATAATAATAGTCCTTCTGGCCGATTTCGACCACGGCGGCCATCTCAACAAAGATCAGCTAACTACGCAGATATATTATATTATATTATGATATATTATAGTGCACAAGTGTGAGCCCAATACACAGGTGCACTCACTGCTCCATCACTCTCAAAGTTCGGTGAGACGGGAATCGATTCGATGACCGCAAAGAGATCAAGCGCAGGATCAACGGCTTAACGTGCTTTCCGAGGCACTCGGTTGTAACACCGCCAACTTCCCGACTCCGAGCTGTTTTTGAGAAATTCATGACAGACAATCTCGGAAACAATTTTAGCTCGACCTGGGATTCGAACCCAGGACCTCTCGGATGTAAGGCAGAAACTTTGCCACTACACTAACGAGTCAGTCAAGGGCTCGAATACTACCTGGGCTTATAGACAAAGTCACAATTGCATAAGTCGCTGACGAAGCCGAACGCCAAATATGCCAAGTTGTAATGGCGACTTCGATAGCGATGCAATTGCACCTTTGTCTTGGGCCCCAGTATCTGACTCTTTGAAGATGCGTCTGTATTCGTGTCATTTCAAACATTACATACTTTGTTTCCGCACTGGTTTTATATCTTTCCTGTGGTGTCGCTTGTAAATTGCTACATTGGTTTTTTGAGATTGTTCCTAGAATGCAAGTCAAATTTAGCCTTTATCTCTGACGACATCAATATGTTAGACAAGCTGTCAAATTCATGATCATGATTGTTATTTGAGTTTTGTGTTAATAGTCTACCATAGTGTCTGATTTTTATATACAAGTGATTTAGGTTTATTATCATTTGTTGTTGTCTACATCAATTCAAAAAAAAGGAAGAAAAATATACATGTTTCTGTCTTTCAGTGCCTGTCATGTTGCTATTATAGTAGAAGATACGAAATTAAATCGCTTTTCACTGACTTGATAATAGAATGAAAAATATTTTATAATAAATTTAGTATATTTAAATATCATTGATATTAGATAATATATTAAAAATGGGTTTGCAAAAAAAATCCTGGACATAATATTTTTAATAATTTTTATTATTGTTTTGCAGCCGTTGGGTTGTCTTTTATTTACCTGGGCAAACTACTGGGTAGTCAGGTATAAACTGGAATGTCAATGTTAGTTTCTTTCACTCAAGTGGATAATAGAATAAAAAATACCATCATAAGCGCTGCTTTATGGCCATAAACTTACTTTCAGTCGGAACAAAATTTTCTTATAATCTTATGTTGCAAAATTTAATATAAAATATTAAAAAAAAAATAATTTAATAAATTATATAATAATACTAAAATTGCAGAAATACTAAATTTATTATAAAATATGTTTCATTCAAATCAGCTCGGTAAAGGTCGATGTAAGTTCTGATCATAGACTATTACTAGTTTGACTGTTACAATAACAGTTTATTATATCAATTAAACAACATTCAGCAAACATGAATTTCAATTGCCAAAGATAATGTTTAATAACAAAGCTAATTGACAATAACAATAACAAACAAGGAATAGTTTATAACCGGGTTTCCGCCTGTTATCAATGTTTAGCTATTATTCTGGTGTGCATTCGTAATGGAGGTCATATGATAAGCTTGGCATGTTGTAATTGAATTCACACTCTAGCTAGAGCTAGAGACTAAAATACCTATATGAAGTTATATCTCGAAAAAGAAAACAATTTACACAAAAAATAAGTAAAAACATTTGACATAATTATATCTTATAAATGCGCGAGGCACTCAGGAAGTTTTGCGAAAAAAAGTTTGTATGGATGTCAGGCTCGTTATAATCTATTTTGAAAATATGATCCTTTTTTAGTAAAGAAAGAAACATCCCAACTTAAAAATTCCGAACTATTTTAAATTATATGACTGTCTGACTGAAATATGGATTTACGCCGGAAACATTTTCGCGCTATAATTTTCTATGATTTTAAATGTCGTCTAAAACCGGACGAATCTTACGATAAAATTAAAATGTCATTTAGGGATGAGATGCCTTCCAAAGCAACTGTTAATCGTTTAACGAATTCAAGCGCGGTCGGTCAACTTTGGGGGATTAAGAGAGATGTGGTCGTCCTTTAGCGGCTGTTACAGAAGAAAACGTGCTAGCAGTGAAAAATGTTGTTTCAAGACAACAGGCGAGTTACATATTAAGAGTTTCAGCTTATAGTGCAGATTGGGATCAGGAAGCATTAACGACGTGTAACAGATCGACTCTTAATATTTTAAATAAAGTTCTGAATTAAATAAATAAGTTATGAAATAGTGTGAATAGCGACATCTAGTGTTAGCAGTGAGGAACTGCCGATGTGTGTGACTTGATTTGGGAGGTTCGAAGGTAGAAGTTCGAAGTATGTTCTGTAGATGTCGTATCGAAATATTTTAAGATTCTTACATTAATTAGAAATTCATTTTGGCTCGGTAGTTGCGAGATTATTTCCTGTAAAATACTGAAAATTCATTTTAGATTAAATCTAAGAGAAAATACGTATGTAAGGAAGACGTAATAGTATTTTTGACTTGACATAGTGCTAACACGTATTTAAGTGAAACTTATTGATTATCGAGCAATATTGGCGTTATTTGGGTGGATGTTAAATTTGTTTTATTGCATTTTATAATTAAATGTTAATCTTTTCAATTTCCGATGTTCTTGGAGTTTGAGAATTAATATTAAAAAAATGTCCTCATACTAGAGCAGGTCACAGTACGAAGGAAGTGACAAACGAGAGCCATCTATATTCGCAAGGCGCTAAAAAAATAAGCAATCTTTACGAATGACTATGGATGTCTCATTTGCACGCAGTTGAGTAGCTATAGGAAAGAGTAAGATAGATAACGTTAAATGTATGACCTGTTTTAAAAGTACTGCTACTCCACGCTAGATGTCTTTGAAATCTTGCGAGGAAAATGGAGATGCCAAGCGAAAAATTGTTTCTACTATTAGTAGTTTTGTTAAAGATTAAAAGCATAAGATCAAAATACCTGAATCGATCAATATCGGTTTAGTAATTACATTGAGTTGAAATATAATTTAGAATAAACACTAAAGTTAATGTTTCCAATGCTAATTCTGTAAGATAATTGATTAAAGAGAAAATATTGAACTCGGAATGCTATTTAAATCTAGAAATAATCTAAAATTCTTTGTAAACAAAAGGTTTCAGCGTTGTTTTGTTCTAATAACGAAAAGTCATGCATAATGGACAAAGGTTTTACAACATTTGAAACTAAAACAAATAAATAGGGTTTACTTTTGTCAACCTTAAGTAGTTATTATAAAACTAGCGGTTACTGCGACTTTACCTGCGTGTGGTTCTTGTTCAGTGGAGACCCCGATGAGAAATTTAGATGTTGGTCGAATCTCAGATCAGTCAGATGTGCACGCGAAGTTACGTGGGGGATAGTTGAATCGTTTCGGAGGAATATGTGAACATGTAATGCTAGAGTTTTATGTATAAAATAAAGGCACATATTCAAGCTAAGCCAGTTGGTAGATTTGAATTGTACAAAACTGTATGGATATTCCAGTAGTTGGGTACCGCAGCCAGGCATCTGAACTGTTATTTCAGCTGTGGGATAGTGGAGTTGAGCGTTGTATACGATTAATGAAGTAATTTTCTAGCACATTCCATATTAATAATAGATTAGTACACACTTGGAACTTATTTACCAAACTTGGCTAGGATAAACCGGAAACTGTAATGGTAGAAATGGTAGACATTGAAAGTGTGGGGATGACAACACTGATCAGGAATGTTCTGGAAGAAAAAGAGTATATATAGGGCCTACAGCGGAATAGGAGGGGCATTCAGTTACGAATACGCGAGTATAAAGAGGTAGGCTCTGAATTTCTGTTTGTGAAAGTACTGAAAATCTGGATCAGATTATCATAGAAATATGGTTTTTGTGAAGGATTTCAGTATTTTTAAATTGGTAGAGTTTTAGTGAGTTATTCCGCGAAAATATATAAGATCTTGACTGGTGGAAGCTTAGTTTTACAGGATTGCGAAAGATACAGCAGGCCGTAAAACTGGGTTTTGGTTAAAACGTAGTGAAAATCGTACTTGGTGTGTTGTGCATCTTCCAAGCCTAAGGTGGTTCAATTTGGGCTCACAACAAACAAAGTATGCCTAGTGTTCTTGGTAAAAACTCTGACAAAACAAAAAAGGGAGTGGTTACCTAAAGAGTTAAGTGATTCAGTAGTTAAAGTGCTCAGTAACAGGTCACGATCTTATATTATGGAGTTGGTGCTCAAGCCCCGTGGCATTGAAATCCTAACTCCTCGTAATAGGGTGATAGGTAGGAAGCTGGAATCATTCTGAGGTACCAGCGGCGAGTCAACCTTCTCAGGTCTCGTTAACCTCAGCTAGGTGGTACGCTTTCCATAGCTCAAATCGTACGTGCGGATGGAATTGGACGCTGGATCCAATCGTTTGGGGTTACCCAGCTTCCTAGATCAGTACGAAGGGTTATGGCCACACTAGTCCCTTTATGTATACAATTATATATTCACACCACCATATTTCCTTCCGTAGGAGGATAACTGCCCAGCCACGGCTACATAGTTATCTCTCCCGCCTTAGGGTGCACTAGGGTATTAGTCAAAGTCTGGTTTGCATCCAGCACTTGTTACAGTTGAGAGTAGGTAGACTTTCATTGCACACCGAAAGTCGACACATAATGGGGGTTGTTTGGGGATAACACACCAGTATTAGGAGTCCAGACAGGTCCTGGTACACACCTTAGTTGAGTTCTGATTCGGGTAGGCAGGGTTTTATATATTGGTCTAGGTATATGGTTCCTTTATATAATTGTGGTTAAGTCATAGGTGGATTTCACTACGGCTAATAGATAATTAGGAAAAGTTCTTAGGTAGGTAGTGATCAAATTGGTAGGAAATATTTGGTTTGGGTTTAGGAAGAATTTCAGGTAATTGAATAGGGAAAGTTTTGCTCGAGAGTGCAGAGTTTAATGGTTCAATTCACAGTAAGTACTTAAATATTCCTAAATTAGAGTAACAAAATATCTTGTGAATTCTTTCAACTTTATTGAATTATTGTCTTTCAACTTTATTGAATTATTGATATTTTTGTTTGAACAGTTTGATTGTAAATAAATATAACTTAACATCAACTAAGAAGTTTGTTTACTAAGTTGTGAAATTAAGGGCTTGCTCGCTTCCTGGAACAGGGGAAGCTTGCTACAAGTTTTTCGTGTGACTTTTCTTGTAGCCATAGATAGGGTTTCAAGTCCACAATAAAGCTAGTTTTAAGTTAGAAAGGTTCTATATGAACTAGTTGGTAATGATAAATGCCCTGAAACTGTTCTGGAGGACTCATATGTCATGGAAGTGGAAGTCCACAAGTTGTGCGTGGTTGGGGCACAAACTCTAAAAATAACCATATTATGTGAATCTAATAAGAATCCTAAATATCCTAATTAGCATTTTATTCTGACTAATTTAGTATTGTTTTATTAATAAGATTAAAGCTAATCATTACTGAGCAAAACTCTAGGTCGGCAATAGTTATCCATTTATTATACTTAAGCTGAGTCAGCGGAAGCATATGAGGTTAGGTTAGGGTTTAGCTTCAACTCCACGCTAATAAAAGAACTTAGGGTCACTGCGGAAACTAGGGTCCTCTCTAGAATCGATCACAGCCATATCAAGTTAACGAGCCAATAACATAACATTCAATAGTAATTAGACCGAAGTTAGTATCAAGTAGGTTCCTAGTAGTTCATATCCATAGTGCAGGCAGTTAGTGCGGACAAAAGTTAAATAGGTTGTTTAGTAGGGGGGGTGGGTACAGACGATTTATTTAATGCGAAGTAAAGAAGCTATACCGTAAGTTAGCGTAATTTTAGATCTGTCTGACCGTAACATAAGTAAAGTGATTTATGGCTTGCCCTATTATGGACGACATAAAGTATTATACTATGTTGAAAGAAAAAGTCCGAACGGAGAATGTATGTATAGGCTCAGAGCTAGCGGACTTGTGCTGTTAAATAATTTCGATATGTATCGATCGTTATTTTCCGCTCAATGTCAGCACTGCCATTCATGATTTAGTCTAATTTCTTGTAATAGAAGCGATACCATAAATAATTGAACGCTTTTTAGGGTACCTACCTACTTGATAAGGGACCGAGATAATTTACGGGTGAAAAGTTTAAATTAATTACATTTTTTTTATAGCTGCTGCAACATTAATAAGAATTAGGCTAAAAAAGGGAGCTAATACAAAAAAAAAATCTTTTGGCGTTTTATCGACACTATGTTGGACAGTCACTTTTAGAAACTACTAAATGTTTTAAAATATCCATTAGGTACCAAACTTTTGACCTCTATCTCCGTGCCTATAATCGTATTAGGCACAAACCCAACACGCGTGGGTACTCGACAAACAATGCCTACAACGGTACAACCTCTCGGAGGCAATTAGTCAAGTTCCCACGATTATATTCTTTACAAGTGTCGGTAGTGGTGATAACGTCCATTTTGTTGGTATTTAGTGGGATGTTGCAAAAGAGAGGCAAAAGAAATGATGGAGTGTTTCGGTCTAGGAGTAAGTAAATTACAGTACTGCACTTGTGTGTACCATTTGGACAGTTTGTGAATGAGTTTTTGATATAACACTACTTTGTCAGTTGGGTAGAATCAGAAGATGTATAATAATAATAATATATAACAACATTACATACATTGATCTGACTCTGCAAGTAGCTTAAGCACTTGTGTTACAGAAATCAGAATCAACAGTGGTATTTACAAATAAACTTAAATAAATACATATGTATAACACCCAGACCAGTACAAATAGACATGTTCATGCACACAAATGTTTGTACAGTGCGGGGATCGAACCCGCGACCTCTTGGTTAATAGTCAACTTCTTAACCATTACACCAAAGTGGTCGTCAAACATCAAGTAGAATCCACTTACTGGATTCTGAAATAGAAGTGGAGATGGATATTAATGTTTAATCTGTAGTTTTTGACTTGAAAGCTTCTTCAGTTAATTTGTTGAGAAGTACCTAGTACCTACTTCTTAAACCTAAGTTTTGGACGTCATGCTTCGTCCATCTTAATGCGAAACTTCTGAGTCCTTAAGCAGCTTATAAAGTAGTAAGCTTGTTGCCAGTTAGTTATTACCTACGGAACATAAAGAAACTCGGGGTAGGTAACTTCTAATAGCAATATTCAATAAGTGGAAGAATTAGATTATTTTGAAAACAATGAGATTGAATCATATTTTCTTAGTCGTTCAAGCTTACCATACTGTAAAAAATAATAGTTTAAAAATCTAAAAAAAAACTACAAAACCGGGCAAATGTTTGTGTGATGAGCACGAGCATTTGTACCCGAGTCATGGGTGTTTATACATGTATTTAAGTCTTTCTACCCGTTATCCTAGCCACCATAGCACAAGCTAACGTTTAGTTTGGGGCTAGTTAATTGGTGTGTTCGTTGAAACAATTTAATTATTATTATAATTAACTTCTGTCTGTCCCAGATGTAATGTAGTTCAGTCCAGACATATTGTATAGCAATAGCATCCATGCTATGACTGTTTGCGGTCAGAACAACCGCAAAACTCCGACCGGGCGAGGGCAAATCCGGGCTGCCTACTCTAAAAAAATCCTACTTTCGATCAAAGCATCTCTCTCACTCGATATACAGAACGACACAGACAGATAGAGTGAAATTTTAGTAAAGGTATTTTAGAGTAGGGCTGATCACCGTAATTACTAGCATTGACTTTGAAACGCTCGTTTACGGTTTCAAAACTATTGGTATTAGTTCAATGTTCTGCATTTGTGGTCTCTGATACTCTTTTTTGATAATATCTATACAAGAAGGTACTTTTATTATACGAGGGTGAATTAAAAAATTCTTGGAATCAATATTAAAAAATGCAAAGATTTAAATAATAATATTTTATTTTTCTACAAAATCTCCCTCCAATGCAATGCATTTAGAATAACGCGTTTCTAACTTCCTTATTCCTTGTGAAAAAAAAATATTTTCTTGACTCTCGAAAAAGTCCTCTACGGCAGCTATAACCGCGTCATTATCGTGAAATTTTGTTCCACGAATTTCCTCTTTTAATTTTGGAAAGAAGTGAAAATCACTTGGGGCTAAGTCCGGAGAATATGGTGGGTGGTCAAGGAGATTGAAGCCAGCACAGCGGGTTGCGTTGAGCGCTACTTCCGATCGATGAGCAGGAGCGTTATTTTGAAGGAACAACACGCCCAACGACAGTTTTCCACGACGTTTTTCTTTAATCGCTTCACGCACTTTCGGGATTAAATTTGCATAATAGGGTCCAGTAATCGTCTGGCCTTTTGGCATGTAATCAATAAAAAGGATTCCTTCACTATCCCAGAACAGAGGCCATAACTTTGCCAGCGGTAGGAGCAACTCGAAATTTCTTAATGGATGGAGAGGATGGTCGTTTCCAAGACATGCTTTGTCTTTTAGTTTCAGGATCAAAATGGTGGACCCACGTTTCATCCATGGTGACAAGACGACGGCAAAAATAATCCGAATCACGGTGGAACATTTCGAGATTACGCTTGGAAATTTCCAAACGTCGCTTTTTGTTTTCGTCGGTTAACATTCGTGGCACCCATCTTGCAGACACTTTTTTGAACCCCAGTGAATCAATGAAAATGGATTGAACGCTACCAAAAGATATCTTTAGGATCTCAGCTATATGTTTTATAGTCATTCTTCTGTCTTCCAAAACCAGATTCTCAACCTTTTTGACATTTTCTTCTGTAACGGAGGTTGAAGGCCGCCCAGAACGCGGGTCATCTTTACAGCTTGATCTACCTCTTTTAAATTCAGCCACCCAGTACGCAACCGTAGAATAGGGTACAGCATCACCCCCTAATGTCTGCTGAATGTCCAAAAAAATTTCCTTCGTAGACGTTTTTTTCAAACTGAGATATTTTATCACCGCACGTAACTCACTTTTATCCATAATTTTGACTTTTTAGCAACTCGTTGCACAAAAAAATTTATTACATGCGAACGAACTGACAAAAACAAGTGACAGTCTGCATAAATATAGTGTGATACTTAGACACTATTTAATTTGAATATCGAACTTGATCCAAAAAGGTTTCATATATATGCACTTCTAAGAACTTTTTGATTCACCCTCGTATTTATTAAGAAAACTGCGTTACATATTTTCCATTATAACTAGTACTTACATCTATTAGGAAGGTTAATTACAGGTTTCCCTTTTGTATTAAATCAGTATAGAACGTGAAACAAAAATCAAATAAAAGAAAATATATATATATATATATATATATATATATATATATATATATATTGACTTTAAGTACAATAAAATAAAAAATACTGATTTCAATCCATTTCCCGGTTTTATTTAGGATTTCTATCGCTTTGTTCTTTACTATGTTTTTGCTGTTACTGTTTAACATCATTCGTTAGCCTTATACCCAGTTTGAAATTTCTTCTTCTACAGTATTATAATTGTCTTTTGGGCGTATATTGCCACCTCGACCAGAGTTGATCTATTGTGGCAGCCCTTTATGTTAATAGATCACAGCTAAGCCCCGTTGTATCCAGGATTTTCTAGATACTTTACAAGATTTTCTTTGTTCTACCCAATTCTATCATTTACCACTGAATCAATCATAAGAGGTAGGTACTCTACTTCAACACTCATGCATTTATTTATATAGATAATTCTATATTCTTCGGCAATATAAGTGCAATTATTATAGCTTCTAAAAATTACTAATATGTTCACATTCAGCTCTTCTATAAATTTTTCTTTATTCTTCTTCTTCACTTACAAAATTCAACGACTCCATTGAGGTTCTCGGTAGCTCAGTTGGTTAAAGCATTGGATCGGACTTCCATAGGTCGTGGGTTCGAATCCTCCCTGATGACCGGAGCCGATAATATTTTATTTAAGTGTCATATCTTTTCGAATTTAAAAAAAGAATTGAGAACGCAAAAATACTTATTAAAAATATTTTTTTTCTCTTGACCTAAAGAATCCATATTAAATTCATCTAACACTAACTTTCAAATCCACATGTTTCGCAAACAGACAAACAACTTAGCATCCGAAATTGCCATTTCGTTAGCTACCCACGCTTCCTATATTATCTGTATGTGGGCAGTCCCGATTTCGGACGAGAAAGCAGTTAGGTCACACGTGGGTGGAAGTTTGCGCCGAACGGACGTTTCCAAAATAAAGGCTCTACTGAAGAAGATTTTCGATTGCGGCTGTCTCTTTTACTCATGCGTGATTGAAAGATGGTCGAAGTGACTGTTGAAGTCAACGAGTTTGAATTTCAGTTGATGGTTTATAAAGCCTTGAAGTGCGCAAATCACTAAAAAAAATGCCATGATATTATAGTTGTCTATTGCTTATTCCATTTCCAAGCCAATTGTAGTTACCGAAACACATATCTGACCTTTAATCATAAACCGACAGCCAAATATGCTTAAATGCGTTTTACCAACAATCTTAATTTTACAAAAACTTTAC